>CM051483.1:4711822-5918494 GCA_028015225.1 Carex myosuroides
GTTGACATAAGCCCCTAGGCACACATACTTTCTAATTCCGGCTATCCAAGATCGAACCTAAAAACTTCCACATGAGGGCATATGCCTCAGCCACTGTACTACACAGTACTTGACTAGCAAATTTTATCAGCAAAGGCTGACAACATGTTACCCGTGGCAGTGTTTATGTTGTCAAATTATATACTCAATATATAAACTTATAGAGTAGAGTAGGTTTTATAGGCATCCGACATACTTTAAGTTTAATGAGTTTCAATATTGTCCGATTCATTCTTAGATCTGTGTGCATGAATATTGAAGCTGACACAGAAATATTAAAGCGGAGCGCACGTATTTTAAAGTAGATCGGATAGTCTTGGATGCCCATCGAACCTATCAACCTACTCCGTGCTATTTGATATCATGTTTGACCGTGGAGTAAAATTAATGAAAATTAAATTGATTAATTGATCTACTTTTTCATATTTTAAGTTATGGTTTAAATTAATTTGTATGAAAGAGCAAGTTTTTGAAAACTAAATCTCTACATATAATGATAAACTCTACAGATGTAGGAAGTACGTACGGAGTAAGTTAATATATCTAAAGAGATGGAGTAACTTATTCACAACTAATTCACCTCTTATTTCATTTCATTTTTATTTTACTTCTCGTTTAATAGCTTAAATATCAATTAATAAGTTACTCAACAACTAAATATGACTCTAGTTAATTCTTAGTATGCCAGGTTGAGCAAAATCTGTATCCTCCTACGTAACTGACCGAGTAAAATTAGCTCCCAACCGAGCGATTGAAATTCAGTGTCTATTAAGATATAGGGATCCGTTTTGAGATCCGTTTTGAGATTCATACCAGATTAAAATTGACTATTCAGATCACATTGTACTCAATCAAGTATTGCAGTGGTTCTGAATTCAGCAAGAGCATACAGTGGAGAGAGATCCAAATTATGAATCCAAGATGCTGGCGCAAGCAGCTTAAGTCAGAGGGTGGAGCATCAATAATTAATTATTTTAGGGAGCTTTGTGTGCTAGAGAAATATTGATTGTGAGCCTGCTGGCACAGCAAATTTTATTAACAAAGTCTGACAGCATCTTAATTACTTGTACCACATTGCTTTTGTTGTCAAATTCAATATCCTAATTATTTCTTGTACGCAGCAAGGATTCCAGATCCTCTGATGTAACAAAATAATTCTGTTTAGATCCGGACTGTTCGATCAGAATTCGGATAAATTCGGCTCGAGGTGAAATACACGGAGTTCCTCGTCCTCCGGACATCTAATCAGAATTCACATCGATTTGGTTCAATTTGAAAATTCCAAAATATCATAATATTCGTGTTAAAATTGATTGGACGGTCCAGATTCAAACTTACTAATTGAGTTGCCCTAGGAAATCCGAATTCTACATTTGTGAGTTTAATAGAAGGACAATAAAATAGATAAATTTGTGAGTTTTAAAGTTTAGAAGAGTAAATATATAATTTTCAATATTTTGAGGGGTGTACATGAAATCCCCCCCCCCCCCCCCCCCCATATATTTGGACATGTTTTCTTGGGGATATATGAAATTGATATATTTTCTGGGTCAATAACAGAAAAGTTTCCATGCTTAGATGAGACTTGAGAGTTTACATTGCCTCCACACTTGTCAACTTGGCCTTGATAGTCTCTGCTGTTTCTATGTTTTATATTGTGACTTCCAATATCAATATGGATTTATTAACAAAAATTGTTCATAAAATGTAAAATATTTTATACATAATATTAAACTCCAAGAAGCAAGACCGTAAGAGTCAAGAGCTGTACATGTTTCTCACGTAATAATAGTAAAATATAATAATAGATACATGAATAAATAGTATAGATACATAAATATTATAAAATGTGTATAAAAGCTTTGTTTTGGAATGTTTTTATTTCCAACAAATATATCACCATATGGATAGTATTTTAGTGGGTCTTAGCCTATTTCATCAAATGCAAGATATGTGATGTGTACTAAGCGTTGGATAAGTGCCCAATTTATTTTTTGTATAATTTAAACTCCAAGAGGCAAGATAAATAATAAAATAATAAAAAATAAATTAATGAAAAATATTACATACATAAATAATTATAAAATATGTATTTTGTAATGTGTTTATTTCCCATGACAGTATATCCTTATGGATAGTATATTAGTGGCCTGTTAACCTATTTTGTTTTATGTGTGGACATGAATCGAATATGGACAAAGATAATACATGACAAGAAAGATAGGACACTGAAAAAAATAATGGCAACTATGAATCCATGGATGCTGGTACAACAATAATTAATTTACGACCGTTTATGTGTACTTGAGAAATTATTGTGGGCCGGGGGCCCAGCAAATTTGATCAACAAAGGCTGACAGCATCTTACTGTTGGCATATATACTACTTTTGTTGTCAAATTAAATATTATATTTAATTCTTAGTAGATTGATAGACCACATCAATCTCCGCATCCGGATCCCATAGTACCTCAAATTTTGAGGTTGAATAAGTCTGTCTGATTTCTTTTTTTTATATCTTGGCAGAAGCTGCCAAGGGCCAATATAGTCTGTCTGATTAGAATCCGGATCAGTACAGATCAAGTTGAGTGGTAAGGATCGTACGCCGCCGGAAAGCATACAATGGACTGTTTTTTGGTGGTTCATAATTGAGGCCTCTACGACGAAAAATTATTCTCTCAGGTACCGTAAAAGATTTTCCTCACTTTACAGTTTGAGAGTAACTCTCAACCGCTTTGAGATTCGGGCTAACGTAGGGGCAACATTATTAGGCTTTGAGATTCGTGCCAAGTTAAGAAGGACAGTCCAGATCCATTAATTCTAAAAGATTCTCTATTATTACGGTACCGGAGAGGAGAGGATCTGAATTCCTCGGGAAAATGTACAATTTGCTTTTCTTTTTCAAACCAACAAACAAAATACCCCTCATAAATTATTAACAAAATGCCCTTGTGGGCCCATTTCCCCCTCCTTTCCCCTCCCTCTCACTTCCCCTTATTTACTCCTACAACTTTATATTTGAAATGGAGGATATATTTAATACTATTTGGAAATTTTGTTAACTTAGAAGTGCATATATTTTTGTCTCATTTCTTGATCTATAGTTTGGATTAATTTTCTTGGCTTACTTTTCTTAAACTTTCTAATATGAGACATATGTCAACTTATATTAATTAACATGTGCCTATGACATCATTATTAAAAAAAAATACAAAATCATGATTGGTACTGGTTAGTTACTGGTAAAAAGTGTTACTGTTTTCCAATGTTTTTGTTGGTTGGGGGCATTTTTGTACTACTAATAATTGCTAGTACAAATTATATTCTTCTAAATTAAGCCAAAATAATATGATAATCCATTGTAGCACCACTAATTTCTACTTCTCATTATTAGTTCAAACAGAGAAAATAATAAAAAAAATTAAAAAAATAAAGGCATAAAGATTAAAGATATTTGAACACTTCATAATTATCGTTACTCTGAATAAAAAAAAATATTAAAGTGATTTTATCAACAATCTGCATGAAATGAGAAAAAGTTAGGTTCAACATTCATGTTTCATCTTGTACAATTAACAGATCTTGTGCACTCTAAATAATCCTTTCGAAACAATGATTCATTTTTTTATTTTCTTGCTAGTTCACATTATTTACTTACTGATTCACATATTTGTATCAGTCAAACATATTTTTAAATTAATTTAATTGAAGTCAAATTTTCAAATAATTTTCTAATTTTGAAATTTGCAACCATATATAAGCTATTAATTTAATTGAAGTCAAAATTTCAAATAATTTTCTAAATTTGAAATTTACAAACATCTATAATAGCTATTACTCCTTTATTGTGATACTTAAAATGACTACAAATTTGTTTAAAAAATTTCTAATTTTGCAACCTCAAGTTTCTAACCTTCAAACACAAACACAGTACTGAAGTGGTTATATTATGTAAAATTAATTTAAAGGAAAATTATATGTAAAAAAAGTAGTATTAAATGTATTCTCCATTTCAAATATAAAAAGTTGTAGGAGTAAACAAGAAGAAGTGAGAGGGAGGGAAGGAGAGGAGAAAATGGGGCCCACAAGAGCATTTTGTTAATAATTTATGAGGAATATTTTGTTTGTTGGTTTGAAAAAGAAGAGCAAATTGTACATTTTCCCCAATTCCTCCATGGTACCATGCTTAACTTATTAGTAGCACTTATTGCGTACCGTGTATTAATTAATGAGATCACAAGCTCCAGGTGACGCACGGTGGAATTTAAAAGTAAAAGGCCTTACAGGAAAAAAGTTTGAACGGGCCGGGTTTGAGAACTTGAACTTTGGACCTTTGGTTAGAAGCATATTGTAAGGCTGATGAAACAAAATGAACTTTTTTTTTTTTTGAGGAAATAAAAAAGAACTTTCTAATAAGCTCCAAATCAACAATATAAGCCGTATAAATAGAAAAATTAAAGATGAACAACTAATTATGAATATATGGAAAACCAACTACTATAAAAGTTGGGAAATATTGAAGCCTCGATGCCATAAGAAAAATAGTACAAATGACAAACATGATTCAAACAAATAAAATAAGTATACAAACAACTTAGATATATATATTTAACTTATTCATAGAAACAAGAATTACATAAATAAGCACACAACATAAACAACTTTTTCTCAAAAGCAAGAGTACATAAATAGGCCCCCAACACACAACTATCAGAAGCCAAAAGAAAAATAAGGGGTATAAATGACAGTGAGAATTCAAGCATTAATATCACCACTAACCTCATGATTGCTCTCACTCTGATGATCCAGCTGGTGCTCGGTGGGTTTGGGCCTAGCAACAATACCAGCATGGGTAAGTAATGCCCATATTTGTGTGATCAACTCTTCTCGGTCTAAAATTTTCTCATGAGCCTCCACATTGTCGGATGGAGCGATGAACAACATCATCTCTGCCCAAAAATCAGCCAACATCGTCCACACTAGTGCTCCATTTTCGGCGTAATTCATGAGATCGTTGGCCAGCATCACACTCTTTCCGACCAAATAACTTTCACTCCATGTGGTCTGCAGTGCATAGTTACAACGATTTTTTTTGTATCGTTTGTATGGCTAATACTTCTTCTATCACTCTTTCATACATGTCTTTTGTCTAGTCAACCTGATCCGGTAAGAGTTCTGGAAGAAAACTTCACTAGATAGTGGCAATAGCTGGATAACGCTAAAACCTCCTCTTGTTCCTTCGTGAAGGGATTGTTATTTTGTTGGTGTGGGGGTTCTCGGTGACAAAAGAGGGTTGTAGTTATAGGAAAGAGGGTTCTGGTGATTATCCAAATCACGTTACCCGTCGTGAAGGGATTGTTATTTTGTTGGGGTGGGGGTCCTTGATGGGAAACATTATTTTGTTGAAGTGAGGGTTCCTGGTGGTGAAAGAGGGTTGTGGCAATTAATGTGTCTAATAAGGCCATTTATGGTGAAGGGATTGTTATTTTGTTGTGGTGGGGGTTCTTGATGGGGAACATTATTTTGTTCAAGTGATGCTTTCTAGTGGTGAAAGAGGGTTGTGGCAATGTGCCAAATAAGGATGGCCTCTGTGGTATTACCATTAGGCTAGCAAAAAGCCCAAATCAAATGTTCCATGCCATACTTTTTTAGAGAAGTTTCTCCATTGGTGATTCGACCCCACTGTTTTTCAAAGATTCAAGTATAGGTTCTTTTGCATCAGTACTGGGAACCACAGTTGGCGATGATCTTGGAATTATTTGTCTGATACACTTTGGAAGGCATGCAAGGATTGTCAAATCAACTTCAATAAAAAATAAGATAAGTCTCCTTCGCATCTAGAACTGAGTAAATATGTCTCCTCCGCAAATTCTCTCCAAGTGCTTTCCATAAAGCCCCCTTCCTAAAACTTTGAAAACGACGTGGAAATAGCATGCATGTATTAAATGCTGCGCATGAGCTGTTAGATCTGATCCATTCGGCAGGGTTCTCAATGTACTTGTTTATATATTCAGGATTGGACCAGCGGTCTGTGGTCCGCTTCCACCTACTAAATTGAACATAGATGCATGCAACAACAAGTAATACTGTGATGGCTTTATGAAGACCAGAGAAAATTTTCACCAGCATAGAGCCACGTCTAAAAAAACAATCACTATATGCATCTTGGGCCACAAGGGACAGCGACGCAAAACTTCTTTAGAAAATTGTACAGATAAGGTAAATGCCAGTACCCAATATGATGCAGAAACCCTTTTGATCAACTGCAACATACCAGGGAAAATACTGATGAGTAAGTACCTTGGTGTGCAAAAATTCAGAAACATACTTCATCTCATCCTTGATTATGCCAAATACCGGCCCGGGTTATCTGATTTTCAAGCCGAGTCAACCTGAGTCAGCCCGAGTTAGGTCGAGTCAAGCCCGAGTCAGACCGAGTCCTTCGGTTATTTTACATTTTTTTTTCTGACAGTTGTTAATCTATGATTTCAAATCACAAAAAAAAAAAATCAAATTATGCAAACAGAATTTGAACTAGAAAAAAAACTTAACACATACAGTGTCAAGATTGGAAAAACAGAACTGGATTTGTAGCTAAATAAAAAGTTTTATATTTTAATAGAGAAAATTAAAAACAAAAAACAGAACTGGATTTGTAGCTAGCCGATTTTTTTTAAATACCCTTAAAAAAATAAAAAAATAAGAAAAATACCCTTGATTTTAAAAAATTTCGATAAATGTCCTGATAGTCCCACTGTGGGGCGGTCCACATTCATACCTAACCGTCCCACAGTGGAGCAGTTTGCTATGAATTTTTTTTAGATATGTTTAGTGTGTGTAGAATGAATGTTTTACATATACACACTAATTAATAGTAATTGGTCTCACTGCTTTTATAAATTTTTTTTTTCTATTTTTTGCATATTCATATTCTTTGATTTTGTAAATAGAATATATGACAAATAAAATATATATGTGTGAAACTAGAGCTGAACCTTAGATATTATATAGAAAACCCATGTAACAAAAAAATATACTCTTGTTCTCTTTCATAAAATATTGGCAATTTTTTTTTATTTTTAAGAAATTTTGTGCCATCTTTCATAAATCATAAAAAATAGTAAAAAAAAATTCAAAAATAGTAAAAATTGGTATTCTACAAGTTCATTATATAACCAATTTACTGAGCTACTTAGATCGAAGTTTGGAGTGTATATGATAGATTTTTGATTTATCGTTATTTTTCAGAAATTTCAATTGATGTTCAGGTAGGGGTACAAACGGATTAGATAATATCCGACCGTATTCGGATCCGTATCCGAAAATTAGATATGGATATCCGATATCTGAATATCCGTGCGGATATGAATATGGTTTTGAATTTTAATTATCCGTATCCGAATAGTAAATAGAGTAAAGATGTTGTCCCCCGCACTCCAGTCCCCTAAACGTCCCCCCATTCTAACTAACTTTGTCAATCATTAAACCACCTTGAAAAACGTGTAAAACGTGTAAAAGATGAGTCCAGTTTTTTCTTTAAATACTTGATATCTTAGGTATGAATACTTGATGAATTATATATGAATATTTGATATCTTAGGTATGAATACTTTCCATTTTGTATGAATACTTTTCATATATATGAATATTTGATGAGTCCAGTTTTTTCTTTAAATACTTGATATCTTAGGTATGAATACTTGATGAATTATATATGAATATTTGATATCTTAGGTATGAATACTTTCCATTTTGGGAGAATACTTTCCATATATGAATATTTGATACCTTGAAAAACGTGTAAAAGTATGTCATCATGGATCTCATTTGAAAGAGAAAATTGTGTAGAACACGTTCGTGATTTTAGATTTGCAAAATTCCTCATAGATCGTCAGAAATATTGATTAGATTGAACGGAGAAAAAAAAATTACCTTGAAAAACGTGTAAAAGATAAGTGATGTGTCCAGATTTTTTTTTAAATATTTGATATCTTAGGTATGAATACTTGATGAATTATATATGAATACTTGATGTCTTAGGTATTCATACTTTACATTTTGTATGTGAATTAATTTAATCAATGAATGTAGCACTAGTGGTGTGATCCACGTGACTTTTTGGTTGTGGTCTCCAATGCAGTCTGACAGTTACTGCCCCCGAAAAGTAATGGTCCTCAGTTTGTATGTGAATTAATACTTGATATCTTAGGTATGAATACTTGATGAATTATATATGAATATTTGATATCTTAGGTATGAATACTTTCCATTTTGTATGTGAATTAATGTATGTTGAATAGATGTCTGACAGTTGTACTTTGACCGTTAGGGGGACGTTTAGGGGACTGAATGAGGGGGACTGTTAGTCGATCCCTAGTAAATATATACGATATATTTTAATATATATTATGAAAATATTTATGGGATCGACTAACAGTCCCCCCATTCAGTCCCCTAAACGTCCACCTAACGGTCAAAGTACAACTGTCAGACATCTATTCAACATACATTAATTCACATACAAAATGAAAAGTATTCATACCTAAGATATCAAATATTCATATATAATTCATCAAGTATTCATACCTAAGATATCAAATATTAATTCACATACAAACTGGGGACCATTACTTTTCGGGGGCAGTAACTGTCAGACTGCATTGGGGACCACAACCAAAAAGTCACGTGGATCACACCACTAGTGCTATATTCATTGATTAAATTAATTCACATACAAAATAGAAAGTATGAATACCTAAGACATCAAGTATTCATATATAATTCATCAAGTATTCATATATAATTCATCAAGTATTCATACCTAAGATATCAAGTATTTAAAAAAAAAAACTGGACACATCACTTATCTTTTACACGTTTTTCAAGGTGGTTTTTTTTTCTCTGTTCAATCTAACCAATATTTCTGACGATCTATGAGGAATTTTGCAAATCTAAAACCACGAACGTGTTCTACACAATTTTCTCTTTCAAATGAGATCCATGATGACACACTTTTACACGTTTTTTAAGGTATCAAATATTCATATATGGAAAATATTCTCTCAAAATGGAAAGTATTCATACCTAAGATATCAAATATTCATATATAATTCATCAAGTATTCATACCTAAGATATCAAATATTTAAAGAAAAAACTGGACTCATCTTTTACACGTTTTACACGTTTTTCAAGGTGGTTCAATGATTGACAAAGTTAGTTAGAATGTGGGGGACGTTTAGGGGACTGGAGTGCGGGGGACAACATCTTTACTCAATATTTATATATAGAGAATGGCTAATTTGCTGCTGGCAGCATTTCGGCCAGCTGCTGCCGGGGCTATATTTAGCCATACGATGTTCAAACAACAAATCCATATCATTAGATGTGATGTCTATATTAAAATTTACTTGGAGACCAAATTTTACATTTTTTGGAATTTTTTTACTATTTATTAAGCCACTTTGAAAATTCCAGATCATATGGTCCAGACTGTTTTTACTGTTCACCCGGATCAGCAATTTTCAAAGTGGCTTAATAAATAGTAAATAAATTCCAAAAATGTAAAATTTGGTCTCTAAGTAGATTTTAATATAGAGATCACATCTAATGGTTTGGATTTGTTGTTTGAACATCGTATGGCTAAAGAGAGTCCCGGCAGCAGCTGGCCGAAATGCTGCCAGCAGCAACTTAGCCATACTCTTTATATATATATATATACACGGATATCCGATATCCGATCCGTATCTGTACGTATCTATCTAATATCCGATTCGTATCCGTATCCAAAAAATAAAAACGGATACGGATATGGTTTACCACTATCCGATCCGTATCTAATCCGTTTGCACCCCTACGTTCAGGTTTATCTTTTTTTTTTTTTTGAAAAATCTTAAAATGAAAACACCAAACTAAATGACTGTAAATGACAAGAAAAATAAAAAATTAGAAATGAAAAACTTAATTGGAAACTTCAACTCAAGTTTTGAGGCTCTTCCCTTTGTTTTTTTGCAATTCTAAAATTTGAAAAATAGCATAGCTATCCCTGACGCATGCATATTCTCGCAAGCTTTCTGAAAATTGGTCATTTGCTGATATCGAACACTCGAACTCTGTTTTATGGCCGTTTGAAGTTTCATCGTCATTTTTCGTCTTCTCAGTGAAGATATCGTCTCTCTTGCCTTATCCCTTGTCCTAGCCTCGCATGTTTACGAGAGATGCCTTAGATAAATACATGTACAACATACACGTGCTTTAGAAATGAGAGAAATGACTTACAAAAAAATAGATAGTGATGCATTATAACAGAAAGACACAGATCGATGATGTGGAAAATATTATATTTCTTTTATCACACACAGATCATACAATAAAATCATGTATAATTGTTGGAGCATTCATATACATCCGTCTGAAAGAAAAATGCTCCTCATTTTTTTAATTGAACTAATACAATATTTATGTTTTTAAGTGTCATTTAGTGAGGGTTTTATATTATCAATTTGATATCAATCATTAACAAAATTAATTTGCACTAATACAAAATTATATTATCAATTTCACTACTCAATTACTCGATCCTCAATTTTTAGTAAAAAAAATTAAAAAATCATAGCAAACCGCCACTGTGGGGCGGTCAAGGCATTTTTCGAAATTTTTGAAAATCGAGAGTATTTTTGTTATTTTTTATTTTTTGTAGGTATTTAAAAAAAATCGAGAATCAGTGTCTCTCTCACCGATTCTAACATTGGATTTTTTTTATCAGTACCTCTACTTATTTTTCTACTCATGAAGAACCACAGCTATTCTTTCTATTTCTCTCTTATTTTTTTAATATTTTCTATAAATAAAAAGTTCTGGAATCCAAGGATGCTGGTACTGTGGTACAACAATAATTAATTTACGACGACTGTTTATGTGTACTAGAGAAATGATGTGGGCCTGGCGAGCCAGCAAAGTTTCAACGAAGACTGACAGCATCTTACTGGTCATGCTTTATTGCTAGCGGACCCATGGCCATGCTGCCTCTTGTTATTTTCAACCATACACCTCGTCTATGACATATTTACTGTTTTGTATGAAAAGAAGGTTGTTAATCAAAAGAGCAACCTTCTAGCCAACAATAATTCTTAGAACTGGTGCTAGACAATGCAAAATTCAATCTACACTAAAGGCAGCAAAAGGGAAATAATAAAACAGTAACAAAAAGAAGAAATTTCATGCAAGAACATCACTTTATTGAATTTGGTTTCGTGGTTATATCTCAATTTCACTCCGGCATGTGATAGTGTATTGTTATTTAATTTCTTATACAAACTCTCTTTGAAATAATATGTAGTTTGCGAAAAAGTTTAAACAACAGTGAATGCTAGGTACATTGTCACATGACCATTCATACACTACAGAAAACGTGACTGTGTTCACGGAACCGTGTGTTATTTATTTTATTTGTTGGTTGCTTGTCCCTCTCTTTAGTATATATTGTTGTTTTTTTTTCTATTTGTAATGCAACTTTAGTATTTGATCGCGTCATTTTGTGTTAATTCTTACGTAGAAAATGTTCTACTAGTTTTGAATTAATGTAAATTTCAATTTTGATCAACAACAATAAAAAAGTAAATACTTTTAGTGAATTGTTGGAGTATGCTATTATTAACCATAAAAAAGTTCATTTCTGCTCATATATAATCATAGAAAGAAAAATGGGCTGGACTCGGCTGCCGGTGATCCGATTTTGAATCGAGTTTCTCAGTTTGCGAGTTTTTTGTCAAAAACCGGTCCAAACCGGCTGAATCAAGCTATTTTTTATTTTTGGGACCAGCTCTTGTCGTTTGGAGCGAATCTTCAGAAAGAGTAGAGAAGAAAGAAGGAAGAGGTTACTGCATATGGGACCCTTATTAAAATATTGACCTATTTTATTTAATTCAATCACATTTAATTCAATATCACGCGGGACCCACAACTTCAGAAATAGCGTGGGTTGAGCTCTTAATGCAGTTTGAACCATTCAATGAGAGGTTGATCTTTTGTCTAAAGTAAAAAAAAAGTAAACTCTATAGTTGTACTTATTATCTGAATTATACTTTTTGAATCACAATTGAGACGGTTGACCATACCCTTATTTTTTTTTGTTATAATGTTTTTATTATATTGTATTATTAGATTATTTGAATGTAATTATTTGTATAAATATGAATTGTTAATCAATTATTTTTTTATGAATTTTTTTTCTAGTTTTTAGTACGAAATAATATTATGGCAAAAAAAAATCCGAGTTTTCAATCCGATTCGGCCGATTCTTACCGATTAATCTAATTCTGATTCTACGGTCAAGTGATTTGACGATTTTGATTCCGATTTCAATTTTTCCTTCTATATACTATATAATGGTGAAAACCATTTAATTTCACAATAATTGAATGGTACCAGGGTTTTATATATCATTGTTAATTATTGTTCATCATTACTGTTCTTAATTCACCATACACACACAAAAGAAACAAAAAGATAAGATTGAAACTTACTTAATGTCTCCAATTTTACCATTTATTCATTACAACCCCTCTTAAAATGCCTTATTTCAATTCCACATCATTGCTTACATTATTTTTATATACCTCTTCTACAATGCCATCCTTTCCTTGTTCTTCCACTGCCTCTTTCCTCTCCATTAATGTCTTTATCAATCTCCCAAGGTACATCCCGGCATCCACCTTTGAGAAACCGACACACATCAAACTCTCCGCAACATCTGATGGCGTGATCTTCACCTCCTCCAACAACCTCCTTATCATCTCATACAACTTGTGACTCTCGATACCGAGGTAATTCTGTGCCAAAATCCTAAAAGACTCGAAGTCACAATACGACATCTCTATGTGTTTGTCCATCCTGCCTGTTCGAATTAGTGCAGGATCCAAGTCTTCTATGTGATTTGTCGTAAATATTATAATCCTCTCTTCGCCACATGCCGACCATAGCCCGTCAATGAAATTCAGAAGACCTGAAAGAGTCACCTTTTTCTCTTCATCATCAAACTGAGACTTTGTTTTGATTTTTTCGTCACTGCCGTCATCTCCTTCTTTGCTTTTGTTGGAGTTGCGTTTGCCTGTGAGATCGAGTGTGCAGTCGATGTCCTCTATAACAATTATTGACTTCCCGGTTGTCTCGATGAAAAGCTTCCTTAATTCTGTGTTGCTCTTTACAGTTGTTAGTTCCATGTCGTAAATATCGTACTCTAGAAAATTTGCTATGGCCGTTATCATGCTTGACTTGCCTGTACCGGGTGGTCCATAAAGAAGGTACCCGCGTTTCCAAGCTTTTCCGATCCTTGAGTAGTACTCTTTCCCTTTGCGGAATTCGTTCAGGTCATCTATTATCTCCTGTTTCTTTATCGGGTCCATGGCAAGCGTATCGAATGTTGACGGATGCTGGAACTGCACGTGGTTCCACATAGGTTTGATAAAGCTGGACCAACTGTTATACGGGTTGTTGGTGAAGAGGCGACGCTGCCTGTTGCGTATTGTAATTGCACGGCCTTTGTCGAGCACATGTCTCAGGTACAGTCCCTCTATTAGCTCACGGTGGCGTTTGTGGAAGGTCAAGGTGTAGTACCTGTCAAGGTGGCAAAGTGGATGTATGATTTTTTTGAGCTAGCATGAAGGGACTATGACTAATTAAACTGAAAAATAGATGATGTTACTTTGCACTTATATTAAGACTCCAACAAACAGAGAAATCAAGATAAAACAATGTGCAAGTGAAGCTGGTAAGACAAATTAAGCTGACAACCAACAAGGTCACTTAACACGTCTCTTTTCTATTCGAAAAAGACTGAGCAAAGAATTCACAAGAAAAAACTATTTAAAACAACTCTAATAGATATGATTCACAGGTTTAATTTGGTAGTTATATTTTAAATGTCCTTAATTATAGAAAGAGTAGGGTTATAATGCCCTTATTAGTTTTGTGCTCCAATCATATCTGACATTATTATATTTATTTTCAAAATTCAAACAGTCGATTCAAACTGCTCAACATGATCTCCATATTAAAATGCGATTGGAAACCAAATTTTATATATATTTTTTTAAATTTACTAATTTTCTAGATAGATACAAAATCAATATTTTTGATTTGGTTCAAAATCCTTTGAAAACAGTGATTTTGTATCTATATAAAAAATAATAAAAAATTTCCAAAATAATATAGACAGTGATTCTGAAGTACTACGTAGTACGAACCTCCTTTGATCGTCAGAGTGGCGACCGATGTTATGGTTGGATACGGGTGCATGCATATATGCATGCCACCAGATCCGAGCCCCGTTAAAATCATCTGTCACCTCCACTCTTTCCCCGATTGACACCAGGAAGCGATCGCTGTCCTTGCCGAGTTCAACACGGCATGTTCGAGCACACCTAGAGCAGTGATCGCTGAGGTAAGCTTTGGTGGCAATGTAGAGCTCGTGGCGGTTCATGCGATCTCCGGCATACTCCTCGATGACAAAGCACTCGTAGGGGTTGATGTAGGAGGTGAACTTGAGGGTGAAAGCGTCGAGGTATTGTTTGAGCTCGTAAGGGATGAATTGCCGAAACATGGCCCAGATAATGGCCAGGCCTCCTATGGTGGATGTTATCTTGGTGCTTAGCGACGTCAGTTCTGCTACTTGATCCATCGCTTGATTTCTTTCTCTTCTTGTTTTTGACATGTAACAGAAAGAGAGAGAGAGAGAAAGAGAGAGAGAGAGGACTTAAGTAGTCAAAGTTGGGTTCTTCTCTTGGCTAGGTGCTGGATATATATAAATGAATTAATTAATTATTTAGACAAAATTTTAATTATTAAGAGAAAATTGGATCACGCAACCACAAGAGTAGACAAAGAGAAGATCAAATCATGGCACCGAAAGTACTCTATGCTTGTGTCAGCGTCATGACGTAGAGAGGTGATCTGAGTCGGATGATGTGATGCATGTGCTTCTTCCGGTGTCGCTTTTTAATTTTGTCAAATAAGAAAAGGCCATACAAGTTAAATATTTTAAATAATTCTAATAATTTTGTCATGATTTCAAAATGAGGAGGGTTCAAATGCCTCCATTTTTCATGCCTCCACCATGCCTCCATATTTTAAACTTTAATAACTCAAAATTTAAAACTTAAAAGTAAAAATAAAACCGTTGGATATGGTCTACATCATTTTATCTATACACGTGTAAAAAATTATGATATTTCAATTTTATTTTGGTTGTCATCAAAAGCTTGTAAAAAACATACTAATGTGGATAATTTCTAGACGTTGATTTTTCAACTTATTGATTCACATAAAAACAAAATCGAAATGTGATAATTTTTTATAAGCACATAAATAAAATGATGTAGATCATATCCAACGGTTTTATTTTGACTTTTAAGTTTTAAATTTTGAGTTATTAAAGTTTTTAAAAGTGGAGGCATGATGGAGGCATGAAAAATGGAGGCATTTGAACCCTCCTCTTTCAAAATACACCTTTCATCCGGTTCCCATTTTTAAAAGGGGGAATTTCACATATACCCCTCAAAAATTTCAAAATTACGTATTCCCTCTTCTAAACTTCAAAATTACGTATTTCCCTCTCTAAAATTGAAAAAATGACAAATTTATCCATTTTATTGTCTTTTATATTAAAAACTCTTTCTAAAATTTTAAAATATCCAATTTACCTTTTAATAAAAGCATATAAAAGCCCATCTGACTCAAATTTGAATCTAAAGGGCTCCTCTACCGTTCAATCCTCATGCATCGCATTCGGATCTGTGCGAATCGCTTCAATATTCGTGCTGATCTAACACGCACGGATCTTAAAAAAATTCTGATCCGCACGTATCGCATTAAGATCTGTGTATGTCACTTCAATATGAGTGTGTGTTCGCATCAAGATTTGTGATCACCGATGACAAGTTCAAATTAGACCAACTCATTCTCCAAATACTCTGATGCTAAAATCCAATCTGGCTCTCATACATGACATATCATACACGCATGAGAAAAAATTACATATTAACAGTGTGTAATGGGAGGAAGCACTTGCGCGAAAAAAGCACATGCATTCCCACACGGTCATTTAAAACCCAACCGTGTACTAAAGTCACCAATTTTTATACACGGTGTATTATGAATGAACCGTATACGGCTCAAGGCCTCTATACAAGCTAGAAATTCACGCATGATTCACCCAACCGTTTAGAAACCATGTAATATTTTTAAATATATCCAAACAAGGATTTCTCTCAATATCCGTGTAAGATTCATTCACGCATGATCAACTGAACCAGTTCAATTGCATTCATGAAATTGTATATATTTGTGTTTTGAGTTCAATAGTATTCTTATTCTATAAACACACGTTATCAGATTAATTAATCTATGTATGTTAATTTATGGCTAGAAATTAACATGGAAGCTTGTCATACCATTAACTATAAATATCTAATGATTTATATATATATAGGGTCCGGTTAATTTGCTGCTGGCAGCATTTCGGCCAGCTGCTGCCGGCAGCAAATCTGCCATACGGATGTTCAAATAACCGATCCGAACCGTTCAACGTGTTCTAAATATTGAAATCTGCTTGGAGACCAAATTTTACATTTTTTGGAATTGTTTTACTATTTATTAAGCCACTTTGAAAATTCCAGATCATATGGTCCAGAATTTTGTTGCACTGTTTTTACTGTTCACCCGGATCTGGAATTTCAAAGTGGCTTAATAAAAGTAAAAAAATTCCAAAAAATGTAAAATTTGGTCTCCAAGCAGATTTCAATATTTAGAACACGTTGAACAGTTCGGATCGGTTGTTTGAACATCCGTATGGCAGATTTACTGCCGGCAGCAGCTGGCCGAAATGCTGCCAGCAGCAAATTAGCCGGACCCTACATATATATATATATATATATATATATATATATATATAGTGGCTAATATCAAAACGTTTGCACCAAGGCCCTCGTGCAACCAAGTCGTTTTCGAATTTTCAAAGTCCAAACAGTCGATCCAAACCGTTAGATGTTCAATCTATATTAAAATCTGCTTGGAGACCAAATTTAACATTTTTTGGAATTGTTGTACTATTTATTAAGCCACCTTGAAAATTGCTGATCCGGGTGAACAGTAAAAACAGTGCAACCAAATTCTGGACCATGTGATCAGCAATTTTCAAAGTGGCTTAATAAATAGTAAAAAAATTCCAAAAAATGTAAAATTTGGTTTCCAAGCAAATTTTAATATAGAGATCACATCTAACGGTTTAGATCGACCGTTTGGACTTTGAAAATCTAAAAACGACTTGGTTGTACGAGGGCCTTGGTGCAAACGTTTTGATATTAGAAACTATATATATATATATATGAGTTGGGCTACGGTGCTTCCCGAAGTAAAGCGAGTGTTTTACTTCACACTCATATTATGAGATTTCAAAGTTTACAATGTCGATCCGAACCGTTCAAATTGATCTCCATATTAAATTGTGCTTGGAGACCAAATTTTACATTTTTTGGAAATTTTTTACTATTTTTTTAGAATTTTTGAAAATTGTTGTTTTTGATGGTCCATGATTTTTTGAAAAACAGTGATTTTAAAAAATTCTAAAAAAATAGTAAACAATTTCCAAAAAATGTAAAATTTGGTCTCCAAGCACAATTTAATATGGAGATCAACTTGAACGGTTCGGATCGACGTTTTGAAGTTTGAAATTGAAGATATAGACGTGAAGTAAAACACTTGTTTTACTTCGCAAAGTACCGTAGCCCAACTCTATATATATATGTAGGGCGCAGAAAGTTGCACAGCGGTGGAAGGTGTGTGCATATGTTAAATATTTCAGAGTTCAATGCTCTCGGTTTTGAAACATGAGGAGAGAACGTCGAATTCGAAACATTCGTTTCTTTCTGCTATTCCTTCTGGTTCACCCTCGACAGACCTACTGTTCATAATCAGCCTGTCGAGAGAGTTTAATGATTGTGGGGACGTTTAACTCCCAGCGGGCGCAAGCCCCCGCTGTTAATTACATCAGATGACCCTTCCAAGCCATACTGAACACCTCGTCCATTCCGGGATTTGTGCCTATTTTATGTGAATTGAATAATGGGGCTAAAAGGGGGAAAACTCATGTATTCGGTCTTTTGTATTCATTTGATTTCTCATCATTTTGGGTTTTGATGAATGTATGCATGAAAATACCATTAATATGATTAAAATACATTTATTATACTCTTTTATTCATTTACAAACATATTTATATTTTAAAAAGTATATTTGTGTTTTATTGATGTTTTATTTAGAAGGAAAATAGTTTGATTATGATGAAAAGGGCATTTTGGTCATTTGACAGGCTGTATGATATTTGATTATGTTTGATTTTGATTTCGAAACATGAAGGATTTGATTTGGGTTCATTTGGAGGTGGTTTGAGTCAATTTGGACTTGAAATGAAGAAGTTATGGCCAAAAAGGACTTGTTTCTAAGAGTTTTAATATTTCAAGGGGCTTATTTATAAATTCTGGAGGACTGGGCTTTGTGATTTGGAGTTTTGATGGGGTTTTGTATGAAAGTTGGGCCTTTAAGGGCTTGTTGACAATGTTTTAGGCCATTAGGAACCTATTTGCAAAATTCCAAGAATTTCGCTTGCAATTTCCTTTTATCAGAGGGGTCTATGTGTAAAAGATCTTTTATTCTTTATTATTTCAACTTTGAGATTTGTGTATTGAGCTTCAAAATGTGTGCTTTGGGCTTTAGAGTCTGTGCTGAGCATTGGATTTAGATGTTGAACTTTGAGATTTGAATATTGGGCATCGGGATTGGTGCTAGCTTTAGAATTCAACTTTGATATTTGGCCAAGACGTTTTATCTTTTAAATTGGGTGTGCTGACATGCGGGTTCCACAAGGCAGAGACTTGCTAATTCTTAAATCTCGGTTTTGGATAAAACCCTGCATTGAGATTCGTGTTTCCATTTATCAAAGGGTTCGTATTGCTTTAAAATCCGTGCAGCTAGGATATTAAGGGTATTTTAAGCTGATTTTTGCTTGTATTTAGTTCTGAACTTCAAAAATCTATATTAAATCGAAATAAAATCCAAATAATATGAAATTTGTGTCAATCTTGTGTGTTTTGAAATTATTTACATATTGGTGCAGTCTATTTTTCATTCTAGCCCCCTGTACTGGTCTAGATTGGTCATTTTACCAGAGAGGGTCATTTCAGTCTAGTACCAGTTTTGTTTGCTGACAATCATTTTTGTAAAATTGGTGCAAGATAGACTACAACTCCGATTTGTGTTCTTGGTACCAAAATTTGCAGGAAAGCACAATCTATATCCTCAAAAAGTTTCAGGAATTTAGAAGGCCTAAATCTATTTTTAATTTGTGATTTCGTAGGAGGCATGTTCTGAGACAGCAAGCTTATCTATCAGTTTTTTTGTATTTTAGAAAGCTGAACTTTCGAAAATCATAGAAAATGCATAGAAAATGCTATAGACGTAAAGTTTGGGTCTAAATTGTGTGTTTTGAAGTCCTCTATCTGACTGTATAGTTTGTTTTTCATTTTGGTCCTCGTACCAGTCTGGTCTGGCTGTTTTACCAGAACAGGTCAATTTCACCGTTTTGAGGGTTTTTCTTTGTATCAATGGCATTTGCATGGTGCTTTGTTGCTAAGTTTGGTTTGGTACCATACCAGAAACAAAAAGAGAGAAGATCAAAGTTTCAAAAGTTTATTTAATCAAAAGGTTTTAAATATCAAAAGGATGTCAAAGTATGATTTTTGCAAGAAGACCCTTGGTTTTTGTT
Source organism: Carex myosuroides (assembly GCA_028015225.1). Classification (NCBI taxonomy): domain Eukaryota; kingdom Viridiplantae; phylum Streptophyta; class Magnoliopsida; order Poales; family Cyperaceae; genus Carex; species Carex myosuroides. The sequence goes on from CM051483.1 coordinate 4,731,676, forward strand.
AAAATCATGATTTAAGTGTTCTTTATCTCGATCAAAGGACATATCATTGAGATATCATAGGTTTAAAGATGTAAATGACATGAAATAGCCATAGCTATTGTCTATTTATACTTTGAACCTCCATTTCTCACTATTTACACATAGTTTCTAATTTTGCCAACATTTATGCATATAAATGCATCAATTATTGACCAAATTAGATTCTTTGCACAAATAGGCCCTTTGGATCTTTAGGTTGAGAGAATAATAGGGGAGACCTCATGGCTCAACCCTATTAACTCTTGTGTGTTTAATTTTTTTGTTATCACTTTATTACCTTTTAATTTCTTCATAAAATAATTAATATAATTTCCATATGGGGGGAGACCTCATGGCACAACCCTCATACTTCCATTATCTAACCATTTTTAGAAGGAATTAAAAGTGTTTAGAAAAAGAAAGAAAAGAAAAGAGAAAATAAAGGATTTTTCTTTTATTTAATATATTCATGCATATATTATTTTTTTGTTTGATGATCATTAAACTTCATGCTTTGCTTATAAAAATAAGCTTAAAACATCATGAAGCTTTCTCATTTTGCATTTTCGAAATAAAATAAAGAAAACAAAAGAAAAAAAATATAAAATGAAGGAAGTTCCAAGTATGTTAAAAAAAAAAAAGAGAGGAGAGGAGATATAATATAAGAAACTATAAACAAAGAACATTCTTTCATTGATTCATGATTAATATACATGAAAACAAGCTCTATTAAGCTTCTACATTGCAAAATCTCTACCTATTTCTATTTTGATTTTTGGTAGAGGAGGAAGAGGGTTTCGGCCTTGTGTATGTTGTGTTTGGGTGGGGTGTATATGTTGTGTATGGTGTATATGTTGTGTTGTGTGGTTGTATATATTGTGGTCTCTTCTCTTTTTTGTGTCTATATTCATCTTCAAATGAGGTGTTTATATAGGCTAGGCAAGGGGTAGAGCCTAAGGTTTAGAGGAGCCTTGTTGGCATGATCATCACCACTCCTTTGTATTAACTCTCATCCAAAGGTTTAGATGCATCCAAGTGGTCATGTTTATTCCTCAAGTTTGAAGGGAATATTCTTAGCATCTTAGCATCTTCATTGGTCATGTGACATGTGTTCATGGGAGCAAAAATATCTAGAGCATATTCTAGAGCATCTTCATCCCTCCTATTTTGGTATCTTCATTGGTAATGTGACATGTGTCCATGGGAACAAAAATATTTAGAGCATATTCTAGAGTATATTTTATCCTCTCAATTTGGACTATGCAATTCGAATGGGCCATTGAAGCAATATCCTTTTTAATTCGGCCTAGGTAGCCGCTCTAATTCAATTACTCCCTTTTTTTTTTGGTTCGGCCATATAACCATCTAATTGAAGCAGCTCAATCACTTCAATTATTCGGTTTTGCAACAGGCTTAATTTCCTTGGTTCCGCAGCAGCTTCAACTGAATTTCCATTAGGCCATTTCATTCGGCCATAATTAAATATTTTTTTTTTATTTCGATTGAACTCAAAATTACGAACATGAAATCATTTCATTTTATTTATTTATTTTGTTATATATATTTTTATTATATATTTTTTTTAATTCCGACTTTTTAGGATCAAACAATATATATATATATATATATATATATATATATATATATAGTACGGCTAACACACTTGACTTTTTAGGGTCAAAGAAATGAGCAAAATAGTGCATTAAAATGTGCACAAAATCCTTCATATTTTGACCACTTGACTTGATGGTAAATAAATTCGAAAATTAAAATTTTTTATATGGAAACGAAACTCTCATTAAGAACATTGGTTTGAATGGTTTGGATTTGTCGTTTGAAGCCCATTCGATAGATTTTGAAGACCGGAAGCATATTGTTGATATACTAGAAGAAGTGTGTTAGCCGTACTATATATATATATATATAGAGAGAGAGAGAGAGAGAGAGATTAAATAACACATAACAATAAGCAACATAAACAAGCAAAAGATATATAGATGAACGTCAATATCATACATATATACATGCATAAGAATTGGTCCAAAAACAAGCAAAATAACACTAGAAATTGACCTTAAAAAAACACTAGAAATTAACCAAAGCAATTACATAATTAAGTACTAAATAGAAGCATCATTTTTTCCCTTCAACCTCTAGCTGCGGCGTGGCCGAGGTGGTGGATGGCCTCTCAGGCTGCAGCGTGGCTAAGGAAATGGTGGCCATGACCAGTTTCTCTTGATTTTGGGAGGGGCTGTGATTGCTTGATCACTAGGGTATGTTTGGTTGGATTGAGAATATGCTATTCTTGGGATTAGGCTATTTGGAATAGCCTATTCGGTATTTGGTTGGATTAGAATAACTATAATAGTGAATTCAAACCTTTTGTCTTATTAGAATAGGTTATTCTTAAGAGTTTTGAGATTTTGGCTATTCTAATAAGACAAACAATAGCTATTCTTAATTTAGCTATTCTAACTATTCTTGTTTTACAACCAAACATACCTCAGAGGTTTCACCTCTTTGCCTCATCAATCTATATTCCTCTTTGTATCCTGGAGGGAATGCATGAGGACATTTCACCACTCTCCCATCTGGCAATTTGACCGACATCCAAATCCAATCTGTCTCAACAAGTTCTTCTTTTGGGCTAAGTTTGATCAGGCAGTTGATTAGAAGCCATTAGACTTGATCTCTTGATTTTGTTGAGAATTGAAAATATAAAATGACAAATTGAAAAAGGTCGTAATACATGAAATATATGTAGGGAGGCCTTTCGTATTCTCCTTCGGACATAATTTAATGTGATAAAAAATTAATAAAAAATTTAAATACTAAACTCAAACACGGTGGAAACAAATAAACCATGTATGATCACAAGTTCTACATGGTGTTCTAAACAAGCAATGTATAATTCTATAACGATGCTTGGTTTACCGCGCCTGTTGGCTTAACCAAGAAATGTCTCTTCGACTTCCCTATAATTTATACACGGTTTTCTCTGCGAATCGTGTAAAATGTTAATAATCAAACATGGTCCTTTGTGACAAACCGTGTAGGTTAAACCTTAGGGTTTTTTCAATTTTTCGCGCCTCTTCTTGACTTTAATTTTTCCACTACGTTCCCGTGTCACGGCTCATCAAATAACTCTTTCAATCTCTCCCTCTCCTTGTTCATAGTTTTCCGATTCCTCTTCTCTTCTTCACGCGTCTCTCTCTCTTAGGGTTTCGGCGCACCTCAATAATTCTCTTAGGGTTTCACAAATCACTTTCTTTCCCATTTGGATCCACTTATCACAAACCAATTTCTAAACCAAGTTTTATGTTACCTGCTTTCGTTATTTTCTCTTCTCACAAACCACTTTCTCTTAGGGTTTTCGTGATTTTCTGTCACCCGCTTGGGCTAAGTTGTTGTGGAATCCGAGGCCAACCTGGATGCGAGGTTGGAGGAGGCTACTTGCTGTCACCCACATAGTTACTGTGCGACATTTGCCAAGTCTAAATGGGAAGCAAATATCGGTAATATTTTAATTTTTGTGTTATTAATCTAGAATGCCTTGTGATCAAAACGATTATTGTTGTTATCTTAATTGATTATTGTTAAAATTTGGGTATATTGATTTATGAAATGTTTTGTTGCAAAGCAAATATTATACTGTTGAATGATTTCTCTTTGAACTGTTGAGTCGATGATAGATTTGAATCAAGGCATGCTTAGCAATTTTTGAACTTTTTGACATGTATAGAATGATGTATATTGTAAAATTGTTGAAGGCTGAATGTACAGTACATGTAAATGTGTTGCAATCTATATAACCAAAGCAAAAACTACATAGTTCATTAATCGGTGAAGGGTGATTGTACTATGTGTTGCAAATATGGCAATATATTAAAAAAATTAATGTGTATCTCTCGTCTTGGCTAAGACAATTGCAAATGACTGCCAAACTAAATGCATCCTACCATGCAAATCTTACTGGTACGTACTAAACTTTATAGTTTTATTAATTGAATAATTTGTTCAATTTTAAATTCAAATGACCATTTTTACTTTTAAATTGTGCAGGATTGATTACTAGTCGATATTTCAAACTGTTCAATCTTACAAAACTTAAAGAGCTTGCAGCTTAGGTACTCTCTCTCTCTCTCTCTCTTTCCCCTGACTTGTTAGTTTTTATCTCATTTTTCTTATTTATTTTACCCTGAATTGTTACTTGAATGTACAGTTACTCAGAAACAGATAGCAATTCTTGATCATGGGAGCGGCATTGAGATCAAATGTGACGTCACTCGAAAAGTGTACATCATGTTTTCTCCTTGGTGTAGTTATCATTTTTTTTTCTTGGGGGAAATCAAGTTGTCCATTCAGACAACCTATGAACTTGTAGGAGATCGATATTTGGATCTATTAGATAGATCCTTTTTTACTTTGTTGTTATGCTAACCTTCATTTATATTTAATTTTTTGAAATCTTAATAACTAACATGTTTTATCTGTAGGTTTAGGCTTGTCATTCCAAGACAGACCACGGATCTAAGATTGCCATCAGTTTCAGAAATGTGGAAGGCAAACTGAACATCCATGTGGTATTCGACCCGGCGAGATAACTGGATTGAGCTGCGATTTAATCTCTTTACGTGAAAGGGATTATACATCAACTCAGTCCAAGTAAGACTGTTGGGTCGAACACCACACGGATGTTCCAGTTTTCCCTCTAAATTTTTGAAGCCGATAATATTCTTGATCAATGTTTGTCTTGAATTAAATGACAAACCTAAACCTAGAGATAAAACATGTTAGTTATTATATTTAAAAAAAATGAAAGAGAACTGGAGGTATATGATTGAATTATGAATCTTGTATATCAGTATATGTATGTTGAATATATTAATAGTTTATGTTTGTTGAATGTTGAATGAATATAATTGATTATGTATGCTGTGATGTTGAATATTTATTGAATGATAGATGTGTAATATTAATTGTTTGTTTAATGTCTAGAAAATAAGGATGCGAGCCAATTATAAATCATTGAAAAAAAATAATACACAAAACATACACGGTTCTAAATAACAAACCGTGTATGGTTAAGAAAATAATACACGGATGCCTTGTAGGAACCGTGTATATAACCATTTTTATTGTGCATGGTTACTTTGACCGTGTATAAATCTCCATTTTCAGCGCCTTTATTTTGGAGAACTGACAAGGTCCGTTTCTGTTAACCGTGTATGTTAGTATATAGACATGGTTCGGAAACGATATACAACGTACCCCCCATATTCATACACGATGCTCGCTGACATGGTCGTGTAACCATGTGTCATTAATTTTTTGGAACATGTATGCTCGCGTTTTCTATACTAGTGTAGTTTGACCATTGATCGAAGATTTGATAATAAATCGAAAAAATATATAGTAAATAGAACTTGAGAAGTGAGAGGGCTGATTTGTTTTATTTCTTTTCCGAAAGTGGTCGATCTGGTTTTGGTGGGGTGGTGGTTTGGTGCTGTGGAGCGCAGTTTTCAGTGGTAGATATATTATCTCTTGAATTTACTTTGCTGTGAAAATTCAGTATATAATAATGAACCGTATCTTACAGTGCTATTAAACTGGACCGGACTAGACGTTAGACTAAAATAGACCATTTCTGCTTTCAAACCGGTTAAAGTTTATTGAACCGGGGTTTTGTAAACAATAATGTGTTTTTGTATCTTTTGTGTCTCTCCAATGTAAATCTTTACACTAATGTAATTGGGCGTGATCAGACAATCACAATTATATTATATTTTTACAATAAAATTTGATACGTCCTATCTCGGGGAGAGTAGGCCGTATGGGAAATGGGTCGGGCTCGTCTTGTTGCGGGATGACAAGCCGAGATGTGGATTGAGTTTGGAACTCAGATTGGTTTGGAGATATTCGGACTCTAACCTATACTATATCTCTGTTAGCAAAAGTTTTTGACCTATGTTAAATGGGTCTTCTAGCCTTATATAGGCCGTCCCATAATTGCTATCCCGTGCGGTTATGGGAGACTGGGCAGTTATGTTAATCGCACCAACAGTTATACCGCACGAAGGCGGTGTAAACCGACTTTGGCTGAGCCTGTGTTCGTGTGGCTTTATGAGGCTTTTTGTTGGGCCTTGTTCGGATGGATCCCGGATTTTTCATATTGATTCCGGATTGGCCTCTTAAGAAGGTCCGAATCCCGGTTCTTTCATGGCCCGCAAGAGCGTAGTTTAAGGGCCTTGGGAACATGGCCCTATCAAAATTCAAAATAATAAAATTTTCATATGGTTTGTTTGATCTAAAAAAATGAAGAATTTTTATTTGGTTAGTTATTCAATTATAAAATAAAGTATAAAATTATAAAACTTATTTGATAGAAAATAAGCATTAATTTCTTCGATGTTTTATTTTACTAATTGTGAGCTTCAAATAAATATAATTATTGCATATTTAATAATTTAATAATTTATTTTGTAATACATTATTTAATATGTATAAGGGAATTTTAAAAAAAATTAGTGGTCAAACCAATCAGGGAACCGTTAATCCGGAACTTTATCAGGTCAATGTCCAGTTTAGTTTTGATAACATTGATAAACAAGTGTAACTTGTTCTTTAGAAGATAAAACAAAGTCAGCTTTTAAATGAGTTCAGTTTTTTATACTCTTGCCCTGCATGTAATGAGAGAGATTTGGTTGTCTTGTAGGCTTTTGATAATGCTTTCGTTAACTTTTCAAGTTGAATTAATTGTAGGGTTATGATAATGCCTCCATACAAAAACTGTTCTACCCTACAACACATATATACTAAAATCACGGTTTAGTTTTGATATTAATATTCGTCTGTGATCTTAATTTTTTTTAGTGTTTTTAATTGGTTAATTATATCAATATTTATAGCTATTGCAAATACCAAAAATCACGCAATTTCCAATTCTCACTACAACACATATATACTAAAATCACTACATTAATTTGCACAAAATATTACTACATAAATAGACTATTTAGAGTTACACAATTCCCAGTACAACACATCATATTTGCAGTTCCATAAACATTGTTCTACACCATATAACCCACATACACATTCCAAAGTAGACAGTAAGAATTACAAAGTATTTAGAACTAGAACTAGAATTAAGTATTTAGAACTGATCACTTTAAGTGCTCATCCATTAACACTCTAGCCCACATGCACCTGATTTCATGGAGCTGATCCATCAGGAGAAGCGCAACACCTGGTGCAGGAAACTACATGCAAGATTATAAAATGTTAAATGAACTCAAGTAAATTTAGAAAAACCCCATGATTTTCTTGGAAAACCTAGGTATGAACTAAAGAGCGATATTGTGCACAGTGCATATGTTCAGTAAGCTTGTACCAAAAATCATCTATTTACTATTTACTGAACGAATTCAGTTAAATAAGTCAAATTCAATTCAAGCACAACAAAAACTGATTAATAAGATTAAGAGGTGACATATAGACAATGCAGTTTTTGTATAATTATACCCAAATATATACTTACGAAACAAGTTTAGGTAGATTGGTTAAAATAAATTCAAAATATCAGTATTCAAAAAAAGAAATTGAACACATGGGTTACTATAGCAAGATACGAAATCCAGAGAAGCAAGACAATGATAACCAGTTCGATACCAGGTGGAATCCTCTACCATTGTTTTATAGCACAAATATAATAACATAGAACACATGGCATTTCTGTCAAAAATATAAAATAATGTATAATAGAACTAACATACATTCTTTGGAAAGGTTTTTTGATGCCTTGTGACGAATGAGTGCATGAATTTCATCACATAATATCCGCACAAGTTGTGCTATTATACATTGCAATGTATTGACCCCTCTGTGCATTGGACTAAAATTGTTGGATTCAAAGTCCAAACAGTCGATCCGAACCGTTCATCTTGTTCTCCATATTAATATGTACTTGGAGACCAAATTCTATATTTTTTGGAATTTTTTTACTATTTATTAAGCCACTTTGAAAATTGCTGATCACATGGTCCAGAATTTAGTTGCACTGTTTTTACTGTTCACCCGGATCAGCAATTTTCAAAGTAGCTTAATAAATAGCAAACAAATTCCAAAAAATGTAAAATTTGGTCTCCAAGCACATATTAATATGGAGAACAAGATGAACGGTTTGGATCGGTCATTTGGACTTTGAATCGGTGATTTATGGTCCAATGCACAAGGGTGCCTATGCATTGCAATGCACCATAGCCCATCTCATATCCGCACTACCAACCCAAGTACTGTCGCTGGCACTGAATTGCAAAAGTAAAAAGGTAGTGTAATTTTTTTTGATAGTTGTACAAAGGAAATAAACAAACCAATTCTGGTTAAAACTAACTAACTATGACTTTATTATAAAGTGGAGATGGCATAACTAGACCTTTTTTTTAAAAAAAAAAAAGGCCGAAGCCCAGTTTCATTCAACAAAACGAAACAGTTTGTAGTTACATGGCATAACTAGACTTATCCATGTTCTGATAGAAAGAAGAACGGAGAGCCCACTTACTGACCAGCACTCAATCCAGCCTGATCTGTGCCAAGTCATCTGACCAGAACCTCCAACATGACCTGACCCTAAATATATTATAAAGATCAATAGGAAAATGACCTGATATGGCACATATCATGCAACCGAGTCAGAACAAATCTCTGACATGCCCCTAAGCCAGAAAGTTACCGTAACTGAAAAATCATCAGTTCTGATATTACAAAGAGAGCTCGTTTCTGCCACGCTGCTGTTATAGAAATAACATACAACCTAAGCCCAAACCTCACCCGCATCGACCATGAAAGATGACAATCAACGGAAGAACAAGATACGATCTGATCATAACCATACAAGACACAAAATTGATCCAGCCGAAACTTGACCCCAACACTGTGATCTAAGTTGGTTAATAAATTAACCTTTTAGGTGCTTCTTATCAAAATTAATTACTGAGGTGTGAATAACTAAGCCAATAATTATGTTGCTAGCAACTAATGCTGTAATGCATCCTTGTATTTTTAATTATGTACTGGTGATTGCAGGAGTAACACACTTGATTGACGAACTGGCAAGTCATAATTGACAATATTTAAAACAAACATTATCTGATGATCCAAAAATCATATGAACCAAAGCAAGCAAGCTTAAGTTAATAAGTAAAAATGGTTCTGTATCAGAGGAGGCTTGTTCAAGGTTGAATTTCTCTTGAACCTGTTGTTACTCCATTTAATTTGCAAGGTTTTGATTCTTTAATCATACATAATGGAGATCACCAAATACATGCAACAGACGTACAAGTGCAATGGTGGAGATAAATTGCTGAGCGGTGGAGAGTGAGGAGGCCGGATTAGTGCTGAGCGGCGGAGAGAGAGGTCGAAGTTGCTGAGCAGCGGAGAGATACGATTTTGAAATTAAAAACCCTCGTATTTAGTTTTCGAGGGGAGAGAGACGGAGAGAAATGAAAATATTGGTAAGTAATAGATGGTGGGAAATGAAAACTGCTGTAATAGGGTTTGTGAAACATCGTGAAATGAATGAAGTAGTACTACTATTGTTATTGTAGTATTGGATAAAGTTTTAAGCTATTATACAAAAGACAGTCATATTTTGTGCACGATATATCTATCAATTTCGTTCCAATTATACATGTTTTTCAATTTGTTATTAAAAAAAGTAATATTTCGTTGACAATATATCTCGGAAGTCACGGAATAATCCAAAAGTAACTACAGAGAAAGTATATAAAATGGAAGTTTATTGAATGAAAGAAATTTGAATTTTGCTTAATTACGAGAAATATTTTCAAGAAATATAAAATGAGAAATATAAATTATAAGAAATATAAAATGAGAAGTATAAATCACTTTTGAATTTACATATTACGGTTTAAAATTATATTTTGAATTTACATACCCCGATGCACCACATATTGAACAAGCATTTAAGTTTGAATAATCATTACTGTCAAACACAGTTATTTAGACATGTATGTATTCTTTCAATTTTCAGGCCCATAGAACACACCAATTTTTTCTCTTGATATACTGAATCAGGTTACTCTTTCTCCTGTGGGAACATTTTGCGTAAAAGTTGTAGTAGAGATGAAATTTTTATCGCTCCAACCATTACTTGCTTTTAAGTTAAATAATTTCAACACGGCTGAGAGTTTTGTAAAATTTGTACACCCATGATAAAACTTCTTAGATGCAGTAAATAATTCCTCAAATTCTTGATGATTATCACCAAACTCATCCTCCACATCATGTAACATTTCTTCAATATTATCATGATTATTAATATCAAATTCATCAATATTAATATCCAAATCTTCATTATTAATATCCATTTCATCATTATGGATGTCCAGTTCATCATTTTCGTCCAACTCAATTTGAACGTGATCAACATCAATAAAGTTCATATCATTGGAATCATCCTGATAACGATCTTGATCAACATTTTTACTGGTACTAGTTTCTCCAAATCTCTCCCCATATATCGTTCCTTAAATCCTTGATAAATCAAATGTTCTCTAACATTATGGTACAGTGCCTTTAAACTTTTTTACAATCTTTACAAGGGCACAAAATATTGTGATGTCTGTTTTTCTCTTTGTGAGTCTTAGAAACTTTTATAAACTCTTCCACACCGGCTAAATATTTAGCACTAGTACGTGATATTCCATACATCCAACTTCGATCAATCTATAATATAGTATTGGAATTTAATATATGGTTAGAGACCACCAAGTTTTTAATTTAGGAATTACACATGGGCAGATCAACAATCCTAACTCACTCTTTAAATACGTTGTCTCAGTAGTAAACACGTATGAATGGATTTAGAACTTAAGAAAAGTTTTGCATCATTTTCTCTTCACTCCCCAAGTATGCATACGAAACACATACTCGTAGAGGCAATAAGGAAAATGATATGAAATTTTTCTCAAATACTAAATCAGTTAATACGTTGACCCTTCCTAAATGAGACAAAGTATTTAAAGAGCAGTCCCAATACGGAACTATTCAAAATTAATTCCTATTGGATTAATTTCGAACGGGTATGAACCTAAAGGCATACATAATGGTTTGTTATTGGATCACAATAACATGAAATCAACATAAAAGCATCAAAATATATAATAAATAAAAGTAATATAATTATAAATAGTTAATAACTAACCTTATAGAGAGACTGGAAAAGAAATGTAGATCAATAGATCAAGAGTCAATCGAGTTCAACCTAGTACTAATGTCATGTAAAATAAACAATAGAACAGAGAACAATAAATAACGATATATTATATTTTCATCTCTCCATTGAAAGTCTGCACAAACTTATATATTTTTTTGCTTCCAATTTTATTTATTTTTGAGAATTGGAAGGTGAATTTTCTATCAACAAAATATAGAAAAATATTTTATGCAGATAAAAAAAATTATTGATGAAAAAATAATCAAACTTACAAATACATGTCAATTTAATTAGAAATAACAAGTTTTAAATGGAGGAGACAAAAAATTCCGACTAAAAGCTAAAACAATAATAATTATTGAAGAACTCACTTGTGAAATCTAATGGTAATTTTCTTGACAATAATGAGAATCACCTTCACAAAGTTATTCTGTGTATCACCAATACAAGACAACTTGATCATTCTCTCTAATTATATAGGACTTTACATGTTAAAAATGAATACCTTTTTCAATTCTCTTTTTTTTTTGGTAATTTTTTGATAAAAATTCTATAGAAAATATGAGAGGGTGAAAAATAGCAACTTCTTTCCAAAATTAATAACTTGTCATATAAAAATAGTTACGTAAAATGGACCAAGAACCAAAATATATACAAAAACAACGATATATTATATTTTCAAAATTAACAATATATTTTATTTTCTATAATTAATGATAATTATATTTCCAAAATTAACTTGGCATCTTTCCAAAAATAACTATATATTTATTTTCACCTCATCATTGCAGATCTGCAATGAATTTATATATTTTTTGTTTCTAATTTTATTTATTTTTGAAAATTGAAAGGTGAATTTTCTAACAAAAAAATATAAAAAAAATCTTTTTACGCAGATAAAGAAATTATTGATAAAAAAAAATTAAACTTAAAAATACATGTCAATTTAATTAGAAATAGCAAGTTTTAAATGGAGGAGACAAAAAATTCCGAATAAAAGTCAAAACAATAAAAATTATTGAATAACTCAGCCCTGAAATCTAATAGTAGTTTTCTTGACAATAATGACAATCACCTTTCATCACAAATTTACTCTGTGTATCACCAATTACAAATACATGTCAATTTAATTAGAAATAACAAGTTTTAAATGGAGGAGACAAAAAATTCCGACTAAAAGTTAAAACAATAATAATTATTGAAGAACTCACCCGTGAAATCTAATGGTAGTTTTCTTGACAATAATGAGAATCACCTTTCTTCACAAATTTACTCTGTGTATCACCAATACAAGACAACTTGATCATTTTCTCTACTTATATAGAACTTTATATGTTAAAAATGGAAATCTTTTTCAATTCTTTTTTTTGTTAAATTTTTGATGAATATACTATAGAAAAGTATGAGATGGTGAAAAATAACACCTTCTTTCCAGAATTAACTTAATTGTCATCATAAAAATAGCGTTGGAGAAATTTTTTAACATTCTTTGGATAAATATTATCTTACTAAAATGGGCCAAGACCCATTTTGTATATTTTTTCTTATTTTATTATTTTTGAAAATTATTCTATTTCTTTCTTTGCTATAATATCAAACTCATTAATTTCTTTTATTGTTGTCACATGACATGATATATCCTAACGAATCATATACATTTTTTTTTTTTAAGTTAGCACATGAGCACCTGCACCTGCTGAAGCTGCGACACGTGTAGCTAGATTTGGTGATAGTTCATTTTAGTCGTTCAATTAGATGACAATCATATATCTTTTCCAAATAAGAAATTCTATTTGTGACCTACAGCCGGAACCAAAATCTTATTTGACCCTTTACCCACAGCTCAAACTTTTTCTCACACCCACATTTTAACATTTAGATAAATTTCACTAACAAATAATGAGAACGAAGCATAAAAAATGTTAAAGAGGTTATTTTACCTTCACTGTCGCCCACATTTTAACATTCTCATGGTCTGTCACAAAGCCTCCAATCCATATCCACAACCCACAATATATGGCGTACTTACCAGCCATATCTCTCATAAGTTTCCCTTGCTTATTGAATTCACATATTAGATTGGTTTTGTTGGCCAAACGCTGGAGGTTCGTCGGACCTCGTCCCTTTTTCTTGCCCTTGGAACCATCACACACCTCGTCCGAGTGCGACAGCTCACCACACGAGTGTGACGACTCAGCACCCGAGTCAGACGACTCACCGCATGAGGGAAATGCATCACTAGTCGAGTAGGCTGACTCACCATCCGAGTATGGTAACTCATTGTCTGACATAGCTGTACAACAATCAAGCAACTGTGGTTCAATTTTGTATGTGTTATAGTAATATAATAATATAATAGGCTATTTTGATTTTAAAAAAATAACGACGACAGGTCAACGGCTATATAGTAAGGCATTGTGCTGATAGAAAAGCATGTGAGATTTGTCAGATATCAGATATCTAGCATCTAATATCTGACAAATCTCACATGCTTTTCTATCCGCACAATACCTTACAATATAGCTGCTGACATGTCTTCGTTATTGTTTATAAAATACATGATAGCCCATTATACTACTATATTACTGTAAAAGATACACAATTGAATCACAGTTAAAACCTAATCTTCCACTAAATAAAAAAAAAATTCCTGCGAGCAATAATACATGTATTAACATGATATTTTACGTACTATTTTGTGTAATATTCTGAAACCAAATTTCTAAATATTTGGTTAATGGGATTATTCAGTTTATAATTAACAAAACAGAACCATAAATTTGAAAATTGAATTATTTAAAATATATTTCAATCATATGACCAAGCATTAAACAAACAAAACTGTTTTATTGAAAAGACCAATGTAAAATAAATAGACCAAACATGTGCTTTGTTATGTTATGTACTTTTGAATAATTAAACTCAAATAATGTTAAATAACTTTAACCACATTCTCAAATAACAATACTGAGAATAATTGTTCTCAAATAATTAATCACATTATCATCAAGTGCTAATTATTGTAAAATAGTAACATGATTTTTTTTTCTAAAAACGAACTAATTATTGTAATTAAATTAAAATATAGTACCTTACAAATGAACACTGAGAATTTCGTTTCAACTCTTTAGTCTTGCTACCTTCAAGACTTCAAGTTGCTTGACTCTTAACTTTGTTTAAAATTCATGGTCCATGATTTCAATTTATACAAGCAAGGAGCCTGTAGTTTGTTTTGTTATTTTCCTTCTATTCATGCACGTGAACAACTTTCTTTTTTACTTTAGTTAATCAATAGAAAAGGATAAACAACTGCAGATTGTACATCTCACACAGCTATAGGCATAGGAGACCGTGTTCAATTATAAGAAAAAAGTGTACCTGATAGTCAAACTTTACTCAATACTCAACAGTATATGGTCGGAAAAGTACATAACTCAGTCGGCAGACCACGCCAAAGAAAGATCGAGTGAAAAACAAAAAAAAAAATCAAACCGGGTTAAAATAACTGGATCGGTCTGAAATAAGTCCAAATCTTGATAATGGGTCTGAAATCGATGCAGAATTATTGCTTAAATTGGCCGGTTCAACACTGTTTAACCTGGTTTTTTCATAAAAACTCGCAATCCACATAACTCAGTCGAAAATTGGACCGGTTCGATCCGATTCCGGTCTGACTCGGCCGAGTTTGCACACCATGATCTTGTCCGTTATAGTGATTTAATTTGAAAGATATTGTTGCCAAGCAAAGTTCACGGACCCCAAATACAATCCTGACATCTTTACGTACTACTTGCAAAATAAAATAACCAAAATAAAGTACTACTATAATTGGCTTGTCTATATTTTATTCACTGTGCAATCCTGACATCTTTTTCATTTTCGGCAATAAAAACATTACATTTGCCATACTCAAAACCGTTCCTTTTCCCAAAATTGTTTCTAACTCATTTGCCATACTCAATTCTCCCAGAGAGCATCTAGACATAAAGATGTCCAATCATTTATAATTGTAGGGAGCCAAAAGATGTCCAAGTCTCCTCACTGGTATAGAAATACACTTGTACAGAAAACGCAACTATACATAACATATCATACATGGAGGCAAACAAATTCCACATTAACAGTGTATAACGGGAAGAAGCCCTTGCGTGAAAAAAAACTCTCATACATATCCACATGGTTATTTAAAATCCAACCGTGTACTAAAGTTACCAACGGTTGATAGTTTAGAAACCGTGTATGTATGTTTTGTACAAATATTCAAACACGGGTTTCTCTCAATATTTGTGTTAGATTTACTCGCGCCTGAATGTCTAAACTAGATCAAAATTTGTTTGTATTGATTCAATTTGTATATATTTGTGGTTGAGTTCAATTGTATTCTTATTTTTATAAATGCATGTTATCATATTAATTATTATGTGAAAAAGGTGGGATGTCGTTGCTTGATGACAAGCAACAATTCAAGTTGGGTGGCGTGATCAAGCTCATTTTAGTAGTGAATTACGTAGATTTTTGAATTAGGTTTTGCCTTATTTTCTCACCTTTATGTTTAATTATTATGTGAAAAAGGTTACTGTTAGCCTATTTTATGTTTTAGTGTAGGAACCATGTTGTTGGGCTATTTTACATTATTTGAAACAAGAATCGGGTCGACTGAAAAAGCACAGCTCACGGACTAAAGCTCTGGTACGGACTGTATTAGCCAACACAAACCAGAACCCCAGTACGGACCAAAGAAGGTCAAATACGGATTAACTCCTGGAGCGACACAGTGGGAGTACGGTCCGTATTAGCCAATACGGACCGTAACCGAGGCGCCCTTTAGTGAAATCTTTGACAGTTGTATCCAGATCAGATAACTTGGACTTCATTCATCTCTAGGCTCCCTTTCACTCCTATATAAACCCTCTGGACTGAACAAAAATAATATCTTTGTATCTTTGGTGTTTTCTATTTTCTTAAGTGAGAAGAGAGAAGTGTGTAGTGATTAAGTAGTAGAATAGTTTGTGCATGGTTGTATCTTTCTCTTATCTTTTTGTAAACATGTCGTTCAGTGGCTAAGTTTAGATTCTTAGGGTTGGTAGTAAATCTTGTTACTCATGATGTTTTGATATATACTTTTATTTGATCATTGTTTAGTCTTTTGTTGTTCGATTGCTTTTGCGCTCTATGTTCAATCTTACTTGATTTTGTTTATTAGTCTAGACCGTCATGTGATGGCCAAACATGAAAGTTAGTCACCATTGGGCTAATCAAATTGGGATAAGGAGACATAAAAATACTAGATTAGTGGTGGAGACCTTAACCGAAGATATCATTAATTGGATCAACAAAAGTACACATGAGAGTCTCGACATTCGCAGACGAATGTCGCATTGTGGTGGCTTACCATGGGAACACCCAATATAACCAAGATAGTAGGACGTACCTAATAAGTGAAGTCTGAATTATTTTGGGCTAATCACAGATCTCCTTGCACCAATCGAGACAAGCCTTAACGGGATCTCTTGATTGGTAGGGTGGTTGCTAGGCGAAAGCGGTAGTCACTAAATTAGATTAGAAACCCTCATACAACAACTGAAAAGCAACATCAAATAAGGTAAGAATCAAAGCAGATTGAAGTAACAATGGTGTGCCAAAATCCTGGGAGTTCACATCTCTATCTTATTTACTTTTAATTTTCACCAAATACATTGATCAACAACAACTCTTTGATTTCAAATTTTGTCTAGTTTTTTGAAAGATTGTGATTTAATCGCTCAAGACCTTAAATCTTATTCCCTGTTGATCGACACTCGTTTATACTACTCAATATGATTATGCGTTTGTAATCTGACTCGATAGCAAACCGAGTAATAAATTTTATTAGCCTCATCACTATTTCACCCATCACTCTGAAATTATTGGATGGAAAAAATATGTGGACCTTGCCTTGTCATTTTAATTTATAGAGAAATATCTGATATGATACAGTATCTGATATTGTTTTCTCCACAGCGCAGTCTGTAGCCTTCAGGGCAGTGTACTGTGCACCATAAGTCTCACTCTTACTATTCATTGGTGTCCCCAAGCTAACCCTTGCCAGGACCATTCTACTTTAACTTTAGTAAATGATAATGTAGCAAATTGATGATATTGTCGTTGTTTCACATTAATTATTGCCATCCATTTGACTATTTAAAACCACCACTATGAGTATCAAAGCAAGTAGAAAATATCTGATTGCATGGTATTCGAACTCAAGACCCCTCAGAAGTCATGAATCCTAATTACTACACACTCTATTTCAAATTTTAGGTCTATTACATCATACCAGTCTAGTAAAGGTAAACATTGTATCAGCATACAAAGTCACACATCTGAAATAGATTAGTTAAGATAACAATATGTTATTCAAATGCAAAATATATAAATAGTAGCATCAATCAAAATGTATACCAATAGTGTTACCAACTGATCAAATATTCAGTACTTGACCTCCAATATCTCAAGCTTTTTGTTTATAGAGACAGTGCAGTCATCAATAACCAAGTGAGATCAAGATTTGTACTAAAATGTATTTGCATTTAAAAGATACGGGATGTAAATAAAGTCGTTTCGACACGTCTGTCCCAACTTTCCTCATTGGGAGCTGGGTGTATCTCATGGGAAACCAGACCAAATTCAGTATGGTGTACAGTCCGGTCTAGACTGCTCAATTTACTGCTGAGATTTGTCCGAAAATTTAAACTACAAATTGTGCCGTAAATATATACGAATGTGCAAATATTGACGCGGGTCGAACTGATAATACTGGATATCAAATCAAATTTGATTAATTCCAATAAAAAATTAATCAAATACCCATGGAACTACTTCGTTTGATCCCTTCCTCATAATAGCACTACTCCTGGCATTAAAGCACTCCTTCTGTCAGCAAGTAACATACAGCTGAGGCCTGGTTAAAGAGTTTGAGCCGGGCTGGCTACTGGGCTCCAAATCTGGTTACTTTGGGCCTTCTAGCGACCCAATACAATGTAATGAAGGGCTTACAATAGTAGTCACAGTGGTCACTACTCGAGTCAAATGGCTATATCTTCACGAAATCTAAACGCCTTCAAATAATTGGTAGTTTCAAGAACATTATGTACCAAGATAGCCATGAGACAGCAGATACTTTCAAGATCATTAAGTCATTCTGCCTTGATATAATTGATACTAGCCAGCAGATTCACGGGTAATTGAATGGACAGAGCTGCTTTTGCTTTATGCAACACGCAAATTAGATTAAGTATAGTATCGACTCTATTGTGCGTGCCCTGCAATATGCAAAAAAATTGTCTATCAATATCTTTAACCACATACTGAGACATCTGAGACCATTAATGTTTTAGGTTTTAAATAGGATTCCACAATTATTGTCAATTTTCTTGGCACCAGGGGTTTATTTGTGAGAGAAATAAGTTTTGAGGGCTTTAGAGCATCTCCAATCCAGCAATCCGTAAAAAATTAAAAACAGTTGTAAAAGACTATTTAAAAATTAAGTTCCTTTTAGTTTCTTAATCCCTCCATCCTAAAAATTGGGTCAGAGCCAATAGGAAAGAAAACGAAGGAGTCAGAGCCAATAGGAAAGAGAGAGAGTACCAACATGTTCAAAAGAAATCGTTTGCTTTATAAACAAATTTGTTTTTTAGAAATCGACCTACAACCCAACAATTATATTAGCAGTTGACACATCAGATTAGCAATTTAAAAGAAATCACCATTGTAGATGCTCTATAAAGTATGACTTCGGCTATAATTTTGGGTTTTTAGGAGGTTTAGAGTGTAAAATTACACTCCAGGGGCTTATTTGTGAAGAAACTTCGGTGTTAGGGGCTTGATTTTAATTTCCAAAGACTGCGCTGCTTGGATTTGGAAATTACTACGTTGTCGTTGTTAATGGGGCATTTAATCCGTTGGGCTGCACCAAATCACGTGCTAGGCAGATCGGCCTCATTTAGCTTATGGGCCGCTGAAAAATGGGGCCCAATAAGTCAATGGCTGCTGATATCCATCCAACAGTAGAGTTTAAACCGCAGCTTCAAGATTTGCACCAACTTTTAAACTTTCTTCGCTCCGAGATCAGGTGGCTCTGGTAGCTTTAAATTTCGTGCGGGCAGATGGGCACCTTGTTAGGACTTCTTCCCAGCCGCGACTTGGTTATTCCATTCATCTCCGGCCATGGTTCTTCACGGGAGAGGTCATGACTGAGATTGCCGGGTCCCATGGGTTTTTTTTTTATTTCTTTTGGTTTTGATCAATTTTATTTTCATGGTTGAGCTTGGCAGAAGGTTAAGCTGCTTTTCGATTTCCCAGCCTCTTAACTTTCTTATTAACTGTTTTGTATGAAAAGATGCTTGTTAATCAAAAGAGCAACCTTCTAGCCAGCAATTATACTTAGAATGGGTGCTAGATCACAATGCAAAATGCAAGCTACACTAAAGGCAGCAAAAGGGAAATAATAAAACAGTAATAAAAAGAGGCAATTTCATGCAAGAATATGTACATGTATTTATGTTGGATATTTGTTGAATTATGAATATATATGTATGTTCAATGTTGCATACTATTTTATGTATGTTGAAATGTTGAATATTTGAATATTGTTTTTTTTTATGTTGTAAATGTTGAATATTTATTGAATTATGGATGTGTAATATTGTATGTTTCATGGATTGCAAATATAGATGCTAGTCAATTATAAATTGATTAAAAAAATATAAATCATACACGGTTCTTATAAAGAAACTGCGTATGCTTTCCAAAACCATACATTGATCCCTTGTAGAAATTATGTATATGATCGTAATTATTATACACAGTTACTGTGACCGTGTAGAAAGCACCATTTTTAGCCCTTTTTTTTTTCTAATTTGACACTGTTTGCTTGTAGGAATCATGTATGTTAGTACTATATAGACAAGGTTCGCCAATCTGTAAAAAATATCGGCCTTTTCATACCCGACACACACGGACACAGTCACGGAACCGTGTGTTATTATCTTTTCGGACTATATATTTCGGACTATATATAATCGTGTTTTCTAGTAGTGATCGATCCATAATGGAAACAACTTTTTGTATTTACGAGCAATATTAACTATGAATTGGAATAAAATAATTAAAAAAATAATTAATTTTATTTGTTGGTTGCTTCTCTCTCTTTAGTATATATTGTCGTTTTTTTATTTGTAATGCAACTTTTATATTTGATCGCGTCATTTGTGTGTTAATTAGAACGTAGAAAATGTTCTACTAGCTTTGAATTATTGTAAATTTCAATATAAGAGCAAATTTAAATTTTGACCGACAACAATAAAAAATGAATAGAGAGCCCTTCTCACCTGCAACACAAGGCATTTCTGAGACTCACCTAAATATGCACAAGTAAATACTTTTAGTGAACTGTTGGAGTATGCTATTATTAACCATAAAAAGTTCGTTGTCGGATATGAGAGAATACTTAGTTGTTTATGTAATTTAGGTTTATGTTAAGAACCAAAAATAAGGAAAAGTAAAGCGTAGACAACAAAAGAAACTCAGTTGTGTCGCCTCCCCTCCAGTTTGGTACAACTGCTCTTCTCCAGTTTCATGAAATTTGACATTAATTTGAGGTTGGCATAGAATGAAAAATGGACCGGACTCGGCCGCTGGTGATCCGATTTTTGTTTGATGAAAAATATGGGTCTAGCCCGTATTTAATTGAAAAGAAAATGTGTGTAACTGTAAAAGTAAAAAGCAATGGTGCTCAAAACAGTTGGTAGGAAAAGTGTATAACCCATAGATAGGAAGAGGCTTGCATATTTATCACTTAGGATCCTATTTCTATTTCTAAATATAAAGCTAAAAAAGGATTTGATAATTGGAAACACTACAGAAATAAGAATGAGGAAGGAGGTTATATACATTAACATCTCGGCCCCAACCTCTCTCGTGCAAGAGTTTTTAATCATTGTTGGAACTTTTCTCTTGGCTTTGTTGGATTTTCTTAATCACTTAGAGGTTGTTTATCTAGTTGCAGTTTTGAACCCAAATTGAGTGGATAGTTTGTGAATTGTTGGGTGATGTCTTGATATATGCTTGCTAGGTTTGATAAGGACATGGACATTATTGGTTGTTCTCGGCATGGAATCAAAGTAAATTAATTGGAAGAGCAAAGTAACAGAAAAAAGGAAGATGCGATCATTATATCTAAGCAAAAGGAAATGTCTTTCTTGTTTGTCTTAATATGAAATATATTCCTTTCTAGCATCTCTAAGTCCTAGCTGCAAACACCATGAACAGATCATGTACTCTTAATCCCTCAAATATTTGGGAAAAATATGTATTTAAATAATCTCAACCTTGCAAATTATCTAATTATCAGGGAGAACTCTACTTCAAAAAAACAATTATCAAGTAATTAAGATGTGAGATTGACATTATCTGAGAATCAGAATAATGAAGAACATCTGACTTTGCAAGAAAACCTCATATGTAGGATATACTCAGGTGCCATGTTCCCCTACAAGGTTTCTAAGATTTGGGATTTGATGTATGATGCGCTCATTATATATAAAGCAAAAGTAAAATGTCTTTCTGCTTTGTCTTTAAAAGGAAATATATTCCTTAATTTCTAACATCTCTAAGACCTAAAGCTCAAACATCATGAGCTTATCATGTTATCTAATTATCAAGGACAGTCAAATGTCTCCATTTTTTGTGTCTCCATATCATACCTCCATTTTCTAAAAGTTAAGAACATAAATTTAAAACTCAAATATTTAAATAGAACCGTTATTAGATTTGATCTATATATTTATCTTTACACACAAACATAATATTACAACATTTCGATTTTATTTTGATCGGTATCAGGAACTTGCAAATATACATTGATATGGATAAATTCTGAACATTATTTTTTCAACGTATTGATTCATATAAAAATAAACCGAAAATTGATAAAAATTTTATACGCATGTGGACAATATAATGTAGATTACATCTATGATTTTATTGTGTCATTAGAAAATTAAAATGTCCATAGAGACATGATAAAAATACAAACAAGGAAGACATTTAAACCCTCGTCTTGTATATTATTTAAAACGTAATATATGTTAACATAATTAAAACAAAATTACTTCCAACAGATATAAAAGGTAGCAAATCTCAATTATCTTGTCATCACGATTGCCTAGGAGTAATGATGACAAGGCACTTGAGCTTTTTACCCTTTTAGAGGTGGCGAGATTTCCAGATGTCATCTGAAGCATATATTGCTTGTCAAGATCCATGCACGATTTAGACCAGACGACTCGGATTCATTAATCCATCTTCTTATATTTTAAATTAAAGCAATATCTGTCATGTAAAGCACAACTGATGGGTAGAAAAAAAACATTTTGTATAGGTTAAAGCAATGAGCTACAATTAGGCTAACTTAATTTTACACTTGATGGGTAGCACCTGACTGGAGAAATGGATGGTATATAAACCGTCTGATTTGATAATCGGACGATAGTAGTTCAAAATCTCACGATCATCACATAAATATCTATTTAATTTGGCGTGATGGTACACATGTTGTTTTATTTTCTCTTTTTTAAGAAAAGGACAAACAAAAAAAGATATCTCATGGAGTCCAAACAGATTTGTCCAATTATGAGGAAATATCAATTTATTTCTGCATACTAGTTAATAATACTTGGGAATATAAGATATGTATCATCCCAATTTTTGAAAATGATAATTTTATTTGACGTGAAATAAACACGTAATTGAATATATTTTTCAAATGTGGTAACATGTATAGACTCATCTTGAACTTTTGGTAAATAAAAATTAACAACTATATTAGCCATTGTTTGATTCTAAATTTACATAAATTTTTATATGAGTTTTGTTAGTATTGGAAATATGAAAATCATGAAAATATTGTAACATATTTAAATTTGCATTGTGGTTTGATAAACTAATTACATAGGTCAGTTAAATTTCATTTTCTTTTAAGTCATATAATTATTATAAAAAAATTTACTCTAACTTGAGATATTTTAAAATTTAATTATAGCATCATGATATTAAAATCTTAGTATTTTACTGTCTAAGATTTATTTCAAAACAATATGAGGTACTCAATGCAAATAAATTACTCACTAAACAAAAAGAGTAACTAAATAAATTTCTTATAATGTTATCCAACTCCACTAAGAAAAAGATTTAACACTAGTATCTCCGCCAATGTTCCTCTGTCCACACCACTATTTTTCTACTCTTTGTGAATCCGCAAAATATCTAATATTTAAAGTAATTTTGTTCAGTACAATCATATATTCCGACTCGATATGATGGTATACGCGTATCTGCCCACTTATCAGCAAGTAGATTGTTTGAAACAACTAATGTGGGATGCCGCAACTACTACAGAATGAACTGTCAATGCCGACATATCTGTGTCGGATTTTAGGAACCCATTTATATGATAACTTTATAACAGAGAGCTGTAGCATATCAAGAGATAATTAATGTTGAGTACCGTGGGACATTCAAGGACAAGAACAAACTGGACATTAATTTTTCTTTTCTTTTTTTGGTCATAATTTGGTCATTAGATGGAGGATTGGGATTTGGGGGTTCATTTTGCTTTACCTTCATATGTTTCTCATGCAATTAACTTCGGATGTGTTTCTCTTTTTGCTCCTTTCCTAATTCGGAAAATCCAAGGTCTTCCTTTGCAACTTAATTATAGATATATACACAAGAATAGAGGCAAGCCTTGTATTCCTTCATAAAAAAAGTTAATTATAGATAGTATCTAACAATAGTGAAATGTTTCACCTTACAATGACATATAATCACCTGTTTCTTAGGCGATCGAATTTAATTGATGCTATTTTTTCTTTAATGAATTTAGAATAAAAAAGTGTACATAAAGGACCTACTAGCCTCTTACAAAATCACTAATATCTTGACAAAATAAAAAGAAGAAGAAGGAAATTTGTAAGCAAAACATGTGTGCAACTACAGCATTCATGTGTGTGTGTGTGTGTGTTTGTTTGTATTGGCCAATAAATTGCACAACCCATCAGTATGAATGATTATTTCCGAAACCAAAAACGCAGATTGAGGCTTCAATGGTGCATGTTCCTTTGACGAGGTAACCATTTGAAGGGTTTTTGAAGTCCTTGAGCTTTATCAACTGTGGATATCCCCATTTTGAATTGCGAGTGAAATTGTTTCGGACTACAATTAAAATTGCTAAAGTTATGTAACATGAAATTAATTAGCACTCTAAAATATTTGGAATACTCCTAATTTCTATCATGTAACTTTTTGACTTGGCATCGGGAAAAAAAATACATGTAATATATGTCTTCATGAATTAAATCCTTATACCAAATAAAATAGGAAACATCTTTCGGACAGTTAACACAAAATTATGAGATGCTTTTCTTAAAAAGAAAACACAAAAATGAGATGGCGAGGTGAGATCAGACAAGAACATAAATGTTTTGTCCTTGGGCAGAGCTTCCTATAGACTAACCTGAGACAAATTAAACTTGGAATGGAAATGAGTCAAAATTTGAACCGAAATATGAGCTGAACTGATGAAGTGAGAAAACACATTACTTGTTTAGCAAACAAACCTGGCATGTCCGATATTGAGTGGACATCAACTCCATGTCATAAAATAAATTTCGCAAACAGAATTATTAGTTAAAATGAGACTAACTTCTTTTTTGGTAAGGATCCAGTGTTCCGGTGCCTAGAGGATCATTTGCGAGTACTCCTTTTGATTGTCTTTTGATAGAAAGAACTGCATCAACCATCACATCACTCGATGTTGGAAGGTGTGATCCAGATTCGTCCACCAGCTTCAAGTAAAGAGCGACATAGTTCTTGCACAAAACACTTTCTGGTTCTAGTTCTAATGTCCTGATTATTAACATATTAAGTGTATTAGACTTAGTACATCAGGTCAAGAGAGAGAGAGAGAGAGGTTGATTACATACCAAGTGTATCCCGCAATCTGAAAAGTGTATCCCACAGGTCTGCTCAGCTGGAAAAAATCCTCTATGTACCAGCTGCATGACCCGCTTGACTTCTCATTCGATATAAAACTGATTCTCTCAACACCAGTACAAGGTACCTTTTTAAATTCAATAAATTCTACACCAACTGCTATGGAGTCATCCACGAGAAATCCTAAGGATGGACTTTTCAGTGTCTCTAGCGGTATCATACACGACACTTCAGATCGATGACTAATTGGTAAGTACATGTGACTAACTGTAATTAGAGTACAAAATATGTAAGTATAGAAACCTAATCAATTTCTCAAACCTCGTTAACATTTTTATATGGATATTATATGTTAATGAGATTTGAGATTCAAGGATCATGTTCGCAGCAAATGTAAATATCAATTTTACAATGGCATGTCCTAGTTCTGGATCATGTCTGCGTGTGTATGTACACACACACAAAGATAAACACAACCACGCACACATACACGCACATACATACAATGCTTCACTGCCTTGGTCATATATATCTTACTAATAATGCACTTATTGCATTACTAGTTCAAATAAAAGATGTAGTGA
Organism: Carex myosuroides; assembly: GCA_028015225.1. Classification (NCBI taxonomy): domain Eukaryota; kingdom Viridiplantae; phylum Streptophyta; class Magnoliopsida; order Poales; family Cyperaceae; genus Carex; species Carex myosuroides. The sequence goes on from CM051483.1 coordinate 4,757,545, forward strand.
ATTGACATGCTTTAAGTGTATGATTGGATGATGCCCTAACAGATGGAGGTCCAGTAACATGCTTTAAGTGTTCATATGGTTCTGTTTTTCTTTGCAACTGCACTTCATTCATTAACTAATTAGTCTCGCAAGAGATAGACGATTGACAAAGTGTGCATTGTTTAACTTGCTAAGGTACCAAACAATTTGTTAGGATCTATTTAATATTTGAGATAAACTTAGTATAATTTTAGTGTATAGTAGCAAAGAAAAAAGTTTGATTAACCTTATATATGAGAAAAAGACCTTGATTAGCTCTCTTAGAGATAATACTCTATGGCATTAATTATAATTCTATTATCAATATATGTATGTATGTGTGTGTTTGTGTGTGTGTGTGTGTGTGTCTCTCTCTCTCTCTCTCTCTCTATATATATATATATATATATATATATATATATATGCGCTTTTGTAGGCACGGCTGAAATGCGTACAGGTCAAATTTTAAAATTTTATATTTGAACCGAAATTCCAAGTTAATTAAGTAGCTCATGGGATGAAATGCTACTAAAAGTGTATTAGCCGGAGATTATATATATATATATATAATCTCCTACTCTCTTACATCCAAAAGACAAGTTTACTATTTCCAACCCAATTTATCTGTGGTACTTCACTACTATTGCTACATATATAAGGGCCTTAATGTCAATTTGATGCAAATAGGCGAAATATATGTTATATAACTAGAAAGAAATTAAAAAAAAAAAATGGATATGCTGACAACACTCGATTAAAGAAATTGTGTAATAAGAATTGTACCTACCTTCACGTTCTATATGCTTCCCATCGAGTTGGTTATAAATGAAAATTTTGAACTTGGTTTCAAGCATATAGTTAAGACTTAAAGAGACTAGTGCCGCTGCAAGACCAAGTGACATATGTTTCTCTGAGCCTGTGTCCCCACTCTTCCTATCCATTGGATTTATGGACAAGTACCTACAAAACGAAAGCGAAGGAAAATACATCATTTGTTTTGTATCTTTTGATTGGATATGAATTGTTACGCTGCTATAGAAACGAGTTGACTAAATGTTACAGGAAAGATCCTGTAGTGCCCCGTACAACTGTTGTGAATTTTTTTAATTGTATTTTTTTTTTTGAGTAAAGTTGGAAGTTAAGTCACCCAACTATTTAAAATACCCTTGTTATTATTACAAAGGATTTCCCCCATCTGGGTTTCGAGCCCATGACCTCCCACATAGAGACCATATGCCTTTGCCACTATTTTTGTCGGCTTCGTTTTATTTTTCCTTGTTGTTTATGCCGAGAAAAGTCCAATCAGTATTCTTTTCCCTTAGAAGTATGACTTATAGTTGATTTTAATACATCAAGATTTAAAATTTTAAACCTCAGCATCAAGGGGTTGTTTTTCATCTTAAAATAGAGAGCTATTGAAGATGAGTGTACATATTTAGCTTTTCTATTAAAAACTATTACATAAAGATTCAATTTCCGATACGATCAAGATTTCACTGAGGAAAAAAGAATGATCCATAATAAAAGGAAATTGTACCAATTGATGCCCACCATTTTGAATGAACTAATAGTGGAGCCTTCTGCCCGCTCCAAGAGAGATGTGAATCCATGTATTTTCCATATAAATACATGCTTTCTTGGTGATTTATTTTCATCAGAATCATCTTTTTGAGCTTCTTTTTGGTGATTTATTTTCTTGGTGTCCCTTCTTCCTGCAATGATTGCATTTTATTATTGTAATAGCAAATTGAAATTGGAATCACTGGTCAAAAGGAAAATAAAAATTAGTGAAAAAAGTGCAAATATAGTACTGAGGTGAGATCTTACGGGAAGAATATTGAGAACCCATCTCCGTCTCTATCTCTCTCTCGATCTCGATCTCAATGTTATTTTAGCTCGGTTGGACTATCGTTTTGGTGTAGATAATAAATTTATACTATATGTAGGGAATTTATGTTTATACCATTTTAAATTGCAAAAACTATTTCTGGAACATCAAAAAAATTTGCAACGACCATGACATAATATATAGACTCCCCGACTGTATTGGATAAATGCCAGTATTATTGTTTCTAAAATTAGTTTTGCCTATGATAGTCTTTATTTATATCGACTGAAAATTCTGCTAACAAGCACGGGAAGATTTGGTTTGGTTCATAATTTATTTTATTTTTAATTACATGTTCTTTAATGGAATTTATAATTCATTTATGAGGATGGATGACTTGACAATACCTATTTTGAAAATTAATCTTAACAAACTATGTAAAAATCAATTAAAATTATTAAAAATTATAAAATAAATTTGAGATTTTGTTATTTGACATATCAATATGCTAACAATCAAGTTTCATATAATCTAAATATAGTTTGATGATGCATCAAGATCATACCATATGTTGATAAAAAAATGTCAAATAATCAGACTTAAAATTTTAACTCGTTTAATATATAGTGAAACCTACGTCAAATCTCATCATATTTTATAGACAAGATGTGGATATAAAATATGTCAGATCTATATAATTTATATGTCATTTAATAATTGGACATGTTTAGCCCATACTGGTCTTGTACTTCACTGGTACTTGGAGCAAACAAATATAGGAAGGGTCTAATGTTGCTAGTCTATGGTTTGTGACAAAAACCATGTCTATCAAAGCTAATACTTGTAGCAAGAACATATCTGCAAGAACCATGTCTTCCTTTTGCATCTTCATTATAGATTGTATCTAAAAATAGGGAAATGTTTCCCCTCATAATAACATATAATTTAACATATAGAAGCAATTTTTATTCTCTAAAGACATCCTAAGAATCAAGCATGTAAACTCTGATTAAACCAAGAAGAGTACACAAAGGACCTACTTGCCTCTTACAAAATAACTAAACCACTAAAATCTTGACATAACAAAAAATAAATATATTAAAAATATATATGCTATTAAAATGGAACAACCCCTCTGGTTGAACGATCATTTCGAGAACCAAAAATGCAGACTGAGGCTTCAATGGTGCATGTTCCTTTGATGAGATATCCATTTGATGTGTTTTTGAAGTCATCGAGTCGTATGAACTCTGGTAATCCCCAGATTGTACTGCTCGGAGTGAAATTGTAACGGACTACAATTACAAAGTGAAAAGTTAGGTAACAGAAATTATCACTACGATATCAACACAAATTAACATCAATTAGCACTATTATTGGACTAATCTGTGTCCAATAAACCTGGAATTTAAATGGTGAAAATTTGAACCAAATTAAATATGAGCTGAAGTGTACTCAATTAGCAAAAAATTAACCTGACAAGTCCGATATTGAATGGTCAACAACTTGAACAATTTGACACGAAAAGTTACATGAATGAAAGCAAGCAGCTCTCCATTTTATAGGAGAAATCTTGTAAACAGAAACTAGGTAAAATGGTACTAACATTTATGTTGGTAAGGATCCAGGGATTTGTTGCCGAGAGGATTGTCTGCGAGTATTCCTTGTGATTGTCTTTTGATATAAAAAACATCCTGAACCATCACACCACTAGGAAGCAGTGATCCTGATTTATTCTCCATTATCAAGTAAAGACCGACATAGTTCTTGCTATAAACACTCTCTGGCTCTAACTTTAATTTCCTGATTATTAACAATGTGGATAACACTTAGTGCATTAGTTCGGATATATATATATACACACACATATATATATATACACATATACATATAGAGTAAGGCTACGGTGCTTTGCAAAGCATAGAGGCCTCCGTGCTTCGGGGCTACTTTTTGGATTTTGAAAATCCAAACAACCCATCCGAACCGTTCAACATGTTCTAAATATTGAAATGTGCTTGGAGACCAAATTTTACATTTTTTGGAATTTGTTTACTATTTATTAAGCCACTTTGAAAATTCCAAATCCGGTGGTCCAAATTTTTGTACTGTTTACCGTTGGATTTTGGAATTTTCAAAGTGGCTTAATAAATAGTAAAAAAATTCCAAAAAATGTAAAATTTGGTCTCCAAGCACATTTCAATATTTAGAACATGTTAAACGGTTCGGATGGGTTGTTTGAATTTTCAAAATCCAAAAAGTAGCCCCGAAGCACGGAGGCCTCTATGCTTTGCAAAGCACCGTAGCCTTACTCTATACATATATATATACATATATATACATACATATACATATATATACATAGATATATACATATATATATATATACACATATACATATATATATACATATATATACATACATATACATATATATACATAGATATATACATATATATATATATATATATACATATATATATAGAGAGAGAGAGAGAGAGAGTTTCATCACATACCATGTGTATGCAGAAATCTCAAAAGGCTTTGATAAAGCAATAGGTCTGCTCAGTTGGGAAAAATCCTCAATGTACCAGCTGAAAAACCCGCTTGACTTGTTTTTCTGTATAAAACAGGTCCTTTCCACACCATTACAAGGCACCTTTTTGAATTCAATTAATTCCACGCCAACAGCTATGGAATCGTTCACCAGATATCCTAAGGATGGACTTTGAATAAAGATGTAGATTTTTTCATTCTATTAATTGAACATTTGCTTTTGCAAATTTTCTCTTGATTGTTAGTAGATTGATTTCTCATCTGCTCAAATAATAAATAAATATAAAACACAAATACACTTTATTTCTTTAATTTAAGACGAGGGATCACTTGACAGTGATTAAATTATATGCATAATCTATATTATGAAATTTGATATATGTTTCACTGTAGATAAAGTGACTTGAAAAATTAAATACATACATTGTTTATAAATAATATAACTGAAAGAAAAAGTAACATAAACAATTTATAAAAGTTGCATTGTTCTCCATTTTGAAAAATAAATAAATGTATCTTGTTGTCCAAATTCAACTAGATGTTACTATTCTCCTGCAGGATTTTTTTTCCTCCGCTTCTGAAAAAAAATACAGATTTAGAGCATGCATGTATAGCTCATATCTATAGGACAATAAATCGCACAATCCATCAGGATGAATGATCATTTCCAGAACCAACAATGCAGACTGAGGCTTCAATGGTGCATGTTCCATTGATGAGGTATCCATTTGATGGGTTTTTGAAATCCTCAAGTCGAATGAACTTATAATTTCCCCAGCCTATACTGCTTGGAGTGAAATTGCAACCGACTACAATTACAAATAGCGAAAGTTATGTATCACAAATTAAAATAAATTGACCAAATAATAGAAGAAACGTTTTCAATTTGAACAGTTAACACTTAACACAAAATTAATGAGACAGCAAGGTGAGACAAGACAGAACCATTAGATGTTTTGTTCTTGGGCAGATCAGCTTAAAGTAACTGACCTAATTTGAAATACTAATGGACTAACCTGAACCCAATAATCCTAGAATTGAAATCAGTCAAAATTTGAAACAAAATATAAGCTAAGTGTTCCCGATTAGGAAACAAAGCAGAGCCCAATAATCCTAGAATTGAAATGAGTCAAGTTTGAAACAAAATATAAGCTAAGTGTTCTGGATTAAGAAACAAATCTGACAAGTCCGGTATTGAATGGACAATATTGTGAACAGAAACTAGGTAAAATGGTACTAACATTTATATTGGTAGGGATCCCGGGATTTGTTGCGGAGAGAATCATCTGCGAGTATTCCTTGTGATTGTCTTTTGATATAGAAAATAGCCTGAACCATCACACCACTAGACGGTGGAAGCTTTGACCCAGTTTTGTTTTCCATTTTCAAGTAAAGAGCGACATAGTGCTTGTTTAAAACACTTTCTGGTTCTAGCTTTAATTTCCTGATTAACAACAATGTGGATAAGACTTAGTGTATTAGGTCGGACAAATAAAGAGAGACCCTTGGTAGCATATACCAAGGTTTTCAAAAGAGAGAGAGAGAGAGAGATAGATAGAGAGAGGTTTATCTCTTATATACCATGTGTATCCAGCAATCTGAAAAGGCTTCGATAAAGCAAAAGGTTTGCTCAGCTTAGGAAAATCGTCAATGTACCACCTGAATAATCCGCTTGACTTATTTTTCGGTATAAAACATGTCCTCTCCAGCTTTTTTATTTCACTGAATTCTACACCAACTTCTATGGAGTCGTTCACCAGGAATCCTAAGGATGGACTTTTCAGCATCTTGAGTGGTATCATCCATGACGTTTTAGATAGACTACTATGTTTCGTGTAGGTGTGACTAGCTGTAATTATAGTACAAAATAATATAATAGGAATGTTAGTATGGAATCAGAATCATCCTACTGAATTTCTCAAAATCTCATTAACATTACATCAAGGACATGTTTGCAGCAAATGTAAAAGGCAATTTTACAATGACAAGTTCAAGTTCACAAAAACATATATATGTTTGAGTGTGTATGCACAACACACAGATACATGCACACATGCACATACATGCACATACATACATTGATTCGATGCAAATAGGAAAAAAGTATAATATAACATGAAAAAAATAAAAAAAATTAAAACAATGATATGCTGCACAAGAAGTCAATTAAAGAAATTGTACTAATTAGAATTGTACCTACCTTCACGTTCTATTTGCTTCCCTTCTTTTTGGTCTTGAATGAAAAATTTGAACTTGGTTTCAAGCATATCATCAGGATTTAAAGACCTTATGGCTGCCGCAAGACTTAGTGACAAATGTTTCTCTGAACCTGTACATGTGTTCCCACTCTTGCTACCCATTGGATTCACAGACAAGTTCCTATAATCATAGCGAGTACAACTTTTGTGAACTGGTTCAAATAAACATTTTTATTTGTTATTTTTTGCATCCTTTGGTTTTTTGTTGTTTTATTATGCCAACAAAGGTCAAATCTGTATAATTTTCCCTGTACTGTAAGAAAATATCTTTGGCATGATTTAAATTCATAGAGATTTAAATTTTCAAACCTTGGCATCTTAAATTACAGAGCTATTGAAAATATTTTTTACAAAATCAAATTTCAATTTAATTCATATCATATAATTCAACAAAAGTGTTTAAAATGATCATAATTTTCATATAATTATCGACCTGAATTGACATCACATATGAAAACTATCAGTATTTTCATCTTCTTAACTATGCAAGCAAATTTTTTTTAGTAAAAATAAGGGTCTAACGCTTATTGGTATATTGATCTGCAATAGGTAGAAAATACAGAAGTAAAGAACTCAAAACATTTGAGTTAAGAAAGAAAAAGTAAAAAAACTGAAAAATGAAACAATACTATGCAAATCAAAACTATTACATAAAGATCATATTTTAATTCCATATGATCAAGAGGGCAATGAGGAAAAAAGAAAGATAGTAAAACGGGAACCAGCCTTTGTTCTAGTGACATTGGCAATGTTATTTTTGTGGGAAGTCGCAAGTTGAAACCTGAATAAGGAAGCGCTTGTGGGTATTAAATAGTTGGATGAGATAAAAATGTAATAAAAGGAAATTGTACCATGTGAAGCCGTTCATTTCGAATGAAGTAGTAGTCCAGGCTTCTCCCAGCTCCAACAGTGATTTGAATACATTTATTTTCCATATAAATGCATGCTTTCTTTGTGATTTATTTTCATTCGAATATCCTTTTTGAGCTTCTTTTGGGGGATATATTTTCTTGGGGTCGCTTCTCCCTGCTACGATTGCATTTTAGTATTGTTTAATTAAATCAAAATTGGAACCGCCGGTAAAAAGGAACAAATATTCAGTGAAAGAATGGAAAAATGTAGTACTTAGATGAGATCTTACCGCGAGAATATTGAGAACCCATCTCTCTAGACCCTAATGACGATGTGATTTATGCTTGGTCAAAAAAAATATTGTAGGACATTCGTTTTGGTTTACAAAATATTTGTTTTTATATATATATGGAGAGAATTTATAGTTATGTCATCTTTAGTTTTCAAAAACTATTTTTTGAAGATAAAAAATTTAGCGATGACCATGATATAATAATAGATCGCCCCTATATAGACTATTCGAACCTATTGTATAGATGCCTTTATTATTGTTTCTAAAATTAGTTTTGCCTACGATAAGTTATGATTTTCTATATCAACTAAAAATTATGTGGTTTTTGACTTGGCATCGGCAAAGAAATACATTCATTTAATATTTGTTATCGGTGAGAACCAGCCGTTAGTCTAGTGGCAAAGGCAATGGGCTATGTGTAGTTCGTGAATTAAATTCATTGACCAAATAAAAGAAAATATATATTTTCACATATAACACAAAATGAGATAGTGAGAGGTGAGACCAGACATAATTAGATGTTTTTCCTTGGGCAGAGCTTGAAGTTCTTGACCCAATTTAAAATACTATTGGACAAACCCAATAAACCTGGAATTGAAATGTGTCAAAATTTGAATCAAAATATGAGCTGAAGTGCACTGGATTAGCAAGCCAATTTGATTAGTCTGATATTGAATGAACAACAACTTGTACAATTTGACACGAAAAAGTTACATGAATGCAACCCTCCAGGCAGGTTACAAGAGAATTGTTTTTTTTTTTTTAGAAACTTAGCAGAAACTGCCAAGGGTTTACATTCATTAATAATGAGATTACATCTTACAAATTACTTTGCAAAAGGCATGAGTCAACCCCATTCAAATATTAAAATGTACAAAGCAACACACAAAACATAAAAGCCTCAAAACTAATGCCTCTGATAAACGAACTGCACTTGTTACAAGAGAAATGTCGTAAACAGAAATTAGGTAAAATCAGACTAATATTTTTGTTGGCAAGGTTCCAAAGATCCAATTCCCAGAGAGAACTGCATCAACCATGACACCAAGTATCAGTAAAGAGCGACATATATAGTTCTTGTATGAAACACTTTCTAGGTCCAGACTTAATTTCCTTATTGTTAACAAAGTGTATTGAACTTAGTGCATGAGGTCGGATAAAGCAAGAGAGAGAGGTGTTCATCGCATACCATTTGTATCCACCAATCTCAAAAAGCTTGGATAAAGCAATAGATCTTCTCAGCTGAGGAAAATCCTCAATGTACCAGCTGAATAATGATCCACTTTACTTGTTTTTCTGTATAAAAATCCTGCTCCAGACCATTACAAGGAGTTGACACTGGAGACGATAGCAAGACAACATGCTACCAACCCTAGCCATCCTACTCCCAGGTAATAGTGGGACACACATCAGCAACCCCAACACACTCAACCTCTCTCCCAGTGCACATATCAAGAAGAGAACCAACATTGAAGGCGCTTCTAATAGACCAACCACAAACTAAACCCAACAACACTAGCCTGCCCAACATTGAAGAGCACAAGACAACAGCACTAAAGATGGCGTAACCTTCTACCCAGCAGTTACTATCATGACACACTGCACAAGCATTTACAACATCTGGAAGCATCCACACTCAACCAACTCTGGAGGAGGGATGGCAGGCTGTGCGCAAGAAGCATAAAAAACACAAGGTAATACACGGTAAATACAACCACCCAATCCTCACACAGAAAAAGCAGATTCTAAAATAAAAAGGAAGTGCCTTGTATGCACAGAGAGGGCCGGGTCATACACAGGCAGCTTGCAGAAACATCATTAAATGTTTCTAATGAAACAACTTTCGACACAAATCCTCATGGTGTAGACGCAAGGAGACAAGACAAGAAAAGGTTCTAAATAGGGCTACAACATTCAAACTACAGAAAAGCATAACAGCCAAATCGTGCTTTTGATTGACCCGACTTTCCTTCAAAATGGCCGCCCTAACCAGATGAGGGTATTTCTTACAAACAGGGAGGGCCTTCATGTTGAATATTGATCCAAAATTGATAACACTAAAATTAGAAACAGTGGAGAATGCGTGTGTATCAAAAATAGGAGTCTGTAGGCGTGTTTGTATTAGAAGTTCTATAATTAGTGTAGTTAGTGGAGAAAGTGGTTTCCTTATTTACACTAGGCAGAAATAGCAAGTAGTTGGGTTAGTGGAGTCCTTATTTAGATTAATGTTTAACTATAAATTAAGATGTACTTTGTATCCGAAATTAATGCAATAGAAGAGTTTATTTCTGCAGCAAATATTCTCTTGTCTCTGTTTTTGTTTCTTTATCCATCTGAAATTTCCAACAAAGTGGTATCAGAGCCGAGTCGATCAACCCTGGGGCGTTTTCATGGCAGAAAACGGCAGCACCATGGTGAATGTCACACAACCAGCAATACCTCTCTTCAAAGGCGAAAACTATGCTTTTTGGAGCATCAAGATGACGACCTTGTTCAAGTCTCATTGCCTATGGGACTTGATAGCAAATGGAGTTCCTAATCCAGATCCTAATCCGCAAGAGAATCAGAAGAAAGATGCACGAGCGCTGTTTTTCATCCAACAAGCAGTGCATGACACCATCTTCTCGAAAATCGCAGCAGCCACCAACGCAAAGGAGGCATGGACAACCCTGAAAACAACATTTCAAGGGAGTACTCGAGTCATGGCAATCAAACTTCAAGGCTTACGCAGGGACTTTGAAACATTGCAGATGAACAAGGAAGAATCAGTCCAAATTTTCCTTTCAAGAGTACAAGAGGTGGTCAATCAAATCCGAGCATTTGGAGACACCATGGAGGAGAAGACGGTGGTGGCAAAGGTGTTGACAAGCCTAACACCCAAGTTTGATCATGTGGTAGCAGCAATCGAAGAGTCCAAAGATCTAGCAGCCTACACCTTTGATGAACTCATGGGGTCACTGCAGACTCATGAAGCAAGGATGTCAAAGGCTGAAGATAAAGGCGACGACAAGGCATTTTACATGAAGGGGGAGTCATCAAGAGGCAGATCTAATGGCTACCCAAGAGGCCGAGGCAGAGGAAGAAACAATTCCAGCAGAGGCAGAGGCAATCCCAGCAGAGGAAGAACAAACTCCAGCAGAGGAAAAAAAGGCCGAGGCAGACCAGCAGAAGTACATGATGATTTCAAGAGAGAAGTTCAATGTTACTACTGCAACAAATACGGACATTATCAAGCAGATTGCTACAAGAAACAAAGAGAAGAAAGCCAAGCCAATTACACAGAAGAAAAGGAGACTCAACCCACACTTTTCATGGCCAGCAGTATAGATGAAAAGATAGACGCAAGCAGCATATGGTTCCTTGACAGCGGCTGCTCAAACCATATGTCAGGGTTCAAGCAATTGTTTGTAGATTTCGATGAATCATGCAGATTGAAGGTTAAACTCGGTGATGACAAGTTAATTCAAGTAGAAGGAAAAGGTACGGTTGCAGTGCACACCAAAGAAAACGGTATGAAATACTTGCATAATGTGTATTATATTCCAGATTTGTCTCAAAATCTGCTAAGTATCGGGCAGTTGATGGATTGTGGGTATTCAATCTTGTTTGAAGGGAAAACATGTTCAATAAGAGACAAAATCACAAATCAAGTATTAGTTGAGGTTAGCATGGCAATCAATAAGTTGTTTCCATTAGAAGTTTCAGATGTAAAGGACAAAGTTATGGTTGCAAAGGAGTTTAAACCATCTGAGTTATGGCACCATAGATATGGTCATTTGAATTCAAATGGTTTGAGATTGTTGAACCAAAAGCAAATGGTTTATGGCCTACCCGAAATCAACCAAATAGGTGTTTGTGAAGGGTGTATATTTGGTAAACAAGCCAAGTTTCCATTCCCAAAAGGCCAAGCCAAGAGAGCAACTCAAGTGCTTGAGTTGGTTCATGCGGATTTGTGTGGTCCAATGCAAACCGAATCTCTTGGAGGCAGCAAATATTTCCTTCTTTTCACAAATGATTATAGTAGAATGAGTTGGGTGTATTTCCTACATAGCAAAGGAGATGCATTCAATAGTTTCAAGGTGTTTAAAGCATTTCTAGAGAAAAAATCAGAGAAAAGGCTGAAGGTGTTAAGAACTGACCGGGGTGGTGAGTTTCTATCAAAAGAGTTCATAAATTTCTGTGAAAGTGAAGGGATACATCGTGAGTTAACCACTCCATACACACCCGAGCAAAACGGGGTTGCTGAGAGAAAGAATAGAACTGTGGTAGAGATGGGAAGAAGTATGTTAAAATGCAAGAAGTTGCCAAATAAATTCTGGGCTGAAGCAGTGGCAACTGCTGTGTATATTTTGAATGTTTCACCCACAAAAGCTGTTATGAATAAAACCCCATTTGAGGCATGGTTTGAGAGGAAACCTGGAGTAAGTCATTTAAGGGTATTTGAGAGTATAGCCTATGCACTAATCAATCCACAAAAGAGAACAAAGCTTGATGAAAAATCTGAAAAATGCATTTTCATCGGGTATTGTTCACAATCCAAAGGGTATCGGCTATACAATCCAGAAAATGGTAAAATTGTTGTGAGTAGAAATGTATTATTCGATGAAGAAGCAAGTTGGCAGTGGGAGAGTGTTGTACAACAAACCCAGGTTGAAGAAACAATAGAAGAAAATGAAGAGATAGCGGCACAAGATCAACCACACGAACAACCACCTAGCAGCAGCTCTAGCAGTCCGGTTGAAGATTCAATTCCTGAGATGCAATCAAGGAAGTTCAAAACATTGCAAGAACTGTATGAAACAACCCAGGTACTCCTTGTTGTAGATCCCACAACTTATGAAGAAGCCTCGGAAAAACAAGAGTGGCGCAATGCAATGCAAGAAGAAATGCAATCGATTGAGAAAAACAGAACTTGGCAATTGGTGAAACTCCCTCAAGGTTGTTCTGAAGATAGAAGAAGCACATCTGGATATATTTTCTCCCTTGGATCAAGTGCTATAAGTTGGAGCTCAAAGAAACAAGCAACAGTGGCTCTTTCATCGTCAGAAGCAGAGTACATCGCAGTTAACTCAGCAGCTTGTCAAGCAGTGTGGCTTAGGCGAATTTTAGAAGATGTTGGACAGGTGCAGCAGCAGCCAACACTGATCTATTGTGACAATCAATCAGCCATTTCCATGACGAAGAATCCTGTGTTCCATGGAAGGTCAAAGCACATCGACATTCGCCTACATTTCATCCGAGATCTAGTTGCAGAGAAGATTGTTGAGCTGAAATTTGTCAATTCAGAAAATCAGAAGGCAGATGTTCTAACCAAGGCATCATCACTAGGAAAGTTCGAGAGCATGAGGAAGAAGCTTGGTGTAGTCAATTTTGCATCAAGGGGGAGTGTTGAATATTGATCCAAAATTGATAACACTAAAATTAGAAACAGTGGAGAATGCGTGTGTATCAAAAATAGGAGTCTGTAGGCGTGTTTGTATTAGAAGTTCTATAATTAGTGTAGTTAGTGGAGAAAGTGGTTTCCTTATTTACACTAGGCAGAAATAGCATGTAGTTGGGTTGGAGTCCTTATTTAGATTAATGTTTAACTATAAATTAAGATGTACTTTGTATCCGAAATTAATGCAATAGAAGAGTTTATTTCTGCAGCAAATATTCTCTTGTCTCTGTTTTTGTTTCTTTATCCATCTGAAATTTCCAACACTTCATCCATCCAACATGGTGCTAGAGAGGCAGGCCAATGTGCATGTCAGTCTGAACTATAACAAAAGAACATTGCTGCATTGCCTTCAAACAACCCTTGCGGCTCAACTCAACTGCCACCCAAGAGACTTACTCAATGGCAAGCTACACCATTCCATTGGTGAGTTGTTAGTTTCCTTCCCGACCATGTCCGTGAGAGACAATGCCACGCACGCAGGAGTATTTTCCTTGGACTACAACTCACACGTTCAACTAGTCGCGTGGAAACCAAGCACTGGCAAGGTTTACGACCCCACCACACACAAGGCACGTCTCAAATTGCATGGGTCCCCATCCAAAACAGGAACATAGAGGATATCAACCACCTATTAGTCGTGATCAGCCATGTCATTAAGATGGCGCCCGTCATCGTCAACGGCAATTTCAACACATTACGAGTTTTGGTGGCATGCCACAACCACGCTCTGATCCCTGCAACACCGTTGATGACAACCAATCCATATGCGACTCTAGTAACTATCAAGCTAAAGGGTTGGCTACAATCACTCTTAATTGAATTTACAATTCATTCATGAGGATGGATCACTTGACAATATATATAGTTATGTGGACAAATCCCACTATATTTATAGATATTTATAGGTCAAGCAATATATCTTAATGTGTATCTCATTTAATAATTGGACATGTTAAGCCCATACTGGGCTGTTACTTCACTAATACTTGGAGCAAACAAAAATAGGAACGCTCAAATGATTCCTCCAATCACATATATGTCAGGTATTTGTTTTGTGACAAAAATCATTTCTACAAAAGCTAAATATTTGTAGCAGGAACATATCTTGTTTCTTAATCCGAAAAATTTGAAGTCTTCCTTTGCAACTTAATTGTAAATAGTATCTAACAATTGTGTAATATTTCCCCATGCATATAGGCGGCCCTCTGTAGGCTACCAAACTTGATGCAACTCTAACTCATATAATTTGACATAAGGAAGCTATTTTTTTATTTAAAGAAATCCTTGACGATCAAGAACTTAAACTATGATTAAGCCACTAAGAGTACACAAAGGATCTACTTGCCCCTTGCCGAATCACTAAAATTGTGATAGAATAAAAACAATAAAGAGATCAATCCCTCAGGTTGAACGATCATTTTCGGAACCAAAAATGCAGACTGATGCTTCAATGGTGCATGTTCCTTTGATGAGGTATCCATTTGATGGGTTTTTGAAGTCTTCGAGTCTCATGAATCTTGAATATCCCCAGCATGCACCGATTTGATCAGTGAAATTGCAACGGACTACAATTACAAATTACAAAAGTTATACAACACAAATTTTAAAAAAATGACAAAATAAAAGAAGAAAAATATTTAATTCGCACAGTTAACACAAAATTAGTGACATAGTGAGGTGAGATAAGCCAGAACCATTAGATGTTTTCTCCTTGGAAAGATCAGCTTCAAGTACCTGACCTAATTTAAAATCCTATTGGACTAACCTGAGCCCAATAAAGCTAGAATTGAAATAAGTCAAAATTTGAAACAAAATATTGCTGAAGTGTACTGGATTAGAATACAAACATGATAAGTTCGGTATTGAATGGACAACGTAAGAAATCGTACATTTTGTAATGAAAAGGTACATGAATGCAAGTAAGCAACTACATGTTATACGAGAAATGTTGAAAACAGAAACTAGGTAAAATGGTACTAACATTGACATTGGTAAGGATCCAGGGATTTGTTGCTGAGAGAATTGTCTGCGGTTATTCCTTGTGATTGCCTTTTGATAGAGAAAACGGCCTGAACCATCACACCACTAGGAAGCTGTGATGCAGATTTGTTCTCAATTTTCAAGTAAAGACCAACATAGTTCTTGTTCAACATACTTTCTGGTTCTAGACGTAATTTCCTGATTATAAACAATGTGGATTAGACTTAGTGCATGAGGTCAGTTAGTGAGTGAGAGAGAGAGAGAGAGAGAGAGAGAGAGAGATAGAGAGATATACAGAGAGAGGTTCATCACATACCATGTGTATCCAGCAATCTCAAAAGGCTTTGATAAAGCAATAGGTCTGCTCAGCTGAGAAAAATCCTCAATGTACCAGCTGAATGACCCGCTTGACTTGTTTTTGGGTATAAAACTGGTCCTCTCCACACCATTACAAGGCTCCTTTTTGAATTCAATTAATTCCACGCCAACTGCTATGGAATCATTCACCAGAAATCCTAAGGATGGACTTTTCAGTGTCTTGATCGGTATCATGCATGACGCTCTAGATACACGACTAGTTGTCATGTATGTGTGGCTAACTGTAATTATAGTACAAAATAATATAATTCGGCTGTATATATGGAATCAGAATAACCCTACCCAATTTCTCAAAGCCTCGTTAACAATATATCAATGACATGTTTGCAGCAAATATAAAAAGCAATTTACAATGACAAGTTCTGTGTGTGTCAGTGTGTGATTGGTTCGATTTAATATTTTATGGGAGCATAGTATAATTTTAATAGTGGAAGAGAGAACACTCTATGTTAGAAACTTTAATTCTATTATATTATCTTACTCTATTTACTCATTTCAAATGACATATTTCCTATTTATAGGTCATATGGTAACCTTTACAAACCCAAAAACATGAATATTATTAAACACAACACAAATATCAAATGCATGTATTGCACAACCAGCCATGACTCTAGAAAACTTAAGAATTACTTCTATCTACAAATTACCAAATACATTCACCTTAACCATTTGACTAATTGACCAATTAATTATGTTTATTATTTCGACAGTGTGTAACTATGGGTGTGAGTATGCACAACACACACACACACACAAAGATCTGCACTCATACACGCACATATACACAATGATTCACTGTCTCGGTCATACTTACTTCACTTAGTGCATTAGGATGAACGAGATAGTAAAAATGCTGCGCAATCAAAACTCAAGTAAAGAAATTCAATTAATAAAAAATATGTATATGCTGCACCAGCACTCGATTGAAGAATTTGTAGTAATAAGAATTGTACTTACGTACCTTCATGTTCTATGTGCTTCCCGTCTTTTTGGTCATGAATGAATAATTTGAACTTGGTTTCAAGCACAAAATTAGGACTTAAAGACGATGGTTCTGCCCCAAGATGAAGTGACAAATGTTTCTTTGAAAGTTTGCACCTACTCTTCCTATCCGTTGGATTCACAGATAAGGTCCTATAAATCATAGCAAAGTGAAGGAAACATCATATGGCTTGTGTCTTTTGATTGGATATTAATTGATTTGCTGCAATAGAGGTTATAATTCACCAAATGTTATAGGAAATATCTAGTACTGTCCGAATTCGGATCTCCTCATGTACCTTGATCGCGCCAGTTATAAAAACAGGCTTGATTCCTGACCCAGTTCAGGTGGGAACTAACCTGATGCGGTTAAGTACCTCAGAGGATAAACACTTGTAATATCCCCGCACAATTGTGAAGTTCTAATGGTTCAAGAAAAAATTGTTTGTTATTTTTGTCGCCTTTGTTTATTTTAGTTGTTGTTTCTGGAAAGAAAGGTCAAATCTGTAAAACTTTCTCAGTACTGTAAAAATTTCACACCTTGGCAATCAACAGTTTTTTTTTTTAATTTAAAATTAGAGCGCTATCAGACAACTAATTAAAATTACTTACAAATATCAGAATTTAAACATAATTCTCGACCTGAATACAAACAGCAAATAGAAACTATCAATATTTTCATCTTTTTAACTATGCAAGCCAATTCAAAACTATTATATACATAAAGGTTCATTTTTCGATATGATATATCAAGAGTACTCAGTGAGGAAAAAAAAGAATGATAATAAAATGAAAACCAATCTTTTATCTAGTGACAAAGACAATATCATCTAAGTTCGAGGTACCTAGTTCAAACCTGAATGGAAATCCCTAGTAGATATTGAATAGTTAGATGACAGCAAAAAGGAAGCTATAATAAAAGGAAATTGTACCATGTGATGCCCAGCATATTGAATGAAGAAGTAGTGCAGCCTTCTCCTAGCTTCAAGAGAGATTTGAATCCATCTATTTTCCATATAAATGTATGCTTCATTGGTAATTTATTTTCATCCGAATCTTCTTTTTGAGCTTCTATTTGGTGATTTATTTTCTTGGTGCCCTTGCTTTCTGCTACATCTGCAATTTTATTATTGTAATAGAAAATCGAAATTACAACGAAATTACAAATATTTAGTTAAAAGAAGGGAAAAATAGTACTTAATTAGATGAGATCTTACAGCAAGAATATGAAGAACCCATCTCTCTCTCTCTCTCTCTCGATCTTGATGTTATTTTAGTGCTACTGCTTACTACAGCTTTTTATACCAACACAACATCTCTTGATTTATTAATTATGTGGACAGCTTTACCCTTCAATAATCTTTTTTATTTAGCTAAATCTCTGTCTTCATGGACCATTTTTTCTTTATATGTCAATCTCCTTTTAGAAAAATAGCTGAATTTCTGGGGTATTGAGAAGAAAAGATTTCTCTATGCTCTCAATAGTTAAATTTCTGCCTTGAAAAAAGCCTTGAAAATAGCAGCCCCTTTACAAAATCAAAGGTTGCCAAGTTACCATACACGACTGATGACCTTATATATCTTAGGTGTAATGGACATGAATCATAATTATAACTTTTTAGGACCGATAAAAAATACAATAATGTTCTATCATCATATGGTTGGTAATCCATCAAAATTGGAGTTGAGACAAATTTTTACTCACCACCAAGGATAATGTATTCTTATTTCTTTTCTAAAGCATAGTAAAAGTTGATTATTGTAATAATGAAGAAAAATAAATAAAATTCTATTGTAACACAAATTAACAAAATGACCTGATTAAGAGTTGAAAGTGTCAGTACATAATCCTTAGCGACAGAAAAATCACCAACGACACAAATAACTCGTACGATTTTTGGACTTTGAATAAAGTCGTAAATTGTTTTCATTATATTCATTCAACACTTGCTTTTACGAATATTGTCTTGATGATCAGTATATTATTGTTTCATCTGTTCAATTAATAAATGATTATAGAACATAAATACATTTTGTTACTTTTATTTAAGACGATGAATCACTTGACAATGGTCGAATTATAAGCATAATCTATATTATCCACTTACTAAATTTGAAATATGTTTCACTGTACATTAGGTGAATTGAAATTTTCAATGCTTATATTGTTTATAAATAATATAACTAAAAGAATTATTAACATAAACAGTTTATAAAAGTTGCATTTTTCTCCATTTAAAAAATAAAGAAATGTATCTTGTTGTCCAGATTCTTCTAGAAGCAACTTGTTGAATTTATCCAAAAAAATTCAGAAGTAGATGTTGAAAAATTATTGAAAGTTGCTATAACTAGCAATTTCTATTTTAGTAAAGTCAAAATTAGAGGCATGATGTGCATGAAGTAGCATGAAGTGTAATTCTGGTTAGCAGGGGTATTTATGGTAATATTAGCTAAATTCATATCGTAGTGTAGTTATAGGAAGTAGTAGGTTCTAAGTTTAGATAGATGTATTTGTTATAAATCTGTAAGCATGTTATGTAATTGATTGCAAGGCATTGGAAAATATAATCGAGCAGGTTTGAGAAAGCAGTTTTCTATTTACCAGAATTTTTTGTTTAGCAGTTTGCCATACAGAGGATTGTGTTTTGTTTTTCGTACCAGTAAGTGTACTAGAGAATGTACTAGTAGGTATACCAGAAAAGGCTCTAGCATACAACCCAAGTCTTCCCAACAATATTTGGTATCAGAGCAAGTCGATCCATTGGGCACAAATGGCTGAAACCATGGGCAACACCGTCAACGGGACTCAACCAGCAATTCCGCTCTTCAAAGGTGAAAATAATGGATCTCTTATCATCAAGATGAAAACCATGTTCAATTCGCATGGTTTGTGGGATCTAGTAGAAAATGGTGCGTTTAATCCAGACCCTAATTTGCAAGAAAACAAGAGGAAGGATGCGCGAGTGTTGTTTTTTATTCAACAAACCATGCATGATACGATTTTTCTCCAAGATTGCTGCAGCAACCACTGCTAAAGAAGCATGGACACCCTTGCAGATGGCATTTCCGGGAAGTTCACAAGTCATGGCCATCAAATTGTAAGGCCTTTGAGATTTCGAGACACTGCACATGCAAACAGATGAATCAGTGCAAATTTTTCTGTCAGGAGTCACATCCGTTGTCAACCAAATTCGAACATATGGAGACAAAATATCACCAAACTGTGGTGGCAATGGTACTAAGAAGCCTAAACTAAAAATTTGATCACGTGGTAGCAGCAATTGAAGAATCAACATATCTTTACACCAATTTCTTTGATGAACTAATGGGATCACTGGAGACCCATGAAGCGAGGTTGTCCAAATCAGAGGAAAAAGGCGATGAAAGGGCATTTTACATGAAGTCCGGCGCAATGCGAAGGAACGATGTACATGTTGGGGAAATCATAAAGGCCAAACAATTACGTCTTATCTAGAGATCAAACAATTACATCTCAACAGGGGTCAAACACTTACACTCCGGGGAAGGAGAAACAGTTCCCCACCTTAACCTAAGGACCGTCCTATGCCAAAGCCGACTCATAAAACATAAATTTTAAGTGCGGAACATAATACCTAATTCCATAGATGTTTTCATGGAATAACTCGATCCTTTGAGAGATTGCCAACCGTTTCTGTGAGCGCGAGACTAGACTCTAATGGCAAGAAGCCCTTCTTGTTGTTTTGTCGTATGGTCGTAGGAATAAGTCTTCCAAGACAGCAAGATATGGCCCTTGAGAAATCCTCTCCAAATTTCCTAATGGATTTCTCTTCTCTATTCTTTGATGGTGAAAGAGGAAGAGAAGGCACACAGAGCTGTATTTTTCTAAAAAGAAAAATATTTTTTCAGTTTCTGTGTTTTTCTGTGTTATCTTGTGCCTTGGGGACCAATCCTTATATATAGTAACCTATCTGGTTATCTACCAACTTGAAAAAGATATTTTGTGCAACAAACCGTGCTGTCGCATCAAAATCCGTGCGGCTGCATTGATATCCGTGTGGCCCACACAATCCTCTTAAATGACAGTTTTCTAAATTACAAATCTCAGCATCAGCCCATCAATGATTTGATCTTTGCCTAAATTGTTCTACACATTTATGGACCACATCCTAATGAATATATTAATTGTCTATTATCTTATTTGATCACTTTAATTGACAACCATATATGACAGTAAACAATCCATAATTATATTACATATATGCTCAATGTTGGCATTAATCCAACGATGTTGGCAATAAATCCAACAGTACATTGCAATTATTGCAAAAGGTCAGGGCACATTCAAGAATAATTCTACAAGAAACAAAGGGAGGTACAAGAAGCGAGTTTTATCGAAGAAAAGAAGGAACAAGACAAGGTTTTTATGGCCTATACTGAAACTGAAACTGATGCATCGATATGTCATTTTATGTCACTAGTACTGGAGCAAAAATAAATAGGAAAGGGTCAAATGATGTAATATGACACAATGCATGTTGTTAATTGTAGTAGTGTTTTACTTTGTGATTTAATGATGGAAGAGTCATCAGATGCATGATACAATCATCAAATTTGCACACATAAAATAGTAGTCAATTTTTCTGATGAAATTATATATATATAGGAAGTGAAGCTCCAGTCCAGTACATCTTTTAAGCATATTAAATGGAAGTTAGAAAACTAGAACTTGATCTTCTATCTTAAAAAATGTAATTACAAATAATAAATAATAAATTAATTATTTTAATTATCAAGTAATCTTATGTTAAATAATCATATACGCCTTATTTGTATATGAGTTCAAGAGTAGAACTAGGTTGTTCTTAAGTTCATCAAGCTCCTTTGTGAACTTAACTTTAAAATCTATCTGATTGGCTTCAAACGACAAATCCGAACTGTTGAAATCTATTTACCTTACGAGTGATGCGTCTAGATATAGAAATTTAAAATTTTAGAATCAATTTTGTATCGAGTCAAGTGTTCAAAAAACGTTCAAAATGAAAGCATTAAAATTAATTTATAAACGTTCTAATTTTGACAGCTTCACTTTATACTAAATTAATTCAAAAGTTTAAATTTTTTGCATTTAAACACATCACTCGTAAGGTTGATGGATTTCAACAGTTCAGATTCGTAACTTAAAGCAAATCTGATAGGTTTTATAGTTGAATTCACAAATGAACTTGGTGAACTTAAGAACACTCTAGTTCTAATCATGAGTTAAATATTCAAATTAAAATGTAGAATGTAATTAAAAATAACAAAGAATTATAAAAAAAATGTAAAATTTGAACGGGCCAGACCTGATATTTGAAGGAACGGTTGGGCCTAGGATGAAGGGCCGGAGAATAAAATCTAACCGGTAAGAATTATTGTTCTATAATATTCTGTTCCTTAGACACTGAATCTATCGTGTAACGGGTCAGAATAAAATCTAACGGGTCAATATAAAACTCGGTTCGTAAAATTTTATGTTGAGTAGCAGCTTATAAAGAGTGAAAATATATTTTATAAATTTTAAATGAGCTATAATAAAGTAATATAATAAATTGGGTAATTGGTGAATTTTTAAAATTTAGAAGGATAAATCAGGAATTTTGTATAGGAAATTATGTAATTTTAATTTTTGATGAGTATAAATTCTCTTAATTTTTTATGTTTGATATGGACCATTTAACTTGTATTGAGATTCGTACGAAAATTAAATATATAAACTCTCCGTATATCTAAATCAAAATAATCTCGATTCGAATCAAACGGTTCAAATTGAGCATCATAATTAATTTAACTAGATTTAATGTTAATGGACAACTACAGAAAATTAAAATTTATGAATTGTTAGTAAATTTAAACCGAAATATTCTCGATGACAATCGAACGATCTAGATCCAAACCAAATGTCAATTCAAATTTAATTAAATTTAATATTGATTATTGAGGGACAATTTGGGGTAAAGATTAAAAAAGAAGCAGTTTTAGCTTCGTGCAGCGCACAGACTATATAATTCTATACATCATTGCATATGGTAAGTGCGCTGCATTAAGCCAAAACTACTCTGTTAAAATATTTACCCACAATTGTCTTAAAAAGAAAATTAAATCGATTGAACTTCCCTTTTATTTCATATTGATTAATGAGGGTCAATTTGGGGTAAAACTTTTAACAGAGTAGGGTTAGCTTCATGTAGCGCACAGACTATATAATCTAAACATCATTGCATATGGTAAATGAGTTGTTGCACAAAGCCAAAACTATTCTGTTAAAATCTTTACCCACAATTTATTTCAAAAGGAAAATCGATTAAACCTCCCCCGACATTTTTATTAATATCCAAAGTTTAATATAAATTAATTAATATGTCTATATCCGCTGGGAAGTTATAAAAATATCCGTACCGGCTATTTTCTGAGTATAGTTGACTAGAAGAAAAAGTCGTAGGAAAAAAAAATGTACCGGCCAGAAAATAGCCGGTACTATAGTAAAAATAAAAAAATAAAAAAATTTAGGTACCGGTCATTTTCTGAACGGTACTGAATTAAATTGAGTACCGGCTAAAAAATAACCGGTACGGATATTTTTATAACGTTAATTAATTTCTATTAAACTTTGGACACTAGTAAAAATGTGGGCACCTCCCTTCTATTTCTCTTGCACTAACAAAACCCTAGTCGTTTCAGCCGACAAGAGATAGAGACATCACATGGGAAGCCATGGCCATGGCGAACAATCTTCAACCCGTCGACCCGTTTGTATCAAATGCACCAAACCCATTAAGCTGTGTCTCTGTTCTCGTTTCACCTCTTCTTCACCTCTAGAAAACTCCATCTCTATAACTGTGCTCCAACACACACATGAGATAAAACATCCTCTTAACTCTGTACGTATTGCCAAGCTTGGTTTCAAGAATATCTCTGTGGTACATGTATCAGATGTCAATCTTCATGCCCAACTTGAAATTCACCCGTTGGAGAACGGGTTATCGGGTTCTGATCCGACCCAATTTGAAAGATTGGATCTTGGGTCGATTTTTGGTGGTGAGAAAGAAAGGTTAGTGATTGATAAAAGTATAGAAAACCCGACACCCGGTATGAGTTCATGCAATGGAGGTGATAATGGAAATTGCGTAGTAAAAGAGATGAATAAGAACGGGTTATTGGGTTCTGAACTGACCCAATTGGGAAGTTGTACTGGTAATGGTGAAGAAGTGACCACTTCTGGTACCGAGAAAGAAAGGTTAGTGATAGATAAAAGTAGAGAAAACCCAAAACCCGGTAAGAGTTCATGCATTGGAGGTGGTAATATTCATGCCCAACTTGAATATCACCCATTGGAGGATGGGTTATCGGGTTCTGAACTGACCCGATTGGAAAGTTGTACTGGTAATGATGAAGAGGCGAATTGTAAATGTGAAAAATCTTCATCTGAAGGTGAAAGGTTGGATCTTGTGCCAATCGGATTAGCCACTTCTGATAGCCAGAAAGAAAGGTTAGTGATTGATAATGGGTTATCGGACTCTGTACTGACCCAATTGGGAAGCCCTACTGTTAATGGTCAAGTGGTGAATTGTAAATTTGAAAAATCTTCATTCGAAGGTGAAAGATTGGATCTTTTGCCGATCCGATTCGACCCTTCTGGTACTGAGAATGAAAGGTTAGTGGTTGATAGAAGTAGAGAAAACCCAAAACCCGGTAAGAATTCATGCAATGGAGGTGATAATCTTCATGCCCAGCTTGAAATTCACCCATTGGAGGACGGGTTATCGGGTTCTGAACCGACCCGATTGGAAAGTTGTACTGGTAATGGTGAAGAGGTGAATTGTAAATTTGAAAAATCTTCATTTGAAGGTGAAAGGTTGGATCTTGTGCCTACTCGATTGGCCACCTCCGATAGCATGAAAGAAAGGTTAGTAATTGATAATGGTAGAGAAAACCCGAGACCCGGTAAAAGTTCCAGTGATTCATGTGCTGTAGTTGTCAGTTCATGCAATGGTGGTGAGAAAGAAAGGTTAGTGATTGATAAATGTAGAGAAAACCTGAAACCTAGTAAAAGTTCCTTGGATGCCCAACTGGTATTATGTAGTGATTCATGTGCTGCAGTTGTGAGTTCATGCAATGGAGATGATAATGGAAATTGGTTAGTAAAAGAGATGAATAGATACGGGTTATTGGGATCTGAACCGACCCAATTGGGAAGTTGTACTGGTAATGGTGAAGAAGCTACCATTTCTGGTACCAAGAAAGAAGGGTTAGTGATAGATAAAAGTAAAGAAAACCCGAAACCCGGTAAGAGTTCTTGCAATGGAGGTGATAATGGAAATTGCATAGTAAAAGAGATGAATAAATACAAGGTGATTTGCTCCCCAATTTCACTAAACATAACAGTAGAGCGTACCGCTAAACCCAATTTGAATTGGGTACCGAAAACCCCAATTGGAAAATCCCTGATCAATAACGGGTTTCGGGTCAAAAAGTTGCACACCAAGAAAAAGAGCAATTCAACCGAAATATACGAAATTGTAGAGTATGACATGATAGTGCCTCCTAATTCGGTACTTCTTTTCCCAAATGAGAAATCAGTTGGTATCAATTCAGTTGATTTTGAGGTTAAAAATTTGATAGTAATAGATGGTACATGGTCAAAGGCGCAGAGAATGTACCATGAAAATCCATGGCTCAAATTGCTTCCACATTTGAAATTGGATTCAAAAATGAAGAGTTTATACAGTGAAGTTCGACACGAACCGAAGTCGGGATGTTTATCTACAATTGAAAGCATTATTTTTGCATTGAAGGAATTTGGGGAAGATTCAAAGGGATTGGATATGATTTTGGGTGTTTTTGAGTCTATGATTTTAGATCAGAGAAGGTGCAAGGATGTGAACTTTTGTGATTTGTATCAGAGTTGACTCTTTAGTAAAATTCATAAATGATTCATTTTATTCTCTCTCTTTTTCATTTCGGAAATCAGAAATTCTGAGAGAGCTATCAGTTCATCTCTGTTGAATGATATTTTTGTTTGCTTTTCTGAAAATTCCTTGTTCTTCCATGACACAAGGGAAAGAGTGACACTAGTAATATGCATATTACTGATGAAATCATATTAAGCATTCATATCTTTTATTTCAAAATTCAAACATTCGATTTGAACCGTTAAACATAATTTTCATATGAAAATGTTTTTAGAGATCAAATTTTACATTTTTTAGAATTTTTTAGACACAAAAAATAATTACTTTTTAGATGGTCCAAAATTTTAAAGTGATTTTCTACTTATCTAAAAAAGATTTTAGAAAATGTAAAATTTGGTAAACAACTATATTTTCATATCGAGATCATTTTAACAGTTCAAGTCGACAATTTGAACTTTGAAATAGAAATATAAATTCATAGCACAAATTGACCCCACAATTCGGTCCTATATAGGGCTGCAAACGAACCGAACCAAATCGAACTTGCCTCCAGTTTGAGTTTGATTTGAATTAATTTCGAACTAAGTTTGGTTTGAATTAATTTCGAACGAACTCAATTTCGAATCGAACTTTTTACGAACTCAATTTCGAACTTAACGAACTTTGTTACGACTTCGAGTTATGACTTATGGCTGGGCCATAGTTCGAAATTACAGCACTTCAATAAAAACTCAGGCATTCTGAATTCTAATTACACAGTACACCAAAGTTGGAAATCAAAGTTCATTACAAATACCAGAATTTATATGAAACACCAAAGTTTAGTACAATCAATCAAAGTTCAATACAATCACAGTATCCAAAGTTTTCCAAATAGCCAACAGCAGAAACATCACCAAAGTTTTCAAATATCCAAAGTATTCATAAAACATTTTTCAGAAGTCAAAACTAAGAGTAATTATAGACTGGGCAGCCTTATATTTTTATCAGCGAACATAAGTTATCAGCGGAAATCAACAGTTCAAATTTGAGTTAATTTCGAACTAAGTTTGGTTTGCGAACCTATTTCGAACGAACTAAGTCTAGTTTGAGTTTGGTTTGAATTAATTTCGAACTAAGTTTGGATTGAATTAATTTTGAACGAACTCAATTTCGAATCGAATTTTTTACGAACTTTTTCAAATCAAACTTGAATCAAATTACGAACTATGAATTTTTTGTGCAACCCTAGTCCTATAACATCTAGTAACTCAAATATTAGCAATATAATCAGCCTACATTATAGAGTCCGGCTACTATATCACTAGTGTCATTCCAAACTAAATAACACCACATCTTAAACCATTAGATCTACTTTAATATTCGTGTACAAGATAGCGCTGGAATGACACTAGTGTCTTGTACGAATATTAAAGTAGATCTAATAGTTGACCTTCAAAAAAATAAAGTAGATCTAATAGTTTAAGATGTGGTGTTATTTAGTTTGGAATGACACTAGTGGTATAGTAGCCGGACTCTACATTATAACTTGTTTTTTGTATTAAACAATGAAAGATAAAAAAAAAACATCTATTAATTCAAATATCAGTATAAATATATGGTACCAACCAAGATGTCCATTGTACCAGTAATCAACCTACATGAGAGGTTCTCTTTGTATTATACATAGCATTACATATACAAATCATTCAAAAAAAAAGTTTAACAATAGATACTATGACCTCAACATCTTTCTTATGTTTTTGTTTACTAATTTCACATACTGATATATATATATATATTCTAAGGAGACATGAGAATTTTCCTAAGTTCATGGGATGGTTTTGAAATGCAACCCGATCCGACTAATGATGTGATCCATACATCATCAGATGTCACCAATTCATCGTCATCATTTCTGTGCCAACTCCAAAATGCATGAGTTGAGTTCACGATTTGCAACTCTCCATGACCGAAGCTTGCCTCTCGAAAAATAGACCAACTCGGCTTTGGGTTGTGATATCTTGTATATAAAAATCATAGAAATTTATGAAAAAAATATAATCAATATTATCTAAAGAGTTAGTCTATGGTACTGTGCATAGCACATTTTGATCCATAGTGCGAACCAATCTGTGCTATGCATAGTACCATAGCCTCACTCTTATCTGAATTGAAGAATTTTGGAGGATATTAACAAAAGAGTCATTTGCAAACAAACCCAATTATTTTTTTCCAAGTTTGCAAGTAATATGCAATTAATTTACACTTGCATTATAGAAAAAAAGACTTGCTAGTTACTTAAAAATTTGAAATATTAGCAACATTGGAAGTTATTTGCAAATATGATTAACTAGCTTATATGCATAATTTCATAAGCACCTCAGAGAAATTATATACCTTTTGGCCAATCCTTCCCTATTACCTCCATCACCAATGGTTATGTGCATGGTACCACACGAGTCGACTTTGCCTTTGTAAACACGTCTCTGAAATGAAAATAATTACATAAGCGAAATTTGATATTGTATTTGCTATTTTGTGCATAAAATTACTCGTGGTCTTTTTTTTTTTTGACATTCAATATCCTTTTCATTTTTGGTAGCTGCTACATAGAAAAGAACAAAGAAAGAAATAAAAGGAACACAATATACTGTACAATTAAATAATGAGGGAGATTATGGTACTATGCATAACACATATTGCTCCGTACTATGAATCAATATCTTCATTTTCAAAGTCTAAACAATCGTTCCGAACCGTTCAACATGATCTCCATATGAAAATGTACTTGCAGATTAAATTTTACATTTTTTTAATTTTCTTTACTTTTTTTTTTTTAGCCAGGTAGAAAATCACTTGATCTAAAGATTCTAGACCATTCAAAAGTAGTAATTTTCTACCTACCAAAAAAAATAGTAAAAAAATTCTAAAAAATGTGAAATTCAGTGTGCATGTACCATTTGCATATGGAAATCATGTTGAACAGTTCAGATTGACTATATAAACTTCTAAAAGAAATATATTAATCCATAGTACAGACCAATCTGTGCTATTCATAGTACCATAGCCTCACTCTTAAACAATTATAGAAAAGAGAAAGAGCATACTGATCGCTCGTATGCATGGACATGGCCCGCAATCAAGAGATCTACACCAGCTTCATAGAGAAGAGGTTCCATAGATGCCATCATGGCATCGCCTTCTCCGTGGTGGGCCCAGTTGCTGTTGTACCATGGTGCATGCAATACAACTATCAGCCATGGTGTCTTCTTCCGGTCTACCTTTGCCAGATCTTTCTAATCATTTAAAAAAAAAAAAATGAATTGTTAGTTAGTGAGCCTCGTGAGTTTTCATCTCAATGATTTGTATGTAATAGAATGGTTTCAGTGCCAAAACCCGGTATGGAAACTAGATACTGGTATCATATCAATAACTAGATTTGTTAAATTACTTTCCATAATGTACCCAAGAATGACCAGCAGTAGAACTAGTAAAGAAATGTGAAATCTCTCTGATAAAAGATTTCAGTATCTGAATAAAGGACTTGAGCACACTTCCTTTCTTAGAAAAAAAAAAAAATTAAAAGCCTTGAACCAGAAAGAGAAACCCAATGAAACA
Organism: Carex myosuroides; assembly: GCA_028015225.1. Classification (NCBI taxonomy): domain Eukaryota; kingdom Viridiplantae; phylum Streptophyta; class Magnoliopsida; order Poales; family Cyperaceae; genus Carex; species Carex myosuroides. Next base: position 4,786,658 of record CM051483.1, read on the forward strand.
GAAAAAAATCAAGAATGATTTACTGGTACAGAGCCCTGTAAAACAGATTTTTTAATCTATAGCATTACAAAAATAAAAAATAAACCCATAGCATCAATCCAGGAAAAAAAAAATTAAATGCTGGTAACATTTTTCAATCCGATTTTTTAGCGCTATAAAAAAAAATTGACCTGAAAATAGTACCAGGCAGCATTACTGTACCACTAACCTTAAGCCAGTTATACTGATCAGACTCCTTGTCATAATCCGTGTATGATCCAAGCATGACAACATGCACTCCAGCAGTATCAAACGAGTAATACAAATTCGAACCCGATCCGCTTTCCTCAAACGGCATTTTCCACCTAGAATTATACGCCTGAAATGCCGATTTCAGTAACCAAATATTCTCCTTCTCATGATTTCCTTCCGTGACCATCCATGGCCGCTCACTCGCCAGGGGCTGAACCAAATCCCCAAAAGTGTCCCATAATCTTTGCTGATAATCAGCATATGACAAATCCCCCGGCATTAAAAGCACGTCATAGTTGCACTTTTTTACATGGGCTAGGGTTTCAACCGACCAATCCGTTTGACCCAAATCACCAACTATGGCGAAAGTAATTGGGAATTCATTTGGAGGTGATTTGAATTTGAATTCAGGTCCTTGGTTGCTGAGACGGTAATAATAGGTGGTACTTGGTACAAGAGGACCAATAGTGGTATGATGTATTGTACCAGAAGTGTACATAAGGTAGGTATAGGAGGTGGTTTCACCAGTTGAGTTGTAGGGGTAAATGCCGGGTGAGGTGCCGTATTGAACTGTGGAAGGGTAATTTGAGGATTCGGTAATCCAAGTTACGCGCATTTGGTTTTCACCAGCAAGTGAGATATGAACCTGTTGATGTAGTTATGTTCAATCATATAGTTACATATGGTATAAATGAAGTAATACAGAACAGTGCAAAATATTTTTATTACTTTTATAATTTTAATGTTTTTTTCTATTTTTCTTTATAGTTTCAATACCAAGATACATAGTATATTTTGATTACTCAGATTATTACTTGAAAATAAATTAAATTTGTATTGACCCAATAAATATACCAAACACAAATGTTGGCAGGAAATTTCGGGTAATGATTTTAACAGAGCAGTTTTGGCTTCATGTAGTGCATGGACTATCGAATCAAAACAGCACTGCATATGGTTTGTGCGCTGCATGAAGCCAAAACTGCTATGCTAATATTTCTACCCGAATTTTGCATCTTTCTTAAAAAATTAAGAGCAGATACTACCATATTGATAATTAACTAAAAACACCAAAAATGTAAAAGAAAAGCTACATATATCTACTTAACTAGAGTGAAGTGATTTTAGTTAAATTTCGGGTAAATATTTTAACAGCGCAGTTTTGGCTTCATGCAGTGCACGGACTATAATATCAAAACAGTGCTGCATAAAGCCAAAACTGCTCTGTTAAAATCTATACAGAAATTTCTCATCTTTCTTAAAAAATTAAGGACAGATATTACTAAAAACACCAAAAATGTAAAAGAAAAGCTACATATATCACATTAACTAACAAAATTTTAGTTTCGAATTTCTGCCTAAATTACCAAATTGCCATCACCTACCAAAAAAGGTCCCAAAATAGCATACCCAATTGAACCCAAAATTAGGATTCTACTAATCAAACCCAAAATAACTTCAATTGAAATTTCAATAAAACTAATATCAGTACCCAATTCTAGAAAAAAAAACAAAAAAAAAAGGTACTGACTTGCTGGGGACCAATCGTGCTCTCCTTCTTCAATTGCCATGGAAAGGCGAGAGCTTTGCGAGGTTTTGGCCTCACATACTCTTCGCCAAGTACCATCTCGCTTTCTCTCGCATTGATTGTAGAAGAGAAGAGAAATAGGAGAAGAATTATCGAACGAAGCTCCATTAGCGCTTTCTTCTTTTGCCCTTTCTGCTTGCCTCTATTTCACTGCTCTACTAATTAGAAAAGTAAACTTTTACAGAAATAACCCTCTAAGATTCTCTATTATGGTTTCAGAATCATTAAAGTTATTTTTTATCTATTTCTCTAAGAGATAAATCATACCGACATAGTGGGACCGACCCACAAATATTATTTATTTCTTTTTAGAGGTGTCAATGGCACTCATTTATCTTTTATCCCAACCGTACATTACAAACATTTATGATATCTATAAAATTAATCATATTTTTAGAGGTGAAAAATTTGATAGATGTACTATCATTTTCCAATTGAAGTTAATCATGAAATGGATGAAAAAAAATTTGAAAGTGGTGAATGAAAGTGTGAATGGTTTGACAACTCAATTCAATTTTTATGAAGCACAAAATAAAATAACACACGTGTACCCTATCTAGATTAGGTATACAGCATAATGGTAGTGGTGAAAATTGAAAAACACTTGGTGGAACAACAAACCAACCAAATTTGATTGCTAGAACCACTTTCCTTCTCAAAAAAACAAAAAAAATTCCAATTGAAGTAATCATGAGATGGATGAAAAAAAAGTTTGAAGGTACGTAGTGAATGAAAGTGTCAATTGTTTGACTACTCGTACAATTTTAATGAAGCACAAAATAACATAATGGTAGTGTTGAAAAACACCAGTGGAGCAACAAATGGGATTTTTTTTATAAACTATAATTAACAAAAAAAAATTTATCAAGCCAACATGATTATTTTTGTTTTTACAAAAAAATAAGAACCAAAATATCATTTCGGTCCGCTTTTTTTTCGGGATTCGGTCCCTGCTAATTTAACAGCTTTTCAGAAAGGCGATCACAGAAAATCCGGAAAAGACTCCGGACCGAAATGCCCTCCTCTTCCCTTCTTTCTCTTTTCTCCTTTCCTCCTCCTTTGCTTTTTTTTCCACCGAACCAACACAATATTTTTTTTTTCAACTCTCAAAATTTCATTATTTTATATTCTAATCACATAGATTTGTATATTTTTAGAAGGAGAACAAGAAAAGCTTCAGATCTACAAGCTTCGTTAGGTATGTGGTTAAATTTTTATTTTGGATAAACAATCCGAATTATGTAAATTTTTTGTAGTATAAATAAGTAATTGTAGAGTAATTTAGTTTTTGTAGTGTAATTTTAGTAATTGTAGAGTAATTTAGTTTTTGTAGTGTAATTTTAGTAATTGTAGAATTATTTATTTTGCATGTAGAGTAATTTAGCATTTTTCATGTAGTATAAATAAATTGTAGAATGATTAGTTTTTTTAGTGTAATTTAGGTTTTTTTAGTGTAATTTTAGTAATTGTAGAATGGTTTCGTTTGCATATAGAGTAATTTAGCTCATAAAATTTATTTTAATAAATGTAGAATAATTTAGTTTTTTTTAGTGTAATTTAACTAATTGTAGAATTTTTTTTTGTATGTAGAGTATATTAGCTCATGAATTTTTTTTATTTTTAACTAATTGTAGAATATTGAAATTATGGTAATAGCATGTTAAGTTCGGATTTAATTGAGTTTGCATGTTAATATTTTTTTTAACTTGATATAGGAATTAAGTTCGAATTTAATTGGGTTTGCATGTTAATATTTTTTTTGTATGTAGTTTTTTTATATTGTAAATTTATATTGTAGTGTAAAATGGATGATGAACAACCCTTACAACCCTTGTTGCAATTGTCTAATGAACAACACAAATTATACATGACGAATATGAAGGTATTTGTTTAATATCGATTTGAATTAAAATTTACTGATAAACTTGTACGTTAAGATTTACTTTTGTGGTTAAATTTTGTTTGCATGACAATTATCGTTCTAGCCTGATTATGTACTGTGTCCTGGTCCTCGCCAAATGGGCGTTAATTACCAACCTCGGATGAAACACGGTTTGGTGAATTTAGGCTTGTATCAGATGAAGGATGTGACTCATTGTCATATTGATAAAGGGTTGATCACTGCTCTCGTTGAGAGGCGGAGGCCCGAGACGAATACTTTTCATCTTTCGGTGGGGGAGTGCACAGTGACATTGGAAGATGTCAGCTGTCTGTGGGGCTTACCTATTATCGGTAACATATTTTTTGTTACTAATTTATACTTTTATTATTAATTTATATTTAATGCAAGTATATGTTTATCTAACATCTGTGTTTACAGGGAAGGTCATTTCTGGACATATCGATGATAATTGGTCACAATTGATCGAAGATTGCCTAGGACATGAAGTGTATGATGGTTACGAAGATAGTGAGGATGATTTTTTTTATCAAAGGGTGGATAACAAAGGCGAACTCAACGAGAAAATTAAAAAATCAACATACCATATGCGTCGTAAATTGTTGAAGAACAACTATTGTGTGGAATTGACACATCTCACTGCCCAGCAGACAATCGATCGATACACACGAGCATATTGCATGGACTTGTTTGGGTCTGTAATGTTTCCTGATGCGAACTCAAGTTCTGTCCCAATAATGTACTTATAGTTCTTGGAGAATTTGGGACCTCGAGATGAAGACTACATGGGTAGTGTTGTGTTTGCCTGTCTGTATCGCGAGTTGTCTCTTGCAGAAAGCCAATGACTTTGATTAATGGTCCATTACTACTGCTCCAGATGTGGTCTTGAACTCGGTTTCCTATAGGCTGGCCCAGACCTAAAAACTATTTACCATTTGGCGGTGAGGTCATATTAGAGAGACTGACTTTTGGTGCAAAATGGACTATTCCGCATGAATAGGATGACAACCCTGTGAGAGGTAAATTTTAATAATAAATATTATGTTTTTCAATATAATTTTGTGTTGATTCAATATGTATTTTTCATGTGTTTACTTTAGGCACATCGCAATTTCAGAATCAGTTTGAGCGTTTGAAGGTCAATGTTGTCAACTGGAGGCCGTATGTGAGTTACTACAACAATCTACCTTGGCGCGGGATAAGAAACTAGGAGATGTTTATATGTCGCATGTGGTGCATCTATTTTTAGGAGGTAGAGATTCACTGTCCTGACAGGGTTCTTCGGCAGTTCGAATTATTTCAGACAGTTCTTCCGCCGGCTCCACCATCCTTTGAATATCTTGAAGACCTTCACTTATGGAACCGTGTGAGCGGTATGTTAGATGACAGATTTAGTGTAGACTGGAGCAAACATTTTGAGGAATATATCGCAGCATCACCCGTTACAGTTAGAGAGCAGAGACCTTTAGATTGCACCAAGCAGTGAAGGTAGCAGTTCATAGGCTTTTTCCCAAGAACCAAATAAATCAGCAATACTAGCCAGCTCTCTCTCTCTCTCTCCAAATCTTGTTGTATGAAGGCCGAACCATTTTGTACTCATTTCTAACTATAAATCGACATGCTTTTATTGACATCTCCAAGTCCTCCATAAGACCAGGTTTGATTATATCTGCAATCATCCTGGCAGTCATCTGACGACTGTCTACTGTACAAGTAATACTGTAACAATTGTGCTCGTATGGATTTGTTGCAATTGTCCAATTGCCCGTCTCAGTGGTTTTTGCGTATAACCTCCATAGACACCCCTCCGCTCTACATATAACCACATAGGCACTACAATTGCTCTGAGTTTGTTGTAATTTTAAGTTATTATCCATGACAAATCCACTCAACTTGGATTTAAGATCAGCTTTGGATTCGAACATCTATCCTACCGAAAATGGACCGTTGATTATGGGTGGATAACAAAAAAATACTTCATCTTTGTACGGCATCGGTGCATCATCATTAAATGCCAGACAAGGATGTTGCAATCCCCGATTAATAAAGAGAATAGACGATTACCACTCCTTCATTACATCTTGCATCCTAATCTCATCCTCAATTTCAGCCATATCATCTTCCCCGATAACCGGGTCACCAAGGTCAGAGTTTGTGTCTGAGCCAGTATCATTATTCAGCTGATCAAAATAATTATGCAAATTAATCGATTCTGGTATTTCAGGGGGTGTCATCACAATATACGGGTGAATCAGGCACCGGTATGTCTCTGCTACTTCCAGGTACACCACCTGGGTATGGGTCATAATTGGTCTGACTAACAACTAGTACTAACTCAACTACTAATTCAAGAAGTTTAAAATTCAGTACTGGAGTGGCATTCCCAAGCACCATATGCCATATCATTTCGTGGCCTATGTTAAATAACTGGTATTTTTCTACTAAGTCAGGTGGTGCCGTGTTCAAACGTGCCCTGATTGTCAGATCAAACTGGCTAGGGAGCAAACGAATGACAACATATATGTCTTCTTAGCTCATCAAGACTAGTTGAGTTAGTAATAGGAAATGTGCAGATCGGTGCGCCTGAAATTTCGCGTATGTGGTACACATTTATTAATACTTGAAACATTTCCTGAACCAAAAGTTTTACAATCAACCTTCAATATCATTTTTAATTTTACAACCTAAAATATGATCGTAATTGAAAAAAAAACTAATTACAATCTTCAGACGGAAGCTAAAAGCACAATGTAGGGGCCGATCTGTAGATAACAGACTTTCTAACACTTAAACTATGGACCTTCGTTTTCAGCTGGAAGAAGGAAAAAAAATGGTAGCTGAGAGTTGGAGGGAGAAGAAGGGTATTTATAAGCAAACCCTAAAAAAAAAAAAAAAGGTCCGCACTGAAATGCCAATTCAGTCCCGGATAAAAAAATTCTGGACCGAAATGGCATCTCGGTCCGTAGGTGTTACACCAACGACTACACGCATTTGATCTGAAAATCTGTGAAACTAGCAGGGACCGAATGCCATTTCAGTCCGGAAAAAAAAATGGGACCGAAATGGCAATTCGGTTCTTATTGTTTTTGTAAAAACAAAAGTAATCATGTTGGTTTGGTAAATTTTTTTTTAATTATGGTTTATAAAAAAAATCCCAACAAATGAACCAAATTTCATTGCTAGAACCACTTTCCTTCTTAAAAAAATATATAGTTTGTATTTCACTCTGTTGGGTTACTTCGAAAAATATGAATACTTCATTTTTGTGAAATGTATGTGTTTTGATCAGTGTTTTTAAATGCGGCCGCATATGCGTATGCGGTCTGCTGTTATATTCAAAATATCATGCAGTCACATATATGTATGCAGACACATTACTACATGCGGACACTTAGGAGTTGATTAGAGTTATGTTATGGGTACCCCATTCTGTGCACCCAAAATTGTCTTCAGAACTTAAAAAATTCATATAAATTCACCTCTTTTGAGTTTTTAAGATTTCTTAAATTTATATCAAAAATTCATAATTTCTTTTGTAGAATTTATTATGAATTTTATTTCATGAAAATCATTGTCCATGATTAGTGACTTTCAAGAAATTGAGATTTAGGGTATTATTCTCATCAAAATTTCAAGAAATTATTATGGTAAATCCTTAGATATTCCAAAACTATTTAGGATAAAACAACAGTTTATTTTTAAATATGCATATATTACACGTATTAATATCCACATATGCAGCCGCATACCGCATAAAGCGGTATGCAGTGAGTGACCTTCCGCATGCATCAACAAAATCACATTTTAAAACATTGATTTTGATCATAGTTTCTAATTAGTTGAGTAAACATTGATTTTGGTGCTCTAATGAAAGAGTTGACTTGGTTTTGTAATCCAAATTTTGTGTCCCTTACTTTGTAGAGATCCGTTTAGCTATCTATAAATTAGTTGTCCCTGTCTAAAATCTCTCACAATCGAACTAAAAAGAAAATAAATAATTGAAACAAAGGATTCCCTTGTTGGGTTGATTACAACTTGGCCCTGATTACAATTTTTATATGGGCTTAATCAATCTAATTACAACTTGGCCCCTTTGATTTTATTCAAAATATTTATATTGCTTGTTTGACCGACATTTTTATTAATATCCAAAGTTTAATACAAATTATTATTTATGTCCAGAATTCAGCCCAATATCGAAAAATGCCCAAGCCGGCCAGAAAATGGCCGGCTTACTCCCCCCCTAAGCCGGCCATTTTCTGGCCGGCTTACTCTTTTTTTTTTTTTTTTACCGAAAATAATCTATAAAAACACACCCCTCCCTTCATCCCAAGGGCACACACCCCGAGGCTTCTGCGGAATTACTGTTAAGATAATTTTATATTATTTTTTTTATTATTATTTTTTATTTTATAGAATAATTAATTATATTATTAAAAAAATTAAATTTAATTAAAAAAACCCAAAACCCAAAACCCAATACCCTAAACCCTAAACCCTAAACCCTAAACCCAAAACCCAAAACCCAAAACCCAATACCCTATACCCTAAACCCTAAACCCGAAACCCAAAACCCAAAACCCAAAATCCAGAACTGTGGAAAAGACAAGTGGTACGGATGGAGGTTCAGGGAAGGAGCAAGAAGGAAGAAACCGAGAAGGTTGAAAGAGATGTTCGAAGAGTTTGCTCATGTATGTCTAACTTATAACATTTCGTTTAATTATTTTATAAGAATTGTATGAAAATGAAATAACACCCCTTTGTTTTTGTGCAGCTAAATCCGCAGTGTAATGCATATTTGAAGAGGGTGGGCAAAGTACGTCATAGTGATGTGATGGAGCCGTCCAATTATGAGAAGATTTTCCAAACCTGTGACGGAGGATACCAGTTTGGTATCATGACAACAAACAGCTCGGAGTCGCTCAACAATGTCTTCCGAACGAGTCGTAGATTGCCTGTTTGTGCCATAGTGGAGGATACGTTCTACACGTGCAACAGATGGTTTGTTCAATGGTGACATCGAGCAATGGAATTACAAGACAAATGGCAGGTTCTTTGTGACCTGGTTTTGCAAAAGATCAAAGCACATTGGGTGAAAGCTGCAAAAATGCGGTTGGTGCGTTACACGCACGGCCAAGGTCAGTACCAAGTTTCATCCCCAAATGAGTACGTTGCTTGCACCCGTAGCGACATGGGCAACATGGAACCCACTCACAGGAAGTTCATGTATGTTGTGACACACGGTCCCGACAGACAAATGGAATGCACTTGCAGAGGTATCCAATTAATTTCTATTCCGTGCGCTCATGTCTTAGTTGTTTGCCGTGACCGAAACTGGCAAGAGAACGACTTTGTTGCAGACTGGTATACTGTGAACTATCTTGTGAGTATTGGAACCATGTGTTCAATCCAATTGGCAATATGGGAGACTGGCCTGCTAATGCTGGAGACAGAATCCTTCCGAGCAGTGGTTGGATTAAGAAGGAGAGGCCAAAACACATCCGTCATGTAATGACGATGAATGAAATGGAAGGTAGACGAAGGGGGCATCAGCCTCGCCGTTCCACTTCCGATAGGCAACGAAGAGGTATGTAACATTCATCCAAAATTATTTTTCTTTTCAACGAAGAGGTATGTAACACATGCAAATGCAGAGGCAAGAAACGCAGCAAATGTGGTAGAAAATGAGCGAGTAATGGCGTTGGGAAGTGGGTTCGGAGGGTCACGGCGTAGCACAGCTACAAGCTGTTTAAATGCAACTGCTATGTATGCCGGAGCAATGGGAGAGGCAGTTTCCATAGGAGGAGAGGCGGTTGGGGTGCAAGGGGAGACATCTGGGATCCAACCGAGGTCCACTACTAGACGTACAACAAGGGCATCTACAAGCGAAGCAGCGCCATCTACAAGCCGAGCAGCGCCATCTACAAGCCAAGCAGCGCCATCTGGAACCCAGGCCGACCCATCTAGTGAACAACCAGAGCCATCTGGTAGACCATCTCGTAGGGCATCTTTCGCAAGTGGTTTACTTCGGAGATTAAATTTTAGACGTAGTAGTAATAGGTGATTTGTATGCATGTTATAAAAATTCTGTGGACTCTATTTGCAATTTGTGTGTACTTTATTATTTTGTACGAAACTACTAAATAAGAAGTAATGAAACCGACATTTTTATTAATATCCAAGATTAAACCGGCATTTTATTAATATCCAAAGTTTAATAGAAAATTACGGGTTAAAAAAAAAAAGAGTAAGCCCGCCAGAAAATGACCGGCTTAGGGGGAGAGTAAGCTGGCCATTTTTTGGCCGGCTTGGGCATTTTTCGATATTGGACTGAATTTGGGCATAAATAATAATTTGTATTAAACTTTGGATATTAATAAAAATGTCGGCTTGTTAGATGTTGCTTACGCAATTGCTTGATTTTTTTTTAATATCCCTAAAAAATACAATATTCGAAAGTTGCTCTTGTTTTTTATTTAATTTAAAAATACTCAGAATATCTGTCGGTCCTGCTTTTTTTTTTGCAAAATTGAGGAGTAATTGAAGAGTAATTGAATAGTAATTGAAGAGTAAAATTGTTCATTAATTATTTTTTTAATAATTAATATTAAATGGATAATATAAAACTCTGACTAAATGATAGAACAAAGAAGAAACACTGTATTAGTGTATTTAAGAAAATGCGAAGCATACTTTCATACGGGTGTATATGAATGCTACAACAACTTTCATACGAGTGTATATGAATTCTGGCGGCCTGAACATTTTTATAAATAAAAAAAAACAAGGGCAATATTGTATTTTATTTTTTTTAGGGATATGAAAAAAATATCTCCAGGTGTCCTTTGTTTTAGCTGCCAAGTTAAATTGCATTAAACCACTGTAAATTTACAATATTCAATTCGCAACTTACAAAACCATATCAAGCAGACTATAAAAAAAAAAAAAAATTGATCTTCATGAATTTTCATAGAACAACGAATAAGGCAAAAGTTTTATTGACAAAATTTATGAACAAAAATAAAAATAAACTTAAATTAACGAAACGGTCGAATTAGTTAACACAATAATTTGTGGAATATGACACAAAGTTTTATGAGTTTGAACTATTTAATTGAAATTTGTAGGAATATTAATGTTAAACTGAAAAATAAGTTTCAAAAATATTTGATTCGATTTAAATTTAGAGTAATTATTTCTTTCCCCCATCTTATGTCCTCCATTCGTCCCCCATATCTAACTACCTTCTTATAACTAATTAACCATCAAAGTCAAAGACTTAACTATTTCTAAAAAAAGAAGAAAATAATCCCAACACTTCTCTCTCTTCCAACTGATCTGTCAACCTCCGTCTACTATTTCTCCACCCAGACTCCACCTCGATCTGTTTGAATCCGTATCCACCCAGGTACCTAACTCAACAGAATTACTAAATCTGATCCGTTGAAACAAGTGAGCGATTAGGATTTAAATTTGGGGACCGTCTCACCTGCCCCTTTTCTTTCTCAACTCTTATTTCTCGCTAGAGTTACCATTAGTGTTTCTCTTTCTCAACTATTGTTTCTCGCTCGAGTTACTAAACAGTCAACTCTTGTTTCCCTCACGTGCCTTCTGCAAACTCTTATATATATATATATATATAGAGAGAGAGAGAGAGACTTCTTCATATCTTATTAATTTGAGATTTTAACAAACTTCGTAAACTCTATATTCAGAGAAGATGTGATTACTTGTACAAATATGGTTTTACCGAGCATTCTAATCATGGCATGAACACCTTTGTGCGACTCTTGAAATAAATGATGACACCGACATAAATATCTTCTTTTATATTCTTTTTTCTTAGGAACAAAACTATGGTTTTCAGGTTGATGACAAAGGAGCGATGAATAGTTCAAATCAGAGAGGGTACGCGGAGGGTGAAATAGGAGATAGACATTTTTCTAGAAATACTTGGTATCTTAGATATGAATATTTGCATTACGATATATGAATACTTGCTCGACGATGTATAAATATTTACACGACGAGGTATGAATACTTGCACGACGAGGTATGAATACATATGACAAAGGAGCGATGAATAGTTCAAATCAGAGAGGGTACGCGGAGGGTGAAATAGGAGATAGACATTTTTCTAGAAATACTTGGTATCTTAGATATGAATATTTGCATTACGATATATGAATACTTGCTCGACGATGTATAAATATTTACACGACGAGGTATGAATACTTGCACGACGAGGTATGAATACTTGCACGACGAACAACCCGAAAGTATGTCATCATGTATCTTATTTGAAAGAGAAAATTGCATATAAGGCGTTCGTGGTTCTAGATTCGCAAAATATCGTCGGAAATTTTGGCAAGATTGAACTGAGAAAAAAAAATCACCTCAAAAAACGTGTAAAAGATAGGTGTGTGATGATATGTCCAGTTTTTTTTTCAAAAAACTTGGTATCTTAGGTATGAATATTTGATATATTATATATTAACACTTAAGCACATAGGTATCCATATTTGCGCGCGCCAGTTGTAAAATCTATCAAATATTAGGCAGTTCACCAAGTAGTTAGTGGTCCCCCCCAATTACGTAAAAGACGTTCATGATTTTAGATTCACATAAATCCTCATAGATCGTCAGAAATATGAGCGAAATTAAATGGAGAAAAAAAAACTCACCTCTAAAAACATGTAAAAGATGGGTGTGTGATGAGAGAGAAAAAACGAAGTTGATATGTCCATTTTTCTAGAAATACTTGGTATCTTATATATGAATACTTGCTCAACGATGTATGAATACTTGTGCGATGGACATGCGAAAATATGTCATCATAGATCTTATTTGAAAGAGAAAATTGCGTAGAAGACGTTCGTGGTTTTAGATTCGCAAAATTTCTCACAGATTGTCAGAAATATTGACAAGATTGAATAGAGAAAAAAAATCCACCTCTAAAAACGTGTAAAAGATGGGTGTATGATGATAATATGTCCAGTTTTTTTTCAAATTAAGAACCTGGTATATTCGGTATGAATACTTGATATATTATATATTAATACTTGCGCGCATAGGTATCCATATTTGCGCGCGCTAGTTGTAAAATCTATCAAATATTAGGCGGTCCCCCAAGTAGTTATGGTCCCCCCAATTATGTAGAAGACGTTTGTGATTTTAGATTCACATAATTCTTCACAGATCATCAGAAATATGAGCAAAATTAAACGGAGAAAAAAACTCACCTCTAAAAACGTGTAAATGATTGGTGTGTGATGAGAGAGAAAAAACGAAATTTTTCTAAAAATACTTGGTATCTTAGATATGAATACTTACATTACGAGGTATGAATACTTGCTTGACGATGTATGAATATTTGCACAACTAGTTATGAATACTTGCACGACTAGGTATGAATAATTGCACGTCAGACAACCATGGATCTTATTTGAAAAAGAAAATTACGTAGAAGACGTTTGTGATGTTAGATTCGCAAAATTTCTCACATATTGTCAGAAATATTGGCGAGATTGAACAAAGAAAAAAAAAACCACCTCTAAAAACACGTAAAAGATGGGTGTGTGATGATATGTCCAATTTTTTTTTTCAAAAAACTTGATATCTTAGATATGAATACTTAATATATTATATATTAACACTTGCGTGCATAGGTATCCATATTTGCGCGCGCGAGTTGTAAAATCTATTAAATATTAGACAGTCCTATAAGTAGTTAGTGGTCTCTCTAGGTAGTTAATGACCGAAGAATGAATAGGGAAAATGAACTGGAGGATAATTAGTCGCTCTCTTAAATTAAACCGATATATACGGTCAGATATTGAAGGGATATATATTATTTCTAGTTTTATTGTGTCCTAATGAAAGCAGTGTTTTTTCTTTGCTTTTTCTATTTCTTTTCTTTGACAAAAAGAGCTGGATGTTTCTCTTCTTTATTTTATTTATTTATTTATTTCGTTCTTTAGATATATATATGCAGAGTTGGTAGGAGAACGTGTCCCTCTTGCTGGGTCCAGCGTGTTGCATTCCTTGCGTGTCAGTTTAAGAGGATGTTCCAGCCTGTTGTATTTATTTATTTATTTAATTGCAAATTACAATTTCCGATTTTCCTAATAATTTATTTTAATTTTTTATTTGATATAAACTTGTTTTTATTGTTGACATATTTTAATTGAGCTGATGGTGATCGTTTGGTGATGGAATTAATAGATTGAGTTTCAAGATTTTACTTCATATGTTTGAAGCAACTCAAATTATTAATTAGTTTTAATTAATTAATCAATTATTTATTATTACAAAATTTAATCGCTATGTTAATTTTTTTATTTAATAAATGTTTATCAATTAATGTGCAAAGTCTGCTATAATGTGTGAAATTAATTATTTTATATTGTGATCATATTTCAAAATTTTCATATTATTTTTTAATATTGTATTGTAATTGATAGTTTTAATATTGTATTATTTTTTAATATTAATTTTAATATATATATTTTTTATTTTGACAGAGTTATCCGAAATATAATCTTAATTTAAATATAGACCGGTCATGCATCATTTCTCAGGTGAGGAACTGAGAATACACACCAACTACCATTTTTCATGTAGTTCGTTCTAGAGGTTCCAACGGATCATATATTATTTGTGACAATCTGGATTCGTATTAAAAATTTTGGAGATTTAAATGTTCAGATACATATAGTTTGCTGATACAGATATGATTTATGTTGATACGGTTTAATTTTCTGAAGTGGATACAAATACAAATAATGACAAATACTTTTTATCGGCATCTTTTTAATTTTTCAGATATCTAATTGTGTCAATATGGATATGAATACAGATAATTATTTGTATCTGTATTTGTAAATTTTTCGAATATCTATTTGTTTTAGAAAAATATATGTTTAGAGAAAATTATATCTGAATTTATATCTGAATTTATATCCAGTTAATATTGAATTTATATCCAGTTAATATAGAAAAATATATGTCTAGAGAAAATTAAAATTATATCTGAATTTATGTTATTTTTATTTTATTGACAAAATAATTTATTGAATGATATGTTATATTGTTAAATATTTAAATTAGGGATCCAAATTAAATCCGTTGATGTATTCGTCTTTATTTAATATCGATCCGATTCGTATTTATATCCAGTTAATATTTGATTCAATATTTGTATCCACTAAATATTTAATTTGCATCCATTTAATTTTAATTTGTATCCGTATTCAAAAAATAATACATATACGATATTTTTTTAACACTATCTGATCCATATTCGATCCATTTGAAGTTCGTTTCCGTGTCTTGAGTCAGTAGTTTTCGAGTAGTCTTCTCTGATTATTTTTTTTTCTAAAAATAAGAATAAAAGAACGTTAAACTACAAGAATCTGGAGGTAACCGCGAGGGTCAAAAATGACTATTGTCAAGAATAAGCTGACAAAACATGCTATTATCGAAGATATTGCTATTTCCGACGGTAGTATCTACAAGAATATTGACACAATTAAGCACTTTACCTTCGTAGATACTCACAGATTCATATAGAACTGCTTGTTGAATGCAAATTGTCCACTCTTAATAAAAAATAAAAGTTGCCAGTTCAATGCAAGTTGTCTAGTTTTGAATATAAAGAGAAAGCTGTAGGTAGTTGAATGGCAACTTCCCACATAAACAAAAATTTAACATTTCACTATCAATCACCTACTAATTTTATCAAATTCTCTGTTCCTCATCATCTACAATAATTCTTGTGTTAGCAGGTAGACCGAAGCACATTCAATGTTTAAAGTTTATACCTGTGGTGCCCACATGTAAGTTTATGCATACTAGTGATTATGATAGATTATTTTGTAACAAAGAATCCTGACTTTGTAATTGTTAGTATTAGAATGATTGACCATTTCATTTCCTTCCTCAACTCTACTCATCAATAATCATTACCCATACATCTCCGTCTTTTTCTTGTTTTTCATTTCCTTATAAGCTTCTGCAGAAAAAATTGAATGGAGCTTTTGCTATCTCGGCTGGAATCCCATGTCGCTGGTTCCTGGGAACTGAAGAGTGACCTTGATCGGCTGCGTAACAGTCTGCCACGTGTGAACAATCTGATGGACAAAGCAGAGTGGTGGCGCTTCAAGAACGCATATATTTCTCACCTCCTGAAGCAGCTTAGACATGCTGCCTATGATGCTGAGGATTTGATCGCCATATTCGACTATTATGAACTAAAGCAAAAGATAGAAGGCCAGGCAAGTTCACCTTCTTATAAAAAAATGATTCCAGCATCCAATTCATATATTTCTCAAACACACCGTGTTTACAACATAGAAGGAAAAATCAGTCGTTTCGGACCGGAATCGGCTGATTCAGACCGGAATCGGACTGTACTGATCCGATTTCAGACCAAGTTACACAGTAGGTGATTTTTTCATCCAATTTCGGCCAAAATGGTCAGATTCCAGTCAAATTTCAGCCAAAATGGTCCGATTCCAGTAAGATTTCTGCCGAAACGGTCCGCGCAGAAACCTGTACACTTGATCTACCGTAAGCCGCGCATATACCACTCTCCAAATTTATTTTGCTCCTACGTGACTCGAAACAAGGACTTCATGGTTATCTATTAAGCCAACTACCACCACACTGTTCTATTTTTTTTTTTTGGTAGAATACATAACTATTTGTATAATATAAGTTGAAACCGCTATTGAAGAGAAGAGTCGCTGTGGCAAAAAAAATTGAATATTCGATCCAATTCAGTTGATTCCGACCGAATCACCTGATTCTGATTCCACGGTCAAAAGACCGATCCCGATTATGTTTCTGAATTTTTCTTCTATACTTTACAATTTACAAATATTAAGTTTGTGGTAAATTGTTCATTAAACTTAGTCACGGGATTATTAGGTCAACAAAACCCCATATTTCTTTGTGAATTGTGATAGAAGAAATCTTACCAATCTTCCAAGACCTGAATGAGTAAACCTTTTTGCTTAAAAATATGCAATAACTTCAAAACAACAGCAGCTCAACAAGGAACTATATTAATTTGGCAACAATGAGAGGGCAAAAATTACAAAAATAATGAGCTCTTTGCTGCTTTCCGGGTCACATAATAAATCTCTAATTATTGCACTAGATTCATTGAATTTCAGACAGACCTAGACTGTCTAATTATTCACATAGAAATTCAGAATTTATTGAAGTATTTGAAATTAACTGTCACACTCCAACCGGAAATTTCGGATTAAGGTGTGATCAATCCTCGCCTCGTGTTTATTAACTCAATAAACATGCAAGGCTAAACCAATACAAATATAAATAAGTGCAGAAGCGTGAATGATAGCAATAATAGCATAAGTCACACAATTCATAAATAAACATACATATATAAAATCCATACAACCCACGTCATAATATCATAACATCAACTAAGGAAAGTGATACATGATCTAACGAATCCGATGTACGAATCAAAAACATCGGGACTCGTAAATCCTAACTAAAAGCCCTATAAATAGTAAATCAAACTACGTGGACATTGGGGACAGCTTATGGCAAATCCTACTGCCGATCACCAGTCTCTGTACCTAAAAACCCACGAAACAACTTGTGGGTGAGCGACTAATCACTCAGTATGTGACCCAGAATTATCTCTTCAGAGATCCTCTATGGTCAAAGTACATTTAATCATAAACTACGTATGATTTTGTAACAGTAATTTATATGCATGTGATGTAGTTATATATATATATATAAAATAACCTAACTTATTAACTATTAAAAGAAAATACATATAGTATGTGCAATTATCCAATGATGCGATTAATCTACTATGCCAACATGCAAAAGATTCCCAAAATAATACACAAGGAGAATATTATATTCATATCCAAATTGGAGTCCATTATCTAAATACAGTGTGCAGAAATTGATATAATAATACGGAAAGAATTTCACCCTGTGTCGTGCTAATCGGATCAAACGATCCAGTAAGATATTATCCAAGTACACCTGTCAGAAGGTCCAATGATACACGTTGCATAGTGACATTGAGCATTGAGCCCCTCTGTGTACTATGAATGCAGATGGACATATCTCAATCCTGGGTGTTCGTTCTTCTAAACGATTCTTCAACCAAATATATAAAAATAGAAGAAATCATACAAGCATGACGTAAGAATGTGTTAACCCTTTTCTCATGAGCAGACAAGGGACTCCACCATCCGACCAGACCAATGGGAATAGTAACCAGTGCCACAGACTTGAGATCGGAACTATGCACTAAATCTATCATGGAACTCGAGATCGGATCCATGTGGTAGCGTGAAGCAAATCTGCCACAGAACTCGAGATCAGATCTGTGCGGTCGCATAAATCAGACTACCACAGCTCTCGAGATCGGAGCTGTGCAGTCTCATAATAAAAACATGCTACCACGGAACTCGAGATCGGATCCGTGGTGGGGTAACCTGTTCTAGGCATGTAGCTCCTAATGTCAGTGGGAAAAAATCCCGAATCGTTTCGTACCATAGTACTCGAGATCGGATCTGCGCACGTGAAATGGTAAAATGAACGAGAATAATATATAGTTTCCAATTTAATACATATAATAATCCAAGAAGACCTCCCAAGGGATCAAGTGATCACTCAGCTCAGTGGCTATCGGGCCGGCTCGTACCCCATCCTACGAGACGGAACAAAGTCACTCGATCTTTTCTCAGCACTCACCAATGCATGCGTGCGACTACATTATAATATATTGTCTTCTACGAGAAGAAGACAACTAATAACCTAATGTAATATAATATTTATATATTATATATTTTAAATTACCCTACTCCTAAAATATAGTAAATTATAGTTTTCCAAGGGTTATGTAAGTCATGTCTATAGTGCACAAAAGATAAACATGCCCTACAGTATTCAATGCAACTATTCAATTTAAATAAATATGATAGGTCACGTGGGTCGACTCGTAAGAGTACGCCATGAAAAGAATATTTCAGATATCTCACACCTGAATGTAAAGCGGGAGGCATGTGCAAGCGCTAGACACCGGCGTAGTCTGCAGGATCCTCGCCTTCTCCGGTATAGTCGTTCGCGGGATCAGACCACGGATCGGAATCAAGATAGCCCAGATGACCTAAAATTCGTAACGTAATCTAATAAAAATCTAAACTAAATTCTCGTAATACTCTCCCCCGTGTTATTTTATTAATGTTTTCGGATTTATTTTATTTAGTTACGAATTATAATATTTATTTAATTTAGTCAGTCTAACTATGTTCGAATTGATCGTAATTAATTCACATTAATATAATTTAATTTAATTTAATTTGAAGATAACTACTTGTTATATTTTTAATTTGAAGATAAACTGTTTATTATAATTAAATAATTATGATAAACGATCCTACTAATTTACTTATAAGATAAAAATACGTTAGTTAATTATTTTCTTAATTATTGCGATGATTAGTCGTATTTTGATACGTATAAGATAAAAGTATGCTTGTTAATTAATTACTATACCTATAATAATTTGAAATCATTTTTAAGTACTTATAAAATAAAGATCCGTTGTTAATTAATTGTCTTAATTAACTAACAACTTACATATTCTATTTTTAAATTTTAAATTCGAAAGCGTTAATTTATCTAACTACGGTGTGGGTGGTTTTTAATGTGTTATATAATATATTTAGGATTAACAAGTAGTTAAAATAATATTTTAAATAGTACATGTCATAATTAATGTATAATTGATTTGGTAGGTCAATTGCATTTAAATATGGTGCAAATAATCATGATTTATTTATTTATTAGTTAATCAATTTTATTTAAATAATATCATTATAAGTGAAATAATATTCATATAGTTTATTAATAAACTCCAATGCATTATAAAAGAAATATTTAGTTGAGATTATACACATATATTCTTAAGTACATAACATGTACATGTACATAATTTAATCGTACGTAGTTTTATTATCACCTAATGTTTTTATTTGTCCTTAGAATATATATATATATATATTAACATACTAACACATTATCATACTTTAAATAATAAAATTACTTTTAAATAATGGTATCTTTTATAATTAATTAATTTGTCACTTTTAATAAATTATGCTTAAAGTTTCGGATCGAGCCCACTGAGAAGAGGCATTAAGCACATTTTATTTACAAATTTCGAATAATTAAAATTAGGCTTACAACTAAAGTCCAAATCAGATTTTTAAATTAAATCTCTATTTTTATTTAAATTTTCGGCCCAGAAATAAAAGGCCCATGTTCACTTTAAATAAATTCTTATATCTTATTTTCTGTGGTGGGCTTGCACAGCCCAATTCCCATTTAATTCACTTTAAATAAATTTTCAGTTTGGACCTAAGTCCCATTTAATAAAATTTCAACTTTTCAACAAAGCCTCTAAAGACCGAGCCCAAACAGAAAAAGGCCCAAATTAATATTTACATTTCTCATTTGATTTTTCAGCCGAACCCAACATGGTGAAAATTTTCCTTTTTTCCATTTAAGTCCTTACGATATGGGCATATTATAAAAAGGGCCTAAATTTTAAAAAACAGCCCCTTAGATTAAAATATTTACACTATAGTTCTTGTCACTTAGGAACCGTACCAGTATGCTAGGCTCACCGGTACAATGCATTTTCCAACGTCGTACAAATATCACAAGGTAACCGAGAATAGTATAAAGGGTAATCGGTTTTGAACTTGGTAACGGTACCATCTCCAAAATTCAAGAGAGATTAATTCATCGATTCAATTTCACAAGCATCTCTAAGAAAACAGACAAGTCAAGGGTTTAATTCTCATCCCATTTCACAAGGGAAATAATGCATAAAAAGAAGAGGAAGAAAATACTAGGAATTTTAACAACAAATTATCGACAAACAAATACAATCTATCATCCATTCAAGGAGCCATTAGAGCAAGTTCACAACAACAATTTGAGGCTCAATCAAGGATTAAATTTTCGAAATCACAAAACCAATCAAGGTTCATCTCACTCACAACAACCATAAGACATAAGAGAAAGAAATCAAGATATAGGACCGTTTACCGAATAATGCTTCCAATTCCATGTCGTGGCGAAGGTCGGTACCAAGACAGGGGTTAGAACCGTCTTCCACCTCGCTTCCGGCCTCGCCTCAATCTTCACGAGCACAAGCACGCAACAGAGCACAAGAAACCCTTAATGGGTTGTGAGCAAAAGAGCAAACACGAATATATAAGAGGGGAGGAAGCCCTAACCGGGTTTGAAATTGGAAAATTCAAACCCAATAAGGAGAGTGAGAGAGAGATCTAGAGTGGAGAGAAACGAGGGTTATAACCAGGGAGAGAAAAATATGAAAAGAGGGTTATAACCAGGGAGCGCAAGTCTTCCGTAGCGCATGGTGATGATGGTACAGAGGGAGAGAGAAGCGGTTTTGGGGGGGGGGGGGGGGGGGGGGGGGGGGAGGGGACTTTTTCTTCTCCAGAAAGAAAGAGGAGAATTAGAGTGGGGAGGGATTTTATTTGGGGTGGGGTCCGCATGCAAGTGAGAGGGGATTTAAGTGGGGGCCATCTGTAGGTGAGAGAGAAAAAAAGAAAAGAGAGAGGAAAAGAGAGGAAAAGGTGAGGTGGGATCTGTGTGGCTTTTGGTCCCACTCGTCATAGATCCATTGATTTGAATACTTTTAAAATTCTTAATTAATTAATATTAATTCGTTTTGTTCTCAAAATTCAGGTTTGACTCAAGCTATTCATTCAGTAATTAATTTTATGTTCGAATTAATCGTCAAAATTTCATTTACAGACTCAAATAAAAATTTCATTTACCCCACATGTATAAAATTCGAAATTTTGTTGTTCACTGAATTAAGTTTTGAATTTGCTTAGATTTGAATTTTCAATAACCCTTTTTTAATTAACTAAAATTTTAATTAGTTGTAAATTAAAATTTAAAATTTAATTGTTAGCTTATTTAATTAATTAAAATTTCAGAATATAACATTAACAAGGCAGTGCAATGTGCTCCAGCACTAAGTTCCACGTTCCAACTTGCATTTAGTTTATTCATCTTAATTATGTGCTATTCTTTTGTAGATCACCAGTCAACTGTTCTATTCTCTGGTTGCTTTTATCAAGAATCTACTATGTAACTCAACAAGCAAGATTAAGAATATTCATGCCAAGCTAAATTCTATTAGTACAAAGCTAGAAAAGGAAATCAGTCAATTCAGTTCAACTGATGAACCAAACCCCTATAGCAAGGCGGTGCAATGTGAGACAAGTTCTGTTATTGCCGAGCAATTGTTGGGTCGCGGAAATGAAGTGGAAATGGTAGTCAAGCTTATGCTGCAACCTGGTCATGACTTGGGCGCCTCTAGTAGTAGTAATGAGGAATCTCTTTTGTCATCAGGTTGGGCAAAGAGAAGAAGAACAGATAGCATTTATGTTTTGCCAATTGTTGGTGTTGGTGGTGTTGGGAAGACAACACTAGCTCAGCTAATTTACAATGATGAAAGGGTGAAAAATCACTTTGAGTTGAGAATTTGGGCTTGTGTATCAGACTACTTTGATTTGAAAAAGGTAACGAGGTCAATGATTGAATCGGCTAACACAGAGTCAACAATGGGCGAGTCAAGAAACAATCTGTTGAATTTTATGAACTTGAGGCAGAGAGTTTGAATGAGAGAAACATAAATTTCATTCATGTATTTCTGTATGTTACAATGAGCCTATTTAAGCTGAAAGCTAAGAAAGAAAGAAAACGGTTGCCTACTGTGCCTAGTTGCCTATCTGTCTCTATACAAAAGTACAAACGGTAACTTTTACAAATACTGTACATAAGAATTGAGTTGCTTTTATTTTTAAATAGTAACTCTTCTTTTGTATAACTAAACCCTATGATGGATATCCTAAACGGATCTGAGGGTTATTGGATCCGATTAGTCCCTTTTTCTCAACACTCCCCCTCAAGCTAGGGTTGTAGATGTCGATTAACCCTAGCTTGCTCGTATTATTAGTGAACGGTTTAGGATCAAGACCTTTGGTAAATAAATCCGCTAATTGATCTTCACTTCGTACATAGGGAGTCTCGATTATTTTGGCTTGAATTTTTTCTCGAATAAAATGACAATCCACCTCGATGTGTTTTGTTCTTTCATGAAATACCGGGTTGGATGCAATGTGCCGTGCCGCTTGATTATCGCAAAACATTTCCATTGGTTCTTGGATTTTAATTCCCATATCTTCAAGGAGTTGTTTGATCCATGTTAATTCACTAGCGGTTGACGCCATGGCACGATACTCCGCTTCGGCACTTGATCGTGCCACCACGGTTTGTTTCTTGCTTTTCCATGTGGCTAAGTTTCCGCCTACAAATGTGCAAAAACCGGTTGTTGATTTTCGATCAAAGCTACCGGCCCAATCTGCATCGGAATAGCCACACACTTTGTTAGAATTGTTGCATTTAATAAAAATTCCCATACCGGGTGTCCCTTTTAAATACTTTCATATTCTATTTATAGCTTCTAAGTGCGGTGTTCTTGGACTATGCATAAATTTACTAATTTGGCCTACCGTAAATGATATGTCCGGTCTAGTTACCGTTAGATAGATCAACTTGCCTACAAGTCGTTGAAATTGGTTTACATCTTCTAACGGCTCACCATCCTCGGTGTTTAGTTTGTATTTACCATCTATTAGTGTGGACGTTGGTTTGCAACCTAGTTTTCCGGTTTCCTCCAACAATTCTAAAGTATATTTTCTTTGAGATATAGATAAACCTTGGCTAGAATATGCTACTTCTATCCCTAAAAAATATTTTAAATAGCCTAAGTCTTTAATATCAAATTTTTCTTTTAATTGAAGCTTTATGGCTTTAATGTTTTCTAAATTATTTCCGGTGATGATAATATCATCTACATATACTAAAACGATAGTGGTATTTCCTTTTTCAATTTTAACAAATAGTGAATGATCGGCATTACTAACTTTAAAATTGCAAGAAATTAAATGAGAGCTTAATTTTTCATACCATGCTCTTGGAGATTGCTTCAACCCGTAAATTGACTTCTTCAATTTGCAAACTAAGTCACAATTTTGGCTTTTTTTATAACCGGGTGGTAATGACATATATACCTCTTCTTCAAGTGTTCCTTGAAAAAATGCATTTTTAACATCCATTTGGTACAATTTCCACCCTTGGTTTATTGCGATGGACAATAAAATTCGTACGGTATTCATTTTAGCAACGGGTGCAAATGTTTCATGATAATCTATACCATATGTTTGTGTGTAACCTTTGGCAACCAAGCGAGCCTTGTACCGTTCTACGGTACCATCGCTTTTATATTTAATTTTGTATACCCATTTGCATCCTACGGATTTTTTATTTTTTGGTAATTGAACGATTACCCAAGTTTTATTTTTTTCAAGAGCTTTTAATTCTTCTCTCATGGCATTGTTCCATACGGGATTTGTTATGGCCTCCTCATATTGAGTTGGTTCTTGTTCTTTTTCAATTGAGGTTAAGAAGGTTTTATGGTTAGAAGAGATATTATCATATGTAATAAAATTTTGGAGAGGATATTGTACCTTGTATGTTATAAAATCCCTTAGCCTTGTTGAAGGTTGTGTTGTTCTAACCGACCTTCTTATCGGTGTTTCTTCTATGATTTGATCTCCTCTATTTGAGGAATTTTCCTCTATTTCCTCCTCATTTTCATTTTCATTTTCATTTTCATTTAAGGTTTCAATTATCATTGGTCTTACCTCTTCTATTGATGGATTGAATTGGGGTAATGTAATTTCTTTGGAAGGCTCTCTAATAAATTCTTCATGAATTTTTTCTTTGTAATATGGCTCATTTTCAAAAAAGGTTACATCCCTAGAAATGTATAATTTTTTACCCAGGATCATAGCATTTATACCCCTTTTTTTGTGATGAATAACCCAAGAAAATGGCCTTAATGGATGTATAATCCAACTTGTCTTGTTTGTTTTTATGTACATAACATGTACATCCAAATATTCTTAAGTGTTCAATATTAAGTTTTCTTTGGTAAAGAATTTCTAATGGGCTCTTAAAATCCAAATTAGCACTTGGCAATCGATTTATTAGGTATGTTGCGGTGAGAACGGCATCCGACCAATAAATTCTTGGTACATTATTTTGAAATAGAAGCACTCGAGTCATTTCAAGTAAGTGTCTATTTTTTCTTTCGGAAACCCCGTTTTGTTGGGGTGTATAAATACATGTTGTTTGATGTAGAATGCCCTTTTCTTTAAAGAAATTTGAGAAATTTTGATTTATAAACTCCGTTCCGTTATCGGATCTAAATGTTTTAATTTTTGCTTCATATTGGTTTTCTATGAAGTTATAAAAATCTAGAAATTGTGAGAATACTTCACTTTTATTTCTTAGTAAATATAACCAAGTTGTTTTAGAAAAATCATCAATAAAAATAACAAAATATTTGTATCCATTAAATGAATTAATTGGGGCGGGACCCCAAACATCCGAATGAACCAAATCAAAAGGTTTTTCACTCTTACAATTTGATAAATTAAAAGGTAATCTAGTATGTTTTCCTAGCTTACATGTCTCACAATTACTATTATCTAAGTTTGAAAACTTAAAAAGATTCTTTAAAATTTTGTCGGAAGGATGCCCAATTCTTCTATGCCAAAGTATGCTTAATTCTTCATTTCTTGTAGTGTTGAGATTGAATTTTTCTTCTTTCAAAAAATAAAGCCCATTTTCTAGAAATCCTTCACCAATCATAATCTTGGTTATCCGATCCTGAAAAATCACATTTTTTGTCAAAAAAATAAGTTCACAATTCAATTCTTTTGTGATTTTACTAATGGATAATAGATTTGATGAACAATCTTTTAAATACAAGACATTTTGAATTGTTTTTGAAAAAATAATTATTGAGCCTTCTCCAAGAATTTCCATTTTATCACCATTTGCTACCGTAACAAATTTTTTGGTTTCGTATTTTTTAAATGAGGTCAATAAATTTATGTTACCGGTCATATGGTCAGTAGCCCCTCAATCCAATATCCATCTAGAATTTTTTTGAAAAAAAGATAAATTTGAGATGCAAATCATACCAGAGGTTTTCATGTTTTCTTGTTTCTGATTCATTAGAGAAGTGATCTGTTTGAGCAGCAGCCACATGGGATCCGAAGTAGAGGCGCTGGAATTTTCGTTCGGATTCGGACCCGGGTTAGACTTAACCCTTTCGCCTCCTTCTTTTGTTTCCGCTAACAGCCCCTTCTTCTTCTCAAATCCCCCGTAGCCGCTGCCTTTCTCAAACCCCCCGTAGCCACTGCCTTTGTTCCGATCGCCTCCCTTTTTGTGCCACTTCGGTCGGAGGTGAGGGTGGAGAAACCAACAGGCCTCCTTGCGGTGCCCCTCTCTCTTACAATGCTCACATTTTTCGGTGGTTTGGTCTCCTTTCTCCTCCGTCCGATAATTAGGGTAATAGCTCGGTTTAGCAAAGGCGGCGATGAATCCTTTTGATTCTTGATTTTCTGGTGGCTGAGCCCCCATAACCTCTCTTCTCGTTTCCTCTCCTTGTATCATTGAGGCCACTTCGTCCGGAGATGGAAGTTCGGTTAAGAGAAGAATCTGAGACCTTACTGCCTCATAGGTCGAATCGAGGCAAGCAAGAAATTGAAAGACCTCATCTTGCTCTTCTCGTTTTTGGATTTCGGCAAGGTCAGTGGTAGGGGGTCGATAAACTCGAATTTCATCTTTTTTCTTTTGTAGAAATCCGAACAGCTCCATTGCTGATTTCCCATTCTGTTGTTTTGCTTGTTGGATTTCTCTTTGAATTTGGTAGATATGAGCATAATTTTTCTTGTGGCCATATAGCTTTTCGGCTCTTTGCCAAATTTCTAGTGCCGTATCTTTGTATGAGAGCAAATCGGATACCTGCGGTTCCATTGTTGCAAGTAACCAAGTGATCACTGTATGATCGCTTACTTTCCATTTTCCTAATGCCTTTCTTTCTGGTTCGGTTGGAGGGTCTGATAGCTTGGGAGCCTTGCCCTCTGGGTTGATGTGATCACTTTTTTCGCGGCCGCTTAAGGCAAAGACAACTTGTCTTGCCCACACATGGTAATTTTTACCATTGAGTATTACACCTGTGAGTTTCTCATGGTTTTGAGCCATTGTGAGTTTTTGGTGCTGTTTTCAGTTTCTCTGAATTTTCTGGTAGAGAGGCAGCACTTTTGGTATGCTGGTTTTTTTTCGGTTTACAGTTGCTGGTACTGCAGCTGGGTGATTTTCTTTGCCTTGAGTCAGGTCTTAGTCCCGCTCTGATACCATGTTGAATTTTATGAACTTGAGGCAGAGAGTTTGAATGAGAGAAACATAAATTTCATTCATGTATTTCTGTATGTTACAATGAGCCTATTTAAGCTGAAAGCTAAGAAAGAAAGAAAACGGTTGCCTACTGTGCCTAGTTGCCTATCTGTCTCTATACAAAAGTACAAACGGTAACTTTTACAAATACTGTACATAAGAATTGAGTTGCTTTTATTTTTAAATAGTAACTCTTCTTTTGTATAACTAAACCCTATGATGGATATCCTAAACGGATCTGAGGGTTATTGGATCCGATTAGTCCCTTTTTCTCAACACAATCAGACACAAGCTGGTGTTTGGGATAATTTCACTAGCCTGGAGTCACTTCAACAGACACTAAAACAAAAGGTGGAGTCAAGGAGGTGCCTCGTTGTCCTTGATGATGTTTGGCAAGAACAATATCTAGAGTTGGAAAGTTTGTGCAAACCGCTAAGGTCTGGGCTTGCAGGGAGCATCATATTAATTACCACCCGTTTGCCAAAGATTGCCAAGTTAATAGGTACTCTAGGTCCAATAGAACTTGATGGTTTGCCTCATGAAATCTATTGGGATATTTTTAAGAAATGTGCTTTTGGATCTTTGAATCCAAGTTCGTTCCCTGAATTAGAGGACATTGGCAAAAAAATTGCTGACAGACTAAAGGGATCTCCACTGGCAGCTAAAACTCTGGGTGGTATTTTGCGTGTGAACAGGACCACAAGGCAATGGAGGAATATCTTGAACAGTGAATTGTGGCAAATTAAACAAGCTGATGGTGATATTCTACCAACACTCCGAGTAAGCTATCAGTACTTACCAGTACATCTAAGGCGTTGTTTCCATGTTTTATATTTATTTCCGAAAGATTTTGATTTGCCTCTACATTGTTTGAGCCCTGTCTGGGTAGCAGATGGTATAGTTAATAGAGAAGATGAGGGCCTCGAGTATTTTCTTGATTTTATAAACAGATCTTTCTTCATTAAAGATGAGTATGGTCAAACACTTGTACATGACCTCATTCATGATCTTGCAAAATATCTATCTCTGGCTACGTATTATTGCCTATAAAGAGAACAATTGGATCTTAGAAAAGTGCAATGGTGTTCGCCATCTATCAGTGTATAGAAATCAAATTGATTTAATTGACACAGAGATAGGCATGTACAAAAATATTCGGTCCCTTCTATTCCTTAGTGATTTCAGTTATGAGATTAAATTGAGTCCACCAACACTTGCATCATTATTCAATCAACTCCAATTTCTCCGCTTTTTGCACCTAGAGAACTGTCAAATTGACGAAATTCCAGATAATGTTGGCAACATGAAGCTTCTCTTTTACATTAACCTAAGTTTCACAAGAATTAGAAGCTTACCTGATTCTCTATGTCAGCTTTATAACCTTCAAGTGGTTAATGTGGAAGGATGCCCAATTGAGAGGTTTCCCAAACATTTCACTAATTCAATCAATCTGCGAGTAATCACTGAGGAGATGGAGATAAGTTCAATTATACCTGGAATAGGGAAGCTAATTTCACTTGAGAAACTACCAGAATTTTCAGTCCTTGTGAAGGATGGACATAAGATTCAAGAGTTGAAGAATATGACCCGACTTCGGGGCCACATAACAATTAATAAGCTTGAGAATGTAGCGGGTCGGGAGGATGCTGCTCAAGCTCGCCTTCACAGCAAGAAGCATCTCACTCAATTGACTCTAAGCTGGTCCCCAGGTAGAAATACTAGCTTTGAAAATGGGGACATATTTATTGATAAGGATATTATAGAAGGCCTCATGCCGCATCCAAACCTTGAGTCGTTATGCATTGAGAACTACATGGGGAGAAGTCCAGCATCATGGTTGCAGCCTGAAAAGCTGCCTTGCTTATGTTCACTTGATATTAGCGAATGCTCCAATTTGGAAAGCCTTGAAGAGTGTTTTGTGTCACATCAGCTGTCCTCACTCGATAAGTTGCATCTAAAATCATGTATAAATCTGAAATCATTTCCATTGGAGTGCATTAGCAGCTCATCCATGACTGAGCTAACGATAACCGATTGCCCCAAGCTCTGTTGCCCGCATAATCTGATTCTACCTTCCACCCTGTTAAATCTTAAACTGGATTCATGTGGTGAGCTCGATAAGTCACTTCCTAGCTGCCTTGGGAATGTCTACTCTCTAAACTTGTTGGAATTGTATAATTGCCAGCATGTAACCTCCCTTCCAAGCCAAGTAATTAATAATCTAAGGATACTCAAACTCACAAAATGTGCCGAGCTGCAATATATAGAATTAAGTAACCCATCCATCCTGGAGGATTTGCTGATTGTAAAGTGTCCTAAACTGGTGCAATCGGATATATCTACAGCTGACAATGAAACACCAGGGGAGCCACTTAAAGAGCTTCACAAATTGGAAATTGATAATACCTCTAGCCTCAAATTATCATTTCTTAAAAACCCACCCCGTTCGTTGAAAGCACTGGTAATCTGGGGTTCTTCGCAAGAAAGAATGTTCACTGGAGATCTTCAGGGTTGGTTGAATGAGCTTGACAATTTAGAAGAACTGGCCTTTGGTGATTGCTCCAATCTTGAATCATTACCGGAAGAGCTGCACACCCTAGTTACTGTAAAACGAATGGAAATAATAAATTGCTTAAAATTCAGTCTTTACCGGAAAATGGGCTTCCACCTTCGCTAAATAGTTTGTATTTCTTTGGGTGCCATCCAACACTCACAGAGCAATTGAAGCAGCACCATGAAGCAAATAGAACGGGCTTTTAAGAATATCTAAAACAGAGGTACTTATATCTGCTATAGCTATCCTAGTTCATCCACATTGTTTTATATGTAACTGTACAGCTCCACTTGCACATAAAACACACATTTTTTTATATGTAACTGTACAGCTTCACTTGCACATACTGAAATACTGTATATCAAGTTTTGTGTTTGGCAGATTGCAGAGGACTGTCACATGCGTTGTTATGTTGGTGAAACAATTGCTTTATATCATTTAAAGAAGGATATTGTTAAAAGAATTGTCATTGATGCTTAAAGTAGATTCGTTAGGTACACAAGAAGCAGAAAGGGAATATTTAAGATTAATGTGTTTTCTGTATGTTATTTGTAGGTAATTTATGTAAGAAGGGAAACAGAGAAGAGTCAAAACTTATGGGCAGTTTTGTGAGATTATATGATAAGCTTCACCATTGCTAAATTCTATCTATTTCCAAATTAACTAGCTGAGCCAAGAACTCCATTCGTGCTTGCTGTGTGATACTGATACATTACTTATTATATCTGACTCTGTGTTTTGTAGGACAATTTAGAGCATACATCTCTGTAACTGATATATTTTCGTGTATTAATTGTCTCATGTCTGTGTATTAATTGTGTACCAGCCATTACATATTACGCAGTATTTTTTCCTCTTTATTTTTTATTTTTATATCTTTCTTTGGTCTATGTTTTCTGCTGCAACTTCAGAAGTTTTGTTCTGTTTCATCTTTGATTCCATAATATATTTATTATTATTTTTCTTTTGGGTAAGAAGTCATCTTACGATTTTTCATTGATAAAATAATATTTACATCTCATTGGTTCTACAAATTAGCACACACTTAATTTAAAATATTTACAATGCTAATCTAACTATCCGAATCCTAACCCAACCTTCTCCATCTCTGAACCACCGCTACCTCCTCATTTACCATTATCATGACCGGTTGCTCCTTCCACATCCACTGATCTCCTTCTGCAGCCTGGTGAGCCCCACACATTTTCTCCTCTCCTCAACTCGAGGTGCGCATCAATGAATCAAACCCTCTCGCAAATAACCCTTGATCTGACTTGAGGCCAGCAACCCTCTCACCGAGTGCATAGGACGACCGTAAGTGAGTGAGTAACCCTTGGTCTGTGGCGGAGGCGACAGCCGAACTCACTGCACCCCTCTCGCAAGCAACCATCATTGCCTCCCATGCCTCGCCTCAGCCGCATCTCATCTCTTGCCATGTGCATAGGAGCAGAGAGGGGATGACCCTCGCTGAGCACAACAAACCTCGATCTGGGGTGGAGGGAACAGCCGAACCCACGCCGCCCCTCTTGCAAGCTTCCCTCGTTGCCTCACACGCCTCTCCACCTTGCCTCAGCCGTCTCGTCCCTCTCACTGCACGTATAGGATCCGAAAGGGGACAGCCGAACCCTCTCTGCCCCTCTTGCAAGCAACTCATGCTGTCTTTGTTAAAAAATTGATTAAAAGTTGCAATTAGTGTCTGAGGCGTGGGTGCTATAATTAGCAATTTCTATTTTAGTAAATTCAGTAATTAGAAGCAGGATGTGCCTAAAATAGCATGAACTGAAGTTCTGGTCAGCAGGGTATTTATGGTAACAGATGATAACTTTAGATTGTAGTGCAGCTATAGAAAGTAGTGGGATCTAAAATTAGATAGATGTACTTGTTATAAATATGTAAGAATGTTATGTAATTGATTGCAAGGGTGTAAGAAAATAAAATTCCAGCATATTGAGAAGTTAGCGTTCTGTTCAGCAGCAGTTTTCTGTTTACCAGAATTTTGTGTCAAAACTCTGTTTCGTACCAGCAAGTTTACCAGTTTGTACCAGCGAAAGGCTGCTGCAATCAGCCAAGTTTCCAACAGTCTTGCCTCAGCTGCACCTTCGATCTAGGGTTTCGCCCCCGAAATCATTCTATCTTTTCTCTTTTCTTTAGCTTTTGACTTTTGTTTTCCCCTCTATATATTTATTATTAAATGAGTAAGATTGTAAAGATGTTGGATTTTTAGATTCTTTCTATAAAGAAGGCATTATCACGGATGAGTGGGTCCTGCGTTGTTTTGCTTGTTAATTTTTTATTCATTTATTAATCTTTCGAGTTACATCTGACTACTATGTAAACTGAGCAATTATTTCCATCTTTATCTAAAAGATCATGATAAGATACTTTTCAATAGAATCAATACCAGTTGTGACAGTATTTAACATGAACGTAATATATTTAATATAAGAGATAACACTCTATGACAGAAATGTAATTTTTGTTATTAATATTCTCTTACTCTCTTTAATTGAAAAGACTCCTTACATATTATATCAATCCATAAAACTTTCTACACACTCTACTATCACTAAATGACATTTAATTCTCTCATAAACCTCCTCTATTTTCTAAATACGTTTTTCATCTTTCAAGACAACATAAAAGAATACAACATTAACTAATACATTCATGACAATTCTAGAGAGTTCCAACATTAACTATTACATTTGACTAATAATTAAGTTTACTATTTCCAACATTCCTCCTTAAAATTAATTATTTTCCTTATCTCCAATATATGGTAAAAAAATTTAATTTTTCTTTTAGAGACATCTTCCTCAAACTCAATTATTGTCGTGGGGTTACATCAGTGAGTCGTTCGTTCATCATACTTGATCTCCCATCAAGTATCTTTGTAGTCACTTCTTCACATGACTTATTATTTCCGTGAGCATCATACTTGAATCACCTATCAAGCATCCTCATAGTCACTACTCCGTGCTACTTGCTTCGGCCATGAGCCCACTCATCATCAAATAACTCCCACTCGAACACTCTAGTAAAATAGTCTCCAACAGACTTACTCTCCTTAGAAACAACCTACTCAAACGCAACCCTTTAGAGTATGGAGCCGCACCTTCTTTACTTAATAATCTCCAAACCACATCTCGTCTCATTGGTAATCTTCTCAAACATGTCGTCATCCAACCCTTGTTTGATGATTCTTAGCGCTCTTTGATCTCCATTCTTATTTTTCAAAGCAATTAGCTCACCTACCATGAGTTCGCTATCTTCTTCGAGATCTTCAACCCCGTTCTCGACAATGTTCCAGAAGCCATGAGCACCAACAATGAAATTGATTCGCAACAACCATTCATAACGACTGCACTTAGCGCTCTTTGATCTCCATTCTTATTTTTCAAAGAAATTAGCTCACCTCCATGAGTTCGCTATCTTCTTCGAGATCTTCAACCCCGTTCTCGACAATGTTCCACAAGCCATGAGCACCAACAATGAAATTGATTCGCAACAGCCATTCATAACGACTGCAGCCTCTACCGCGGCCATAACTGCGACCTCCACGGCCATCCTGACCTCGATCATCGTTGCTCGGTTTCTCTTCTTTTAGTGTTGCCTTCGCTTGCAACTCTTCTTCAAGTAATTCATGCTTCCTTTTCTTTTTCAGTATTACCATCTAGCAATCCCACTTTGCATATCTTCTTTCTTTTTTTTCTTTCTTTTTTTTTCTTTTTCTTCTTAGCCATGTGACGACGGCACGTCCCAAACTCTACTCCGCGTGTACAGGTTTTGTTTGGTTTAGTGAGATATTGAACAATTTGGGAAGAGAATTTAGACAAGAAGAGAGAAAATCACAAGAGAGAAGATAAGAAAATTTCATATATTAATCAAGTCTAAAGAAAAAGATGACATGCCATCTCTTCTTATAATACATATATTATAATAAATAACTTAGAAAAACTAAAAGTCCAATTTAGAAACTAACACCACATAATGAACTTAGAAATTCTAACCAACTCTTGGAAACTCTAACATAATTAAAAATGACATAGAAAATATAAATAGGCAAACCTAGAAAATAGTAACATAATAAAGTCTCATAGAAAACACAACATAATTTAAAAATCATAATTAATCATCATAGGAAATGATGAACTAGTGGGACCCCTTCTTGATACTTGTGCTTAGCCATTCAAGAAGATTGAAGAGCAATTCACCTGTACCGAGGTTGAGTCCAAGTCCGAGTCCGAGTCCGAATTGGTTTGGTTTTCGTCATGCTCCCCCGGTTGATGTAAGCTTGACCTCAAGCTTGTATTTTCACCATGATATTTGTGAAGATGTCGAACATTGAAAACATTTGAAATGTGCATATCATCCGGTAGCTTGACCCGATACGCATTTTCGCCAAATTTCTCAAGAATTTCATACAGCCCAAATTTACGTCTAGTGAGCTTGTTGTAATCTCCACGTGGATAGCGTTCCCGAGAAAGATAAACCCACACGAGTTCTCCAATTTCAAAAATGACTTTGCGTTTTCTCGAATCTGTTTGTTCCTTGTACTTCTTGTAGGTCCGTTCCAGATTTTCACGAACCTTTTCATGAATTTCTTTTAAATTTTGCAAATGGTCCTTAGCAGCCTTGTTCTTAGCGTTTGGTCCATCAAAAGGAAGTAAATCGAAGGGCCCTCGGGGAAGATAACCATATAGCACAAATAATGGAGCGAATCCCGAAGAGCGATTAATCGAGCGGTTGTACTCAAACTCAATTTTTGGCAATATTATATCCCAAGTTCCGAATGAAGTTACTTGGGCTCGTAACATGTTTGCAAGGCTACGGTTGACTGCTTCGGTTTGACCGTCAGTTTGCGGATGACAAGTTGTGCTAAATTTCAGCGTTGTTCCCAATCGTGCCCACACTTCCTTCCAAAAAAGACTCATGAACTTTACGTCGCGATCGGAAACAATTGAGTTAGGCAACCCATGATGACGCACTACTTCCGCAAAAAATAGTTCGGCCACTTTAATAGCATCTATGGTTGTTTTCCATGCCGCGAACACGGCCATTTTGCTAAACCGATCAACGACCACGAAAATGCTATCATTTTTCTTGCGAGTCATCGGTAAACCCACCACAAAGTCCATGGAAATGTCACGCCATGGTTCGGTTGGAATCGGAAGTGGAGTATACAAACCTTGGTTAGTATCAGTACCTTTTGCAGCTTGACACACTTGGCACCGTTTCACGAAGAGCTTCACATCTTTCACCATTTTTGGCCAAAAGAACTTTTCTCGAATTAGGTGTAAAGTCTTCTCGAAACCAAAGTGTCCTTGCTTGTGAATCTCTTGCACAATTAGAAAGCGAAGCGACGTGTTCGGAATGCAAAGCAATTTTCCGTGGAACAAATACCCGTCTTGTAATAAATAGTCATCTCGGGACTTAGTTTCAACGGCTTCCATAATGGGCCCAAATTCCAAGTCTTCTCGCAACGCTCTTGGCAATTCTTCAAACCCGATCACAATGGTCTTCATGGCCGTGAGCAGATTGTATCGCCGGCTCAACGCGTCGGCCACCTTATTGCTTGTTCCAGATTTGTGCACTATGGTAAATGTGAACTCTTGGAGCGACATGACCCATTTGGCTTGACGCGTACTTAGCTTGTTTTGTTCTTGCACAAATTTTAAAGCTTGGTGGTCGGTGTAGAGCACGAATTCTTTTTGCAACAGATAATGTCGCCAATGTTGTAGTGCCTTGACAATGGCATAAAATTCAAGATCATACACCGAATACTTAAGGCGCGACCCACCAAGTTTTTCACTGAAGTATGCAACCGGCCTCTTTTCTTGTGATAAAACGGCTCCAATTTCGACTTTCGAAGCATCACACTCAATTTCAAACACCTTGTCAAAATTTGGTAACGTGAGAACTGGGGCATGTGTGAGTAAGGTTTTGAGTTGTTCGAACGCTGCTTGTGCTTCTTTCGGCCAAGAAAATATTTTATTTTTGAGAAGTTCGGTGATTGGCGCGGTGATTGTGCTATAGCCTCGAATAAATCGTCGATAGAAACCCGCAAGTCCGAGAAAAGAACGAACCTCGGTGATAGTGGTGGGGCTTGGCCAGCTTTGGATTGCACAAATTTTGTCTTTGTCGGGGCTAATTCCTTGAACCGAGACAACGTACCCAAAAAGACAAGGGTCGAAGTCATCCATGAACATTTCTTCCGATTTGCAAAAAGTTGATTGTCGCGAAGTGTTTTGAGAACTTCCCGTAAGTGGTGCACGTGATCAATTCGGCTCCGGCTATAGATGAGAATGTCGTCGAAGTACACGACAACGAACTTGTTGAGAAATGGTCGGAGAACTTGGTTCATGACTCGCATAAATGTGCTTGGTGCGTTTGACAGACCGAATGGCATCACAACCCACTCAAAAAGTCCCTCTTTTGTCTTGAATGCCGTCTTCCATTCATCACCGGGTTTGATACGGATTTGATGATATCCGCTTTTAAGATCCACTTTAGAAAAGACTGTGGCACCACTTAGTTGATCAAGCATATCGTCGAGGCGCGGTATCGGAAACCGGTATTTGATAGTAATCCGGTTTATGGCTCGGCTATCAACACACATGCGAAAAGTTCCATCCTTCTTTGGTACTAGCAACGCGGGCACAGCACAAGGACTTATGCTTTCACGCACAAACCCTTTGTCGAGGAGTTCTTGCACTTGACGCCTTAATTCCTCGTGTTGTTGTGGCGACATGCGGTAATGGGCCTTGTTCGGGAGACTTGAGCCAGGCATTAAATCAATTTGATGTTGTATGTCGCGAAGAGGTGGAAGCTCATTAGGTAAATCATCACTTAACACATCTTGGTAGGTGGCCAAAATAGGTCCGACCAAACCATGATCATCTGGGCCTTGCTCGGTTTTAGCAAAAGTTATTGAAGCCAAAGCAAAACACACCCCTTCTTCTTGAAACTCTTGCTCAAACTCTTCCAACGGTACGCAAAATCCCGCTTTCTTAGAAAAATCTTTTTGGATCGGGGTTAACAGTACCTTCTTTCCTTCAAATTGTACGGTATAGGTGTGGTTTCGTCCATCGTAAGTTGCCTTATTATCAAATTGCCAAGGTCGGCCTAATAAGAGATGAGAAGCATCCATTGGCACAACATCGGCGCGAATGGTGTTGGTGTAGTTCGGCCCAATAGAAAACTCAAGTTGACACCGCTTTTCGACTTGTATCTCGGCATCTTTGCTAACCCAACCCAATTTGTAAGGGTGAGGGTGATTGGTTGTCTCGACGTTGAGCTTCTTGACGGCTTCTTCGGATATGATATTTTCCCAGCTACCTGAGTCGATTATGACATGGCATTTCTTTCCACTAATAGTGCACAATGTCTTGAAAATAGCGTGTCGCTTCCAATTTTCTTTGCTTGGTGGAGCAAGACAAAGTCGCCTCGTGACTAGACTTTCACCGGACACATCGTCAGGATTAGCTTCATAAATCTCATTATTCTCATTTTCATACCAATCTCTTTCTCCATCATCTTCGTACCCTTGTTCGGTCAAGAATTGGGCTCGAGTTTGTGGGCATTCATTCGCGTAGTGGCCCAAATTATGACATCGGTGGCATCGAATGTTGGCCTTGCGATTATTTGGTGGGGTTAGATTATTTGGAGTTGGAAGGAGGGGAGGTGTAAGGTTTTGAGAAGATGAAGGGTTTGCGTTTGATTTCGGTATAAATTGGCTTGGGATAGAAGTTTGCTCGGTTTGGGTTCGGCTTTGAAGAGGATTATTTCTCGGATTAAAATTTCGACTTCGAGACTGTTGTTGTTCTATGGCTTTGGCCTTGGACTGTGCTTCCGATACACTGTTGAAAGAGTGCACAATTAGCGCATCTTGAATAGAAATGCGAAGACCGTTAAGATACCGTGCAACTCTTTGGTCCTCCGTCTCATTAAGTTGATTGCGGGCTTCGAGCTTATAAAACTCAAGTGTATAATCATCAACACTTCTTGACCCTTGCGTGAGAGATTGAAATTGTCGATAGATAGTTTGTCGGTAGTTGAGTGGTAAAAATTCGGTAGTCATCTCACGCTTCAATTCATTCCAATCATTGAGAAGAGGAAGATTGTTAAGGTAGCGACGGTATTTAAAGTTCTGCCATCAAGCCGCTGCCCGTTCTTTGAAACGAATGGTCACCATTGGGACTCGCTTGTCGGGAGGTATTTCTTTCAACTCGAAGACTTCTTCCACGGTATTGGTCCAATCAAGGAACTCCTCGGGTTTAAGACTTTCCGAGAAATCCGGAATCTCTACTCGAAGACCACCATCCCAATTTCGATCCCGTTCACGAACTGGAGGATTTTGGTCTCGGTTTTGTCGCCTTTCTTCTTCTCGGTTGTTGTTGTTGTTCGGGTTTAATTGTTCCATGAGGGTGGTGATAAGTTGGGTTTGATTGTTATCCATTCGCTCGAGTATCTCGGTTTGCACCCGCTGCATTTGTTCAATGATGGCGATAAGGTTTGGGTCGGCCATTGTTGAATAGAACAGTTGATGAAGATGGTTGTCGAACTGGGTGGATGTCCGGGATACAACTTCACGCAAGCGCGAAGGTGGTTGTCGAACCTTTGCTCTGATACCACTTGACGACGGCACGTCCCAAACTCTACTCCGCGTGTACAGGTTTTGTTTGGTTTAGTGAGATATTGAACAATTTGGGAAGAGAATTTAGACAAGAAGAGAGAAAATCACAAGAGAGAAGATAAGAAAATTTCATATATTAATCAAGTCTAAAGAAAAAGATGACATGCCATCTCTTCTTATAATACATATATTATAATAAATAACTTAGAAAAACTAAAAGTCCAATTTAGAAACTAACACCACATAATGAACTTAGAAATTCTAACCAACTCTTGGAAACTCTAACATAATTAAAAATGACATAGAAAATATAAATAGTCAAACCTAGAAAATAGTAACATAATAAAGTCTCATAGAAAACACAACATAATTTAAAAATCATAATTAATCATCATAGGAAATGATGAACTAGTGGGACCCCTTCTTGATACTTGTGCTTAGCCATTCAAGAAGATTGAAGAGCAATTCACCTGTACCGAGGTTGAGTCCAAGTCCGAGTCCGAGTCCGAATAGGTTTGGTTTTCGTCACCATGGTTGAACCCTCCTTTATCTGACCAGGCTCTAATACCAATTTGATTGTATTAGTGAAAGAGATAACACTCTATGGCAGAAAGGAACTTTTATTATTAATATTATCTTACTCTCTTATTCTCTTTCATTGAAAAGACTCCTTACATATTATATATAGATCCATAGGAACATTCTACACACTCTACTATCACTAAATGACATTTAATCCTCTCATAAACCACATCTATTTTCTAGATACGTTTTTCATCTTTCAAGACAACGTAGAATAATACAACATTAACTAATACATTCATGACAATTTTGAAGAGTTCCAATATTAACTATTACATTTGACTAATAATTAAGTTTATTGTTTCCAACGAGTTGTACCAAATAATTTTGTTACAGTATAGTTGCACCTCTTCTAGAAGTTGAAGTACAATTGGATTCATTCTGCCATAGTTAATAATTAAGATGTTATTGAATAAGGAAAACATGGTTAGCTTTGGAAAGATATTGAATTCAAAAAGGGTAATTACAAGGAAGAATATATTGCATAGCAATGAGCGAAATCAAAAGAAATCTTTTTGGTACAATAATAGTATAGTTTAATTATTTATTGGTACAGTAACAATATAGTTTAATTATTTATTGGTACAATAATAATATAGTTTAATTTTTTTTCGGTACAATAACATGGGTTGGACAGAGCAAGCCGAATGTTTTCAATGAACGGGCCAGATCATGGCCCACTGCAATCCATATATATAGCTAGAACCTGTGTATCCTACTGGAAACTTATACAATTTATTTTTTCCTTCACCACGGAATCATTTGACATCACCGTTGTTAAACTATTGTTGAATTTGGGCTTATATATGTACCATTGTAATGAAGCTAATTTAAGCGTGACGTAGTTATAGACCTGTATCCGATTAGGGATGTATGGAAGTCACAGCGACACGACACATGTGCCACTTACGTGTTGTGACTCGTGTGTCTTGTGCTGTGAATATTTGCCTAGTGTGATCTTCGAAAAATTTCTATTCCCGTGAGTATGTGAGATCTGCGAGGGTAAAAAAATAACTATTGCTGAAGGTAAGCCGACATAAATTGTTATTCTCGAAAGTATCACTATTACCGACGGGTGAAAAAAGAGATGTGCTGCTAATATATATGCTTAATTTTGGCTTCTTTAGTTTGCTCATTACAACTGCATATAAAACATAGAGATTTTAGTTAATTAACAGCACGAATTTGATTTCCAAAATTCACTATATCCTGATATCTTAATAAAATTAGCGAATTTGATTGAATAATTGTTTTATTATCATTAATTTATTTGTCATGAATATAATTACAATATATATATCTTTTCTATTCTATTTATATATACAGATTGAGGTTAGAATGAATAGCTCAGGTAGTGTCACCATCTGTATAGTACAGCAAAAGCACTTGACAGAATCGATTAAATTAAGCTAGCTACACCGATCTCTACACAGCAATGGACACGAAATATATACTACGCCAAGTCAAATCTCTCATTACTAGGCTGATTTAGAAAGAAAAAACAATTATAAGATTTTTTACAGTAAAGTGTTTCCTCTATTGTAGTGGGTCGAGATTTCTACTTGTTTCTGTCTTACGGAGATACCTTTTGGCCACCCTCTAGAATTGTTTGTCTGGAATTATACATTTAAACAATGTTACCTTCAAATGATTTTTGGGAGAAAAATGGAAGCTAAGTCTAATTTTGAAATTTTTCAATATCGACCGTAAGAACTTATTTTTGGGATTTTGAACTCATGAACCCCACAAAAAAGATATTGTTTTTTGTCACTACACAAAAGACAAATTCTCTGATTCAAATGATTTTTGTTTTATTTTGATTGAAAAAGTAAAACGGATCTCATTTATTTACCTTTTTTCATGACATTTATACTAAAATAATTTTTTTCATATATAGTCTGAAAGATATTTTTAACGCTTCGCTTAATATCATTATTAAACATAATTATTTTACGATATTCCAAAACAAAAAAAACAAAAAAAATATAAAATAGTAAATTTTGGTATTTTACAAGAATTTGATATATGTATATTTTATTGAATACTTTCAATTGACCATTTCAACATGAAAAAAAAATTGACTTGTTAGAATATCAATACGTTAGTATAATAACATAATTCTTGAATAACTTAAAGTGGAATAAAATAACACGAAAAATTAAACTCTTATGAGCATGTATCAAGGTTATGTCTTGTATTTTAAGTTCAATAATAAGTTCCTGCCAGATGTTAATCTAATA
The DNA here is from genome assembly GCA_028015225.1 of Carex myosuroides. Lineage (NCBI taxonomy): Eukaryota > Viridiplantae > Streptophyta > Magnoliopsida > Poales > Cyperaceae > Carex > Carex myosuroides. Next base: position 4,827,809 of record CM051483.1, read on the forward strand.
AGAGTAAAACTAAGGTGTTCTTAAGCTCACCAAGCCCCTTTGTGAGCTGAACTCAAAAACCTATTGGATAGATATATTTCAAACGACGCATCCAAACTGTTGAAACCGATCTACTTCATGAGTGATGCGTTTACATGTCAAATTTTTAAATTTTTGAACTAATTTAGTATAAAGTCAAGCGGTTAAAAAAAGATGATTTATAAGTTAATTTTAATGAGTTCATTTTTATCATTTTTTGACCACTTGACTTTACACTAAACTAGTTCGAAAAATTATAAATTTGACATGTAAATGCATCACTTGTGAAGTAGATCGGTTTCAACGGTTTGGATGTGTTGTTTGAAGCCAATCCGATAGATTTTTTAGTTAAGCTCACAAAGAGTCTTGGTGAGCTTAAGAACACCCTAGTTCTACTCATCTAATAATAATGAACGCTTTATGTTTTACTATTTTTGACTGATATATTGTAATTTTCAAAAAGCCTAATTTCTAATCTATAGGAAACATTTTTATCTTTTTCTATAAAGTTTCATTTTTTTTGAGATAAAACCTTCTAAAAAACAAATTAGGGTACATTAGAACATGGTAGGATTGCGGAGTAGTGTATCACATAAAATAGAAAAATAAAGGCGCTCTGTTCGACTGGTCCATGATTTAAAATTGATTAAACCTTGGATTCATAAAATTAACAGGTCAAATTTTGATGAAAGATTCTCAACTCAGTGCACTAACGACAATCTACCAAACATTGGATCAATTATTGAAAGGTTTCTCTTGTGGACTCATATCGAGAAAAGAGACAAATGCTAGGCCACAATTAATTGTGTTAAAAAAGAGACACTAATGGCCCTCAACTACTCCTTTCTATCACCTAATTCTACTATTTAATAGTAACAACTTACAGACCTCAACTTCTACGAATGTTTCAAATTCATGGACCAATTCCTGTGACGAATCACTCACACGAGGTTGCTTCTATAACACTAAAAGTGGGCATGATAAAATTAAATCCCATTTGGCCCTCTTGTCAGTGATTTGTAACAGCAACTGTCATAGCAAATCTGGAATAGAGAATCAGGTGTTCCTTTAACAAATCACTGATGAATCCCTTCTTCCTTTGTACTCATCATAATCAAACCAACCTCAGTTTCTGTATTCTGTTGACTTCTCTGACTAAATTGATGGAGTTTTTCTTATCTAAGATAGATTTTTCCCGTGTTGCCGGTGCGTGGGAACTGAAGAGCAACCTCGATCAATTGCGCGACAGTCTACCGTCTGCGAAGTATCTGATGGAGAAAGCTGAGTGGTGGCGCTTCAAGAACCCGTATATTGACCGCCTCTTGGTACAGCTTCAAGATGTTGGCTATGATGCTGAAGATGTGATCGCCGAATTTGATTATTATGAACAACATCAGAGGATAGCAGGACAGGCAAGTGCATCTTTTCAAACAATTTAATTTATATCTAACCTAGCAATGAATCTATTATTTGCACAAGTTGCTCAAATTTAATAATTTTGGATCAGACTTTGTTTTGAATGAACGGCTCACATACCGGCCAAATGGTCCAATGTCTTCATGATTTTGGATCCTCTGAAGTAATTAAAATCTTGAGTTTAGTTTCGGACCGTCCGATCAGAATCCGAGCCCTTTAATATTTATGCCCAAACAGATCTGGCAGTCTGCATAAAAACTCAAAATTTGAGTAATGAATTGATGTCTTCTGTATACATATTTATGCCCAACCACTAATCCAAATGGTACGCATCCTGAATAAGAATCAATCAGATCATCTAAATTTTGTAGTACTTTGACAACAATTAATTTTGGTTCAGATTACGAAAAATAGTCTTTCATCTACTGATAATAGGCAATACCTTCCATTTGAGAGGTCGAATATTCGAAATCTGGATGCAGGGTCATAATTGATATTTGAATTAAACCCTTGTTCCTTCTCAAAAAATATTTTGGGTTCCAAATTGCACCTAGTCAATTGATCCTGTGTGCTATCTTTTGCAGATAACAAGTCAAACCTTGTCATCTATGGTTTCCTTCATAAAGAATGTTGTTAATAACTCTGGAAGCAAAGTTACAGATGTACATGCCAAACTTAATTCTATTAGTGCTAAGCTAGAGAGAGAGATTGGTCCGCTAGGTTTACCTGATGGACAAAATCACTACGGCAGGGCCATGCAGCGTCCAACAAGCTCCATCAATCCTGGGAAAGTGTTTGGTCGTGAAAATGAATTGGAAATGGTGGTCAAGCTTATGAAGCTGGGCGACCGGGCTGGATGTAGTAGTAATTACGAGTTACCTGATTCGTTGGTAGGCAGTGGAAAGAGAAAAAGAGCAGAAAACATTCCAATCTTGCCGATTCTTGGTATTGGAGGTGTGGGGAAGACAACACTGGCTCAGCTGATTTACAATGACCAGAGGGTGAAAACTTACTTTGAATTGCAAATTTGGGTATGTGTATCTGATTACTTTGATTTGAAGAGGGTAACTAAAGAAATGATTGAATCGGCCAATATAGAGCTGTCAAAAAAGGGTGAGTTGAGGAACAATGAGAGAGAACTCAATGTTGGAGACAGCTTGGAGTCTCTTCAACAGACACTACAAGGGAAGGTCGAATCGAAGAGGTGTCTAATTGTCCTTGATGATATTTGGCATGAACAATCTATGGACTTTGAAATTTTGTGTAATCCATTAAGGTCGGGACTTCAAGGGAGCATGATACTAATTACTACCCGTTTGAGGAATGTCGCTGAGGTAGTAGGTAATCGAGATCCAATGGAACTTGGGGGTTTGCCTGGTAACATCTATTGGGATCTTTTCAAGAAATGTGCTTTTGGTTCTTTGGATCCGAGTTCATATCCTGAATTAGAGGCCATTGGCAAGAAAATTGCTGACAGACTAAAGGGATCTCCACTGGCAGCTAAAACACTAGGTGGTATTTTGCATGCGAACATGAACACAAGGCAATGGAGGAACATCTTGAACAGTGAACTGTGGCAAATAGAACAAGCTGATGGTGATATTCTACCGGTCCTACGAGTAAGCTATCAATACTTACCGATACATCTAAAACGTTGTTTTAGTATTTGTTCTTTATTTCCCAAAGATCATCGACTGTATGCTAATCTTTTGAGTCCAATTTGGATGTCAGACGGTATAATTCCTCACCATGAAAAGTACATTTTTGGTTATAAAGATAACAAAGGAGAAGAGTACTTTAGAGATATAGAAAGCAGATGTTTCGTTCTTAGAGGTCAAGATGATAGATTAAGCCTCCACGATCACATGCATGACCTTGCAAAATCTCTATCTCATGATTCATGCTATTGCCAAGAAGATAACAAATGGGATTTAGAAAACCATCTAAGTATCCGCCATTTATCACTATACAAGCCAATTGAGTTAATAGTTACGGAGATCAGCAAGTGCAAAAAGTTACGGTCCCTTCTATTTCTTGATGGTGTCAACAGTAAAATTAAATTGGGCCCTTCGACACTTGCATCCTTGTTCGACCAACTCCCCTTTCTTCGTGTATTGGATCTAGAAATGTGCCAAATTCATGAACTTCCAGAGAATATTGGCAAATTGAAGCTTTTGTTTTACATTAACGTAAGCTACACTCAAATCAAAACCTTGCCGGAGTCCATATGCCAGCTTTACAATCTTCAAGTTATTAATGTGGAACATTGTCCACTTAAGTGTTTTCCAAAAATGTTCCATAATTTAATTAATTTGCGATTGATCACTGAGATGATGGAGATTAGTTCATTGATACCTGGAATAGGGAAGTTAACTTCTCTTGAGACACTGCCAGAATTCAAGGTTCTCATCAAGGATGGTCATAAGGTTGAAGAGTTGAAGAATATGACCCGACTACGGGGCGACATCAAGATTAGTAATCTTGAGAATGTAGAGAGTCGAGGAGATGCATCTCAAGCTTGCCTTAACAAGAAGGAGTATCTAACCTCCTTGACTCTAAGCTGGTCCGCAAATAGAATTGAGGATACTGTTAAAGATGGGATTATTATAGAAGGCTTCGAGCCACATTCAAACCTACAAAGATTGCATATCAAGAACTATGGTGGAATTACACCAGCATCGTGGATGCAAACTGGGAAACTCTCTTTCTTGCAGCACTTTACTATTGAAGGCTGCTCGAACTTGGTAAACCTTGAAGATTGGTTTGTGCGAGATCTGCTATTATCTCTCCGAGTATTGAATATAAATGATTGCATAAAATTATCTTCTTTGCCGTTTGAATGGATTGCCAACTCTTCCTTATCTTGGCTTGCAATAAAAAATTGTCCCCTGATCAGTTGTCCAAGCAATCTAATTTTACCTTCCTCTCTGACTATTCTTCAAATAGATTCATGTGGTGAGCTCGACAAGTTATTTAAAAGCTGTATCCAGAATTTGTACTCCCTCAACCAGTTGGAACTACATAATTGCAATTATGTCACTTCCCTTCCAATCCCGAGTAATCATCTAAAGAAACTCAGACTCACAAACTGTGCAGAGCTGCAGTATCTTAATCTAGCTAACCCATCCATCTTAGAGATTTTGGACATTCTAAATTGTCCAAAACTGATGCAATCTGATCCATTAAGAACTGACAATAAAGCCCCAACCGGACAAATTAAACACCTACGCCAATTGTATATCGATAACAGCTCCCTCCTAAAACTACCATTTTTACTTTGCCCACCATGCTCATTGGATCAACTGATAGTATGGAATTCTCCTGAAGAAAAGATGTTCCGAGGGGATGTGGATGGCTGGTTGAGTAGACTACAAAATTTAGAACAACTGATTTTTACAAATTGCTCCAACCTAGAATCATTACAAATAAGAAATTGCCCGAAAATTCTTTCATTACCGAAAAATGGCCTCCCACCTTCGGTAAATTATTTATATTTCCCTGGGTGTCACCCAGTTCTAACCGAGCAATTGGAAAAGCACGAAATTGCAATTATGAAGGGCGAAAGAGAAAATCTACAACAGAGGTACTTATTTTAACACTATCCAAGTACATCATTTTCTTTGTTTACTTTCCATTATAAATTGTAGTGCTTGTACTACTTGTAAACCCCCTAATCTTTATATGTTTTTGCAACTTACACTGGTAATCTAAAGAAGATAATTTTGTAAAATATTTGTGTTTAAAGTAAATATATTACTAGCACCTCTTTTTCATATGCAGATTGGAATTTATTCCATAATTCTATAGTAAGATGGATGACATCTAATGATTTTATTGTGTTAGGTTGAATTTAACTTATTTTGTTGTTGACTAGCCTTTATTAAGACAAGTTAATGTCTTCCATAGAGGCTGTATGTTTAAAATCCAATTGGAACATCCCTACCGAATATTTAAGTTGGAAGGCTTGATGACCATCTATGCTAAAAAAAATAAAGAACTCGAAATATAGAGTTCTAAAAAGTGACACACTTGAGCTCTCAGCTTCATTTCAATATCATACATCATAATCACAACCTTCCAGTACGTTCTATCATTTTCTGTGGTTATATAAAATTTGTTTTCTTACTAGATACATAAATATTTTAGTAATTATGGTTTATCTTTGTATTGTGATGTGATGCCCTTTAATGTGTTATCTGTTTATTTATATAGGTAATTTATGTGAGAAGGGACTAGAGAAGAGTCAAAATTTGTGGGCTGTTATGTGAGATTTATATGTGCAAGCTTCACCATTTCTAATTCTATCCCTTTCCGAATTAACTAGCTGAGCCGAGAACTCCTTTCCTGCTCACTGTATGATAATTATTCTATTTACATATTGTATCTGAGCTTGTTTTTTGTTGCACAATTTAGTTCATACATCTCGGAACTGATAAATTGTTTTGTATTGGTTATCTCATTTCCATGTAATAATTGTGTACCAGCCATTACATATCAAAACTCAGTACTATTTTCTCTTTATTTTTTATTTTTTATATTTTAGTTCCTTATCTGGTCAGTGTTCTATGTTGCAACTTGAGGAGGAAATATTGTTCTGCTTCATCTTATTTCTCGTAATATATGTATTTTTAAATGATGTTGGATGTTGGATTTTTAGATTGTTTGTTTAAAGTAGGCACTATCACTGAAGTGTGGGCATTTAATCTTTGGATTTTTAGATTGTTTGTTTTTAGATTGTTTGTTAAAATTAGAAATGGTGTACATTTAATCTTTCTAATTAGAAATGGTTTACATTTAACCTTGTATAGAGAAGCGATGTAGCTAAAGGACTTCTTTGTTTTTGTGTGTATGAACAGAAGTGCAATTCAAAGATATTCTGTCACATTTATGCCTATGGGCCAGCCCAATAAGAAAGCCCAATTTCCAGACTACCCTCTTTGTCTCTTTAACTCCCCGCTTTAAAAATAGGAAGCCCACAAGACAGCCTGTTCATTTCGAAGGCCTGCTTGCTTTCACAATAACTTTTTTTTATTATACATTTTTTATTAATCAAATTTGAATTACAAAAAAAATTAATCGAATCTGCATTCATTATAAAAAAAATTACCCAAAGTTCATTACCAAAAATAATATTAAGCAATTAAGTCATCAATATTAAAAAAAAAAAATTAAGCCAATCTTCATTACCAAAAGAAAAAAATAAGAAAATTTGCATTACTGAATATACATTTAAAGCAACCTGCATTACTAAAACATATGTGTTGTTCGTTCTCTCTACACATATTTCATCGGATTAGATAGATTTGTAATTCTCATCACAAATGAAGGATGATATCAGGTTTTGTGGAGCTTTAATAATATATTTCTTGGTTTGGTGATCTACAAATTCCATCATTTGGGGCCATATTATGTGGGAATGAGACATATTACATATTATTTTTTGTGTGTAAATAGATCAATAATGGTTACTTAATTGAAGAAAATTGATATGTTCTCACTTCATTATTGGTTTCACCTTGAAAGTTGTGAAAGAATTATACTCAAATTATTGGCAACAAATTGCAATGCAGGATGGAGAAAGGTATTTGCTGTGTAACCGCTAAATATGAAGATGCCAAACGCATAAATTCAAAAAGCATTTCTGTGGTGCCAGTACCTTAATATAGCCTGTCAACATTGCATCTTATTTATTAAATTCAGCAACCCAATAAAGATAATTCCAAGTCGAAAATCGAAATCGGGCCGTATTTTGCTCGGGTTTCTCCTCGAATTGCTGGTTCATCACTCCTAGGCCTTTATGTTCTTTTGTAGTTCCAATTTCATGTAGAGAAAACTGGAATCTTTATGGCTTTCACGAGGAGAAATCGGTTGAAGGATGGCTTCAGCAATGGTCCCAAGCGAGCTATTCTCCTAGCTCTAATCGCGGTCTCTGCTGTTTTCGCCTTGACCTTAATCGTCAAGCAACGAATCAAGCTTGGCTCTGCCCCTTCTTCATCTTCTTCTCCTTCCTCTATTAAAAGCGGGGAAGATTATATTTTGCTACAATTAGATCCCAGCTTCAAACCAGCGGTACCAAAACAAAATGACCTATCGCTATCTTTAGAAGAGAGAAATCGACTTCCTCCTAGAAACACCGACCTATTCCCGTCTCTTGCAAAGGACCACATAAAAATCGTGTTGTATGTTCACAATCGGCCGAAATACCTTGACATTGTAGTCAAGAACCTCTCTAAGGTTGATGGTATCAACGAGACACTATTGATTGTGAGCCATGACAGGTACTTCCGGGAGATGGATAACGTTATCCAAGGCATCCGGTTTTGCCAAGTGAAGCAAATCTTCGCCCCATATTCACCGCATCTCTTCCCTGACAGCTTCCCTGGGGTATCACCAGGGGATTGTAGAGATAAAGACAATCCCGTAGAGGCAAACTGCCGAGGCAACACCGACCAGTCCGGCAACCACCGGTCACCCGAAATTGTGTCTTCAAAGCATCACTGGTGGTGGATGTTGAATACCGTCTGGGATGGTCTGCCAGAGACACGTTATTTCAATGGCCACATTCTCTTCATAGAAGAGGACCATTTCATACTACCTAATGCTTATAGGAATCTCCAGCTTTTGGTTGATTTGAAGCCACGGAAGTGCCCTGAGTGTTTTGCAGCAAACCTGGCACCATCAGATGTAAAATCAAGAGGGGAAGGTTGGGAAAGTCTAATCGCGGAGAAAATGGGGAACATAGGGTACACTTTTAACCGCACAGTGTGGAGGAAGATTCACATGAAGGCCAAGGAGTTTCGCAATTTTGATGATTATAATTGGGATATAACAATGTGGTCGACGGTGTATCCCTCATTTGGAAAGCCAGTGTATAGCCTGAGGGGATCAAGAGCTAGTGCTGTGCATTTCGGAAAGTGTGGGCTGCACCAGGGTAAGGGTGCAGCTTCTGCTTGTATAGATGATGGAGAGCTCAAGTTTGCGGTGGAGGAAACAGATCGTGTTTGTAACATAAATGCGGATTTGTCAGTGCATTTTTTCAGGAAGCAAAGTGGGTACAAATCGGGTTTTAAAGGATGGGGCGGGTGGGGGGATGAGCGAGACCGCCAACTCTGTTTGAGTCTTGCATACATCTATCATCTACACCATAGTAACCAGTAGCTTCGTTTGATTAGTCACACGACCATGGAGGCTTAAATAGGTAGGTTTGATTTAATTATTTGCTGTTGTTATTTGGGCTCTGATTAAGCTGGTGTATTTTGTAACACACGATTATATATATTGCAACTCATAGTGCTTTTCCATTTTTTTATCTGACTAGTTTTATTTTAGGTTCTTAAATGATGTTCGTAACTCAGTGTCTAGTGCAAATAGTTCTTTTTACACAAATATTTAGAGCTTACCCCAAGTTCTAACAGCTGTAAATAGTAGGTTTGGTTTGCTGTTTTCACACTTGTCAGTACATTTAAAATTAAATTGTGTTGTGCAATCATTAAGGTTCGTTCAGTTTTCACATTTTATCCAAAGTTAACCCCAAGCCTCCAGTTTACAGTCATATTTGCAATAAAATCCCAAACAAAAAAATGAATTGATTGTACCTTAGTTGAAGAAGTTCTAAAGAAAGAAAACATGGCTTAAATTAATTGTACCGTAGTTGTACCTGACTTCCCGAAACAATACAAAAAACTGTAGAGAAAAGCTTGATTCAAATATCTTAACACCAGTCCCCGTGTTATAAACTTGAACTTCAATGTTTCATTGTACTGTGCTATCACTGAGAAGTTTGTCAATTTCAGTTAAGTGCTCAAATCAGTTGTGAAGGTTCTGTGTACCCTATTTGATACCATTTAGGTGAGGTCTGGTACCAGTATGGTACCAGCACTGTTATGGCCACCTTGTGCATATTTCTTTCAATACGGATCCATTGACAACATTAACATGACAACTGTGATGATGCTTTCTTAAATCAAATCAAAATAATTTTAGAATAGAATAAATTTTATAGGCATGTTCTTTGCCTTATATATACATTGTCTCAATTTTCATGTAATTTCATTTGATATTTTATAGGCATGTTCTCTACCGATTTTCATTGTGTTGCTAAATGTAATTGTCATTGTTGTTATGGTTCTTACTAGAAAAAATGTGATGTATGATTTGTATAACTGAGCTTGTGCAATTTTAATTATGTTTTCTACCATATTTTATGCAAATTTGCAGACTTGTAGACTTGTTAAAAAAGTGCATTTACCTGTAGACTTGTTAAAATTAAAAAAGTGCATTTACCTGTAGACTTGTTAAAATTAAAAAAGTGCATTTACCTGTAGACTTGTTATGTAATTCTATTTTAAACTGTCAGAAATCAGGTTTCTATATATTAATTTCATTTGTTTCCGTTCTATTTAATGAAGTCACCAAAAAAGTTTGCTTGAGGATTTGTTATGTAAAATAATTAGTTAGAGGTTACTCAGAGGATGGAAGTATTGTAAAGATAAAATAGTCATATTAAATAAATTATTAGTTAAAATAAAAGTTAATATCACAATTTTTACCTTCTCCGTATAATTTTGTGAAGTGACTTACTTTCCCTTCCCTTCTTTTCACTTCCCTCTTCATTTCTTTTTTTTTCTTAGGTTATGTTTAATTGTGGAGTAAAGTTACTCCGGATTAAATTGCTTATTCCGAACTAAGATAGATTAAAATAATCATATTTGGCTGGAGCTTTGTGGAGTAAGTTACTCCAGATTAACTCAAATGTTACTCCATATTACTCCAATTTTACTCGTTTGACTTTTTAAAGGTAGAGTAGAGGATTTAATCCCCTTACTCCACAATCAAACATGACATTATACATTAATTTTGTACATTGGTCTAGCCTTGTCTCGGTCTGGATCTCCTAAGATAACTCAAATTTTGTATTTGAATCTGAAGCGTTGGATCAAAATGGATTCATTTGTACCAATTGAAAATTTATGAAATTCCTTTATTTTATTTCAAAACTTAGCAGACAGTCTGAATTTGAAGAATTGATAATTGAATCAAATAGGTTACATTTATAGAGACTGACTAATCTGCCATAAGCATTTCGACCTCAATATTGACGGATCAAATTTTAAAAATATTTATTTGAAACGTCGCTATAAGTAGCTCAATAAAATTTGCTGTATAAAATTTTTTAGAATACCAACTTTTATTATTTTAAAAATTTTAAATTTCTTTTTCTATCTTTGATTTTCAAAAATATTAAAAAGAGGTTTCAAAAATACTAGATACCAATATTCAACAAATTTTTGATATAATCAATTTAGCAAACTACTTAGATTGACGTTTCAAGCACAAAATTAAAATATATTTCAGGCGAAATATTTATAGAAGCACATTAGTTAGTCTCTACATAAATGTTATTATTTTTTAATTTCAATTGTATTTATATATTAATTTCGCGCAAAAATACCCAAAATGACTCGTCTTCATATCAGATTTATGCCAAAACATTTACTAAATATGGTCAAACATCTTGTAGTTCTGCTTTCTATATCTTACTTTTGTAATTAGGAATCTATACCGGCTGGTTGGTATTTGCTTTATAAAATTATATATGATCCTTTTTTATGAGATTGGTGGATTTCCTAACTTTTATAAAAAAAGAAAGTATGTATTTAATATATTATTTAATTGTTACATTTTTGTATTAAATTATATACATTAATTTTATTTCATAATTATTTATTATTATTATTATTTTTGCAGTAAAACCAGTAGACGATTTTATTAATTTAATTAAAGAGTTACAAACCCTGTAGCTGTTACATAAGATTAAACAAAAAATGTCTTAGAAAACATTCAGCTATAAGCAAACTAAAAACGCACAGTGGTATGTGCATCCTGTGGACATAAATTTCGTCATCCTTGCTTGATTGAAATGATAGGAGCCTAGTGATGGTTTTCTATGTGCGCATAGTTATCATGCTAGCAGACTTCATCGATGAATGTTTTCTAAGACCGGGAACTGAATCAAACCAGACCGGGAACTGAATCAACCGGTTCAGGACAGTCACCACTCAGAAGTTCCAATGGAGGCACTGAATCAAATTGGAGTCGGAACTGAATCAACCAGACCGAGACAGCTACCACTTAGATATTCCAATGAAGAGCCGCTAGTGTGGAAAATAGAAAAAGGAGGGAGAAGAAAGAGAGTACATAAACAAACTCAGCACAAACAACATATAAAGTAAGTAACTATATGTACAACTCGTTCCACCCACTCTTCTATTGCCAAAGAGGGGAAGAAGAGCTCAGGAGAAGAGAAGAAAAACGAAACGCTTGTTTTGGAAAATAAAAACCCCCAGAAGGACAATGCGAAGAGTGATGACCAGATCCACGAAGCGGAAGCAGCAAGAAACAGTGGTCAGATCCGCTAGATAGAAGCACCGGCTCGAACAACGATGGAACAATGAGTGGTGGCCAGATCCATAGGACGAAAGCACCAAAATAGTGGCCAAATCCACCAGACAGAAACACTGGCTCAGATAGAGAAAATAGATAGAAAGGAGATGGATATGGAGTGGGGGCTCAGGATTTTTTTAACAAAAAACCATAAGAACCGAATTGCCAATTCGGTCCGCTTGGTTTTTTTTTTGGGACCGAATTGGCAATTTGGTCCCTGTTGATTTAACAGTTCCCGCAGAAAAACTGTGTTGCCGTTTGTGTAATGCCTAGGGACCGAATTATCAATTCGGTCCAGAGTTTTTTTAGTCCGGACCGAATTGGAAATTCGGTCCCTGTTGATTTCACAGTTCTCGCAGAAAAACTGTGTTGCCTTTTGTGTAATGCCTAGGGACTGAATTGCCAATTCGGTCTAGAGTTTTTTTAGTTCGGACCGAATTGGAAATTCAGTCTCAACTTTTTTTTTTTTTTTTAGGGCTTGTTTGAATTTCTCACTTGTGTATCATATATCTTGTCGGATGTAGGTCAAATTGAATTTGAAACCGAAAGACAATTAAATATGTCTTTTTAGCCGGATCACTTTTTTTTATCTCCCATAGAGAATATTAGATGAAATTTGATTTACTCTATTTCATTTTCAATTTTTTTTGCACAACCTGCTAGCGAGTAAGAATTACACATCTTTGTTAATGTAAATGTTTTCTTAACTAAATTTACAATAATACTATTTATTAAGCAAACTCTAAAAAAAAAAAATTGTTTTTTCGGATTTTCTGTGGTCGCATTTCTGAAAATTTTTCGGATTTTCTGTGGTCGCCTTTCTGAATTGCCAATTCGGTCCGGAGTCTTTTTCGAATTGGCAATTCGGTTTTTATGGTTTTTGTAAAAAAAAAAAGTAATCATGTTTTTTTTTTTTTTTTGATTAATTCATGCCCTTGGGCCCCTTAAAACATCACTAGTCTCTTTACAACAGTAGTTCAGGTATGTGAAAAAAGCAAGATAGGATAAGCATATCCTTTGTAATCCACCACTAATTAAACCTGACCATAACAACACTAAGCATTATTTGGAGGAGGAAACATAGGGAAAGTAAAACCCAAGTAAGCATCCCCCATTTGTCTGCCTCTTTTTGCCAACGAATACGCCATTTCATTAGCCTCTCTACCGATATGCCGACAGGAGAAACCTTGATTGCTTCGTATTTTCTTCCATGTGTCCAGAATTTCCTTATGCGCTCTCCAGTCCACTTCCGTTGGTGGGTTAAAACCAGCACAATACCCGGCAAGGTTAAGGCAGTCAGTGAGGAACGTGCATGTAGACAGTCCCAACGAGATCGCATAGTCAACCCCCAGCTGTAGAGCACAGGCCTCTGCTTGCAGGGGGCAGCATGCCATTACCCGTTCATATTTATACCCCACTAGAGATCCATAGTTGAACAAAATCAATCCCACTCCCCCCACCCAGCCAAAACCCCATGATCCATCGACAAAACATGTGAAAGGGGAAGAGATCGGTGATGTGTCAGGAGGGGCATAGCAAAGGGGGTTACCTGGAATGGGGCATTTGTGGTGAGAAAACAGGATAATTTCATTTCGGATTTGCTCTGAATATTTGTGGAAGCCAAGATAAGAGGGCATTTTTGCTTGAAACACTTGGTCGTTCCTGCATCGCCAAATGGCCCAAAGAGACAGAACCACTTCCTGCCACAGCTCCTTAGGGATTTGATCTATCAATTCGGTAATCACCAAGGTGATCGAGGAAGTAAAGCCGTCGGATTTAATAGCCAGATTACTCATGAACCGGCAAGCTCGTGCGAACGGGCACAAAAAAGCCATATGTAAAACATCTTCTTCAGCTTGCCCACATACCATGCATACGGGGTCTCCCCTTCTGAGACGAGATACCATTATCTGGCCCAGAGGCAAAGCACCGTGAATCAATTTCCAAATGAAAACCCGGAGGCGAGGGGGAAGGTCGCCCTCGTGCCAAATGTGTCTCCAGGTTTTTGGTTGAACAAGACTCGCATGGCTCCCTGTATTCCGATTCCCAATGGTTGTTGACTCCTTGGCAGAATACACTCCATCAGTGGTGAGCGAGAAAATGAATTTGTCAGCCCCCCGACCCGCTGCAGGAGGTCTGACGTTGGAGATGATAGACATAGCTGCGGCATAGCCAAATCTACCCACAATTAGATCAACCTCCCAGTTACCAGTGACTTCATGAACCAACTCCCTAACTGTAGTGTTGTTGTCCTGGCTGCATTGAGGGGTGTGGCTAAGAGCATTTGGAAACCACGGCTGGGCAAAGATCGTGCAAGTCGATCCGTCCCCTAACTGCCAGGTCACCATGCCTTCCAGTCGGTTCTGTAAGCAAGAATGGCCCTCCAAAGCACCGTGCAACCCGACCTCCTTTTGCTGAACCATAATTTGCTCCTTGGCAGATATTTGCCCCGAAGCTGCCGGGCCCATAGAGCGGGTGAACCCGCGGCCAACCTCCACAACATTTTCATAAGCATCGCCTTGTTCATGAGTGCCAGATCCTTCAGACCCAAGCCTCCGTTACTGATTGGTGCTGTGACTTTGTCCCAGGCCATTAGTGCCATGTACCGTTGGTGATCCACCTTACCTCAAAAGAATTTCTTGATTAAGGAGTTTAATTTGTTGAGTATTCGCACCGGAATTTGGGTAGTGGCCATTAAATTGGTATGGCCTGAAGAACATATTTGATAAGTACAATTCTACCTTCTTGAGACAGTAACTTACTTTTCCATGAGTTGAGCCTTGCTGACACAGATTCCACCAGAAAGTCAAAAGCTTGGGCAGTAGTGGTAATTGGGGCTCCCAAGTAAGAAACTGATGTGATCTCCTGGTTAACACTGAGTATAGAACAAATTTTCTCCCTGTCAACAGGACCCGTTTTGGCGCTAAACCAGATAGAGCTTTTCTGAGGCCCGATTTGTTGCCCGGATACTTCGGAGAATAAGAGTAGGGAGTTTTTAATGATAGTAGCTTCCTGGGCATTTTTAATGATAGTAGCTTCCTTGCCAAGAAGTAGTAGATCATCAGCGTAAAGGATGTCAGTAAGGGGCTCACAAGCAGGTGCAAGTTTGACCCCGGTCAACCGGCCATCTACCACCTGTTGTGCCAAATGCCTAGAAAGGAGGTCCATGCCTAATATAAATAAATAAGGAAAGAGAGGACATCCTTGCCTAAGGCCGCATTCCGGTTTGAAGGAGCCACCTCCACTGCCTCCATTCAAGACTATTGAGTATTCCGCTGATCGGACACAAGCCATGATCCAACCGCACATTCTAGGTGGAATCCCGTACAATGGAAGGAGAGACTCAATATAATCCCAATCCATTCGATCAAATGCTTTGGATAAATCAACTTTCAAACAAAAATTCGAGCTCAAGTGGGAAGGTGACTTGAATGAGTGAAGAACTTCTCTTATGAGAATAACATTCTCAGATATTTCGCGGCCAGGGATGAAGGCTGATTGGGAGGGAGACACACAACCCGCAACATAGGGCTTGAGTCTGCTTGTTAGAATTTTTGAAATAATTTTGTAGGTCACATTGCAGACTGAAATGGGTCTGTAATCCCCCACCTGGGTTGCGTCTTTGACTTTGGGTATGAGAATCAAGTTCGATTTGGCTACAGAGCAGGGCATCACCCCAGTCAAAAAGAATCGTTGGACCTCTGCTGTGACAGTGGGCCCGAACTGGGGCCATTGCTGTTGGAGAAAGTAGGCATTGAAGCCATCCGGCCCGGGTGCCTTATGCGGCCCCAGGGCCATAGCCGTTGTCTGGACCTCCAAGGGAGATGGGATTGAGTCTAGAGAAGGCCCAATAAAATCTAGGATCTTAGGCAGGCTAGCCAGAAGAGTTGGGCTGTACTGATCCTGAATTTTGGTTCGGATCCCTTTTGTATAGAGGCGTTTGAAGTGGGAGACGAACAATTTCCTGATTTCCTTCTCTTCTGTTATCCAACCCGACCCCAGCACTAAGAGAGAGCCTATGGTATTGCGCCTTCTTCTAGTGATTGTAGATGCATGAAAAAAGGAGTTCCTGTCCCTGAAAACAGCCCATTTTATGCGAGACCTCTGGTGCCAGTACAACTCCCTCATAAGCAGACATCTTTCATGTTCGAGATTTAGCTGGGCCTCTTTCTCCTTTGGAACCAAATCCGGTTAGGATGTATTCAAAACCTCCATTTCCTTTTCTAAATCCAGTAGCATTTGATTTGGGGATTTATTTTTCCGGACCCACACCTGTACTTCCGCCTTAAATCGGGACTGCAACCCAGACCAAGTAAGCCCTGGTTCATTGGCCGCCTTCTCACAAACTTCACTAAAATCAGGCCGTAGGTGCCACCAGTTTTCACATCTAAATGGGGGTTTTGCTGGTTTGGTTAACGGGTTGGGTCTTAGGAGGATAGGGGAATGATCACTGTTGAACCTAGGGAGATGGTACACTGCAGATTTAGGGTGCCGCAACGTCCACGACAGATTACCAAGAGCTCTATCCAGTCGTTGACTGATATTCTGTATCCCCCCCTGTTTGTTGGTCCATGTGTAAGCAGGCCTCCGGTGGCCGAGATCAATAAGGCCCAATTCATGCACCCAGTTACGAAAAGCCATGTTGCCAGATTTGAAGATATCCGACCCCCCCCCATTTTTCCTCAATAGACGAGATAGCATTAAAATCACCGATCACAAGGGAGGGTTGATCAACCCCGGAGAGAATGCTGTCCACCTGAGCCCAAATGCCCGGGTTGGATGCTCGTGACAGGTCACCATAAACCGAGAGTAATAGCCAATCTGATTGCGGACCCTTACCTTTGATAGAAATAGCAATTAAGTTTGAGTTCTTGCTGATCAAATCGACATCCGTGTCATCATCCCAGAGGAGCCAGAGTCCTCCGGATTTCCCCTTTGAAGGGACTACAATCGAGTTCTTAAGAGACAATTGGTTAATACGCTGAGTTGCCCGTTGCACGCCACACCTTGTTTCGGAGATAAAAGCCAGATTAGCATTCGTACACCGGAGGTACCGGTCAAGAGTAGGAACTGTCGAGCCTCCGCTTCCTCGGCAGTTCCATGCGATGATACTCATTGATTCTTGGTCAGCGGTACATGCCCCGCTGACTTCGACTTTTTTGAGTTGTCTTGAGAGGAAGAAGATAGGTCCGACGCTGTTTCCCTCTCTAAAACAGCGACCGTACCATTTAAATGCAGATCCTGGGTGGAGGGAGAAGGTTGAGTTCCGGGAGAAAAAGCAACCCCAGGTTGCACGGTTTGAGTAAAGTGTCTCTTAAGGTCAAAAGTAATCATGTTAGTTTGGTAAAAATATTTTTTTTAATTATGTTTTTTTTTTTAAATCCTGGGGGGCTCGGATCGCCATGAGCGATTTCAAAAACGCCTTTGATTAAGCGGCTCAGCCCAACTTTTTTTCCTAAAAGCGTATATATATATATTATTATTCTGTTGTGAACTTAATGCACAACTGAAAATACAGTACGAATAAAATAACACTAATTTGACATAAATACAAAATCAATTGACCTCCTTGTCATCATGTGATATGGCATGGCATATCAAACGGTTACAAATTAAGACCTATCCAGTGGTTGGTTTAATTACCCATTTAACCCCGACCAGGTTTCCTGGGCACGAATTACAGCATGCATTTTGTTTTTGTTTTTAATTCAGAAAAACCAAACGACTTTCTCTCTCTTCCACCGCAAACTGAAGCCAACCCCGAACCGCCAAACCTTACTTTTCTCTCTCTCTCACACACACAGTGGTCTCTCTCTCTTTCTCTCTTTCTCTCTCTCCCGCAATGGATACTGAAGTGCCACAAACACATTCAAACCCTCAAAAACAAACCCAAGAGGAAGAACCCCAAAATGAAACCTTAATCCAGGGAGAAAGTGACATAGATCAACACAAGTCAGAGGTGCAAGACGAAGATCAAACCGTGGTGCAAGATCCTACGGTTGGATTTGACACCATCTCTGGGTTGGACGGAGAGGATTTCATCTTGTCTGACGAGGCATTCGCGGCTCTGCCCGATTTCCAGTGTCTCTCCTCTCCTTCCTCTTCTCCATCAAACCACAAGAAAAGTGTCCCTACAAGCACCCCTTCCTCTTCCTCTTCTTCTTCTTCTACTTCCTCTAACTGGCCTTTCCTTCGTGCACCCGAAGCTGTACCCAGATCGCTACCCGTCTGCATGTCTGACATGGGCTTGCAACCGCAACCGTCAAATTCTGATCCTTCGCGTGAGACCGAGGCACAACTTGACATGGATTTACTCAATGGTGGTGTCAATGTGTTTGATTTGTCGGTCCCGTGGGACTCTGCTGAGTTGTTTCCTGTGTCGATGGATGAATCTGGTGCATGCAGTGATCAGTCGTTCAATCTCGATGAGCTCTGCCTGGGATTTGATGAGACGAACAGCAAGGGTTTGTTAGATGGGGAAAACAAGGAAGAGGGTGATGATCCGGCTAAATTTTTCCTCGAGTGGTTGAAAAATAACAAGGATTCTATTTCTCTGGAAGATCTACGCTCGATACGCCTTAAAAAATCTACGATAGAGTGTGCGGCACGCAGGCTTGGGCCAGACCGGCGAGGCCGCATGCAACTGGTTAAACTCATTCTTTCATGGGTGCAAAACCACCACCTCCAAAGAAAAAAATTGCAGTTTCAGGAAGCCAGTCAGCTGCATGCAAATGCATGGCTCAATGGGACGCCAGCATTTAATCCTGTCCCTATTGACTCGGTCCCAAACACTAGCCCCAACCTTAACATGGACATTGACATGAACCAGGCTGCAAACGGGTGCAATTCATGGCTTCAAACAAATGACCCGTACAATTTCCCGCAGAGTTGCACCACTAACAATGCAGTTGTGAGCAGCCAGCTGTATTCGCCGGTTTCAGATTTGCATGCAGCAGATCCAACTAACATGCAATGGGATCAGAGCTACAACCCGGCGTTTCAAAGCTATCCGATGACGTATCAGACTGGACTACATGCAACACAATACAGTGCTGCCCCAATTGCCCCTTTGTATCACCACCGGCAGAGCATCACCACCATGGCCTCGGCAACACGAGAAGCAAGAAGGAAAAGAATGGCACGGCAAAGGAGGGTTTTGTCACTCCAACATAGCCGTGCATTGGGCCAAAGTGACAATGCAGCACAATGCGGGTTAGTGGGACAAGGGAATAATAATAGTGCTAGAAGTTGGGCCTATTGGTCTTCTCGGGCCATAAATGCTCACCAAGGGAAGGGAATGATGGATCTGAATTTGGTGCCTGGAAGTTCCAGCTCCACTTCACAAACCATGCATGGATCCGGTCAACCCGAGAGTGGTATATTGCGGCATGGAGGTTCTGCCTCAGAGAGGCGACAGGTGCATGCATGCAAATATTGAATCTGATCTTGTTATTTAATTGATTTATTTATGGGGGTATATTCTATGAACTTCTATTAATTGGTTTCTCCTTTTTGATAGGTAACCTCACAATTGCAAGTTGCAATTTTTAAGTCAAAGTTTGTGTTTCTTAAATCCCCACATCTTATGTTGTCAGTAATTGTAGGTGATTTCTTGATTGTGACCTACATACTAAAATGTTTTCCTAAAATATTAGTGGGTCATGCTTTCCTTTTGTCATGAGGAACGTTGTTGTATGGACCAATGGAACAAATGTGGTTGTTGAACCCATCATTATCTAGTCATGTCAATTTGTAGGTTATTTGGTCCCAACATAGCATGGTCCAATTGGGCATAAAAAATCTTGATCTTAAAGTGCATGGTCTAAAATATTTTTTCCTTTATTCTTAAATGAGCAAATTATTTTAATTTGTTGATTTGTTAATATTCTTGGAAAATATTTGACCATTTCCCTTGTATATTCTTTTAATAGAATGAGAACATTCATGATGCATGTTCACAGGGTTTGAAGTCTTATGATAAGAACATGAGGTTTCTTCTCCAGAAAGTGTTGAAACAAAGTGATGTCGGAAGCCTCGGGCGAATCGTGTTACCCAAGGTGATTAAATTGATTAATCACATCTTAACCTTCTATGATTCAAGATAAAAAAATGAAAATCAGAATATTATGGGGATTTTGTTCTTTGAATTACGAAACAGAAGGAAGCTGAAATTCACATGCCGGAACTAGACTCAAGGGATGGTATCACCATTCCCATGGAAGATATTGCGACATCACGTGTTTGGAACATGCGTTACAGGTCAAATTAAATACTTAATTCTATGTAGATATTTTTGTTCATGTAGCTTCAACAATACAATTATCGTTGTGGTCAATGGTTTCTTATTTCGACTTCTCTCTGAATTTTTTTATGGTTCATGAATCCATTTTGATCATCATGCCTACTTCTGGGCTTCTAAAGTGCAATTGATTTATATGGATAACTAATTAATATTTGAATATTTACGAATAACTTGTGACACTTATTAATACATTGATTCTCTTGGCTAGACACATAATTTGAATGGTACCCATGCAGGGAAGCACTTTAATTACTTAATGGAATGGAAAATTCGGTACATACAACAAAGAGTACCTATATAGTGTAGAATCTGACAAGCAAGGGCCTCAAGGGACTGTTATCTTAAACCTACCCACTGAACCCTGATTAATCCAATTTCAGAGCAAACCAATCCAAACATTAAGAGATGCATTAACAAACTTGCATGTTTGCAAATTAATGAAAATGGCGGTCTTCAGTACAACTCTATATTTCCAAAAAAAAAAGGAAAGAAAAAAAAACTGTCAAGATGCAAATCAACATACTAATGATATCATTTGAAGTTCAATTATAGGGACAATGATACATCATCAACTTTGCAACCTCCACAAATGCAATCACAACCAGGCACTGATCAACAGATTCCTTTTTGACTGGAGACAATTATGATCCTCCTTTGGAAATTATGTACACCTTGTAGTTATTAATCATGCATAGAGAAATCCCATTACTGTTATGTAGTCAATAAATTAGAAGAAGGAATACAGAGTTACATTTCTAAGCAACAAATTAAATATTTTTCACAATTATTACACAGGCACGATACTAAGATTTTGTTTTACGTCCTATTTGTAGCATACATCTATTCATTATGGGCTCTTTACTTTTTTTATTATTGTTTTTTAAAACCTACTAATTAAAGAGAAGTATTCTATTTGTTTGAAAAACACAGTTTTCCTACAATTGAGCTGGTTACTATAGGAAAATTAAGAATAATATAACAAATTTAAGCCACTGAATTATCCAAATTCTTCTCCTTGAAAGTATAGTTATTTGAACTTATAAAGATATATTGACTAAAGAGTAATTAAAGGTATAATTAAATGCAGGTTCTGGCCAAACAACAAGAGCAGGATGTATCTCTTAGAGAACACTGGTAAGCTTCTGTTATCACAAAATGTTCCTATGTTGTTATTTGAATTATAATCTCTCTCTCTTATTTATTTCGGTTTTGCAAGTTTTAATTTGCCATCAAACTGAATGAAACCATTTTGCAGGGGAATTTGTTCGTTGTAACGGGCTAGAGGAAGGTGATTTCATAGTGATCTATTCTGATGTGAAGTCTGGCAAATATGTAATGACTCTTATGTTTCTCTTCAATTATTTGTCTTTTAAAGGATTCAATTATACCGATAATTTATATGCATCAGTCCATGACTTTGCAAGCCTCTTTTCAGTCCAATATCTGAAGTTAATTTGATTTTTCACTAACACAGACTATTTGGTATTGTGTTGCCGTTGCAAGGCAACAAAAGTTACATAGTATTGTATGTTTCCTTGAGCATGTATTTTGAACAGAATAATATAATAGGTTGCTTTTATCTAATGCACTATAATCATAGATGATAAGGGGTGTCAAGGTTAAGCCGACGCAAGAGAAAGGAAGATCCAAGGTTGACGAGAAACGCATTGATTTAGAGAGAAATAGGGAAGAGAGTAGTGCCTCAGTTTCTTTGCAACTATCTGATACTAAGACAGTTAACTAATTTTTTTATAGAAAGATCTGGTGTGTTGTTAATTAACTGAAGGATAGAGATATTGGAAGTTTGTTTATGTGACTAAGGTTTGTGCTAATCAAAACCCTAGGGTTTTGTAAGGATGTATTTATTTTGTGTGTTATGACATGATTATTATTTTTATAGTTGTGTTCTGAATTATGTGAGCTATAGCAGTTGTCAAAATCTGTACATGTTATGATCTTTGTATCTGACTTGCCAATGCATATTGAATTGCTCTCTGTAAAGATACTGTAGCTAACTAGTTGCATGCAGATTATTTAGGGTTCTGGAATTGCCTGGTAATGAACAGTGTTGTAAAAAATGGTGTGTTCGTAGTCGGACATAATATTGTCAAGCGATTAATTGAGATAATCGAGAATAATCAGTTGATTAGTTGTTTGGTTGTTGATAACGATTAATTGATGCCGATTACTCGGTTTAAGGTGACAAACGACTAATCGACCGATTACTCGGCCTAACAATCGTATTTTACAACACTGGTAATGAATTTAATTGGTAATCTTTGGCACTTTGGAAAATTAATTTGATTGATGTTCGGATTAAGCTTTATTTAGTCTTTTGAAGTTAGTAGAATAACAATTATCATGATAATCTTTGGCACTTTGGACAATTAATTTAATTGGTAATTAATATGGTATATCATGTAGCTATATCATGTCTTTTTAAAATTATATTAGTCTATTATATATTGTATGGTTATCATGTACTCAATATGGTATGCTTTGGATAGCATTTGAGGTGCCGAACAATATCTACAATTTTTTAACTACCTATTTTTCTTTTTTTAAATAACAGTCACGTAAAGTAGTATCATTAATTATTTTTAAATGACAAATATTAATACTGAATATATCTAAATTACAATTCAAATTACAGAACATACCCATTAATTAATGTTCAATATATATTTTATTTTAGTACATTTTTATATTATATAGCAGAAATTATTTTACTGCTAACAGAACTTATTCTTCCTCATTAGATTGAGGAAACTTCCCATGCCATTAATCAGACGGTCAATATCTCTCTCCAAATCTTATATACTTGAACTCTTTAACTAAGGGCAAAAAAGGAAATGTGCAGCTTAAGCCTTAAGGAATGGGTTTTTGAATAAAAAGCTCTTTAACTGCTACAGTGCTTGCATGTTTAACACGTGTTGATGCGAGCTAGGGTTTCTTTGACGCGTGGTTGCATGGGCAGGTCCTGATTTGTTCAATTTTTCATATTTTTTATTCATTTCTAGACTGTGCTCGCCAGTCTGTTTTGGGAGGAAGCACAGTTGGCCCACAGCTTTCAAAGCTGATGCTATGAAAATCCAATTTATTGTTTGGTTTTATCTACAACATGATGACTTTTTCTATTGACCTGCTTTCAATTTAATAAAAAAGTATTAAAAGAATTATTATAGAAATATTTTTTAACAATCTTTTTTGTTCGGGTTTATAACATACGATCTAAAATAAAAACAGATGAATATATAGCCATGCATTTGAAAATTTTAGTAAGTTATGATTGATGCTCATATTTAGTTTTTATGTTTCGTTTAAATGTATGAATTCAGTTGATATTTCCAAACAAATGTATTCACATTTCATACATAATAAATTAATTTTATAACTTTTCTGTAAATAAAGATATCATTGTCTTTAAAAATTTATGAGAAATTAGGTGGGGCAGAATTTGTTAAAATTTGAAAATTTAGGTGGGATAGGAATTTATTACAAACACTGGTGTGGTTTTGTTCCTAGGTCGTAGTTGGTTGCTTTTTATGTTTCTGAAAATTCCAAAGTCGTTAATTTTTAAAACCTTTGAAAAGAAACCTAGTAGGTATATAGACAGATAGATTGAGTGCTTTTGTTGGGTTTTGGACAGAAAGAGGAAGAATACATTTTGTTCTCTGTAATATTTTGAATTTTAAATTTCATAAATTATCTAAATTACTAGTTTATTTTTTATTGGTAAGTAAAGTTAAATCAAAGTTTGAGTAAACCAGGTATAATTAATACAAACAATTAATAGTATATTAAGTATATAGAGTAACATCAAGTGAAATAAAAGCCAAATTATCATAATACATTATTTTAACATGTGAAGTTGTAAGTTATCTCCAAAAAAAAAAAAAGTGTAGTAAAATAGAAGATGTCAAAACAAAGGTAGATGAATTATGTATAGCTAAGAGTGCTTATCTACCGTAAATCATGATTTTTAAATTGAATTTGTATATATTTAAATTCAATTGAATTTACTATAAAAATCTGTCATTATCCGCGAGGATAAAAGTGTATTTTATCGACAGTATCTTCGAGGATACTCCTATCGATAATATCGATATATTCAGAAATAACACTTTTATGTTGGTGTATCTTTAAAAATAGTCACTTTTTATTCTGACGGATAGTGGCCTATTTTAGTTTTGAAATGTAGTAGTATCTCTTTAGGCATGTTGATTTAATTCTTTTGTTTTTGAAATGTACATTCAATTCACTTATGAAGTTGCTTTCAATCTTTCTACATTCATTAAATTATGTTTAAGTACTTAAATCGCTAGTACATACACCCAAATATAATTATTTTCAAAAGACCATTGTGTTGTACTTCATAATTAGTTTACTTTTATAGACAAATGGTAATTAATACTAGTTGAACTTTGTTAGTCTATGGCTTGTTCATCACATTATCAATGATGAAATGACATGTAACGAGTATTCATAAAAGGAAAACATTCACCAAATTCGTCATACAAGAGAAGTATATACCTTTTAATCAACCACTATCAAACAACTATATATCTAATTTTTGTCATTAAAATATCAATTCATAACTAATCAAGTTTTCGAAGTAGTATCTTTTAACAAACAATTATTAACCATTAACTTTTTGAAGTTTAAATTTTAATTGAACTAAGTGCAAAATCCGAATTTTTGTCTACTGTAAATCATGCATTGCTTTTTGATTGGGCGAAATGGATGCAATTTTTGACTCACCTTGCTTAGGAAGGAAGTTATCAGAAGCCAATGAGTACAAAATTATTTTGTATGATGTAATATATAGTACAAAGGTTAATAATTAATTTAGAAATGAAATTCAGAAATGATCAGCTGCGGTGGAATTGAAAACCAATAAACAAAATGTCTTTATTGTTGGTTGGTGAAGATATATAATTTTCTATTTAATTAAGACAGACAAAAAATATTGGAAAATATACAAAAGAGAATTAGTAGTTTTAGTTGTAACCATATATAATTTAACCCAAATGTTTGAAGCTCTAACTATATAATTTTATTTATCGCCACTTGTAGTATATAAATACAGCATAATTTTAAACTATGGGAATAAACATAGGAATTATAATAATGAATAAAATAAATTTACCGAAATAATCATAATAGATTATCGTAATAAAATATTTCTAATAGAATATAAGAATATTATTTAATTAAAAAGAATATTGGAATATTAAATGATGTTTATGTAGTGAAGTTTACTACATATATTTTAAGGTGCAGTTTTTTTAGCATGTAAGATATATTAAAAATCACTAAAAAATGGCATATTCCTTGCTTTATTTTTGTGAGCATATATCTATGACACAAAATGAGGGGAGATTATTATTATTATTATTAGTTGAGCTATTGTGCTTCAAGAAGTAAATGACATGTTTTACTTTCTGTTCATATTTTGCGATTTCAAAGTTTAAACAGTCAATCTGAACCGTTCAATATGTTCTCCATATATATTAAATTGTGCTTGGAGACCAAATTTTTCATTTTTAGAAAAAAGTTACTACTTTTTTATAATTTTTTAATATCACTGATTTTTTATGATCCACAATTATCTAAAAAACAATTATTTTCAAAAATTCCAAAAATATAGTAAACAATTTTAATTTTTTTATTTTGGTTTGCAAGCACATTTAATGTGGAGATCATGTTCAACAGTTCAGATCGACTTTTCCAACTTCAAAATTGAAGATATGACCGTGAAGTAAAACACGCCCTTTATTATTATTATTATTATTATTATTATTATTATTTATGGCGATAGGACAAAATTAAGATTTTTTCACATATATATGTTGTTAATTCTTTTCTCGTCTTCAAATTATCAAAATTAAGATTTAGTAATTATTATATATAATGTTAATTAGATAAGGTTATAATTATATTACTAGCTTGATCAAAAAAATTCATTTGATGTAATCTTAAATGAGTATAAAAAAGGTATTGATGATATGAAAAATGCATTAGTGAGTTTCTTTCTTTATATTTATTAATTATTGTTCTAGACTCTTCTCGGACTTTACAGAAGTGGATTTAATGGAATACAGCTCTCCTACGATTTTAAAATTGTTATAAATTTTATGTGTAAGTTTACTTTTAATAAAAAGTTAGCGTTTCTCCTCTCTATTAATGAAATATTTGTTTCATTAAAATAAGAAATAATTCTCGTTAAAAAATCCGTTTATTTTTTTATCAAATTCATTTTCTACTACAGTTAATACCTGGTTTCGACATAAGTGTGTAGATGCTTTTGCACCATTAAATTGAAAAAAATGAATAAAATTAAATACTATCAAGCCCTCAAATTAGATATCGTATATATGTAGATATATACATAAATAATTTTATAATATATATTAAACTATATGATAGATATCTACTATTTAAATAAATACGGATAATTAAAATTTAAAACCATATCTATATCACTATATGTATGGATATTTGATCGGATAATATCCAACCCATTTTCACCCCTAGTTGCAACGATGTTGCACAGTTAGTAATAAAATAAAAATATTGAACAGGCCGGTCAGATTATTAAGCAGTTAATTGTATTTGTCTGCGGGCTCATTGATTTGGGCCGGGCCGAAGAAAGTACTACCAAACCCTCAAAATTGTAACGGTTCATAGAATCTCCATCATAATCATAGAAATAATTACCCCCAAACTCACGAGTATAATGTTTCTAACTTTCTTCTGAAATTGTTGGATATAAATGGTTACTATGCATATCACGATTTGGTCTATAGTGAGTCTATATATGGTACTATGCATATCACGATTTGATCCATAATACAGATCAATATTTTTGTTTTCCAAATCCTAACGATTGATCAGAACCGTTCAAAATGATTTTCATATGAATATGTACTTGCAGACCAAATTTTATATTTTTTAGAATTTTTTTACTATTTTTTAAGGTAGGTAGAAAATAACTGTTTTTGGATGGTCCAGAATTTTCAGATCAAGTGATTTTCTACCTATCTTAAAAAATAGTAAAAAAATTCTCAAAAATATAAAATTCGTTCTACAAGTACATATTCATATGGCGATCATGTTGAATGGTTCGGATCGACCGTTAGAATTTTGAAAATAGAAATATTAATCCGTATTACAGAGCAACCTGTGATATGCATAGTACCATAGACTCACTCATAATTACCCCGAAACTCACGAGTATCGTGTTTCTAACTTTCTTCTGAAATTGTTGGATATAAATGGTTAAAATTATTGTATATAAGTGGGCTATTTGGCAAAACAAAAATTTAAATTGATTATTATATTTTGATTGTTTCTCTATTTTTGGAAAGGAAGAAGACATGTTTTGTTTGGTAGACTTTTTTTGAAAATTAATTACCATATTAATTACACTGTCGGCTGCTGCCAATAGGTGATATTTTTTTGCATGAGGAAACTTTATTTCCTTAGCCTTTTTCCTACTTGAAGAAATTAAAATAGACAATATATATCATATACACATTAATTAGGCACATCCTTCTTATATTAAATTTCCAAAAACTAAGAAAACAGAGTTGGTTGCAAATAAAATCTATTGTACAAATAAAAATATAACTCCCTCTATTTGTTCTTTATTTAGTTGAATGGTGGCGCTAGATAGATATCAATTGGTTGTTTCTGAATCACTATTTGAGAGAAGGGGTTGCTTTTTATCCTCCCATTTGTTTAGTCTAGTTCTTGCTTCTTCAACCTACATATATATATATTTTATATATGTGAGAGTTACATATATATTTCAATAAATTATGGTAGTTGCTAATTTCAAAACCTCATAGTGAGGAACAAAATAAAATAATACGGAAAAAGTACCTCTTTAGTCCAATCTGTTCTAAATGTGACCCAAATTAATATTAGAGTTTGCATTGAGGTCCCACCAAGCATACCAGCCCATATACCCTGTAATTATTAATTAACAACAAACATTGCAATTAATGTTATCGTCATATATGTTGTTATCTCAATTCCGTGTCTCTCTTCCTCTCTAACTCTCTGGTTTATTCATGTATTTGATATTGTGTACTCGATACATAGCTCAACTCATTAGTGTGGTAAGTAGGTATCTATCTTATTTGGGATAAGCGCATTATGACACTGTGAAGTGAATTTTCTGGCTAATTAAGAGGTACCATTGATACTCGGTGTTTGAAACGAGCAATAAGAATGCAACGGGTTTATCTGGATGTGGATTTTGAGGTGATTTTGATAGGAGACGGTCTTTGAATAAGCCGACATTTCAGTTGCACTCTCAACTACTGAAGCTGAATACATGACAATTATGGAGGCTATCAAGGAAGTTATTTGGCTGAAGGTTTTTGTTGATATGGTATCTTCTTTTGATGGTCCTACTGTAATATATTGCGGCAATCGAAGTAATGTTTATTTGTCACAGGATAACATGCATCATGAGTAAACAAAACACATTGATGCTCGTTTGTTGTGAAAAAAGATTGATATCTAGTCTAACCCCACCAATATCCTCACTAAATCTCTTATAATTGCAATGTTTATGTCGATTTGCATGAGTAAACATAACACATTGATGTCGGTTTGTTTCTGATCGCTAGCTTGTACTAGTTTTCTTTCTAACTAATTTGTTTCCAATAACCCATGTTCAAAGAGTTAAAAATAAAAAAAATCCAGTCAGGACATATCCAGCATGACACCAGTACATGACCTGAGGATATATATATATATATATTAGCATATTTTTGTTGTTTGATATTTACCTTTGCACCAAGGTTGAACTTGAAGCCTAAGAGAATTCCAATAGGAACACCAACAATATAATAACATCCCACATTGACATATGCCACGAATGTTTGCCACCCACAACCAACAGCCACACCTACAATTATACAAGGAGTTTCAACCTAGATTTCATAACATACTTGTCAGGTCGGATACTGGTACACTATGTATATGTTCACCACTGATTACAGGATAACATTTTTAGCAATCTTGTCTAGTTTAACTGGTTTGTTGTGATACTCTGTTCTTCTCATTACAGAAACAAATTAGATACCGTTATTGGTACCGATTGCCATTACAATCCGATAACCAATGTTCACAGGTGTGTTGAAATAATAAAATAGGATCATCTAAATTGAATTTTCAAAAAACAGAATGCTTTATACCTGACAAAACAGGTTGGATGCCATTAAGGATCAGAGTGATGGCAAGCAAGGGGCTCATATCCGCAACTGCATGTGCCACCGTCTCACCTTCAGTGAAAATGTAGCTAATATAGTTACGACATGCTAAGAGAACCAATGCCAGTGTGACTGAAATTACAAATGAGACCAATGTCACTACTATCACTGAGAACTCAGCAGCTTTCGCGTGTCCGGCCCCGAGCTCATTGCCAACTCTCACGCTATAAAGAAATATGAAAATAAATGCTTATACAAATTATTTGATATTATATCAAAGTTGTTGATAAATGTTTTTGGTGAGAAAGATATCATTATATAAGGAATCAGGGTACAACCCTTTATAATTAGTTCAATTTAGTACACTGGCACTAACTACTGAGCCCACACAATTCAAGCTCAGTAGTTATACCATGTTCTTTTCACCAAATATTAACAGGAGCCACGTGTAGTAAGAAATGAGGAGAACTGTATCAATATGTACTTGCTTATCATATGGTTTTCTTACTAACAACAATAATATACATTGATTCAGCGGTACTAAATCTACTTTGTTTTGCTGAAATGTATAAAAAATACTTGATTTTGGTTTCATAAAAAGAGAGACCTGGCAGCTGCATTGAATCCAACAGAGATCATGAAGACCCACCCAGAAAGTGTCAGGCTGCACCAACAAAAGACAAGTTGCATGTGAAAGGCAAATGAAGAAAATTAAAATAAGACCAGAATAAAAAGTCATACAGTTTTGGGACATATGATATCTTTCCAGGGGTGGAACTACAAATTGACATTGAGAAGTTGGAATAACTTACTGTAGTATATTTTTATTTTATAAGGTAGCTAAAAATTAGAAGTATTTATATAGCTTACAAAATATAAAGGACAAAAATTGTTAACTTTTAATTTATAGGGGTGACTTAGCCACCCCTAATTAAAAATTAGATCCGTTCCTGTGTCATTCAATAGAATAATATACTTGTAGGAAGACAATACATTTATTATTTCGGATAGTTGACTTGTCAGAGCTTATATATCATTAGAACAATATATATATCCACAGCAATTGTCCAGTTAAAAGTTCATGGTTTAGAAATTGAACCAGATTTTCTAATTAACTCTAAACATTTTTTATGAGCATATTGATTCCTCAACAAAAAATTTATTACAGAAAAACTGGGTTTAATTCTTACCATACTGTAAGAGAATCCAAAGCTAACTGCGCATCTTCAAGCAGACCAGTTATAAGAATCAAGATCTGAAAGTACCATGCTTCCAAACAAAGCATAATCGCAGAGGCAGTCGATAGCTTCAAAAACTCTGGCAAGCCCGAGAAAGCCTGCGAGCTGAACCCGGTCCACGTGTGCCGGCACCTTGAACTCATGACAATGTACAAAAACTGGGCCCCCACGATGACCCACCAGCTCAAGCTGAGCACTAGCGAGGCCCCCAATAAGCCGACTCCAAGCTTGTACACTACAACCCAACTGCATAACAAATGCACTACCACCATGACCGCAGCGATGTATGCACTTGGTGCAACGATACTTTGCGCTTGCAAGAACTTCTGTATCGGGAAGTTGGCAGCGTATGCAAAAATTTGGGGGATCAGACCGTAGACGAAAACCGCAGCTGCACTTGCGATTTCGGGAGATTCACCGAGGAGAAGAAGGATTGGTTTTGAAAAGGCATAGAGTATTGTGAGTGGGATGCCGGTCGCCATGAGGAGAACGGTCGAACGTTGGAGGTAAATACCGAGCATGTTGTACTTGTTTGCACCATACGCTTGGCCACATAGGGTTTCGACTGCACTTCCCATGCCTAACTGCAGTTACAAATTAATGTCAGTGTTCAACTTCAAAAAGACATTATATGAGAACTAGTCTTTTATCTAGTGGTAAAATGTTCTAGTTTTGCATGGTTGCAGGTTCGAAACCTCGAATAGGGGATTCTTGATGGATATTAAATAGTTGGATTGTTTGACATTCAACCTTAAAAAAAACAATTATATCAATTTGGTTGAATAGTTCAACTATTTTTTTTCCACTTAATTGAGAATTATATCAATTTGCTTCATATTTGATCGGTATTGATAAACATTGGAGTGACCTTATAATGCCAAAGGGTTCGGATATGTTATTATAACTGTAACTTCTCAATTTCAATCATTGAACTAATTTAAGTTATACTGCTTCAGTAAAAGTCTACACTCCAAAACAAAATGTTATTGATTGTAATCCAAACATATTTAATTGTTAGCTAAATGTATTATAATGTCATGAAATCTAGGTGGTAGTTTCTATACCTTGAGATCTTAGTAACAAATATAATAATACTACACGACATGTTCCTATGGTTACCTACTCTGAATTTTTCTTGAGATCTTTGTCAGAACAATGGTGTGGACCTGCTCTGTATTTTTCCTTGATTTATTATTTTTGATCTTTTCATGGATACCTTCAACTATATTACAAATTCTTAAACAAAGAACGAACTAATAATAAGCCACCAATTTTAACCCCAAAATCAACAACAATAATTCCATCATATATATTGTGAGAACATAGTCATTAATTCTTTCTATCTCGTATTTAAAAAAAACAAAAACACGACTATTATTTTTCAATTTTTTTACTAAAGATAGACCATAAGTAGGGTTGTCAACGGGTATGAAACGGATCGGGTGGAAGCATTTTTATAAGCTTACCAGTTATATTTCCAAAAAAAACTTTACCATTCTCCATATCCTATAAGCTAAATGAAAGTTAATATTACCCGGACCCGGAATCAAATACGGTACGGGTCGGGTAAACGGGTAAAAAAATGTCATTGAATAGATATATATGATCATGAATAAAACTATACTATATCATATCATCTCCAAATAAATCAATATTTATATATATCATTTTATGATTTTTATTTTTAATTATTACCGTATAGGATAATGGGTAAAGAATAGTCTTTATTTGTACCCTTATCCGTTACGCTATTCTTTACCAGTACCCTTATCTGTTATGTTAATGGAAAAAAAACTTTACCCTTACCCGTATCTGATAAGCTAAATAAAAAAAAAAATCTTACCTATATCCGTCTTATCGAATATGGTACAAGTTGAGTAAACAGGTAAAAGGAATCTTACCCATTGACATCCCTAACTGAAATCAAACAAGGTTACAATTGTTTTTGATTTAGTTCTTTTGTTCAGACAACTGAAAATAATTTTTGTAAAATATAAAAGAGGAAATGTAGGAGGATATATCAATGATTGTCATTGGGCGTTTACATGTCCACTTGATTGGGAAACATTTTTCACTTTTTTCAGTGGTAAACATGAGTTCAGTCAAAATTAAATTTAAAATTCGAGAGAGTTTTATGAAACCTCTAAAAATCAGAATAACCATATTATTCTTTTTAAAGTACGTGACAGGTAAAAAATATTCTAAACTTATCCGTACTTACAGATGTCAGGTCATGATTCAGGTTTTGAGGGTGTAAATGCAAAAATTGTTTTTCTTTGAGATCGTACATGCAAATAGTTAGCAATTTTGTAAGCAATTTGGGACACAAAGGTGAAGACAAAATGTTTTCCAGAATTATTATTAAATTATTTTTTCTTGAAATTTTAACATCCAATTAAATATACTTGAGAAGACATATTTTCACCATGTAAATTAAGAATTCCATTTGATTCATCTCAAAGAAAGCTGAAATTCAAATCAGCAATGAGTGGTCCAAGTTAGTTAATGATCTTTTTGTTTGGAGAATTATATTCAACAGATACAATGCAAAAACAAAATAAACCCAAAATAATTAAATTTTCAGATTTTCTAATTGTCTTCTAATCTAGTTCATATTTAGACAGATAAAGAGACTCACCATGAGACCATAGGCAAATACTTGGATGCCATTGTTACCGAGAGAAGAAGCCGCCAACTCGAGGTTGCCGAGATGTCCCGAGAAAATTTGAGTGGAGATTGACAGCGCGTTGTTTAGAGCATAAACCACTACTGCCGGTCCTGCGATTGGCATCAGTAGCTGCATCTCTATTAGCATTGCTAGGCCGACACGACGTGTCCATGTTGTCCCCTGGTTTGTGAGTACAGCCTCAAGCTGTTGGCTTAATTCGGTGCTGCCGGTCATTCCAGCGGAGGTGGTGGTGTGTGTTAGTGTGTTTGTGTGTGAGAGAGAATGTCTGGAGTAGATGGGTATATTTAGCTATAGGAAGGAGAGAGATCAGCTGTAGGGAATAATTTATTCAGTACACGTTGTTTAATAGAGGATGATGCAAGAATAAAAAGACAAGCAAACAAAATTTGAAAACTAAGTTTGTTTGATTGGATTTTTTTAATAACTTTTTTTTATTGTGTGGTTCAATCCATTGATTATAATGGATTTTGAATCAGAAACTAAAATGTTTGTATTATTTTGTTAGCTAAAACTCTCTTCTTCCCTCATGTTAATCATATACAAATTTAGTGGGAAGTTTCATTACAGGCCATGTGTTATTTTATAATTCTTATATTGCACCATAAAATAAGTTTTAACAAGTAAAATCAAGAAAAATATACACACCTTTTCGGAAATAAATACACAGTTATTCCTTTGTGATAATAGGAACCTGCTATTCCGATCTCAATTGTTGATCGTCTTTGTTGAGATTCTTGCACAAAATATTTACTTTGTTGAGATTTGCGTATGAAAAAATTTAAACGGTTGAGATTGGAATAACAGAATCTTGTTATTCCTTTACAAAGTTATTCCTTTCCAAAGGAATAACAACAGATTTAGGATTCTGTTATTCCTTTCCAAAGTTATTCCTTTCCAAAGGAATAACAACAGATTATTTCCCACCTTTTCATTTTGATGGAAGTGGGTTTTTTTTTTATTTACAAAATTACTTGACCAAGAAAGGATAGAAAATTAATTGGGTGGTTGTCTTTATAAATAAGATGTACTAATGTTGACAAACGATATTAAGATGTAATAAATTATATGGATTTATCTTTATTGGGTGGCTGAATTTAATAAATCAGGTGTAATGTTGACAGGCCATATTAAGGTACTGTCACCACAGAAATGCATTTTGAATTTATGCGTTTGGCATTTTCATGTTTTGCGGTTCCACAGCAAATACCTTTCTCCATCCTGCATTTCAATTTGTTGCCAATAATTTGAGTATTATTCTTTCCCTGTATGAGCATCCTCCATTCATAACTTTCAAGGTGAAACCAATAATGAAGTGAGAACATATCAATTTTCTTCAATTAAGTAACCATTATTATCTATTTACACACAAAATAATATATAAATAAGGGAATATATTATGAGGAAGGTTCCAATACTTCATGTTTTTCATACCTCATCATGTCTCATATTTTATTTCTTCGTTTCTAAAGTCTAAACTATCGATCTGAACCGCTCAACATGATATCCATATTAAAATATGTTTGGAGACCAAATTTTATAATTTTTGAATTTTTTTTTACTATTTTTTCAGATAGGTACAAAATCACTATTTTCGAACGGTCCGAAAACAGTGATTTTGTACCTATCTTAAAAAATAGTAAAAATTCCAAAAATTATAAAATTTCATCCCTAGACATATTTTAGTATGGATATCATGTTGAACGGTTCGGATCGACAGTTTGGACTTTGAAAACGAAGATATTAAATATGAGGTATAATGAGATATGAAAGGTATGAGGTATTGGATCCCTCCTCATATATTATATACCTCATTCCCACATAATATTGCTTTCTAGTAATGCAGAATTTCTTATTTTTGCTTTTGGTAATGAAGATTGGCTCAATTTTTTTTTTTTTATAATATTGAAGGTTTGATTAGTTTTTTCTTTTGGTAATGAACTTTGGGTAATTTTTTTTAAATATGAAGATTGGCTTAATTTTAGTTTTTTGCTAATATTGAAGGTTTGCTTCATTTTATTTTTGGTAATGAAGTTAGGGGTAATTTTTTAAAATATGAAGGCATAATTTTTATTTTCTAATACATATTGGCTTAATTTGTGTTTGGCAAAGCAGATTGGCTTAATTTTTTTTTTATAATAATGCATACCGGCTTAATTTTTATTTGGTGGTATGGCTTAAACTTTTTTGATAATGAATGCAGATTCGATAATATGCTTTTGTAAATAAAATTTGATGGCCCATAGTAAAAATGTGACATAGTTTCTTTGAATTGCACTTCTGTTCATACACACAAAAACAAAGAAGTATTTTAGCTACATCGCTTTTCTATAAAAGGTATAATAATTTTTAGGAGTTCAATGACTGAATACCAATTTAATATATGGGGGAATTTCATGTACTATACACCTAAAAAATCTCAAAATTACGAATTTTCCACTATAAATTTCATGATATCATATTTTACTATTCAACAATTTCCTACTTTGATGAAATGGTATGATTTTATAATTATAAACTTAGCTAATTAGTTGGTATGATTGAACTGAAATCGGTATTGAATGATTTGTGTTTCCAATGCTGAGATCTTACTCAGTTGAGAAAAAAGGATACCGTTTCTGATAAAGTTTCTGAATAGAAATGAAATATCTCAAATAAATCTCACTCTGGATTATTCATCTATATAAGCTGATTGATTGAAAATGCTTTATAATGTGTGTGTTTGGATTATTCATGTCTTTTCTGTTAAAAGTATGGAAGTACAAAATTTGACCAAGTACTGGAACAAAGCAAAAGTCATTTTTGAAATGCAAAATAAGTCTATTTAGAGTCTTAATGGGGTTATAAAAACTACTTACATTTGTAATATAACTTGTAAATGGTATTCCTGAGAGCTTAAATCAAAGAAAAAGCATTTCAGGTAATTTAAATTCTTGCCCAAAGTGACCAACTGACTGAAAATTGGTGCCAGTAGCTAATGACCTGAGACCAACTCTTCAACAGCCTTCTCTGAGCATTATGCAACCCCATGAATACTGCTAAGCCCTTTAAAGCATGTTTTGACAATGACCAAGCACCTAAACCAACCAATTTCACCAAAAAGCACCAATTCAAAGGCTGTGGTACGGCTGGTACTGTGCTATGAACACCAGTATGAACTGGGACCAGTCCCTGATGAAACCAAAGCCCACAAACACACTAAATATCATGCCAATGTGAAGTTCAAATACTTAAGATAGCTAAATTCAGTCAATTTGAAGAAATCGGTACCAAAGTCCTGCCAGCATGCTCAAACCGGCAACCTCCAACACCAGAC
Organism: Carex myosuroides; assembly: GCA_028015225.1. Lineage (NCBI taxonomy): Eukaryota > Viridiplantae > Streptophyta > Magnoliopsida > Poales > Cyperaceae > Carex > Carex myosuroides. Next base: position 4,864,455 of record CM051483.1, read on the forward strand.
CCCTTGAAATGGTTACATAACTCCAAATTAAGTCCTTAATCACGTTCTATGCTAATAAACAAGCTCAACCGTGAAGCAATCGTCCAAAATGGTGAAGGAATTGACCTGATTTCGTTTGGTACCAACACATGTGTCGGTACCCGGAGTTGCCATCTCCGGTGATCGCCGGATGAATAAAAGGGGTGCAGTTCCTCTTGATGAGGCGATCATGATGATGCTATCCCCTGCCCCAATAGTGGCCGGAGTCATGCTGGAGGAGGCGGGCCCACCTTCCCGGGGCGGATGTTCAAACTCTCATTGATCCTGTGCAAATCTTGAAGCATACCAACCTTTTTGATCTGGGCGGATGTTCAAAATCTTGCGCGAATCTCAAAGCTTAATTTAAACAAGTCGTCCGATTAACCTAAACGGTTCTTGACCATGGGCCCCAGTTGTCGGGGCTGGGAACCAAGTTGGTCAAGCCAAACCCAGTCGGCTGAGCTAGACTCGAGTCTCGACTGAGTCCAAGTCCAATCTTGCGGAATAGACCCTGAAATTGAAATAAATCTTTAGCGAAGTCCCTCTAATGTCTGCAATCTAGCTTAAATAACCCTGTTAAAATCATAAATTATAGCCTAAGTCCCCTGATAAATTACTAAAAGGTCTCTGCCAATTAAAATATTCACACACAAGTCCTTTTTGCTCATAACTTCATCATTTTAAGTCCAAATAAGCTCAAATCAATTCCAAATGGACATAAGTCTAATTCTCTACAACCATAGATCAATCTCAAGCATATTTGGATTCTGATCCTGATCTGAAATGACCTAAATACCCCTTTTATATTATTAAGCCCAATTTTGATAAAAACTTAAATTATTTTAAGTAAATTTCAAGATTAAATTAAATTCCAGTTCACATCAAGGTGACCAAATTGCCCCTTTGTGCTCTAATCTTGATAATTTAATGGACTCCAAATCATGGTTTGGAAATCGGTTGATTCCGAGTCAACTCGGTATCGGCCGTGTCCGATTCGATTTTCACCCGAGTCTCACGCCCATGCGAGTTTTTCAGCAAAACTCGATTGAACAGTGTTTGACTCGGCCGAGTCTGACCGAGTTTTGGCTGAGTCAGCAATTAAAACTGTGATTAAAATCATTTTATGTAAAAAGATGTTTGTAAAATGGCCGAGTCATACAGCTGGAGAGTTGCATACAAGCTGGAGTCATACAAATCTAAGTTAATTACTAATTTTGTTAGAATAGTACATATTTTTTTGTTAGTTAAATATTAGTATACAAATCTAAGTTAATTACTAATTTTGTTCTCCATTATTTTATTCAACATTATAATTCATTTGTAATATCTTGTTACTTAATTTGATATAGACACAACAATATCCCCATTCGTATTTTAATACAGAGGACGATGAGATGATTCAGCCAGCTCGGCATAGCTTCTAACAATAAAAAATGTGTTCTATTTGTAATGCTTGTATTACATTATATAATTAGTGGATTATTTGAGTACAATATTTTGTGTTAACATAGTTTTTCAACAAATTATTTTTTTACCAATTTTTTCCTACCTTTTGGCTACAAAACAAGCTTCAGCCAAAAAAATCCGAGTTCCCTAGTCAACTCGGCCGATTCCGGCCGATTCATCCGATTCCGATTCCACGGTTAAGAACCCGATTCCGATTCCGATTTTGAGTTTCAGAACCATGCTCCAAATGTTATAAATAAGCCCTAAGATCATTTCAAGACCAAATTGAATTCTAGTCTTCAATACCGCAAAGTCTTTAAACTAGCCCAAAAAAACCGCAAAGTCTTTAAACTAGTCCAAAAAGACCGCAAAGTCTTTAAACTAGCCCAAATAGACCGCAAAGTCTTTAAACTAAACCCATGTCTCCAAACCTGAAATCTAAGTGGACCGCAAAGTCTTTAAACTAGATCAATCCCCCAAAAACTCAGAGTCCAAAGATGTCAAAAGCAAATAAGTTAAATATATATCTGCGTGTAGATTAAAATACTGCATGTGCATCATGATACATAGGCATGCAGAACACTGAGAACCTACCAAAACCAACAACACCAATACATGAGCCCCTTTCTTTGTCCCATTATTCAGTTCACTTGATCATAGGCACAAATTTTGGAATAAACGAGATATTCAGTCTAACTCAAAAGGTCTACTGATATAATTAACGGTGGGGGCTTGCGCCCATTGGGAGTTAAATGTCTCCACAATGAATCAACTCTCTCGATGGGCTGATCACGAATAGTAGGCCATTGAGGGTGAACCCAAAGGAAAGCAGAGAGGAAATGTCTCAAGTTCGATGCCCTTCCATGTCAAAGGAGCATTGAACCCAAAAATATTGACCCGCACATGTCGTTACCGTGCAACCTTTGTGCGCCCTACAACATCATATCTCGGAATAATTTACTCGAGTTTATGTTCTTTTTCCATGGACAACAATGTCTGATGTTAGGATAGGATATTATATTAAGATGTATATTTAAGGGAAAAATTTTTTTATGCCACTCAAAAACATGGAAATTAGGAAATTGCCACTCAAAAACATGAAATTAGTTATTTGCCACTCTCAAATCATTAAATTTATGAAATTGCCATAATTATACATCTAATATACATATTTGATTAAAATTATTTTGAAAAATATTGTATAAAAAACATATTTTGATATTTCCAAAATTACCCTTCCCTTCGTCCCCTTCGCCTCTCTTTCACCTTTCCCTTAGCGAAGGAAGGTGAATTCATTACTGACTGGTATCAGTTTCCCACTTGTAGTCTGGTAGAACACCAGTATACCACAACCAATCGAGATAACAACAAACAAGCACATATATTCCAAGAGGCAATTAAGTAAATTACTTTTAAATAGAATTGATATTAGTACTTGTAATGCAAATTCCAGTATGCCTCTGGCCCACTACCATTTGAAAGTTCAGAGGGAACAGCAAACCAGCGAACAAACAGCCACGCATTCATACTTTGGCACAGGGCTTCAGAACCTCCCACTTAGTGCCTTTGATCGCCTTCTCCACAAGAGAGTTTTTCGCGACAAGGAGCTTGGAACTGGAGGGGAGCGAGGCTCGGATCGATTGGAGCTGGCGCACGTTGAGGCCGTGGCACCATATCCCCGCAAGCATCTGGCATGACTCCAGCTCCCGCCTGATCAAGTTACAGATGAGATATCTTGAAGGGTAATTTTGGAAATATCAAAATACATTTTTTATACAATATTTTTCAGAATAATTTTAATCAAATATGTATATTAGATGTATAATTGTGGCAATTTCATAAATTTAATGATTTTAGAGTAGCAAATATTAATTTCATGTTTTGGGTGGCAATTTCCTTATTTTCATGTTTTGGAGTGGCATAAAAACAATTTTCCCTATATTTAACTGTCAATGGGGCATTTTGTGCTGTGATTAACCAATTTTGACATCGCTATGGTAATCAGCAGTAAGTGAATAGTGCAGTTGTTGGTTGCATTACTGAAAGTATCTTGAGAGGTGTTGAGTCATATTTATTAATCGATTGCATTATTATCAATGATATTACTTGTTTCGTCAAAATGGGTTTCCAAGTACTGACATAAATAACAAAGGTCAATGATATCACTAAATTTTTTATGAACAAAGGTTGTTATTACTTGTTTCACCACCTCATATTGACCTTTGTTATTTATGTGGGAATTATCCACCAAGTATTTTTTGAAGTGTTTGTTGTTTTATCTTGGTTGTCAATAAAATTTTTTTATCTGTTTACCCGATCCATATCGTATTTGATAAAACAGGTATGATCGAGTAAAATTCTTTTTATTAATTTAACAAGTATGGATATAAATAAGAAACTTTTTTATTAGTTTATCGGATAAGAACATAGATAAGAGCTATCTTGTACCCATTATTCTATATAATAATTGATAAAATAAAATTGTGTATGATAATTTATTTATTTGTACATATAACTATATAAGTTTTTATTATTATTATTACTATTACTATTACTATTATTATTATTATTATTATTATTATTATCATTACAATTGATTTTACAAAAAAAAAAAATTTAGTAATTTATGTTAAAATTGATATATCCAACATTTTCTATTGTTCTATTTAATATATAGTTAATTTATATCAATTTATTCAATTAATAATTTATATTTCAAAATAATGGTGCATAAAAAATAATTAATAATAATTTTAATATTTTATGATATTTCGTACATGATATATTTAATATCATTTTATTTGTAAAGAAGATAAATCTAGTGCACTTAATTATTTGTTTGGTGCCTAAGGATGTAATATATATACTTTTAGTTTCAATGAAACCGGTGGGTGCTAAAAAAAAAAGTAAAGAAAATGATGTTGCTTTATATTTTTCACGGTTGTTTTAAATGAATGAATTATTTTGTATACCTCTTTTCCTCTGAGACTGTGCATGGTATGATATGGCACAAAAAACTGATTTCCTTTTTAAGTGTGTGCATGCACTATAAAATTTAAATTATGTTACAGAAAGAATTCGGTACAACAATTGTAATCTCATAAGAAGCAAATTGATACAACCACAAATCAAGCACTAAAAAAAAAATCTTTTAATGTTTGAGCAAAAAGTTCTCTATTTAATCAGGGTGTTTGTGTCCAAAGCATAATTCATAAGAAAAATATATAATTATCAACATCTATTATTAGTTATATAACTAATAAATGTAAAGTACTGATATATTTATATATGGAATGAACTAAAAAAACCAACGAATATCACTTAATAGAGAGGAAAAGTGCTTCAGACTGACTATATATGAGAAGATGTGTTTAGATTAAGATTAGGAAAAAACCAAATTGCTGGAAACCTAAGTCTATCATTTATGCCCTCCAAAATTGGTTCTATTTTTCTATCATTCATGTGATAAACTCCATTATCATTAAAATACATTAAAGGGCCGACGGATTTTCTATAAACAATTAGAAGTTTTTCGTTGGCAAAGTAAATGCAATTCCCTTGGCATTCAGGGAATAAATTTGAGTCCAAGCATATGGTTCTGTGGCAACCTACGAAGATCACTTTATCATGTAGATTTTCTAATTTGTTCCAGATTTTGCCTTCGGGTTCCTCTTCTAACCTGTATACTGTGAAGCAAAGTGTTTTACCCGTTATATAATGAACAAATCTTTTAATCAACAATAGGTCTCCGGATGATTCAGCGAGGTAGTGATGACCGACAATCTTCATAGCTGGCAATGATTCAATAATAGGTGTAACCTTTGTAATGTTATTTATTTCAATTGAAAAAAGGTTGGCGATTTCAGAGACGAAATATAAGTCCTTTGAATTCAATGACATCATGGATGTGAGATTCCAATGTTTTGATTACTTTCCATTTGTCATCTCCAATCCTACAAATGTTAATGAACTACCGCCTGTTAGAAGTGCAACAGTTGTGCAGCTAGACTGCTTAGCAAGTTCCTCGGAGGTTACAATGATAATCTTTTCAATATTCCAGGAAAACCTAATTAACAGAGGTTGAAATTGCCAAGGTATGGTAGGTAATGGTGGCAGGGGTATCGTCACTTTTGTGATGGGATTCAAGAGGTAAATGAGGTTCATGTCTTTTACATCAATGGTTGCCAACCATCCTCTCCAGCTTCCACATATCCATTTGTTACGAATTTCTGGTATATGGAGTTTATTCACCTTCTTCTTGGTAATACTATAGAAATAGTGTAATTTGTTTTTCTTTACACATTGTACCAGGAGCATGGGAAGAGGATATTTCCTAGGCAAGGCATGGAACAATTCAAGGTCACTTCTTGGGTTGGATTTTAGACTATGGGCAATAGAGCGCCATCTTCTACAAACAGCAATTGATTGTAGGTAATCTTTCGGAAAATCTATACTACTAATAATTTCAGCCAGCATCTCATTTGGAAGCTCATCAGACCAGAACCTATCTGCGGTTTCCTGCAGGACAAAACCAAGATATCATTAAATGTGTGTGTGTGTGTGTGTGTGTGTGTGTGTGTATATATGCACATTTTATTTGAATTTAGAAATAACAACATTATAAGAGGTTCTGGTACTTAATTACCAGTGTACAACAATAGTTCCCTGCTCCTTCATTAAAATGAGAATGGATCTCACAATTCATATTGTCATGATCGGAAAAACAATGTATCCTTCTGATCCGACAAAATAAATTAGTGACCAGCTTTTGTGCCTCATCAATCCAATTGTTGATTAAATCCTTGTAATAACTACAATGGTCTGCCATTCTTTTTCAGGGAAAATCAGGCAAATTTATGAATATGTTCCCCGTGGATATTTTTTAAAACATTATAAATAATATTATTAATAGCCGCAGCAAATGCTTTCCATAGACTACATGCTATTATTTAATCATCTTAAAAACCTATATACAGCATATTAAAATTTCCAGTTGGGATAACCCCAATTAGCCAATTGATCAATATAGCAAATTACTCAGAAGGAAACCCATAGTCTTGGTTTGACAGATCATTGCGGATGCCACTTGATATATGTACTAATACAATGTAGAGTCATCATACAAAATTTTGATATATACACCATAATTATATGAGAACTATGACTTGTAGTGACACAAACAATGTAAAATTCCAACATCTTTACAATCTTACTCATTTAATAATGACAAATATATTAAGGAATCTAACAGCATTTCCTCCTGAAGTTTCAATAGGGAACAAACCAAAAATTTAAAAACAAAAATGAAAAAAAGAGAAAATGAGACAAAGTTCAGATATGTAATGGAAGGCACACAATTACTACACAGGGTCACTGTGACGAGCTTAGATATAATAAGAATAGCATTAGTATCACCCAGTGAGCAGCCATGAAATTCTTGGCTAAGGCAGTTAATTTGGAGAACGATAGAATTAAAACAATGGCGAAGCTTGACATATAAATGTCGCAAAAAGCCCATAAATTTTGCCTATTCTTCGTTCCATTCTCACGTAAATTATCGACATAAACAAACAGATGGCACATTGTGTCTTAAATATTCCCTTTTTGTTTCTTCTGTACCCAACAAATCTACTTTAAACTCCATTGAAATGTCTCTTAACATTATCCTTCTTTAGATGATATCCAACATGTGTAAACTGATTATTAATTAACATAAACGATGCATGTTATAGCACTCTGCTATCTGCAATATTTTATTTATGCTTACAATATTTTATTTATACAATTGAATATACTATAGACGTCTTTGTTGAATTTGACAAATGATAACCGCCAAGAAATATATATTAACATATTATATATTAGTTATTCCATTTATCATATCAATGTGACAAATGATAACCACCAGAATTTATAGAATAATTATTTTAGTACCCGCACTTAGAGGAATAATGTACTATGGTCCCCACTAATTATTATTATAAAAAGATATTATATGTTCCCCACTAATTATTATTCTAAAATTCCAGCAACACCCTTTCTCTATGATCCGCGTCAACCTTCCTCTAATGAAGTAGTGGGACCCTGTATCACCGCATCAACCTTACCCACCATCACCGCGTCAACCTTCCTCTAACAAAAATAGTTGACCACATAGGTAAAATTATTTTAGTGCAGAGGTATAAATACTTGTAGTACTTGATATTAATACTTTCAGACGTCATCTAGTGTCATATATAAAAAATATTTGAGTGGTCCCCTAATGCGGGTACGACGCGAGGATTTTTCAAGAAAAGGTGCGGGTACTGTTATTTAAGAAAAATTCATATATCATATATGTAGTTCAATGTATAGATATAAATACTTGTCTTGTATAGATATAAATACTTCACAATGTTACTATTAATGTTTGTAAAACAAAATTACATTTTTGGAACGGTTGTGTTGTCCCCTAATGCGGGTACGACGTGAGGATTTTTCAAAAAAAGGTGCGGATACGGTTATTTAAGGAAAATTCAAATATCATATATGTAGTTCATTGTATAGATATAAATACTTATCTTGTTTGAGCTATATACTTGACAATGTTACTATTAATAGTTGTAAAATAAAATTACAGTTTTGGAACGGTTGTGTAGTCCCCTAATGCGGGTACTATGCGAGGATTTTCCAAAAAAGGTGCGGGTACGGTTATTTAAGAAAATTCATATATCATATATGTAGTTCATTGTATAGATATAAATACTTGTCTTGTATAGATATAAATACTTCACAATGTTACTATTAATATTTGTAAAACAAAATTACAGTTTTGGAACGGTTGCGGTCTCCACAAACAGTTATGGCAGTTTAAGTGCGGGTACTCATATCAGCTTCCGTATTTATAATAACCGGATTTCCAATTATTTATACCCATTTTAAAATAAAATAAAAATCAGGGCATCCCTTACCATTCGACCATTCCTGGCATCAATATAAATTGTAAAACCCTTCCCTTAAATCTCATTCCCTTCCTGATTCGATTCAGGAGAGAAAAAATAAAAGAAATTGAAAATGAAATTGGAAGAAAAATAAAAGAAATATTTTGTACAAGTTTTGATATCAATTTTCATATGCCCGATTCAAATTTCGACTACGTCACAATGATTCTGAATTATCTTTGTAATCCCACTTGAAATTCCAAATATCTCGCTACCATGTTACTAAACTTCTCTATAATTTGTGGTTTCGATTTGTATGGTTGATTTGGATATTTTTTTTTTTGGAAAAAAGGCATAAAAGCCCGTTTCATATAAGAAACAAGTTGATTTGGATATTGGTATTGGGTATTGGATTATGATTGGATATTTAACGGGATAGTGGGTCTAAGGCGCTGGAAGTTAGGAATCGCCTGTGAGGTTGGATATTTAATGGGATAGTGGGCTATGATTGGATATTTAACTGTGTGAATACTGTGTGACTTGTTGCCTCAGAATGTACTTGAAATGCCTTTATTTTTTGTATGAACAGAGATATATCTGTTAATGACGTACCATCTTATTCTAGGTTAAATTTAGATTTGTTAAACATTTTTATAGGTTGGATGTATATTTTGGGTGAAAAAAACAGGTTTCTAAAGTTTATGTCTTTCAAACTTAATAAGGTTGGTATCTTTCATACATTTTTATAAGTTGGATGTCTAGCAACATAATTCATTAATCATTAGTTCTCACCTAAAAAGTATACTAAAATTTAAGAAGCAATTTGGAATCTCGTATTTATATGTATATAATCAATATTCCTGATAAACCAAATAATATTTTTTATGTCTTTTACTATCTCTCGATAGGAAGAATTAACCCTATTAATCTATAAAATCATAGGTATTGTAATAGCATTAAAGTGTTAACTGATCAGAATGTAAGTGTATGTGATAACTGTTGACGTTCTATTCACTAATAATTAACTTGTTTATAGAAAGAAAATAATTTTCTAAAAACAACAAACCAGCTGTTGTCTATAGATAAGATGATTTTTATTAGTGAATTAGATTGATTCTAAATAAGGAGGGTCCTTGGTTGCTTACTTATAGGCAATAGCAGGTCTATTTAAATTGATTACTTATTGTTTCATTGAAATATTTATATACAACAAAGCATTGCAACTACACTGTCGATAATTTATTTTGCCTCGATAACTCAAGATTCTTTTCATGGGCACTTCATCCTCAATACCTCAGGTTTCATTGTCCATCATGATGATATGTGATTAATATTTATTTTTTAAAAAGAAAGAGTAAGAACAGTACCATGCATGATGCTTAAGTGTGGGAAATGGATCAATCTTCCTTCTTCTTTTTTCGTTTTATGAAAAGCCCTTATGATGGACAAGGATTGAAAATAGGTCAAACTATAAGGAAAAAAAAAACGAGACTGGAAGTTTCTTCCATTATCTTTTATTTTACTTATTATATTTACTCTTGAACCTTGTATTTCTTCCCTTTTGCTTGAAGGGGCATGGTATTTCGTACCTTCAATTTTTTCTCTTAACTATTGCAGAATTTGATGCACAAACAAGCAAATTAAGACCTGAAAATATGGAAGAACTATGAGCAAGCAAACATGAAAATTTATCTTTTTGACTTGAAGCAGGCTGCCCTCTTATTGTTTTAGCTCAACAAACATCCTACTGTTTAGTATCCCTCTTTGTAATTTCGGTCTCTAATCTCGAAGCCAAAACAAAACATGCAATGACATAAACTTATGAAATACGTAGTATAGCAACTGCGGTGCTGTTGTTTTATTTTCTTTTGTCCATTTTTAATACATAAATTTTCACACTAACAATAGGACTTTCACAATCATGCCAGATGAAAAGCACGGCATCAGCAAAAGATGCCTCAGTTAAAGACCCGATCGAACCAGAAAAGGAAGTAATATGTCATATGGAGACATTGAGCACAGTCTATCGTGCCAGTATCAAGGGCTACTCACAATTTAAGTTCTGTCCACATGATTTCAACATCAATTGTGGCGCATTCGATCTGGCTGGCCACTGCTGGTCTGTCCACTACTACCCAAGAGTATTGTTTCATCAATTGCATATCAGGCGTCTCACTTATACAAGCACCTCGTTGAAAGTATATATTCGAATAAACCTAATTGCTCCATGTGGAAGACGTTTAGTGGTCTATGAAAGAAAGCAGACATATTACAGAGAGAATAATGTGGTTAGAATTCCACTTACGTGGAAATACAAATTAGATTCCTCGGAGTATGTCATGGATGATTGCATCTCATTTGAATGTATAATGAGTACTACAAAGTGGTCCCCTCCCAAAGTGGTAAAAAAGAAACTGCCATCAGCCATTACATCCTCCAACTCCCAATAGGAGAGCGCTAAAGGAGCAGATGTCACCTTTGAAGTTGGTAATGACACTGTACTTTCAGATTTCCAGAGTTGAGCTACTGTCAGCTTCCAATTGCCTTTATATACAGGCATTGACATAGTACCATTCGGCCCCAGCATACTAGCTAGGCTTCGTTGGCGACAACTTTAGAAACCACGAAAATCATAGTATAGTATTGTTTAAGTATTGTTTTGTTATTTTTTTATGTAGCCTGAATTTGTTGAAGTAACATGTCCACAATAAGTGCCATTTAATTAATTCCAATCAAATTCTACTAAATTATGGTAATTTAGGAGTTTTACGGATAAAAACAATCACCAGTGCTAAGTAGTTTCAATTGACTGTTCAAAAATTCGGTACTTTTAAAATTTCTTCTATTTTTTATATTGAAGAAAATCCATTCATTTTAAAACTCCTGAAGTATCCAATAGCATTGCCTGCTAATAAGAAAATTATAAATTTGGCAAATTGGGGCAACATACCCATTGAGTCTGTTTTCATAATACTGGGGCAAACAACTAAGAGTACTTGAAAGGAGGAAACAGGATGCGCAATATTGGATACGATGAATGAAGAAATAATAGAAAAATACAGCATCATAATTATGTGACGGTGTAAATTTTGAGTAAAAGCATTGCTCTTTGCACTGTTGCTTCTCATTGGCTCCCTTAATTTAACATTCCATCGTGTACCGTAATACAATGAACCAAAGTTGCTAATCTGCTATTAATGAGACTACTGCTCTTTATATTGGTTGCTTGTCATAAGCAAACATTAACCATTGCTATTAATGCATCCAATGGTTATTTGCTTCTGATCTGAAATGTTTAATCTAAGCCGTTTATATCAGTGATAATGAAATCTTGAAATGCCCGAGTAACGATTAAAAGGAGTAACAAAATTAATTAAGAAGAATTAATAAAAAAATACTGAGTAATTATTTTGTTTTTTTTTTTAGGGTTAGTGGAAATTTTCCACTAACAAATATATTGATGCTAAAAAAATACTTACAATGCTCATTACCTGTTCAAATGAATCAGTAATGACTCCTAAGGTTCTAAAAAAGATATTTTAACGTAACCTAAAGTCAGCAGTTATTACATAGCTCAATTAATAAAAAGATCCGCTAACAGAATTAAAAAAGCCATAGCAAGAAGTAGGCCTCCTCTTTCGGACTGATTACTAGGCGAATAACATCCAGTTGTATATGTCCATTGCTGCTGCATTGATTAAGAAGTGCTCTGGTTTCCTCTCCTGCGAGAATACTCTGCGGTTCCTTTCCTTCCAGACAGCCCATGTCCCTGGTTGTGCTTCCCTTCCAGACAGCCCATGTCCATGGTCCTGCGAGTAATTATTTTGTTATATGGAAGCATGTACGGATATCAATTCTAACAGTCAATGGTTGTGCTTTGCTCTTCTCAATTAGGTAGTTGCACCTCTTTAGTTTTCATATACCTTTCCTATTGAACCTTTCAGATTTTAAATTCAAAATACATTGAACCAATCTTCCTGTATAATGAATGTTGAAAATTAATTCAAATTGATTAGAGCATGTACGAATCAGTTTTTACCAGTATAAAAACTGCATGGGTTATGTTAGGCATTGGTTATTTTAAGCATAATTATTTTAGGACTAGTTAGCGTAGTGGTTAGCAATTTTTAGCATGTTGTGTCGTGGGTGCTTCATTTAGGCAAGTTGTGGGTGCTTATTTTAGGAACATTGTATTGTTATAAATACTGCAGAACTCTATGTAATTGAGTAAGAGAGAAAGGAAATAAAACGTTGTTTCTGTTCAGAAAAATATTATTCTCTCTTCAATCTTTTGCATACTGGCACAAAGCAGTGCAGTATTGCAGAATTTATCCCAACAAAATGGTATCAGAGCCAGGTTGTTCGATGCAACAAGCAATTGATGGTAGAGTCGATTGGTGGGCAACTTGGAAGAATTGCAGCAGCAACAACCGCTAAAGAAGCATTGACAACCTTGAAGACGGCATTTCAGGGAAGTTCGCGAGTTGTGGCCATCAAACGGCAAAGCCTATGTGGAGATCTTAAGACGTTGCATATGAAAATAGAAGAATTAATGCAGATTTTTCTTTCAAGAGTCACATCCATTGTCAACAAAATTCAAGCATATGGAGACAACATGTTAGAGCAAACCATGGTGGCAAAGGTGCTGAGAAGGGTAGCACCAAATTTTGATCACGTGGTGGCAACAATTGAAGAATCAAAGGACCTTTCAACCTATTTCTTTGATGAACTGATGGGATCACTGCACACCCATGAAGTGAAATCTATATCAAAGGAGAAAGGTGATGAAAGGGCGTTCTACAGAAAGGGGGAGTCCTCTCTAGGCAGAGGTGGACGTGGCCATTGTAAATTTGGTGAGTTCTTATTTCAGCACGGCATAAAAGATGTCGAGTGCTTCCACTGCAAAAGATAGGGTATGTGCAAGCTGATTGTTTTAGAAAACAAAGGTAAGAACAGCAAGCATGCTATGAAGAAGAAAAAAAAGAGCAACCCACGCTTTTCATGGTGTATGAAGAAGGTGGAATGCAAAGATCCACAACATTTGAAGAAGCAACAGGAAATGAAACATGGCATCAAGCATTGCTAGAAGAATTGGTAGCAGCAAGAACAATGGAAATCAAGCGTGCAAGTTCTCAAGAACAGAAGGCTGACATTTTGCTGAAGGCATTGGCAAGAGAAAAGTTTGAGGAATTCAAAATCAAGCCTGGTATAATCAATTTTGAATTAAGGGGGAGTGTTGAAAATTAATTCAAATTGATTAGAGCATGTACGAATCAGTTTTTACCAGCATAAAAACTGCATGGGTTATGTTAGGCATTAGTTATTTTAAGCATAGTTATTTTAGGACTAGTTAGCATAGTGGTTAGCTATTTTTAGCATGTTGTGTAGTGGGTGCTTCATTTAGGCAAGTTTTGGGTGTTTATTTTAGGAACATTGTATTGTTATAAATACTGCAGAACTCTATGTAATTGAGTAAGAGAGAAAGGAAATAAAGTGTTGTTTCTGTTGAGAAAAATATTATTCTCTCTTCAATCTTTTGCATATTGGCACAAAGCAGTGCAGTATTGCAGAATTTATCCCAACAATGAACACAGCGCCACATGCTCATTACGAGATTTAATAAAATTCTCTCTTTCCCACCTCTTTCTCTTTCAACAACTCTTCCTGTATATTATGATTACGTTTCAGTTTGGGGAAATGGTTCAGTACGTTTAGAGATTTAAAATTTAAACTGAACTCAAGTTGTTCTCAACCCCAATTCAATATTTTAAACTTTTTATTTGACCTTTTTCCTTAAATAATAATATGGTTATTTTTAACTATAATAATTTTCAAACTAATTGTTGTTTTTCATGAAGATTCAGATTCAGATTCAGATTCAGATTTGTGTTCGAATTTTTATTTTAAGATGATCATTTTGCCAATTGTAAATAAAACAATTTACAAGTTCAAGCATCGTAGCTAAACAAAAATTGGAGAAGTGAGAAGGTTCTAAATACCGGGTTAATGCTCCACTTAGCACCCAAGAGAGAGAATGGACGAAGCAATATCTTGACAAAATCCCTTAACTAATCGATCCTCTACGTCCACCATCATTTTATTTCCCGTAACTAATCGATCCTCCGTTGTTCCCTGTTACAAGACTACTGGCACACCATCATTTTATTTCTCTCTGCTAGCTATTTTCTCTCCTCTTCCTTTCTCGATTTCTTCCTTCTATTTTAGATAATCCCAAGGGAGGTATAGACTTCATGAGAGAGGCGCAAGAAAAAGGTAAACAAAGAAATAAAATTTGGAGGCAGTGGCGCGTAAGAGAGAGATTTTAGGGTTAATTAGATTAGTCGTAAACTTTGTAAATTTTGATGGAAAGGAGAGGTGCATGGTTGCCAAGTGTCCCATTTTTATTATTTTTTTTGAACATATAACAAATTCAATTATCTATTATTTTCCATTAAATAATTGGTGACTTTTCATTTAATACCCTTCCATTCTTATAAATAATCTTGACTTTAAAATACAAGATTTGTAACTAAAATAAAGTAATAAACAAATGAATTTGAACGAATTAATAACACTTCCAAAATATTTTCAGAATATATATTATTAACACTTCCAAAAATTATAAATCTACATTTGTTAAGGATTTACAGTTACAGATTTTGATTTAATTATTCTTATGTATTTGTAGTGTATTAATTTTAAAACAACAAAATACAAAGGATGATAAAAATATTTGGAAATTCATATTGCTATTTTTAAATGCACGTTACTTTAATTTAGATAAATTTTCAAGGATTCGAAAACTAGGATGTTACAAGGTCGATGCCAATTTTTAATATCAAAATAATTTCTACTATTCAAAATATGAAAAGTTGATATATCTCAACTCTAGTTTGATCAGCACCAAAGGATTTGAAAAACTTTGTTAATATGGACAGAGAAATGTATGTCGATTCTTCACAATACTCTTGACACCTCCTCAGAATGAACTTGAAATGACTTTATTTTTTATATGAACAGAGGTCTATCAGTCAAAGACGTGCCAAGCTTATTCTATGTTATAATTAGATTTGTTAAACATTTTTATAAGTTGGATGTTTGTTTTTGGTGAAAAAAAGGAGGTTTCTGAACCTTTGTCCTAATCTCCTAACATAACTATTTAGATAAAAGGTTGGTGTCTGTCAAACATGACCAACATAATTCAGTAATCATTAGTTCTCTAATAAAAAGTATACTAAAATTAATAAGCAATTTTGGAATCTCATAGTTATATGTATTTAATCAATTTTCCTAATAAACCAAATAATATTTTTATATATCTTTACTATTTTTAGATAGAAAGAACTTTGTTAATCAATAAAATTATACATGTTGCAGTAGCATTGAAGTGTTAACTGATTTGAATTGAAGTGTACATGAACCTAAACTGTTGACGTTCTATTCACTAATAAAAAGTATATTTACTAATAATTGAAGTGTTAACTGATTTTAATTATTATTTTGAATATAACATAATTTGAACCAATAATACTAACTTCTTCTTTAAATAAAATTAAGATTAGAGGTGCCTGATAGAAACATGTCGTGTTTCAACCATCGGACAAAGCTGTTGAAAATAATCCAAGTCAGCAGATAGGATCATGCGGCCCGCGCGTGTAACCGTTTGTAAGCACGCAGGGATGTGCAGAAGTTATTTTCAGCAGTTTACCAGAAGCTATTTTTAGCAGTTTAGTTTCTGTTTTTAGGCGTGTGCAGGGACAGTTATAGCTGTCATGTAATAGGTAGGTTATAGCTGTCATGGGCTAAATATGGCAGCTTTGGTTAGTGGGTTTAGTTGAGTTCCTGTAATAGGGTTAGTGGGCTGATTATAGCAGCTTATGTACTGTCCTTTATATACTGCATATGTAACAGCGTTTAGTGTAGTCTAAGTTGAGTAATAAGAAATTATTTCTGAGTTATTTTTTTCTGTTATCTCAATTTATTCCCAACAAATTGGTATCAGAGCCGAAGGTGAGAGATCCAGCCTAAGGTGAGAGATCCGACCAAGGTGAAAGATCAAGGCAGATCAGAGCCGAAGGTTCGGTGGGCAAGAAATTGAAGGCAGAGCCTAAGGTGAGAGATCAAGGCAGATCCGACCATGGCAGAAGCAAGCAACCATACGACAGTTAGCATGTCCAATCCAACAATACCGATGTTCAAGGGTGACAACTATGAGTTTTGGAGCATTAAGATGCGAACTATGCTGAAATCTCATGGCTTGTGGGAGCTAGCAGACAAGGCAATTTCGACTCCTGATTTGGCACCAATCGACACAGCCAGGCGAGATGCAAAGGCGCTCTTCTTCATTCAGCAAGCCGTACACGAATCGGTGTTTGCAAAGATTGCAGCAGCAGAAACAGCAAATGAGGCCTGGACGACTTTGAAAACCGCATTTCAGGGAAGTTCCAAGGTGGTGGCTATCAAGTTGCAGGGCTTGAGACGAGAGTTCGAAACACTGTTCATGAACCAAGGCGAGTCTGTCCAAGTGTTTCTTACACGAGTTACATCAATAGTCAACCAAATCCGAAGCTGTGGAGAAAATCTGTCAGAGAACACAGTTGTGATGAAGGTGTTGCGCAGCCTAACAACCAAATTCGACCATGTCGTGGCAGCGATTGAAGAATCCCAAGACATGTCCACCTACACGCTTGATGAGCTGATGGGATCATTGCAGGTCCATGAAACTCGGCTCAACAGATCAGAAGAAAGAGATGACACCAAGGCGTTTTATGCCAAGGGCGATTCTTCAAGAAGCCAACAGCAAGGCCAAGGTAGCGGCAAAGGCAGAGGCAAGCCAAGTTACAATCAACCGCATTCTAATCAACCAAAGAGAGATGTAGAATGTTATTACTGTCACAGATTCGGCCATGTGAAGGCTGACTGTTTCAAGAAGAAGAGAGAAGAAGGCGTGGAGTGTCATTACTGCCACAAGCTCGGTCATGTGCAGGCCGATTGCTACGAGAAGAAAAGAGATGAAGAACAGGCCAGTTTCGTTGAAGAAGAGAGCAACCAAGCACGATTGTTCATGGCCAAAACCAGTGAAGAATCAGACTTGAAGAATCAGACAGTTGAAGGAAGATCAACTGAAATGGCGAGTTGGAGCTGGTATATGGCAGAAAACAACATACCAGTAGCTGACACAGAAGATGCAGAATCTGATACGGCCCGCATGGATTCAGATCCGACCCGTATGGCTGTACCAGACAGCTATACTGATTCTGTTTTACCTCCAGGGATACACAACAGATTACAAGCTTTATGTGAGAAAGTGAAGGATCTGGAGTCGAGGGTTGTGTCTCAAGAAAGAGCATTTGTTAGAAGAGAAGAAAATCTCAGTCACAGAGAATTGGACTTGGAGAAAAGAACACACAAGCTGAAGGAAATGGAAGCAGACCTCGATGCAAAATCTAGGGTTCTGAAGAATTGGGAAGCATTTGTCAAAGAAGATGTCATGGAACAAAGTGGTGTTGAAGCATCAGCCAAGAATGCACCTGAGAAAAACAAAGTTTCTGAACAAACTGTTTTTGACGAGAAACCTCAAGATTCTGACAAAGTAGTCAAGCAAGCTCAAGAGTCTGACGATGCAGTCAAGCAAAAGCAAGTTCACAAGGCTGAATTTCCAGAGGAATTTGGCAGTGGAGCACAAAGTGGAGATGCAGTACAACCTCTTCCAATAGCTGACCCAATCAAGTCAAATAAGAGAAAGGCTACCGCAAAGCAGGTTGAGTCGTCTGGATCACAAGAAGTCTTATCTGACAAGAAGGAAGAGAAGATCAACCGGTGTCGAGACATGAAGAATCTGCCTGACATTGGATTAAGGGGGAGTGTTGAAAATAATCCAAGTCAGCAGATAGGATCATGCGGCCCGCGCGTGTAACCGTTTGTAAGCACGCAGGGATGTGCAGAAGTTATTTTCAGCAGTTTACCAGAAGCTATTTTTAGCAGTTTAGTTTCTGTTTTTAGGCGTGTGCAGGGACAGTTATAGCTGTCATGTAATAGGTAGGTTATAGCTGTCATGGGCTAAATATGGCAGCTTTGGTTAGTGGGTTTAGTTGAGTTCCTGTAATAGGGTTAGTGGGCTGATTATAGCAGCTTATGTACTGTCCTTTATATACTGCATATGTAACAGCGTTTAGTGTAGTCTAAGTTGAGTAATAAGAAATTATTTCTGAGTTATTTTTTTCTGTTATCTCAATTTATTCCCAACAAAAGCTAGGTCTGAAAATATCCGGCAAGCACCAAAGCTGTTATTTTTAGATAGCAGAAGGCATATGTTAAGAAAAGAATTTTCTAAAAACAACAAACACAGCTGTTGTCTAATGATAAGATGATTTTTATTAGTAAATTATATTGATTCTAAATAAGGAGGTTCCTTGGTTGCTTACTAATAGACAATAATACGTCTATTTAAATTGATAACTTCTTTTTCATTGAAATATTTATATACAACCAAACATTGCAACTGCACTGTCTTGATAATTTATTTTGCCTCAATACCGCAGGATTCTTTTCATGGGCAATTCATCCTCAATACCTCAGGTTTCATTGTCCATCATGATGATATGTGATTATTATTCTATTTTTAAATAAGAAAGTGTAAGAACAGTACCATGCATGATTCTTAAGTGTGGGAAATGGATCATTTTTCCTTTAATTTGTTTTTGGTTTTATGAAAAGCACTTGTGATAAACAAGGATTTAAAATGGGTCAAACTATGGAAAAAGAAATTGCGGCACTGGAAGTTCCTTCCATTTATCTTTCTTTTTTGTTTTTCTAAAGTAATGAAACTGTTACAATTATCTTCTGCCTTTTTACTTGTTATATTTCGTTTTGAACCTTGTATTTGTTCCCTTTTGCCTTTATGGACAAGGCATTTCGTACCTCCAATTTTATCTCTTAATTATTACAGAATTTGAAGCACAATCAATCAAATTAAGACCTGAAAATATGGAAGAACTATGAGCAAGCAAACATGAAATTTTATCTTTTTTGCATGAAGCAGACTTCCCCCTTTTTGGTTTAGCTCAATGAAGATTCTATAGTTTGGTTTTGCTAGTTTGTAATTTCGGTCTCTAAACTCGAAGCTGAAACGAATCATGCAATGATATAAACATTTGAAATATGTAGTATAGCAACTGCTGTGCTGTATCTTTATTTTGTTTTGTGCATTTTTAATATAGAAATTTTCACACTAACTAGGACTTTCACTATCATGCCAGATGAAAAGCACGGCGTCAGCAAAAGATGTCTTAGTTATGGACCCAATCCAAACAGAAAAGGAAGTGATATGTGATATGGAGACATTGAGCACAGTATATCGTGCTAATATCAAGGGCTACTCACAATTTCAGTTCTGTCCTCATGATTTCACCATCGATTGTGGCAAATTCGATCTAGCTGGCCACCGCTGGTCTGTCTACTACTACCCAAATGCATTTGTTCTTGGTAGAATGGTAATATTGCATATCAGGCTTCTAACTTATACAACCAACTCGTTGAAAGTGGATATTCAAATAAACCTAATTGCTCCTAATGGAAGACGTTTAGCGGTCGCTGAAAGAAAGCACACATATTTCAGTAACAATAATGTGGTTGTACTTCCACTTATAAGGAAATCCATATTAGATTCCTCGGAGTTTGTCAAGGAAGATTGCCTCTCGTTTGAATGTATAATGAGTACTACAAAGTGGGCCGCTCCCGAAGAGGTGAAAAAGAAACAGCAATCAGCCATTCCATCCTCCAATTCCCAATAGAAGAGCGGTAAATTAAGGAGCAGATGTTACCTTTGTAGTTGGTAACGACACCGTACTTTGAGATTTGTAGAGTTGATCCACAGTCAACTTCCAATTACCTTTATATGAGTATTGTTTGAGTATTTTTTTTTTTTTTTTGTTTTATGAATAGTCAATGTGTTGAAGTAATAAGTGCACAATAAGTGCCATTTAATGAAATCCAATAAAGTTCTTCTAATTCTAGTAATTCAAGAAAGAATAAAACACTTTTTCTACTAAATTATAGTAATTTAAGAAAGAAAAAAAAACATAACGAAAACTAGCATGGAAGAGCCATGTAAATAGTAGCTTTTCACACACAATTCATTTTTATTCATGACTTTAAGCATGTATTGATTTTATGTTCACCCCTAAATTATGAGAACATTCTAACAATTGAGGAATTGTGTGAAAAAGTATTACCTCTTGGGATCCAGAAGTTATGTTTTTTAACAGGTCATATTTTCATGTTCATTAATGGCAATCTGAATTTTTTATAAGATTACTTTTAGAAAAGAAGAGAATATATTGAGGAACAATTACCTCATTATTGAAAATTATTTTATGTTTTGAAGTTTGAATTAATAAGATAAAATGTTCTGAAATTAATATGCTTATAATTTTAAAAATATAATTTATACACTTAATATTTCATTTTATAATTATATAACTGTTTCAAAAAGCAGCGGTCGAATAAATTAGTCCAATAAACTAAATTATTGTTGATTTTAATTGTATATCATTTGGCATTCTATTGTGTATTACACTTCCGTGTTTATGGTTTTCACCAATGGATCTATATTCAAACCGTTCAAATACAATCCGTTTTACAGGCCATCTATCTGTTGTAATCATCTCCTGTTCTTGGTTCCTTGTCGCCTCCCGTCTCTGTCCTCTCCATTTTTTGCCATTTCTCTTTTGCTCTCATTGCCTCATGTTTTAATCCACATTGAACTTTCACCAGGTTTTTAGATTTTTTTCTTTGAATATGGACAATTATTCTGATCGTTGATTTGAGGCTAAAATTTTGGAAATTATAGACTTCATGTGTAAAAGTTCTACCGATGTCTGAATTGACCGAAACCAAGATTAAGCCTCTTAATTTTATTATAATTCGGACTTCACTGCTGCTCTCAAATTTTAGTTCAGGTTTTCATTTGAACCGTACGTCAAACTGCACATTTTAGAAGATGGATCATTAGTTTTCATTTAATGTTGATTCTGATTAATTAACAGCATTTTCTTTGTTAAAAGACATGATGTCTGTTAGTCAATGACAATAATGCATGATTTGTTTCTTAGTTTGTTTAATTATCTGGTAACAGTTGAACAAAATTTAGAGTTACTGTTGACCTGATTTAAAAATATGATTTTAATTGAAATTAATATTCATAAATTTAGCTGCGATTACTCTAGGCCGTGGTGTTGGGACCTTAGCTATCGATCCAAAGGTCGAGAGTTCGAGAGTTCGAGCCCTCCGCGAAGATTTAAAAAAAAATATTAATGTACTATACATATAACAAAGCACCCTTCAATTTTTTGTCATATTATTTTTGCATGAGACACTTATTATTTCATTTGAGACCGGTGCCAATAGGTGGCTTATTAAAAGAAAAGACCGCCGTTTAAAATGTTTGAATATATTAGATTTAAAATTCTGGCAATTGTGCGCCATACTTTCTTTTTATATTGTATCTTGAAATTTGAATATAAACTTTCTTTTATGGGAATATTGTTTCTAATTGTTGTGATGTGTTATTTTTGCATTATATATGTTTGAAATCAGTTTTACCAACTTAAGGCAGTTTAATTTTACAGAATTAAGGTTTGTTTTTATTACAGAATTTTAGGTTCATTTTTATTACAGAATTTAGGTTCATTTTTACTTAGTGCGCGTGAATTCAAATTTAAATGGATATTAGATTTTAAATTCTGACAATCATGCGCCATACTATCTTTTATATTGTATCTTTAACTTTGAATATAAACTTTCTTTTATGGGAATATTGTTTCTAATTGTTGTGATGTGTTATGTTGCATTATGTATGTTTGAAATCAGTTTTACCAACTTTAGGCAATTCAATTTTTGATAATTTAGGCATTAATAATATATTTAATAGCAAATTTCCCAACTTTAGGCAATTTAATTTTACAGATTTTAGGCTCAATTTTATTAATAATATAATTTATAGCAAATTTATACCTAATACTTCTTAGCTATTATTTCTTATTTGCCATCTGTGTATTCATGCCCCTTGAGAGGAAATAATGCATGCTCTTTAAAACATTCCTTCTCTTCTTTTATCCTCATTAAAATAATTTATAGCAAATTTACACCTAATACTTCTTAGCTATTACTTACTGGCAAAGCACAGGACCGACCCCGGGCATAGGCCCAGCTAGCGACCGCGGGGTGATGTTGGCTCTCCAGACCGATTCAAGCATTTAGACTATCCTTAGGACTGTTTTATTTTATTATTTTGCATGTTTTGTGTGCTTTGCTGTATTTTATTTTGGATATTTTCTTTTAGATGTTAGTCGAGCATGTGACTTCATTTTATTCAAAATTCTACGTCTTATTATTAACTATCAAACAATTACATTAAAACTATTAATTAATTAAAATTTACAAACAATCACATTCAAAAATTTAATAACGAATTAAATTAAAACTAATAACTATATATTTTCTTAAAATAATCAAATAATTATTTGCAAACAATTTAAAATATTAACAATATTAAATACAAAATATTAATAATTGATATGAATTAATAATAAACAAAAAACAAAAACAAAAACAATTAAAACACAACAGTACTAATTCTCGAATCCAGATTCAAATTGTTTCGATTTTGGGAGCAGAATGTTAAATTTTGTTATTTTTTTAATATTAATAAAAATTTCAGAGATACTCTCTCATGATTTGCTATATATAGTGTACGTATATCATCCAGCTCGTCGTTCATTTGTAGCAATAAAAATTTTGGAGATGCTCTCTCATTATTTGCTATATATAGTGTACGTAAGGTCGCCTACGGGTTTTCAATAAAAAAAATAAAAATAAAATAATAAGTGGAAGATGTATTGATATTAGAGTATGAATCGCGTGGATTTTTGTAATAGCATAAGTTCCGTTAATTTGTAGCACTCGGTTGAGTTGATGAGGTCTTTTGTTGAGTCAATGTTGAGATATGAATGTATGAGAGGGTTATTGCTCAATGCGTCTTGCATTAATGTTATATTAATTGACACTTGCATCTAGCTATAGGTTTACGGTGGTTGTTTTTTTAAATAGAACTATAATTAGTTCAATATTAACTGTTCCAAGCATTGATCAGCTAAGCAAATTAAATGAAGCATGACTGCATGAGAATATGACGAGAGAAATGTATGTGTTGATATAAAATGCGCCACGGTGTGAATGGAATAGATTCAATGATTGATGAAGCATCAAAAGTTGTTCAGTCGTACTTATTTTGATGTTTTTTTTTTAATTTCTTTTGTAATTTAACATTACATGTATATGTTACACTACGTATTTGTTTAAAATTAAGTGCCAGATGCTACATGTATGATACATTTATTGGGTTTTTTTTTAATCTATATATATAATTACACGCAGTCATCAAAACTCATATTTACCTACACGTGTGAAAGGGTATACACGCAGTGCTATACATAAAAAAACCAAAATTATTTCTCTCACAATAATTTCATTAACTACACGTGTGAACTTTACATGCGTTTGTTAATGTATTCATTCAATTTTGTGGGTAACTTTCTTAGTTGCATACCTACAAATTTTTCTTTGAAATTTTATATGGAAATTATTCTCACGAACTCCATTCAATTTATTCAATTTTAATTAATTTGAAAACATCAAGACCATGACCATACGCTTTTTTATTTGTTTGGGTTGCTCAAATAGTTATTATTTTAGCCTCAAATTAGCTGAAACCTGTTCTAATTTTAAAGACTTTATAGCTAATTAAACTATTCTTTTGGCAGCCAAATGAACTAATTAAACTCTAATGTAATGATTCATGGTTAACCACCCAGTGTCCACTAATTCTCTTGTTGCTCTCAATTACATTCTGGTAGCTAATTCATAAAACCTGATATATTACCAAAGACCTAACCCAAGTATTAATCCTTGAAAACTAATTTTAAATATAATATGAACTAATGGATTAATATGAGTTTAAATCATCCGTTTAAATAGTACCTGTAAGCAAAATCATCCGTTTAAATAGTACCTGACACCAAATTGGTACTGTATTTATTTGTTGAAAATGTTGTTGTTGATACTAGTATAAGAAAATAATTTAAATTCGATTTACTCTGATACCTAAGATCAAACATTGCAAAAGTTATATTAATTTTTTTAATAAATATTATAGCAATAGTGGCTAAGAATTTAACATGACCAACAAAGTGAATTGGAAAATACACCTAAAAGATATATGTAGTAGTTTTCACAAACAATTCATTTTTATTCATGGCTTACTTGCATGTGTCGAATTTTAAAATTCACACCATATTTATGAGAAGAATCTAACAATTAAAGATAGTGTGAACAATGAATAACCACTCAAGTCCAAAAGTCTAGTTTTTTAACGGATCAAATTCACTTCTATATTTTTGCTACTCGATCAGTCATTTTTCTCATAAAATAGGAATGAACAAACAAATGAAACTAATGAGAAAATTTGGAGATGTGATAAATTGAATTGATAATAACATCAAGGTTTATTACGCCTCTCATTTACTGTCTTTGTATGTGGTGCTAAAAGTCAATTTGTTTCCAACTCAACATGCAGAAATAATATTCGACAATTAAAAAAGCATTGGGTTGGTGTTTCATTGAATTATATCACTTGATATATGTACTGGTCCAATGCGAAGTGACAATACAAAATTTTGATATTTACACTATAATTATATTAGAATTCTGTCTTGTAAATCTGGAGGGCCAATAATTAAAATAAATTTAAATTTGCATGTGCTCAAATCAGAATTATCACTAATGCCATTATGATCAGAAAAATAGGTAATGAGAAATGTTAACTTCGTTTCTATATGTCAAAATTGTCCATTTCTGACCGACAATTAATTTGTCACACCTCAAATACGGGACATAACATCTTGCAACGTATATTTATCAAGACATATATATAAGCAATGCAATATGCATTACAAATGACACCATTTCATTTTAACCACATCTCAATGTCACACTTCTGATCGGATGGTCCTGATCTGAACATAAATTTCATGTTACCTCAGCTGAGAATACGGATTCCTAGTGAGCCCTAGAACTTATGTGCCGTTTTGGTTATCAATTTGACAATGGATGGTAGTAACAAGTTTTGACACTCTTTCATTTGATATGCACAAGCTTATCCAAATAAAACTGGCCCTACTCCAATTTAATGTAATTTCAGACCTTATTGACACTTAAAAATAAAAAAGATAAAAGGTAAGGTAAGATAATAGAATGCCAGCATTCCACCATAACATGACATTATACATATTAATATTGGCCAAACTTACACAATGGTTCAAAATTAAATAGCTAAAGTAAAATAACGTCAAATAAGAAGTACAGAGCTAAAGTGACATTGATCACAAAAAGAATTATCTATAATACCAGTCAAATAAAAATGCTAAAACTAGATAATCATCAAAGAAAGCTAGACGTAGATTATTTCAAAATTTTCTAATCTAATGGAACAGTGAAGTGTTATTTCCTTAGGACCCCACTAACTCATCCTCATCACCATCAACATCAAATTTTACAATCCTTCGTTAATTGATGCATTGAAAAGTGGAACATGTGTGTTGTGACTCTAGTAATCTTTTCACTAAGGCTCGTATTGTACACAAGTAAACCATATGTCAAGAAAAAATTATTTAATTAAAAATAAATTCCAAATAAAAAACACAACAAGTATTAACTCATGTAAATCACGGACGTTTAAATTCAAGCATACAATACTTGCGCAAATTCAAAACAAAAAAATATTCTAGATACAAATTCTTAAAGTTAAAAAATGTTGACATTTTTCTAGTAAGTACTATACTTCACAATAAAAATAAATAACATATTAGTGTAGCTTGACAAATATTGTATTAAAAGAATATATTTATATATATATATATATAACATATATACAAGAATCACGAGTCTATTGAACTGCAGATTGTAAACAACAACTAATGCTGTTAAAATGATTCCTCCATATGTGATGAAATTGATTGGTAAGTTGTTCTACCTTTGGAGCTCAATCCGTGTTGTCTGGGTGAGTGGCATTTCCTCTATTCTCAATTTCAAGCATTGTGGTGCCTTCTTGATATAATAACAGGTCAGTGGTGTTAGGTACATCAAGTATATAACGAATCTTTGAAAACAAAATATAATAAAAATTTTGTATGTTCAACAATTCAATTCAATTATGAGGAATAACAAAAAAAAATAGTTTTTGAAAAATGAAATTCACAAAACATAACATGTTATGGTTGAGTTTGATGAGATTTTAAAATAAGTTTAATAGTTGATTTACTCTAATATCTAAATTGGAAATCACAAAGTTATATATATATTAAACATGTTTTACTTAATAAGTGATTTATCAAAATTGGCTAACAATTTAGGATAAACAATTTGTTTTTTTCACAAACAATTCATTTAAAAACTAAAATATATAAATAGTAGTTTTTCACACACAATCCATTTTTATTCATGACTTAAGAGTATGCATTGATTGCAAGATTCACACCAAAATTATGAGAAGAATCTAATAATATGATCAGAATCATATGAAAAATGAATAATTACAAAAAATAAGAATGACATGACAAGTATTTTTTTTATTTATGTAAAAAGCTATTTGTTATTACGTGATGATATATTATAAATGCACCATAAATTAACACAGTAGATTTGCAACTATATCATGTTACACCTCTTGTGCGCAGATGTCTGGCCCATGTGGGATTTACTTTGATCAGAAAACTGAATCAATGTTTGACTTGTGGGCTAATATATGTTTGGTTGATACACATGTACAGAAATAATATATACATATATATATACATATACACACACACACACACATATATATTGCTTCCCTGTAATTGCATAGAGCACTTGGTTTGTCTTGCATCAGTAGTAGCATTTTTTTTATGCAAATTGTTCGTATGTTTGGTAGAGCACTTCAATTTTCCTCAATATAACTAACCATTGTTCTTTTATGTATTCAAACAAATATAGACCAGGGGATCATATGCCTGAAATCTTGTTCTCGCCATAAATATTCCTCCTAATGTTGGAACTTGGAGAACAAATTAACGATGCAATTTATATCTACTTCATTGAAAGCTCTTTTGCATATACACAAAAATTTACATTCTTCATTAACTGACTTTATATTTTACATATTTAAATTTTTTTAAATATTAATTTTGGGACCACTTTGACACAATTTGGAGCCGTAATAAGTAAATCTATTTTGTAAGCATTTGGATCCATAAAATTAATCCATCCATTTTCAGGCATTGGATAAGTTAAAACTCACTCAAATGGCCCAATTAAAACTTCAAGAGCTGGTTAATAGGCTGTCATTGTTAATTGAGTATATAACTTTGAACTTGCAAAGAATCATGTAAAATATCTAGAAGCATTTAAGCCCAAAAAAAAGGGCTAGCTGTTTTTATTAACATATTTTGTTTTTAACTTGTGCTTTATTTTAATAATGATAGATTTCAAATGCTAACCCAAAAACACAAATTATTGTTACGGCAGCATAAGAAAATTAATCAAGCCTAATTAATAAAATAATAAGTTTCAAAATGAAGATTTCGTCGACTTACGAAATTTCCTAACCCAATATAATCAAGTTAAATCAACTTTTTGGTTATCGGGTTGTTGCACATAACATCGTATCAAAAGATTGAAAGTATCAAGTTAAATCGAATAAAATAGTCACAAATGATATCAATTAAAATCATCAATACCCCAAAATATTACTTTTAGTATTGACCATATATAACAATATTTTCTCAAAATTAATCAAATATTTAGCTTGTTATTCTCGAATAATGAAGTAAACATATTAAAGAAAACTTACTTAATATTGATATATGTACCAAAAGATACCTACACTTAAAGCGGTACCCAGCCAAACTTTCCTCACTTACCCTACCAATGGTGTTTGGTCTTATTCAATTCCTCATAATTGCTTCATTTTTTGGAGAATTATTCACTATTATCTATGATGTAATAAACTCTTAAGCCCACTTTGCTCTCAAGGTTACGTTGAACAATTTACTGTTAGCCTAAGTTTCAAATTTTTAACTGGTACATGTTGGTTTTTTTTCTACAGGTTAGTAGTATCATCATTAGCAATATACTGTTGTCTCTCTTCTTGTAAATTTCTAATAACCACTAATAATGAACTTGATTGACATCCTGGTCCTCTCTAAAACCTACTACAACCAAGCTAACATTTTCACTCTGACATGTTTAGTTACTATATATTGTCTTGTGATTAATTTACATTTTTGTGTGGCTAGTTAATATACCAAAACCACGGCGAATGGCCACAAATTTGTACTCACAAAAAATGTGCTAGTTTAGTTTAGGTGCCTTTAAAAATGAAGAAAAATCCGAGGAATTGTGGTATTATATTGAGTAAAGAAAATAAAAAAGGTACTGTACAGGGAATAATGAGATTATGACACTAATTTTACACATTCGAAAAAGTAATACGGTCACTAAATGGGCCAAAGAATTGATCCATCCCGGCCCATTTTAGACAGACTAATTATAGACATTTGAAATGCAGAGATATTTTTTATTTCAGCAAAATCAAGTGTGTATCTGTTCCATTACTTCACCAAATCAGATTTTATTGTCATACATTATATGTTTATTTTCTTCCTTTTATTTGACTATATCTCATGTATAGCATAGCAAAGTATAAGGAATTGACATCAAGAAAAGAACAAGAAACCACAATTCAATTATTTCTATTTTTCGCTTCTTTTCTCATCCTACTCTCTCTCTCTCTCTCACTCTCTCGATCGATCGATCGATCGAGTTTTCTCTAGGGTTTTGCACATCTCTCCATCAATGGCAGTTGTTGTCTCTGCTCCTCCTGTCGCGCATGCTGACTCATCTAAAACTGAAACCGTCACTGGCACTAAGCGCCGCAAAATTGTGCGCCTTCGATCTTTGCGAGATGATATATAGTAGATTGTGGAATTATGATAACTTAGAAAAAAAAAAGTGCTTTCGTCTCTAAATGAATTAATCCAATTGCTGCACATAACATAGTCTCAAAAGACATCATTTTTTTTTTCAAAATTTAAGGACTAATAGACAAAAAAAATCTAGTACCATCTGAATGATCTTGAATGTTTCTAAGATTATGTTTGTTTCGCTTGATATGGCAAAATAAACATTTTTAAAAAATATTTGATTAATTATGAGGTAAGCACAAAGATTAATGTTATTATAGCATAAACAAAATAATAGTATAATTCATAGTTGCTTATAACTCAACTGCGGAGAAGAGTCAGTTGGTCTAACATGGATATGAACACGGTAATTACTTGCTTTTCTTTTTTTTAATGTTTACGGTTATATATAGAATAATATATTTTTATGATAAAATTAGTTTTTTGTTGATATATTGATTTACTTGTTTATTTACGCAGATATCAAGTATTTTTGAAGCACAAGCCATCAAAAACAAATGTGATATCAGCATCTTGTGTAATATTTATCCAGGCTGCTTCCATGAGCAATTTTTTTTTTCTTCATTTCATATGTGACCATATTTACATTTTTAGCATTTATACATTTGCTATTCTAATCCAAGGTAACATTAGATGTTTATTTGGATAGTCCCAATCTAATATGAATCTTGTGTGCTGTACCTCTGTTTTTGTTTCTAATTAAGCACTCATCTCTCTCCCTCTCTTTTTTTTTTTGAAATTTCTTGGTAGTGGCTCTCTCCCTCTCTCTCTCTCTCCCTCCCTCTCTGTGTGTTTATATATACAGTGTTGTGTTTGAGATTTTGTCAACACTGGATGAAGATAATCATCAGCATGCGGGGGCCACTGACAGCCAGATCAATATTTTACCTATTTCTACAATCAAGGTTGATATGGACATTCATTAGTTATATTATCTGAAGTAAATTTGCTTCTTTTATTGATTCTTTGTTCCAATTATGTACAAATTTGTTATAATATAACTTTAGGGAGATAGAGTGAAAGATGCATGTGTGATATGCCTGGAGACCCCAGCTGCTGGAGATGTGATGCGGCATTTACATGTGTGATAATTTTTAGTTTTTTATTCGTACATTTTTTGGCCAAAATATTAAAAGGTTTCTTTGTATATAGTTGTAGTTTGAAACTAAACGTCTGGATCTCTATCTTTCTTTTCCAACCCATTTTTTTTTTTTTTTGTTTGCATTAGTAGTTTTAAATAAAAACAACAAAAATGCATTGTCCCAGTGAATAAATGTTGGGTTTCTGTCCTTGTGTGGCCCCCAATTCTCATGAAAATTGGGAATGACAAACTACTAATAAAATTATAACGAGATCCTCTATTATGCTTTGCCAATGTAATATGATTTTTTTTTATAACTTTCCCCTTATTTGCCACCAAAAAAAAAACAAGAAGTTTTGAGAACAATCGTCCATGAGAAATATGTTTGATACTTTTTTCCCCCTTTGTAGTGTATGAGTAGTGTTTTTGTAGTAGTGTATGAGTATCCGTGAGGGTTAAAAATGACTATTGCCGAGGGTAAGTGGACAAAAATTGTTATATATTCCTGAGGGCATAGTATTACTGGTGGGAGTATCCACTAGGATATCAATATTGTTAAGAACTTTTACCATCGCGGATACTCACAAATTCAAATTGCAGATATTGTTAATCACTTTTATCCTCGTGGATACTCACAAATTCAAATCGTGGATATTGTTAAGAACTTTTACCCTCGTGATATTGATCATGCAAAATTCCTATTTGTACATCTTTCTTGCGGTCACAAACTTCGCTCTATGTCAAAAATGTTTATGAACTTTCAATTTTCCTCTTCCCAATTGTGGTACTTTTTGTTAATTAGTCACAAACAAGACATCACCATTTCTATGTTCAGGAAAGAATTAATGGACTGTCGATTCGTCTGTCAATTTTAACTGACAAATATAATACAATCATCAAATATATATCACACAAAAAATATCAATTTCAGCAGAAAAAAAATGTAGATCATCAAAAAGCTGAAAATTGGCTATTGTCACTTTCCTTATCGGTAAAAAAAATATTATTGGATGATTTAATTGAAACAAATAAAGTTGTCACAAAAATTAGATGGACGACATATTGCATGCATGGCGTATATCAAGTGGACTATAACTTTTAATCTTCCCAAATCCATCGGCTGGTAATATTTATTAATGACAGTTCCCAAATTCCCAATTAAATATCTGAGCAATTATCTGGTGAATTGTTACTTTTAATCTTCCGATATGTAATTGGCAACATTTAAGGTGACATGCATGAATTGATTAAGTTTTGTTTGCTTTTCAAATTCCAAGATCGATGAATTAACGGTTATTTAATTTATATGTTTATCTAGGAAATTATAAAATGTATCTGGACAAGATTTTTTTTTCAGCAGAAAGAAATAATGTTGATTTGATATATTAGAAACTACAACTTCATATTATTTCTTGCATACTTTGAATTTTGATCACCGAACGTAGGAGAACAAATTTTATTCCAGGTAGCTTCTGATCAAAAATTAAGTTTAATTTCACTTGTTCATTTTAATTGTACTTGGCGACTCACAATTTTAATTCCCAGATGTTTAAAAGAAGATTGAATGAATACTACCTGCATCATCATCATTACATAATATTGTGCTGGGTGCAACAATACTTGAATAAATAAATTATTACCTGGCAAGTCCTATATAACTTCTAATGTAATTAACGATCAAATTAGTATCAACAAGAAATATGTATGAAAACTAAACAATGAAGAAGCAACACACAATAAACTTAATATACTTGGAGAAATTTGTTCTGGGCGCAATTTGAGTAATTTCATTAAGCCAGTCATTGTAAAAGAACCTTCAAATATTATGAACTTTATTCGGATGTAGGCATAAAATTGTAATTGAATTTCTACTGCATTGGTTAACTTTAATTTTTGGATGAATCTTTATTAGAGTTGGTAACTTCTGTTATAAAAAAATTTGGTGCTGAACAATTGTGATCTGATGCAACAACTGACTAATTGATTAAATTAACCATAGTTGCCCCAATTTAACAGGACTACAAACATTCATCAATGAAAAGGTTGAAATATAACATCATTCAATCTCTTACATTTGTATATATCTTGATTATCTGACATTCATATTTCATACTAAAACCCTTTAAATATAACGACTTGTCCCCTGTTTTGAAATTTGCACTATATCTCATTTTTCTGCTAGATCCTTAAGCTCACCCAAGAGAGAAGGATAATTTTGGATCAACTTAATATACCCTTCAGTTAGCACTAATGAAACCAAATTATCTTTATCAATAACTAATTAAAGACAGCCTTTTTTGAGCTCACTACAGTTATGCTTCTCAGCTGATTCCAGAGTAGAAAGAACTGTGTCCAAAGAGATACTCTTAAGTAACGTATACTCACATGTAGCTTTCAACTTCTCCACTGCATAACGGTCAGCTGCTGCTAGCAAATGTTGGAAGAATGCTGTAGATGATATAGACTCTTCGCAATCATCGAGTTTCTCAATAACCGATAATGAACCATTGTACATAAAATCAAGCATTGCCTTGAAAACTGAAGGCATCATCTCATTTATCTTCACACAGTCTATATTTGATTCTGCCATCGAGCCAAAAAGTTCAGCATCAAATACTGGTGATTGAGCCGCCAGGATTAATCTATGCGCAACAAAAATTTTGCCGTTGACATCGAAAGAGACATCGGTACGTTTATTCTCCTCTCTGAACTTTTGAAGGCCCTCACACAGATGACCAATGGAACTAGTATTCCAACATATTCCTGTACATGATTCATCATTTATAGTAATTTTAACTTGGAGTACAAAATAACAATCTTTGACATACATTTCCTCCAATTTAGACTGTTCGAAAAAGTCCGGAAAACCCCAGGCTTCACAGGATGTAAATGTGTGTGATGCCCTTTTCATTGCAATTGTTGAAAGAGTTCCGTACTTGTCCAGCAGCGCAAATTCAACTGTTGCTCTAACATCAACAGATTCTCTTTGCAACTCTAGATAAACAGACACATATTTGCCATTGTTTTCCTTCTCATAGCCTTGAGGGTAGTACTCAAAAGTCCAATCATGTTGACCAACTCGGAATTTTGGGGAGATGATCCCTTCACCAATGCCCATGTCTTTAGTTTTTGAGTGGTTGATTTTGAACTGGTAACATCCTTTAGCTGTAGCTGTCACTATGCTTAAACATTCCATGACTTGATAACAAAAAAAATTAGTGAGATCTCAGGGACATAAATAATGGTAAGATGTGAGGTATATATCACACATATTATCCTCTGCTTATATAAGTAAATTGTAACCTTTAGTCATCCCTAAAAGCACTAATTAACTTTTTATTAACTTTAAGTACAATGTAACTAATATAATCTTTTCAGATTCCCTATGTAAATTTAATAAAGACACATTGAATATATCCTGCGCTCATCACGTTGACTGTAACTTTTAATCTTCCCTCAAACACCAGGTAACGTTTAATATACCAAAAACCACCGTGAAAGGTCACAAATTTGTACTAAAAAATTGTGCTAGTTTAGTTTAGGAGCCTTATAAAATGCAGAAAAAAATCAGAGGAAATGTGGTACTATATTGAGTAACAAAAATAAAAAATATAAATGGTACAACACTTACCATTATTATTCTTTTATATATACAAACAAAAATATACCAGGGATTGATATGTCTCATAAATCTTGTTCCCTCCATAATTCTCCAAATGATGTAACGCTGACAAAAACGATGTAATTTATACTACTTCAATGAAAACTTTTTTGCATATACACAAAAAATTTACATTTTAAATTAACTTACTATAAATTTTACATATTAGTTTGTTTAAATATTTACTTTTAGACTACTTTCATACAATTTGGAGCTGTGAGTAAATCTATTTGGTAAGCATTGGATCCATAAAATCAAGCCATTTTTAGGTATTTGGATAGGTCAGAACTCAGTGAAACGGTCCAATTAAAAAGTTCAAGAGATGTTAATAGGCTAGACGCGTTTAAGCCCAAAAAAAGAATAGCTGTTTTGATTAAGATATTTTGTTTTTAATTAACTTGTGATTTATTATAATTATCGTAGATTCAATTGCTAGCCACAAAAAACAAATTATTGTTACGACAGCATAAGAAATTGAACCAAGCCTAAATAATCAAATAATAAGTTTATAACAAATTTCTTTAGGCAGATACTTTAAATGAGCATTTCGTCGTCATCAGAAATTTCCTAACCCAATATAAAGTTAGATCATTTTTTTAGCAATCCGGTAGTTGCACATAACATAGTATCAAAAGATTAAAAGTATCAAGTTAAATCCAATGAAATAGTCTCGAAAGATATCCAATAACATAATCAATTCCCAAAGAAATTTTACTAATTTTAGAATTAACCATAAATATATTGGCTCAAAAGAAAAATGGAAGTGAATACCACGATGATTCCTGTGACATCTTACTTGTGACGCACACATAAACACATTACACTAGTACTGAAACACAAAACATACACTGCATATTATACATGTTTGCTAAAAAATTCCACTAAATCCGTGTCCAAAGCCAAAAAAAACATTGACAGTACCTTGAATAGCTAGTGAATTTGAGTAACTAATCTTAAAATGGTTATTGACAGCCAATCATTTTCCTTTCTAATTATGGTTGACTTTGGAAGAATGAGATTGATTCACACATGGATCTAATGTTGAAATGAATTAGAAGTATACAAGTCTTGTTGCATGGAAGATGCAACACTTGATTTGATTTTGTGTTTCTTCCATGACTTCTTTTAGAGGGTCCGTTGTCAATTGATGATATCTAGAGGGTCTAAAGTATAGATCTGGATTTTTTGTTTGAGTCAAAGTTTTAGTGAGAATGCTGAAGTAATAGATCTGAGATGAATCTTGTCTACCTAAATTGAATTTGTCATTCCTTTAAATTGAATGAACTAAGGTGTAGTGAGGATTTGAGTCTAGTCAACCTAAATTAGAATGTCATATATTAATTATTGCATTTAGGTTAATATCTTTTAATTTATTTGTAAATGGAAAAAATATTTAAGTCATGCATTATTTTTGTTAGAATTGTTTGTAAAACTAATTTTTTTTACAAACTTTATTGCAGATATGCCGACCAGAAAGGGTAAGGAGAAGGAGGCATCATCCAGTGGATCCAAGCACTCTCCGCGCGGCCGAAATGCATACATTAAGCCACCGCAAAGGCCGGAGGATAGATCAGTGATTCGTCGGGTCAGTTATAGGTAAAATTTATTTTTTGTGCATTTCTGTGTATGTAGGATTATCCATTTGTAGTGGTTTTAATTAATTTTGTTTGCAGATCTTTTGTTGGAGATGTGTTGACAGTGACCAAAAATGTCAACAAAATAATCTCACAATGCGCACGTTTTTTTTATGTCTTACTTTAGATATTTGATATTTGATGTTTATGTAGTACTTTAGATATTTCATGTTTATGTCGTTTTGTGAATTGCTTGGACGTACCAATTAAATTGCTTGTGAATTCCTTTTAAATTGCTTGGTGCTTGGTACGTTTCGTACCAGTATTTTATATTGTATATTTGAATTGCTTGTGAATTGTTTGGTACGTTTCGTACCAATTGGGGCTGGAGAAAAATAAATGAACAGATGGGGTTCAATGGTTTGTATATTTGTTTGGTACATTTCGTACCAATTGGGGAAAAGAAAAATAACAAAAAAATACTAAAAAAAAAATTACCTTTTGCGACCGATTTTGGGCCCATCAGCGACCACCCTATTGGTCTTTGATGGTATTCAGCCAAGTCAGCATATAGCTTCAGCAACCGATCTCATCGGTCGCTATAGGGGCATCTGCGACCGGCGACATACCCTTCAGCGATCGGTGACATCAGCGGGTAGGGCATCAGCAACGGAGCAACTGCAACCGGCTCTTCTGCGACCGATTTCGGTCTTCTGCAACCGGTGCTACCCTTCTGCGACTGGCGCCTTAACCTTCTGTGACCGATTTTGCCGGTCGCAGAAGGGTTTCGCTGCTGTAGTGGAATTTTTTTTTTTTTGAAAATAAGATAGGGGTCAAGCCCCTAAATCTTATATTCAAATATTTAGCTTGTTTTTATTTATTTTGAAAATAAGATAGGGGTCAAGACCCTAATCTTATATTTAAATACTTAGTTTGTTATGCAAACAATTTAAAAAAGAACTTAATATTGATATATGTACCAAAAGATACCTACATTTAAAGCGGTACCCAGCCAAGCTCTCCTCATCAACTTTCCCTAACAATGGTGTTTGGTCTTATTCAATTCCGCATAATTGCTTCATTTTTGAAAAATGATGTAGGGAGATGGAAAGTTCGATCCTGCGGAGAATTATTCACTATTATCTGTGTGCTGTAATAAACTCTTAAGCTCACTTTGCTCTCAAGGTTGAACAATTTACTGTTAGCCTAAGTATCAAATTTGTACTCGTAAAAAAATGTGCTAGTTTACTTTAGGAGCCTTAAAAAATGAAGAAAAATCCGAGGAATTGTGACACTAATTTTAGACTTACACTAATTTTACACATTTGAAAAAGTAATCCGGCCTCTAAATGGGCCTAAGAATTGATCCATCCCGGCCCATTTTAGACAGACTAATTATAGATATTTGAAATGCAGAGATCTTCACAGAATCTAATTTCAGCAAAATCAAGTGTGTATCTCTTCCATTATTTCACCAAATCAGATTTTATTGTCATTCTTTATATGTTTATTTTCTTCCATTTATTTGACTGTAGCTCATGTATATAGAGTAGCAAGTATAAGGAATTGACATCAAGAAAAGAATAAAAAACCACAATTCAATTATTTCTGTTTTTCTGTTTTTATCTCATCCTTCTTTCTCTCTATCCGTCGAGTTTTCTCTAGCTAGGGTTTTGCGCATCTCTCCATTAATGGCGGTTGTTGTCTCCTTTCCTCCTGTCGCACGTGCCGACACATATAAAACTAAGACCTTCACTGACACTAAGCACCGCGAAATTGTGCACCAAGCCAACATGGCAGCTGCGCGTGCTGTTGCCGATATCATCCGTACAGCCCATGGCTTCCGAGAGGTATGTTTTTATTCTTCAAAATTTCCCAGTGTTTTTTTTTTGTTGAATTGATCTAGCTAGCACAGCGATAACTTCGATCTTTGCGAGATTGTGGAATTAATCCGATTGTTGCACATAACATAGTCTCAAAAGACATCACTTTTTATCAAAATTTAGGGACTAATAGACAAAAAAATTCTAGTACCGTCTGAATGATCTTGAATGTTTCTAAGATTATGTTTGTTTCGCTTGATATTGCAAAACAAACATTTTGAAAAAATATTTGCTTAATTATGAGGTAAGCACAAAGATAATGTTATTATAGCATAAACAAAATAATAGTATAATTCATAGTTGCTTATAACTCAACTGCGGAGAGGATTCAGTTGGTCTAACATGGATATGAACACGGTAATTAGATGTTTTTCTTTTTGTCTAAATTTTACGGTTATAAAATTAGTATTTTGTTGATATATTTATTTACTTGTTTATTTATGCAGATAGCAAAAAGTATTTTGGAAGCACAAGCCTTCAAAAACCAATGTGATATCGACATCTTGTGTGATATTTATCCAGACATCCATGAGTAATCTTTTTTTTTTCTTCATTTCATATGTCGGCATATTTACATTTTTAGCCTTTAAACATTTGATATTATCATCCTAGGTAACATTAGAAGTTTATTTAGACAGTCCCAATCTAATATGAATCTTGTCTGCTGTACCAGTAATGGCCCTTGCACCTCTGTTTTTGTATCTAATTTAGCACTCATCTCTCTCTCTCTCTCTCTCTATGTACGTATTTATACAGTGTTATGTATGAGATTTTGTCAAAACTGGATGAAGATAATCATCAGCATGCGGGGGCCACTGACAGCCAGATCAATATTTTACCTATTTCTACAATCAAGGTTCATATGGACATTCATTAGTTATACTTGATATTATATGATTATCATATTTGTTAAGGAAATTTGATTGTTTTTTTATTCCAATTATGTATAAATTTGTTATAATCTATTTTTAGGGAGATAGAATGGATGATGCTTGTGTGATTTGCCTGGAGACCCCAGCTGCTGGAGATGTGATGCGGCATTTACCGTGCCTACACAAATTCCATAAAGAGGTAAAAAATTTGCATATCTTCACTGTTACAAATATTTATACCAAACAATTGACAATTTTTTTATTTTTAGAAATTAATATAAAATAATATAGGGAATTGTAATGACTGTCTGTGGATTTATAGATGGTGTAGATGGATCCGAAAAAAATACGGCTCCAAACTTTGAAGCCGAAATTAATATTTACCCTTGTTTTGTTCCCTAAAATGGGTCAAATGGGTGAAAATCAAATTTTTTTATGCACTTGGACAGCACCCAAGAATTTTGGAGCCGAGCTGAATTTTTTTCCAGATCCTTCTATGCATCAAAATCTGATGGAAATCATTCTTATATTCTATATTATTTTATAATAATATCTAAAAATAAGAAATTCTGCAAAATTGATGGCTGTTTTGTTGTATCTATTGGAAAAATAAGTTGTTGGAAATTATTTTGTTTTGTACAGTGCATTGATACATGGCTGAGGGGAATGAATGCTTGTCCACTGTGCAAGTCTGCTATAACCTAAACTCTGCAAATAGACCATGTCTTTTTTGCAAAAATACCCCTCTTTTACCTGGTATCCTTGTTATAAAATGTGATAGTTTTCACTGTTCTGGTAACTTTTAGGTTTTTATTCGTACATTTTAATTTTTGCCAGAAGTATTAAATGGTTTTTCTATCAGTCCTTCCCAACCATTTTTTTTTTTTGGTTTTTTTTTTCTTTAGTAGTTTTTTTATTGAGTAAAAAATAAATAGAAGTCAAGCTCCTAATATAATAACCTTGATTGGTTACATTGTTTTGTTAGGGTTACTAGAAGCAACCCCATGATATATGTCACACCCCCGGACAACCCGCCGCGCATTCAAACGCAAGGCGTTAAGCACATCACATACATTATCAATAATACAACCAACAAGCCACTATATTAAACAATAAAGGAGTTCACAAACAAATAGAAAGGGGAAATATGTCAGACATGGCTAGTCAAACAGTTACCGCCATGTCTACACAATATATAGTTCATACATATATAAATTTAAAACAAATAGTGGCTACTTTAAGAACTTCCGCTAATTCCTCACTCACGGCCTTCCTCCATGTCTTCTTCTCCATTTCCTGGAACTCACATAACAGGTGGTACGGTGAGAGAGCGAACTATCTCTCAGTGCGGGATTTAGTTCCAGCCCGGTGTTTTTACAAATCAATGCATTTAATTTCCCAAATAACAATAAAGTAAAGATTTCAAAATTTTCCCCAAATTTCCTATCAATTCAGATATGCAATCATTTCAAACAATTTTCATCCCCGCCTCTTTTAAATTCACGTTTAAGGTTTTTAAATTCCACACTCTGGAAATCCATGCCCGTACATAGAAATCCGGCGAATCGCCACACAAGGACGACCCGTTCAATCACACTCTAGATGGGCCATTGCGGGGACCCATCCGGCGAACCGTCACACAAGGACGACCCGTTCTGTTCACATTTCACACTCTGGGGTCTGCCACACACGGACAGCCTGATTTTCAAACACATGCTGAGCCGCCTCGCACGGACGGCCCTAATTTAAAGAAAACAATTCATTTACATTCCCCATTCCCAATTCACATTCACAATTCTTGTCAATTCAATTCCATGCATCAAGAACTCCTATCATGCAATTCTATACAAAATCAAACGAATGTTCGACATCCACAACATGCAGTTTATCTACCAGATTTGAAAAAGGATTTCTTACCTCTATCCATGCATTTTGTATTATTTGTAAAAAGACCAGGAACCCGCACCTGTATTCTCAGTGACTTCGTTTGAGCGTGTATTGGGATCTCGTGTATTCTCAGCGTCTCCTAGAGGCTCGCGGTTTGCTCCTAAGTTTCAACACTCTTGATTAGATTCTCATTTCTACTTAATCTACAGGATTTATATTCAATTTAACACTCTTAATTTCGCATGACATTCGTATAGAAAGTCTTAATCCTATAGCCCTATTCACAATTTATATTTATTTCATGGCAATTGTCATCCAAAGGTCAAGTACAAGTATTTAATCCACATCAATTCCAATGTGTAATTTACAATACCTACAAGTCTCAATTCATTTCCCCACAATTCAATTTAATTAACTAAACTACCACCCTCGATTCTTCCCACCAATTCAATTTGGAAATTAAATTTGAGTAATAACCTTGATTCTTGTATAACTAGACCAATTTTATAATAGAAGAGGGTTCAATTTGCAATTTGGGTTATTGGGTCTAGGGTTTTCGGTTTTGGGTTCAACCTCAGGGGTTCGGGTCTTGGGCACAGGGTTTCGGGTCTAGGGTTTGTGGTGGCCGGCGGCATCAAGGGGGAGGCTTGGGTATAGGGTTTCGGGTCTAGGGTATTGGGTTTCGGGTCTAGGGTTTGTGTTGGCCGGCGGCACAAAGGAAGGGGAAGGGTAGAGAGAAAGAGAGGCACGGCTAGAGGGGGAAAACAACGAGGAGAGGGGGGCCGGTGGTGGGGGCTGTCGGCTAGCCAAAGGAGGAGAGAGGGAGATGGCGGCACAAGAGGGAGAGAGGGGTGGGTTCGGCTGGGCCTCTTGTGGCCGGCGGCAGCCAAGAAGAGAGGGGGGGAGGGGGCGGCCAAGAAGAGCAAAAGAGAGAGAGAGAGAGAGAGAGAGACTTACAGAAAAATTGAAAGAGGGAGGAGGTTTTTCACAGGGAGCAAGGGAATGAGAAGAGATGAGAGGGTTGGGTTGATTATATTATTGAATATGGGCTAAACTTAGAATTGCATATTTCTAATTTGGGCTTACTAATTGGGCTAAGCAATGTATAATTAAAATTATATGCAGAATTTAGATATAACTTTCATGTAAATTTATTAAAACGTTTTGCTATTTATAAAACGGAATGCAAAGATCCACAACATTTGAAGAAGCAACAGGAAATGAAACATGGCATCAAGCATTGCTAGAAGAATTGGTAGCAGCAAGAACAATGGAAATCAAGCGTGCAAGTTCTCAAGAACAGAAGGCTGACATTTTGCTGAAGGCATTGGCAAGAGAAAAGTTTGAGGAATTCAAAATCAAGCCTGGTATAATCAATTTTGAATTAAGGGGGAGTGTTGAAAATTAATTCAAATTGATTAGAGCATGTACGAATCAGTTTTTACCAGCATAAAAACTGCATGGGTTATGTTAGGCATTAGTTATTTTAAGCATAGTTATTTTAGGACTAGTTAGCATAGTGGTTAGCTATTTTTAGCATGTTGTGTAGTGGGTGCTTCATTTAGGCAAGTTTTGGGTGTTTATTTTAGGAACATTGTATTGTTATAAATACTGCAGAACTCTATGTAATTGAGTAAGAGAGAAAGGAAATAAAGTGTTGTTTCTGTTGAGAAAAATATTATTCTCTCTTCAATCTTTTGCATATTGGCACAAAGCAGTGCAGTATTGCAGAATTTATCCCAACAATGAACACAGCGCCACATGCTCATTACGAGATTTAATAAAATTCTCTCTTTCCCACCTCTTTCTCTTTCAACAACTCTTCCTGTATATTATGATTACGTTTCAGTTTGGGGAAATGGTTCAGTACGTTTAGAGATTTAAAATTTAAACTGAACTCAAGTTGTTCTCAACCCCAATTCAATATTTTAAACTTTTTATTTGACCTTTTTCCTTAAATAATAATATGGTTATTTTTAACTATAATAATTTTCAAACTAATTGTTGTTTTTCATGAAGATTCAGATTCAGATTCAGATTTGTGTTCGAATTTTTATTTTAAGATGATCATTTTGCCAATTGTAAATAAAACAATTTACAAGTTCAAGCATCGTAGCTAAACAAAAATTGGAGAAGTGAGAAGGTTCTAAATACCGGGTTAATGCTCCACTTAGCACCCAAGAGAGAGAATGGACGAAGCAATATCTTGACAAAATCCCTTAACTAATCGATCCTCTACGTCCACCATCATTTTATTTCCCGTAACTAATCGATCCTCCGTTGTTCCCTGTTACAAGACTACTGGCACACCATCATTTTATTTCTCTCTGCTAGCTATTTTCTCTCCTCTTCCTTTCTCGATTTCTTCCTTCTATTTTAGATAATCCCAAGGGAGGTATAGACTTCATGAGAGAGGCGCAAGAAAAAGGTAAACAAAGAAATAAAATTTGGAGGCAGTGGCGCGTAAGAGAGAGATTTTAGGGTTAATTAGATTAGTCGTAAACTTTGTAAATTTTGATGGAAAGGAGAGGTGCATGGTTGCCAAGTGTCCCATTTTTATTATTTTTTTTGAACATATAACAAATTCAATTATCTATTATTTTCCATTAAATAATTGGTGACTTTTCATTTAATACCCTTCCATTCTTATAAATAATCTTGACTTTAAAATACAAGATTTGTAACTAAAATAAAGTAATAAACAAATGAATTTGAACGAATTAATAACACTTCCAAAATATTTTCAGAATATATATTATTAACACTTCCAAAAATTATAAATCTACATTTGTTAAGGATTTACAGTTACAGATTTTGATTTAATTATTCTTATGTATTTGTAGTGTATTAATTTTAAAACAACAAAATACAAAGGATGATAAAAATATTTGGAAATTCATATTGCTATTTTTAAATGCACGTTACTTTAATTTAGATAAATTTTCAAGGATTCGAAAACTAGGATGTTACAAGGTCGATGCCAATTTTTAATATCAAAATAATTTCTACTATTCAAAATATGAAAAGTTGATATATCTCAACTCTAGTTTGATCAGCACCAAAGGATTTGAAAAACTTTGTTAATATGGACAGAGAAATGTATGTCGATTCTTCACAATACTCTTGACACCTCCTCAGAATGAACTTGAAATGACTTTATTTTTTATATGAACAGAGGTCTATCAGTCAAAGACGTGCCAAGCTTATTCTATGTTATAATTAGATTTGTTAAACATTTTTATAAGTTGGATGTTTGTTTTTGGTGAAAAAAAGGAGGTTTCTGAACCTTTGTCCTAATCTCCTAACATAACTATTTAGATAAAAGGTTGGTGTCTGTCAAACATGACCAACATAATTCAGTAATCATTAGTTCTCTAATAAAAAGTATACTAAAATTAATAAGCAATTTTGGAATCTCATAGTTATATGTATTTAATCAATTTTCCTAATAAACCAAATAATATTTTTATATATCTTTACTATTTTTAGATAGAAAGAACTTTGTTAATCAATAAAATTATACATGTTGCAGTAGCATTGAAGTGTTAACTGATTTGAATTGAAGTGTACATGAACCTAAACTGTTGACGTTCTATTCACTAATAAAAAGTATATTTACTAATAATTGAAGTGTTAACTGATTTTAATTATTATTTTGAATATAACATAATTTGAACCAATAATACTAACTTCTTCTTTAAATAAAATTAAGATTAGAGGTGCCTGATAGAAACATGTCGTGTTTCAACCATCGGACAAAGCTGTTGAAAATAATCCAAGTCAGCAGATAGGATCATGCGGCCCGCGCGTGTAACCGTTTGTAAGCACGCAGGGATGTGCAGAAGTTATTTTCAGCAGTTTACCAGAAGCTATTTTTAGCAGTTTAGTTTCTGTTTTTAGGCGTGTGCAGGGACAGTTATAGCTGTCATGTAATAGGTAGGTTATAGCTGTCATGGGCTAAATATGGCAGCTTTGGTTAGTGGGTTTAGTTGAGTTCCTGTAATAGGGTTAGTGGGCTGATTATAGCAGCTTATGTACTGTCCTTTATATACTGCATATGTAACAGCGTTTAGTGTAGTCTAAGTTGAGTAATAAGAAATTATTTCTGAGTTATTTTTTTCTGTTATCTCAATTTATTCCCAACAAATTGGTATCAGAGCCGAAGGTGAGAGATCCAGCCTAAGGTGAGAGATCCGACCAAGGTGAAAGATCAAGGCAGATCAGAGCCGAAGGTTCGGTGGGCAAGAAATTGAAGGCAGAGCCTAAGGTGAGAGATCAAGGCAGATCCGACCATGGCAGAAGCAAGCAACCATACGACAGTTAGCATGTCCAATCCAACAATACCGATGTTCAAGGGTGACAACTATGA
The DNA here is from genome assembly GCA_028015225.1 of Carex myosuroides. Taxonomy (NCBI): domain Eukaryota; kingdom Viridiplantae; phylum Streptophyta; class Magnoliopsida; order Poales; family Cyperaceae; genus Carex; species Carex myosuroides. The sequence continues at coordinate 4,909,240 of CM051483.1, forward strand.
GTTTTGGAGCATTAAGATGCGAACTATGCTGAAATCTCATGGCTTGTGGGAGCTAGCAGACAAGGCAATTCCGACTCCTGATTTGGCACCAATCGACACAGCCAGGCGAGATGCAAAGGCGCTCTTCTTCATTCAGCAAGCCGTACACGAATCGGTGTTTGCAAAGATTGCAGCAGCAGAAACAGCAAATGAGGCCTGGACGACTTTGAAAACCGCATTTCAGGGAAGTTCCAAGGTGGTGGCTATCAAGTTGCAGGGCTTGAGACGAGAGTTCGAAACACTGTTCATGAACCAAGGCGAGTCTGTCCAAGTGTTTCTTACACGAGTTACATCAATAGTCAACCAAATCCGAAGCTGTGGAGAAAATCTGTCAGAGAACACAGTTGTGATGAAGGTGTTGCGCAGCCTAACAACCAAATTCGACCATGTCGTGGCAGCGATTGAAGAATCCCAAGACATGTCCACCTACACGCTTGATGAGCTGATGGGATCATTGCAGGTCCATGAAACTCGGCTCAACAGATCAGAAGAAAGAGATGACACCAAGGCGTTTTATGCCAAGGGCGATTCTTCAAGAAGCCAACAGCAAGGCCAAGGTAGCGGCAAAGGCAGAGGCAAGCCAAGTTACAATCAACCGCATTCTAATCAACCAAAGAGAGATGTAGAATGTTATTACTGTCACAGATTCGGCCATGTGAAGGCTGACTGTTTCAAGAAGAAGAGAGAAGAAGGCGTGGAGTGTCATTACTGCCACAAGCTCGGTCATGTGCAGGCCGATTGCTACGAGAAGAAAAGAGATGAAGAACAGGCCAGTTTCGTTGAAGAAGAGAGCAACCAAGCACGATTGTTCATGGCCAAAACCAGTGAAGAATCAGACTTGAAGAATCAGACAGTTGAAGGAAGATCAACTGAAATGGCGAGTTGGAGCTGGTATATGGCAGAAAACAACATACCAGTAGCTGACACAGAAGATGCAGAATCTGATACGGCCCGCATGGATTCAGATCCGACCCGTATGGCTGTACCAGACAGCTATACTGATTCTGTTTTACCTCCAGGGATACACAACAGATTACAAGCTTTATGTGAGAAAGTGAAGGATCTGGAGTCGAGGGTTGTGTCTCAAGAAAGAGCATTTGTTAGAAGAGAAGAAAATCTCAGTCACAGAGAATTGGACTTGGAGAAAAGAACACACAAGCTGAAGGAAATGGAAGCAGACCTCGATGCAAAATCTAGGGTTCTGAAGAATTGGGAAGCATTTGTCAAAGAAGATGTCATGGAACAAAGTGGTGTTGAAGCATCAGCCAAGAATGCACCTGAGAAAAACAAAGTTTCTGAACAAACTGTTTTTGACGAGAAACCTCAAGATTCTGACAAAGTAGTCAAGCAAGCTCAAGAGTCTGACGATGCAGTCAAGCAAAAGCAAGTTCACAAGGCTGAATTTCCAGAGGAATTTGGCAGTGGAGCACAAAGTGGAGATGCAGTACAACCTCTTCCAATAGCTGACCCAATCAAGTCAAATAAGAGAAAGGCTACCGCAAAGCAGGTTGAGTCGTCTGGATCACAAGAAGTCTTATCTGACAAGAAGGAAGAGAAGATCAACCGGTGTCGAGACATGAAGAATCTGCCTGACATTGGATTAAGGGGGAGTGTTGAAAATAATCCAAGTCAGCAGATAGGATCATGCGGCCCGCGCGTGTAACCGTTTGTAAGCACGCAGGGATGTGCAGAAGTTATTTTCAGCAGTTTACCAGAAGCTATTTTTAGCAGTTTAGTTTCTGTTTTTAGGCGTGTGCAGGGACAGTTATAGCTGTCATGTAATAGGTAGGTTATAGCTGTCATGGGCTAAATATGGCAGCTTTGGTTAGTGGGTTTAGTTGAGTTCCTGTAATAGGGTTAGTGGGCTGATTATAGCAGCTTATGTACTGTCCTTTATATACTGCATATGTAACAGCGTTTAGTGTAGTCTAAGTTGAGTAATAAGAAATTATTTCTGAGTTATTTTTTTCTGTTATCTCAATTTATTCCCAACAAAAGCTAGGTCTGAAAATATCCGGCAAGCACCAAAGCTGTTATTTTTAGATAGCAGAAGGCATATGTTAAGAAAAGAATTTTCTAAAAACAACAAACACAGCTGTTGTCTAATGATAAGATGATTTTTATTAGTAAATTATATTGATTCTAAATAAGGAGGTTCCTTGGTTGCTTACTAATAGACAATAATACGTCTATTTAAATTGATAACTTCTTTTTCATTGAAATATTTATATACAACCAAACATTGCAACTGCACTGTCTTGATAATTTATTTTGCCTCAATACCGCAGGATTCTTTTCATGGGCAATTCATCCTCAATACCTCAGGTTTCATTGTCCATCATGATGATATGTGATTATTATTCTATTTTTAAATAAGAAAGTGTAAGAACAGTACCATGCATGATTCTTAAGTGTGGGAAATGGATCATTTTTCCTTTAATTTGTTTTTGGTTTTATGAAAAGCACTTGTGATAAACAAGGATTTAAAATGGGTCAAACTATGGAAAAAGAAATTGCGGCACTGGAAGTTCCTTCCATTTATCTTTCTTTTTTGTTTTTCTAAAGTAATGAAACTGTTACAATTATCTTCTGCCTTTTTACTTGTTATATTTCGTTTTGAACCTTGTATTTGTTCCCTTTTGCCTTTATGGACAAGGCATTTCGTACCTCCAATTTTATCTCTTAATTATTACAGAATTTGAAGCACAATCAATCAAATTAAGACCTGAAAATATGGAAGAACTATGAGCAAGCAAACATGAAATTTTATCTTTTTTGCATGAAGCAGACTTCCCCCTTTTTGGTTTAGCTCAATGAAGATTCTATAGTTTGGTTTTGCTAGTTTGTAATTTCGGTCTCTAAACTCGAAGCTGAAACGAATCATGCAATGATATAAACATTTGAAATATGTAGTATAGCAACTGCTGTGCTGTATCTTTATTTTGTTTTGTGCATTTTTAATATAGAAATTTTCACACTAACTAGGACTTTCACTATCATGCCAGATGAAAAGCACGGCGTCAGCAAAAGATGTCTTAGTTATGGACCCAATCCAAACAGAAAAGGAAGTGATATGTGATATGGAGACATTGAGCACAGTATATCGTGCTAATATCAAGGGCTACTCACAATTTCAGTTCTGTCCTCATGATTTCACCATCGATTGTGGCAAATTCGATCTAGCTGGCCACCGCTGGTCTGTCTACTACTACCCAAATGCATTTGTTCTTGGTAGAATGGTAATATTGCATATCAGGCTTCTAACTTATACAACCAACTCGTTGAAAGTGGATATTCAAATAAACCTAATTGCTCCTAATGGAAGACGTTTAGCGGTCGCTGAAAGAAAGCACACATATTTCAGTAACAATAATGTGGTTGTACTTCCACTTATAAGGAAATCCATATTAGATTCCTCGGAGTTTGTCAAGGAAGATTGCCTCTCGTTTGAATGTATAATGAGTACTACAAAGTGGGCCGCTCCCGAAGAGGTGAAAAAGAAACAGCAATCAGCCATTCCATCCTCCAATTCCCAATAGAAGAGCGGTAAATTAAGGAGCAGATGTTACCTTTGTAGTTGGTAACGACACCGTACTTTGAGATTTGTAGAGTTGATCCACAGTCAACTTCCAATTACCTTTATATGAGTATTGTTTGAGTATTTTTTTTTTTTTTTTGTTTTATGAATAGTCAATGTGTTGAAGTAATAAGTGCACAATAAGTGCCATTTAATGAAATCCAATAAAGTTCTTCTAATTCTAGTAATTCAAGAAAGAATAAAACACTTTTTCTACTAAATTATAGTAATTTAAGAAAGAAAAAAAAACATAACGAAAACTAGCATGGAAGAGCCATGTAAATAGTAGCTTTTCACACACAATTCATTTTTATTCATGACTTTAAGCATGTATTGATTTTATGTTCACCCCTAAATTATGAGAACATTCTAACAATTGAGGAATTGTGTGAAAAAGTATTACCTCTTGGGATCCAGAAGTTATGTTTTTTAACAGGTCATATTTTCATGTTCATTAATGGCAATCTGAATTTTTTATAAGATTACTTTTAGAAAAGAAGAGAATATATTGAGGAACAATTACCTCATTATTGAAAATTATTTTATGTTTTGAAGTTTGAATTAATAAGATAAAATGTTCTGAAATTAATATGCTTATAATTTTAAAAATATAATTTATACACTTAATATTTCATTTTATAATTATATAACTGTTTCAAAAAGCAGCGGTCGAATAAATTAGTCCAATAAACTAAATTATTGTTGATTTTAATTGTATATCATTTGGCATTCTATTGTGTATTACACTTCCGTGTTTATGGTTTTCACCAATGGATCTATATTCAAACCGTTCAAATACAATCCGTTTTACAGGCCATCTATCTGTTGTAATCATCTCCTGTTCTTGGTTCCTTGTCGCCTCCCGTCTCTGTCCTCTCCATTTTTTGCCATTTCTCTTTTGCTCTCATTGCCTCATGTTTTAATCCACATTGAACTTTCACCAGGTTTTTAGATTTTTTTCTTTGAATATGGACAATTATTCTGATCGTTGATTTGAGGCTAAAATTTTGGAAATTATAGACTTCATGTGTAAAAGTTCTACCGATGTCTGAATTGACCGAAACCAAGATTAAGCCTCTTAATTTTATTATAATTCGGACTTCACTGCTGCTCTCAAATTTTAGTTCAGGTTTTCATTTGAACCGTACGTCAAACTGCACATTTTAGAAGATGGATCATTAGTTTTCATTTAATGTTGATTCTGATTAATTAACAGCATTTTCTTTGTTAAAAGACATGATGTCTGTTAGTCAATGACAATAATGCATGATTTGTTTCTTAGTTTGTTTAATTATCTGGTAACAGTTGAACAAAATTTAGAGTTACTGTTGACCTGATTTAAAAATATGATTTTAATTGAAATTAATATTCATAAATTTAGCTGCGATTACTCTAGGCCGTGGTGTTGGGACCTTAGCTATCGATCCAAAGGTCGAGAGTTCGAGAGTTCGAGCCCTCCGCGAAGATTTAAAAAAAAATATTAATGTACTATACATATAACAAAGCACCCTTCAATTTTTTGTCATATTATTTTTGCATGAGACACTTATTATTTCATTTGAGACCGGTGCCAATAGGTGGCTTATTAAAAGAAAAGACCGCCGTTTAAAATGTTTGAATATATTAGATTTAAAATTCTGGCAATTGTGCGCCATACTTTCTTTTTATATTGTATCTTGAAATTTGAATATAAACTTTCTTTTATGGGAATATTGTTTCTAATTGTTGTGATGTGTTATTTTTGCATTATATATGTTTGAAATCAGTTTTACCAACTTAAGGCAGTTTAATTTTACAGAATTAAGGTTTGTTTTTATTACAGAATTTTAGGTTCATTTTTATTACAGAATTTAGGTTCATTTTTACTTAGTGCGCGTGAATTCAAATTTAAATGGATATTAGATTTTAAATTCTGACAATCATGCGCCATACTATCTTTTATATTGTATCTTTAACTTTGAATATAAACTTTCTTTTATGGGAATATTGTTTCTAATTGTTGTGATGTGTTATGTTGCATTATGTATGTTTGAAATCAGTTTTACCAACTTTAGGCAATTCAATTTTTGATAATTTAGGCATTAATAATATATTTAATAGCAAATTTCCCAACTTTAGGCAATTTAATTTTACAGATTTTAGGCTCAATTTTATTAATAATATAATTTATAGCAAATTTATACCTAATACTTCTTAGCTATTATTTCTTATTTGCCATCTGTGTATTCATGCCCCTTGAGAGGAAATAATGCATGCTCTTTAAAACATTCCTTCTCTTCTTTTATCCTCATTAAAATAATTTATAGCAAATTTACACCTAATACTTCTTAGCTATTACTTACTGGCAAAGCACAGGACCGACCCCGGGCATAGGCCCAGCTAGCGACCGCGGGGTGATGTTGGCTCTCCAGACCGATTCAAGCATTTAGACTATCCTTAGGACTGTTTTATTTTATTATTTTGCATGTTTTGTGTGCTTTGCTGTATTTTATTTTGGATATTTTCTTTTAGATGTTAGTCGAGCATGTGACTTCATTTTATTCAAAATTCTACGTCTTATTATTAACTATCAAACAATTACATTAAAACTATTAATTAATTAAAATTTACAAACAATCACATTCAAAAATTTAATAACGAATTAAATTAAAACTAATAACTATATATTTTCTTAAAATAATCAAATAATTATTTGCAAACAATTTAAAATATTAACAATATTAAATACAAAATATTAATAATTGATATGAATTAATAATAAACAAAAAACAAAAACAAAAACAATTAAAACACAACAGTACTAATTCTCGAATCCAGATTCAAATTGTTTCGATTTTGGGAGCAGAATGTTAAATTTTGTTATTTTTTTAATATTAATAAAAATTTCAGAGATACTCTCTCATGATTTGCTATATATAGTGTACGTATATCATCCAGCTCGTCGTTCATTTGTAGCAATAAAAATTTTGGAGATGCTCTCTCATTATTTGCTATATATAGTGTACGTAAGGTCGCCTACGGGTTTTCAATAAAAAAAATAAAAATAAAATAATAAGTGGAAGATGTATTGATATTAGAGTATGAATCGCGTGGATTTTTGTAATAGCATAAGTTCCGTTAATTTGTAGCACTCGGTTGAGTTGATGAGGTCTTTTGTTGAGTCAATGTTGAGATATGAATGTATGAGAGGGTTATTGCTCAATGCGTCTTGCATTAATGTTATATTAATTGACACTTGCATCTAGCTATAGGTTTACGGTGGTTGTTTTTTTAAATAGAACTATAATTAGTTCAATATTAACTGTTCCAAGCATTGATCAGCTAAGCAAATTAAATGAAGCATGACTGCATGAGAATATGACGAGAGAAATGTATGTGTTGATATAAAATGCGCCACGGTGTGAATGGAATAGATTCAATGATTGATGAAGCATCAAAAGTTGTTCAGTCGTACTTATTTTGATGTTTTTTTTTTAATTTCTTTTGTAATTTAACATTACATGTATATGTTACACTACGTATTTGTTTAAAATTAAGTGCCAGATGCTACATGTATGATACATTTATTGGGTTTTTTTTTAATCTATATATATAATTACACGCAGTCATCAAAACTCATATTTACCTACACGTGTGAAAGGGTATACACGCAGTGCTATACATAAAAAAACCAAAATTATTTCTCTCACAATAATTTCATTAACTACACGTGTGAACTTTACATGCGTTTGTTAATGTATTCATTCAATTTTGTGGGTAACTTTCTTAGTTGCATACCTACAAATTTTTCTTTGAAATTTTATATGGAAATTATTCTCACGAACTCCATTCAATTTATTCAATTTTAATTAATTTGAAAACATCAAGACCATGACCATACGCTTTTTTATTTGTTTGGGTTGCTCAAATAGTTATTATTTTAGCCTCAAATTAGCTGAAACCTGTTCTAATTTTAAAGACTTTATAGCTAATTAAACTATTCTTTTGGCAGCCAAATGAACTAATTAAACTCTAATGTAATGATTCATGGTTAACCACCCAGTGTCCACTAATTCTCTTGTTGCTCTCAATTACATTCTGGTAGCTAATTCATAAAACCTGATATATTACCAAAGACCTAACCCAAGTATTAATCCTTGAAAACTAATTTTAAATATAATATGAACTAATGGATTAATATGAGTTTAAATCATCCGTTTAAATAGTACCTGTAAGCAAAATCATCCGTTTAAATAGTACCTGACACCAAATTGGTACTGTATTTATTTGTTGAAAATGTTGTTGTTCATACTAGTATAAGAAAATAATTTAAATTCGATTTACTCTGATACCTAAGATCAAACATTGCAAAAGTTATATTAATTTTTTTAATAAATATTATAGCAATAGTGGCTAAGAATTTAACATGACCAACAAAGTGAATTGGAAAATACACCTAAAAGATATATGTAGTAGTTTTCACAAACAATTCATTTTTATTCATGGCTTACTTGCATGTGTCGAATTTTAAAATTCACACCATATTTATGAGAAGAATCTAACAATTAAAGATAGTGTGAACAATGAATAACCACTCAAGTCCAAAAGTCTAGTTTTTTAACGGATCAAATTCACTTCTATATTTTTGCTACTCGATCAGTCATTTTTCTCATAAAATAGGAATGAACAAACAAATGAAACTAATGAGAAAATTTGGAGATGTGATAAATTGAATTGATAATAACATCAAGGTTTATTACGCCTCTCATTTACTGTCTTTGTATGTGGTGCTAAAAGTCAATTTGTTTCCAACTCAACATGCAGAAATAATATTCGACAATTAAAAAAGCATTGGGTTGGTGTTTCATTGAATTATATCACTTGATATATGTACTGGTCCAATGCGAAGTGACAATACAAAATTTTGATATTTACACTATAATTATATTAGAATTCTGTCTTGTAAATCTGGAGGGCCAATAATTAAAATAAATTTAAATTTGCATGTGCTCAAATCAGAATTATCACTAATGCCATTATGATCAGAAAAATAGGTAATGAGAAATGTTAACTTCGTTTCTATATGTCAAAATTGTCCATTTCTGACCGACAATTAATTTGTCACACCTCAAATACGGGACATAACATCTTGCAACGTATATTTATCAAGACATATATATAAGCAATGCAATATGCATTACAAATGACACCATTTCATTTTAACCACATCTCAATGTCACACTTCTGATCGGATGGTCCTGATCTGAACATAAATTTCATGTTACCTCAGCTGAGAATACGGATTCCTAGTGAGCCCTAGAACTTATGTGCCGTTTTGGTTATCAATTTGACAATGGATGGTAGTAACAAGTTTTGACACTCTTTCATTTGATATGCACAAGCTTATCCAAATAAAACTGGCCCTACTCCAATTTAATGTAATTTCAGACCTTATTGACACTTAAAAATAAAAAAGATAAAAGGTAAGGTAAGATAATAGAATGCCAGCATTCCACCATAACATGACATTATACATATTAATATTGGCCAAACTTACACAATGGTTCAAAATTAAATAGCTAAAGTAAAATAACGTCAAATAAGAAGTACAGAGCTAAAGTGACATTGATCACAAAAAGAATTATCTATAATACCAGTCAAATAAAAATGCTAAAACTAGATAATCATCAAAGAAAGCTAGACGTAGATTATTTCAAAATTTTCTAATCTAATGGAACAGTGAAGTGTTATTTCCTTAGGACCCCACTAACTCATCCTCATCACCATCAACATCAAATTTTACAATCCTTCGTTAATTGATGCATTGAAAAGTGGAACATGTGTGTTGTGACTCTAGTAATCTTTTCACTAAGGCTCGTATTGTACACAAGTAAACCATATGTCAAGAAAAAATTATTTAATTAAAAATAAATTCCAAATAAAAAACACAACAAGTATTAACTCATGTAAATCACGGACGTTTAAATTCAAGCATACAATACTTGCGCAAATTCAAAACAAAAAAATATTCTAGATACAAATTCTTAAAGTTAAAAAATGTTGACATTTTTCTAGTAAGTACTATACTTCACAATAAAAATAAATAACATATTAGTGTAGCTTGACAAATATTGTATTAAAAGAATATATTTATATATATATATATATAACATATATACAAGAATCACGAGTCTATTGAACTGCAGATTGTAAACAACAACTAATGCTGTTAAAATGATTCCTCCATATGTGATGAAATTGATTGGTAAGTTGTTCTACCTTTGGAGCTCAATCCGTGTTGTCTGGGTGAGTGGCATTTCCTCTATTCTCAATTTCAAGCATTGTGGTGCCTTCTTGATATAATAACAGGTCAGTGGTGTTAGGTACATCAAGTATATAACGAATCTTTGAAAACAAAATATAATAAAAATTTTGTATGTTCAACAATTCAATTCAATTATGAGGAATAACAAAAAAAAATAGTTTTTGAAAAATGAAATTCACAAAACATAACATGTTATGGTTGAGTTTGATGAGATTTTAAAATAAGTTTAATAGTTGATTTACTCTAATATCTAAATTGGAAATCACAAAGTTATATATATATTAAACATGTTTTACTTAATAAGTGATTTATCAAAATTGGCTAACAATTTAGGATAAACAATTTGTTTTTTTCACAAACAATTCATTTAAAAACTAAAATATATAAATAGTAGTTTTTCACACACAATCCATTTTTATTCATGACTTAAGAGTATGCATTGATTGCAAGATTCACACCAAAATTATGAGAAGAATCTAATAATATGATCAGAATCATATGAAAAATGAATAATTACAAAAAATAAGAATGACATGACAAGTATTTTTTTTATTTATGTAAAAAGCTATTTGTTATTACGTGATGATATATTATAAATGCACCATAAATTAACACAGTAGATTTGCAACTATATCATGTTACACCTCTTGTGCGCAGATGTCTGGCCCATGTGGGATTTACTTTGATCAGAAAACTGAATCAATGTTTGACTTGTGGGCTAATATATGTTTGGTTGATACACATGTACAGAAATAATATATACATATATATATACATATACACACACACACACACACATATATATTGCTTCCCTGTAATTGCATAGAGCACTTGGTTTGTCTTGCATCAGTAGTAGCATTTTTTTTATGCAAATTGTTCGTATGTTTGGTAGAGCACTTCAATTTTCCTCAATATAACTAACCATTGTTCTTTTATGTATTCAAACAAATATAGACCAGGGGATCATATGCCTGAAATCTTGTTCTCGCCATAAATATTCCTCCTAATGTTGGAACTTGGAGAACAAATTAACGATGCAATTTATATCTACTTCATTGAAAGCTCTTTTGCATATACACAAAAATTTACATTCTTCATTAACTGACTTTATATTTTACATATTTAAATTTTTTTAAATATTAATTTTGGGACCACTTTGACACAATTTGGAGCCGTAATAAGTAAATCTATTTTGTAAGCATTTGGATCCATAAAATTAATCCATCCATTTTCAGGCATTGGATAAGTTAAAACTCACTCAAATGGCCCAATTAAAACTTCAAGAGCTGGTTAATAGGCTGTCATTGTTAATTGAGTATATAACTTTGAACTTGCAAAGAATCATGTAAAATATCTAGAAGCATTTAAGCCCAAAAAAAAGGGCTAGCTGTTTTTATTAACATATTTTGTTTTTAACTTGTGCTTTATTTTAATAATGATAGATTTCAAATGCTAACCCAAAAACACAAATTATTGTTACGGCAGCATAAGAAAATTAATCAAGCCTAATTAATAAAATAATAAGTTTCAAAATGAAGATTTCGTCGACTTACGAAATTTCCTAACCCAATATAATCAAGTTAAATCAACTTTTTGGTTATCGGGTTGTTGCACATAACATCGTATCAAAAGATTGAAAGTATCAAGTTAAATCGAATAAAATAGTCACAAATGATATCAATTAAAATCATCAATACCCCAAAATATTACTTTTAGTATTGACCATATATAACAATATTTTCTCAAAATTAATCAAATATTTAGCTTGTTATTCTCGAATAATGAAGTAAACATATTAAAGAAAACTTACTTAATATTGATATATGTACCAAAAGATACCTACACTTAAAGCGGTACCCAGCCAAACTTTCCTCACTTACCCTACCAATGGTGTTTGGTCTTATTCAATTCCTCATAATTGCTTCATTTTTTGGAGAATTATTCACTATTATCTATGATGTAATAAACTCTTAAGCCCACTTTGCTCTCAAGGTTACGTTGAACAATTTACTGTTAGCCTAAGTTTCAAATTTTTAACTGGTACATGTTGGTTTTTTTTCTACAGGTTAGTAGTATCATCATTAGCAATATACTGTTGTCTCTCTTCTTGTAAATTTCTAATAACCACTAATAATGAACTTGATTGACATCCTGGTCCTCTCTAAAACCTACTACAACCAAGCTAACATTTTCACTCTGACATGTTTAGTTACTATATATTGTCTTGTGATTAATTTACATTTTTGTGTGGCTAGTTAATATACCAAAACCACGGCGAATGGCCACAAATTTGTACTCACAAAAAATGTGCTAGTTTAGTTTAGGTGCCTTTAAAAATGAAGAAAAATCCGAGGAATTGTGGTATTATATTGAGTAAAGAAAATAAAAAAGGTACTGTACAGGGAATAATGAGATTATGACACTAATTTTACACATTCGAAAAAGTAATACGGTCACTAAATGGGCCAAAGAATTGATCCATCCCGGCCCATTTTAGACAGACTAATTATAGACATTTGAAATGCAGAGATATTTTTTATTTCAGCAAAATCAAGTGTGTATCTGTTCCATTACTTCACCAAATCAGATTTTATTGTCATACATTATATGTTTATTTTCTTCCTTTTATTTGACTATATCTCATGTATAGCATAGCAAAGTATAAGGAATTGACATCAAGAAAAGAACAAGAAACCACAATTCAATTATTTCTATTTTTCGCTTCTTTTCTCATCCTACTCTCTCTCTCTCTCTCACTCTCTCGATCGATCGATCGATCGAGTTTTCTCTAGGGTTTTGCACATCTCTCCATCAATGGCAGTTGTTGTCTCTGCTCCTCCTGTCGCGCATGCTGACTCATCTAAAACTGAAACCGTCACTGGCACTAAGCGCCGCAAAATTGTGCGCCTTCGATCTTTGCGAGATGATATATAGTAGATTGTGGAATTATGATAACTTAGAAAAAAAAAAGTGCTTTCGTCTCTAAATGAATTAATCCAATTGCTGCACATAACATAGTCTCAAAAGACATCATTTTTTTTTTCAAAATTTAAGGACTAATAGACAAAAAAAATCTAGTACCATCTGAATGATCTTGAATGTTTCTAAGATTATGTTTGTTTCGCTTGATATGGCAAAATAAACATTTTTAAAAAATATTTGATTAATTATGAGGTAAGCACAAAGATTAATGTTATTATAGCATAAACAAAATAATAGTATAATTCATAGTTGCTTATAACTCAACTGCGGAGAAGAGTCAGTTGGTCTAACATGGATATGAACACGGTAATTACTTGCTTTTCTTTTTTTTAATGTTTACGGTTATATATAGAATAATATATTTTTATGATAAAATTAGTTTTTTGTTGATATATTGATTTACTTGTTTATTTACGCAGATATCAAGTATTTTTGAAGCACAAGCCATCAAAAACAAATGTGATATCAGCATCTTGTGTAATATTTATCCAGGCTGCTTCCATGAGCAATTTTTTTTTTCTTCATTTCATATGTGACCATATTTACATTTTTAGCATTTATACATTTGCTATTCTAATCCAAGGTAACATTAGATGTTTATTTGGATAGTCCCAATCTAATATGAATCTTGTGTGCTGTACCTCTGTTTTTGTTTCTAATTAAGCACTCATCTCTCTCCCTCTCTTTTTTTTTTTGAAATTTCTTGGTAGTGGCTCTCTCCCTCTCTCTCTCTCTCCCTCCCTCTCTGTGTGTTTATATATACAGTGTTGTGTTTGAGATTTTGTCAACACTGGATGAAGATAATCATCAGCATGCGGGGGCCACTGACAGCCAGATCAATATTTTACCTATTTCTACAATCAAGGTTGATATGGACATTCATTAGTTATATTATCTGAAGTAAATTTGCTTCTTTTATTGATTCTTTGTTCCAATTATGTACAAATTTGTTATAATATAACTTTAGGGAGATAGAGTGAAAGATGCATGTGTGATATGCCTGGAGACCCCAGCTGCTGGAGATGTGATGCGGCATTTACATGTGTGATAATTTTTAGTTTTTTATTCGTACATTTTTTGGCCAAAATATTAAAAGGTTTCTTTGTATATAGTTGTAGTTTGAAACTAAACGTCTGGATCTCTATCTTTCTTTTCCAACCCATTTTTTTTTTTTTTTGTTTGCATTAGTAGTTTTAAATAAAAACAACAAAAATGCATTGTCCCAGTGAATAAATGTTGGGTTTCTGTCCTTGTGTGGCCCCCAATTCTCATGAAAATTGGGAATGACAAACTACTAATAAAATTATAACGAGATCCTCTATTATGCTTTGCCAATGTAATATGATTTTTTTTTATAACTTTCCCCTTATTTGCCACCAAAAAAAAAACAAGAAGTTTTGAGAACAATCGTCCATGAGAAATATGTTTGATACTTTTTTCCCCCTTTGTAGTGTATGAGTAGTGTTTTTGTAGTAGTGTATGAGTATCCGTGAGGGTTAAAAATGACTATTGCCGAGGGTAAGTGGACAAAAATTGTTATATATTCCTGAGGGCATAGTATTACTGGTGGGAGTATCCACTAGGATATCAATATTGTTAAGAACTTTTACCATCGCGGATACTCACAAATTCAAATTGCAGATATTGTTAATCACTTTTATCCTCGTGGATACTCACAAATTCAAATCGTGGATATTGTTAAGAACTTTTACCCTCGTGATATTGATCATGCAAAATTCCTATTTGTACATCTTTCTTGCGGTCACAAACTTCGCTCTATGTCAAAAATGTTTATGAACTTTCAATTTTCCTCTTCCCAATTGTGGTACTTTTTGTTAATTAGTCACAAACAAGACATCACCATTTCTATGTTCAGGAAAGAATTAATGGACTGTCGATTCGTCTGTCAATTTTAACTGACAAATATAATACAATCATCAAATATATATCACACAAAAAATATCAATTTCAGCAGAAAAAAAATGTAGATCATCAAAAAGCTGAAAATTGGCTATTGTCACTTTCCTTATCGGTAAAAAAAATATTATTGGATGATTTAATTGAAACAAATAAAGTTGTCACAAAAATTAGATGGACGACATATTGCATGCATGGCGTATATCAAGTGGACTATAACTTTTAATCTTCCCAAATCCATCGGCTGGTAATATTTATTAATGACAGTTCCCAAATTCCCAATTAAATATCTGAGCAATTATCTGGTGAATTGTTACTTTTAATCTTCCGATATGTAATTGGCAACATTTAAGGTGACATGCATGAATTGATTAAGTTTTGTTTGCTTTTCAAATTCCAAGATCGATGAATTAACGGTTATTTAATTTATATGTTTATCTAGGAAATTATAAAATGTATCTGGACAAGATTTTTTTTTCAGCAGAAAGAAATAATGTT
Organism: Carex myosuroides; assembly: GCA_028015225.1. NCBI lineage: Eukaryota > Viridiplantae > Streptophyta > Magnoliopsida > Poales > Cyperaceae > Carex > Carex myosuroides. Next base: position 4,924,557 of record CM051483.1, read on the forward strand.
GATTTGATATATTAGAAACTACAACTTCATATTATTTCTTGCATACTTTGAATTTTGATCACCGAACGTAGGAGAACAAATTTTATTCCAGGTAGCTTCTGATCAAAAATTAAGTTTAATTTCACTTGTTCATTTTAATTGTACTTGGCGACTCACAATTTTAATTCCCAGATGTTTAAAAGAAGATTGAATGAATACTACCTGCATCATCATCATTACATAATATTGTGCTGGGTGCAACAATACTTGAATAAATAAATTATTACCTGGCAAGTCCTATATAACTTCTAATGTAATTAACGATCAAATTAGTATCAACAAGAAATATGTATGAAAACTAAACAATGAAGAAGCAACACACAATAAACTTAATATACTTGGAGAAATTTGTTCTGGGCGCAATTTGAGTAATTTCATTAAGCCAGTCATTGTAAAAGAACCTTCAAATATTATGAACTTTATTCGGATGTAGGCATAAAATTGTAATTGAATTTCTACTGCATTGGTTAACTTTAATTTTTGGATGAATCTTTATTAGAGTTGGTAACTTCTGTTATAAAAAAATTTGGTGCTGAACAATTGTGATCTGATGCAACAACTGACTAATTGATTAAATTAACCATAGTTGCCCCAATTTAACAGGACTACAAACATTCATCAATGAAAAGGTTGAAATATAACATCATTCAATCTCTTACATTTGTATATATCTTGATTATCTGACATTCATATTTCATACTAAAACCCTTTAAATATAACGACTTGTCCCCTGTTTTGAAATTTGCACTATATCTCATTTTTCTGCTAGATCCTTAAGCTCACCCAAGAGAGAAGGATAATTTTGGATCAACTTAATATACCCTTCAGTTAGCACTAATGAAACCAAATTATCTTTATCAATAACTAATTAAAGACAGCCTTTTTTGAGCTCACTACAGTTATGCTTCTCAGCTGATTCCAGAGTAGAAAGAACTGTGTCCAAAGAGATACTCTTAAGTAACGTATACTCACATGTAGCTTTCAACTTCTCCACTGCATAACGGTCAGCTGCTGCTAGCAAATGTTGGAAGAATGCTGTAGATGATATAGACTCTTCGCAATCATCGAGTTTCTCAATAACCGATAATGAACCATTGTACATAAAATCAAGCATTGCCTTGAAAACTGAAGGCATCATCTCATTTATCTTCACACAGTCTATATTTGATTCTGCCATCGAGCCAAAAAGTTCAGCATCAAATACTGGTGATTGAGCCGCCAGGATTAATCTATGCGCAACAAAAATTTTGCCGTTGACATCGAAAGAGACATCGGTACGTTTATTCTCCTCTCTGAACTTTTGAAGGCCCTCACACAGATGACCAATGGAACTAGTATTCCAACATATTCCTGTACATGATTCATCATTTATAGTAATTTTAACTTGGAGTACAAAATAACAATCTTTGACATACATTTCCTCCAATTTAGACTGTTCGAAAAAGTCCGGAAAACCCCAGGCTTCACAGGATGTAAATGTGTGTGATGCCCTTTTCATTGCAATTGTTGAAAGAGTTCCGTACTTGTCCAGCAGCGCAAATTCAACTGTTGCTCTAACATCAACAGATTCTCTTTGCAACTCTAGATAAACAGACACATATTTGCCATTGTTTTCCTTCTCATAGCCTTGAGGGTAGTACTCAAAAGTCCAATCATGTTGACCAACTCGGAATTTTGGGGAGATGATCCCTTCACCAATGCCCATGTCTTTAGTTTTTGAGTGGTTGATTTTGAACTGGTAACATCCTTTAGCTGTAGCTGTCACTATGCTTAAACATTCCATGACTTGATAACAAAAAAAATTAGTGAGATCTCAGGGACATAAATAATGGTAAGATGTGAGGTATATATCACACATATTATCCTCTGCTTATATAAGTAAATTGTAACCTTTAGTCATCCCTAAAAGCACTAATTAACTTTTTATTAACTTTAAGTACAATGTAACTAATATAATCTTTTCAGATTCCCTATGTAAATTTAATAAAGACACATTGAATATATCCTGCGCTCATCACGTTGACTGTAACTTTTAATCTTCCCTCAAACACCAGGTAACGTTTAATATACCAAAAACCACCGTGAAAGGTCACAAATTTGTACTAAAAAATTGTGCTAGTTTAGTTTAGGAGCCTTATAAAATGCAGAAAAAAATCAGAGGAAATGTGGTACTATATTGAGTAACAAAAATAAAAAATATAAATGGTACAACACTTACCATTATTATTCTTTTATATATACAAACAAAAATATACCAGGGATTGATATGTCTCATAAATCTTGTTCCCTCCATAATTCTCCAAATGATGTAACGCTGACAAAAACGATGTAATTTATACTACTTCAATGAAAACTTTTTTGCATATACACAAAAAATTTACATTTTAAATTAACTTACTATAAATTTTACATATTAGTTTGTTTAAATATTTACTTTTAGACTACTTTCATACAATTTGGAGCTGTGAGTAAATCTATTTGGTAAGCATTGGATCCATAAAATCAAGCCATTTTTAGGTATTTGGATAGGTCAGAACTCAGTGAAACGGTCCAATTAAAAAGTTCAAGAGATGTTAATAGGCTAGACGCGTTTAAGCCCAAAAAAAGAATAGCTGTTTTGATTAAGATATTTTGTTTTTAATTAACTTGTGATTTATTATAATTATCGTAGATTCAATTGCTAGCCACAAAAAACAAATTATTGTTACGACAGCATAAGAAATTGAACCAAGCCTAAATAATCAAATAATAAGTTTATAACAAATTTCTTTAGGCAGATACTTTAAATGAGCATTTCGTCGTCATCAGAAATTTCCTAACCCAATATAAAGTTAGATCATTTTTTTAGCAATCCGGTAGTTGCACATAACATAGTATCAAAAGATTAAAAGTATCAAGTTAAATCCAATGAAATAGTCTCGAAAGATATCCAATAACATAATCAATTCCCAAAGAAATTTTACTAATTTTAGAATTAACCATAAATATATTGGCTCAAAAGAAAAATGGAAGTGAATACCACGATGATTCCTGTGACATCTTACTTGTGACGCACACATAAACACATTACACTAGTACTGAAACACAAAACATACACTGCATATTATACATGTTTGCTAAAAAATTCCACTAAATCCGTGTCCAAAGCCAAAAAAAACATTGACAGTACCTTGAATAGCTAGTGAATTTGAGTAACTAATCTTAAAATGGTTATTGACAGCCAATCATTTTCCTTTCTAATTATGGTTGACTTTGGAAGAATGAGATTGATTCACACATGGATCTAATGTTGAAATGAATTAGAAGTATACAAGTCTTGTTGCATGGAAGATGCAACACTTGATTTGATTTTGTGTTTCTTCCATGACTTCTTTTAGAGGGTCCGTTGTCAATTGATGATATCTAGAGGGTCTAAAGTATAGATCTGGATTTTTTGTTTGAGTCAAAGTTTTAGTGAGAATGCTGAAGTAATAGATCTGAGATGAATCTTGTCTACCTAAATTGAATTTGTCATTCCTTTAAATTGAATGAACTAAGGTGTAGTGAGGATTTGAGTCTAGTCAACCTAAATTAGAATGTCATATATTAATTATTGCATTTAGGTTAATATCTTTTAATTTATTTGTAAATGGAAAAAATATTTAAGTCATGCATTATTTTTGTTAGAATTGTTTGTAAAACTAATTTTTTTTACAAACTTTATTGCAGATATGCCGACCAGAAAGGGTAAGGAGAAGGAGGCATCATCCAGTGGATCCAAGCACTCTCCGCGCGGCCGAAATGCATACATTAAGCCACCGCAAAGGCCGGAGGATAGATCAGTGATTCGTCGGGTCAGTTATAGGTAAAATTTATTTTTTGTGCATTTCTGTGTATGTAGGATTATCCATTTGTAGTGGTTTTAATTAATTTTGTTTGCAGATCTTTTGTTGGAGATGTGTTGACAGTGACCAAAAATGTCAACAAAATAATCTCACAATGCGCACGTTTTTTTTATGTCTTACTTTAGATATTTGATATTTGATGTTTATGTAGTACTTTAGATATTTCATGTTTATGTCGTTTTGTGAATTGCTTGGACGTACCAATTAAATTGCTTGTGAATTCCTTTTAAATTGCTTGGTGCTTGGTACGTTTCGTACCAGTATTTTATATTGTATATTTGAATTGCTTGTGAATTGTTTGGTACGTTTCGTACCAATTGGGGCTGGAGAAAAATAAATGAACAGATGGGGTTCAATGGTTTGTATATTTGTTTGGTACATTTCGTACCAATTGGGGAAAAGAAAAATAACAAAAAAATACTAAAAAAAAAATTACCTTTTGCGACCGATTTTGGGCCCATCAGCGACCACCCTATTGGTCTTTGATGGTATTCAGCCAAGTCAGCATATAGCTTCAGCAACCGATCTCATCGGTCGCTATAGGGGCATCTGCGACCGGCGACATACCCTTCAGCGATCGGTGACATCAGCGGGTAGGGCATCAGCAACGGAGCAACTGCAACCGGCTCTTCTGCGACCGATTTCGGTCTTCTGCAACCGGTGCTACCCTTCTGCGACTGGCGCCTTAACCTTCTGTGACCGATTTTGCCGGTCGCAGAAGGGTTTCGCTGCTGTAGTGGAATTTTTTTTTTTTTGAAAATAAGATAGGGGTCAAGCCCCTAAATCTTATATTCAAATATTTAGCTTGTTTTTATTTATTTTGAAAATAAGATAGGGGTCAAGACCCTAATCTTATATTTAAATACTTAGTTTGTTATGCAAACAATTTAAAAAAGAACTTAATATTGATATATGTACCAAAAGATACCTACATTTAAAGCGGTACCCAGCCAAGCTCTCCTCATCAACTTTCCCTAACAATGGTGTTTGGTCTTATTCAATTCCGCATAATTGCTTCATTTTTGAAAAATGATGTAGGGAGATGGAAAGTTCGATCCTGCGGAGAATTATTCACTATTATCTGTGTGCTGTAATAAACTCTTAAGCTCACTTTGCTCTCAAGGTTGAACAATTTACTGTTAGCCTAAGTATCAAATTTGTACTCGTAAAAAAATGTGCTAGTTTACTTTAGGAGCCTTAAAAAATGAAGAAAAATCCGAGGAATTGTGACACTAATTTTAGACTTACACTAATTTTACACATTTGAAAAAGTAATCCGGCCTCTAAATGGGCCTAAGAATTGATCCATCCCGGCCCATTTTAGACAGACTAATTATAGATATTTGAAATGCAGAGATCTTCACAGAATCTAATTTCAGCAAAATCAAGTGTGTATCTCTTCCATTATTTCACCAAATCAGATTTTATTGTCATTCTTTATATGTTTATTTTCTTCCATTTATTTGACTGTAGCTCATGTATATAGAGTAGCAAAGTATAAGGAATTGACATCAAGAAAAGAATAAAAAACCACAATTCAATTATTTCTGTTTTTCTGTTTTTATCTCATCCTTCTTTCTCTCTATCCGTCGAGTTTTCTCTAGCTAGGGTTTTGCGCATCTCTCCATTAATGGCGGTTGTTGTCTCCTTTCCTCCTGTCGCACGTGCCGACACATATAAAACTAAGACCTTCACTGACACTAAGCACCGCGAAATTGTGCACCAAGCCAACATGGCAGCTGCGCGTGCTGTTGCCGATATCATCCGTACAGCCCATGGCTTCCGAGAGGTATGTTTTTATTCTTCAAAATTTCCCAGTGTTTTTTTTTTGTTGAATTGATCTAGCTAGCACAGCGATAACTTCGATCTTTGCGAGATTGTGGAATTAATCCGATTGTTGCACATAACATAGTCTCAAAAGACATCACTTTTTATCAAAATTTAGGGACTAATAGACAAAAAAATTCTAGTACCGTCTGAATGATCTTGAATGTTTCTAAGATTATGTTTGTTTCGCTTGATATTGCAAAACAAACATTTTGAAAAAATATTTGCTTAATTATGAGGTAAGCACAAAGATAATGTTATTATAGCATAAACAAAATAATAGTATAATTCATAGTTGCTTATAACTCAACTGCGGAGAGGATTCAGTTGGTCTAACATGGATATGAACACGGTAATTAGATGTTTTTCTTTTTGTCTAAATTTTACGGTTATAAAATTAGTATTTTGTTGATATATTTATTTACTTGTTTATTTATGCAGATAGCAAAAAGTATTTTGGAAGCACAAGCCTTCAAAAACCAATGTGATATCGACATCTTGTGTGATATTTATCCAGACATCCATGAGTAATCTTTTTTTTTTCTTCATTTCATATGTCGGCATATTTACATTTTTAGCCTTTAAACATTTGATATTATCATCCTAGGTAACATTAGAAGTTTATTTAGACAGTCCCAATCTAATATGAATCTTGTCTGCTGTACCAGTAATGGCCCTTGCACCTCTGTTTTTGTATCTAATTTAGCACTCATCTCTCTCTCTCTCTCTCTCTATGTACGTATTTATACAGTGTTATGTATGAGATTTTGTCAAAACTGGATGAAGATAATCATCAGCATGCGGGGGCCACTGACAGCCAGATCAATATTTTACCTATTTCTACAATCAAGGTTCATATGGACATTCATTAGTTATACTTGATATTATATGATTATCATATTTGTTAAGGAAATTTGATTGTTTTTTTATTCCAATTATGTATAAATTTGTTATAATCTATTTTTAGGGAGATAGAATGGATGATGCTTGTGTGATTTGCCTGGAGACCCCAGCTGCTGGAGATGTGATGCGGCATTTACCGTGCCTACACAAATTCCATAAAGAGGTAAAAAATTTGCATATCTTCACTGTTACAAATATTTATACCAAACAATTGACAATTTTTTTATTTTTAGAAATTAATATAAAATAATATAGGGAATTGTAATGACTGTCTGTGGATTTATAGATGGTGTAGATGGATCCGAAAAAAATACGGCTCCAAACTTTGAAGCCGAAATTAATATTTACCCTTGTTTTGTTCCCTAAAATGGGTCAAATGGGTGAAAATCAAATTTTTTTATGCACTTGGACAGCACCCAAGAATTTTGGAGCCGAGCTGAATTTTTTTCCAGATCCTTCTATGCATCAAAATCTGATGGAAATCATTCTTATATTCTATATTATTTTATAATAATATCTAAAAATAAGAAATTCTGCAAAATTGATGGCTGTTTTGTTGTATCTATTGGAAAAATAAGTTGTTGGAAATTATTTTGTTTTGTACAGTGCATTGATACATGGCTGAGGGGAATGAATGCTTGTCCACTGTGCAAGTCTGCTATAACCTAAACTCTGCAAATAGACCATGTCTTTTTTGCAAAAATACCCCTCTTTTACCTGGTATCCTTGTTATAAAATGTGATAGTTTTCACTGTTCTGGTAACTTTTAGGTTTTTATTCGTACATTTTAATTTTTGCCAGAAGTATTAAATGGTTTTTCTATCAGTCCTTCCCAACCATTTTTTTTTTTTGGTTTTTTTTTTCTTTAGTAGTTTTTTTATTGAGTAAAAAATAAATAGAAGTCAAGCTCCTAATATAATAACCTTGATTGGTTACATTGTTTTGTTAGGGTTACTAGAAGCAACCCCATGATATATGTCACACCCCCGGACAACCCGCCGCGCATTCAAACGCAAGGCGTTAAGCACATCACATACATTATCAATAATACAACCAACAGGCCACTATATTAAACAATAAAGGAGTTCACAAACAAATAGAAAGGGGAAATATGTCAGACATGGCTAGTCAAACAGTTACCGCCATGTCTACACAATATATAGTTCATACATATATAAATTTAAAACAAATAGTGGCTACTTTAAGAACTTCCGCTAATTCCTCACTCACGGCCTTCCTCCATGTCTTCTTCTCCATTTCCTGGAACTCACATAACAGGTGGTACGGTGAGAGAGCGAACTATCTCTCAGTGCGGGATTTAGTTCCAGCCCGGTGTTTTTACAAATCAATGCATTTAATTTCCCAAATAACAATAAAGTAAAGATTTCAAAATTTTCCCCAAATTTCCTATCAATTCAGATATGCAATCATTTCAAACAATTTTCATCCCCGCCTCTTTTAAATTCACGTTTAAGGTTTTTAAATTCCACACTCTGGAAATCCATGCCCGTACATAGAAATCCGGCGAATCGCCACACAAGGACGACCCGTTCAATCACACTCTAGATGGGCCATTGCGGGGACCCATCCGGCGAACCGTCACACAAGGACGACCCGTTCTGTTCACATTTCACACTCTGGGGTCTGCCACACACGGACAGCCTGATTTTCAAACACATGCTGAGCCGCCTCGCACGGACGGCCCTAATTTAAAGAAAACAATTCATTTACATTCCCCATTCCCAATTCACATTCACAATTCTTGTCAATTCAATTCCATGCATCAAGAACTCCTATCATGCAATTCTATACAAAATCAAACGAATGTTCGACATCCACAACATGCAGTTTATCTACCAGATTTGAAAAAGGATTTCTTACCTCTATCCATGCATTTTGTATTATTTGTAAAAAGACCAGGAACCCGCACCTGTATTCTCAGTGACTTCGTTTGAGCGTGTATTGGGATCTCGTGTATTCTCAGCGTCTCCTAGAGGCTCGCGGTTTGCTCCTAAGTTTCAACACTCTTGATTAGATTCTCATTTCTACTTAATCTACAGGATTTATATTCAATTTAACACTCTTAATTTCGCATGACATTCGTATAGAAAGTCTTAATCCTATAGCCCTATTCACAATTTATATTTATTTCATGGCAATTGTCATCCAAAGGTCAAGTACAAGTATTTAATCCACATCAATTCCAATGTGTAATTTACAATACCTACAAGTCTCAATTCATTTCCCCACAATTCAATTTAATTAACTAAACTACCACCCTCGATTCTTCCCACCAATTCAATTTGGAAATTAAATTTGAGTAATAACCTTGATTCTTGTATAACTAGACCAATTTTATAATAGAAGAGGGTTCAATTTGCAATTTGGGTTATTGGGTCTAGGGTTTTCGGTTTTGGGTTCAACCTCAGGGGTTCGGGTCTTGGGCACAGGGTTTCGGGTCTAGGGTTTGTGGTGGCCGGCGGCATCAAGGGGGAGGCTTGGGTATAGGGTTTCGGGTCTAGGGTATTGGGTTTCGGGTCTAGGGTTTGTGTTGGCCGGCGGCACAAAGGAAGGGGAAGGGTAGAGAGAAAGAGAGGCACGGCTAGAGGGGGAAAACAACGAGGAGAGGGGGGCCGGTGGTGGGGGCTGTCGGCTAGCCAAAGGAGGAGAGAGGGAGATGGCGGCACAAGAGGGAGAGAGGGGTGGGTTCGGCTGGGCCTCTTGTGGCCGGCGGCAGCCAAGAAGAGAGGGGGGGAGGGGGCGGCCAAGAAGAGCAAAAGAGAGAGAGAGAGAGAGAGAGAGACTTACAGAAAAATTGAAAGAGGGAGGAGGTTTTTCACAGGGAGCAAGGGAATGAGAAGAGATGAGAGGGTTGGGTTGATTATATTATTGAATATGGGCTAAACTTAGAATTGCATATTTCTAATTTGGGCTTACTAATTGGGCTAAGCAATGTATAATTAAAATTATATGCAGAATTTAGATATAACTTTCATGTAAATTTATAAAACGTTTTGCTATTTATTTGATTGCCTTTTTATAAATTATTTTCTGAACTATATATTATTTTTATTTTTATTTTGTTCTAAATTGGATTCTAAATTTAAAACATACCCGGATTTAGAGGCGTTACATCCTCCCCCCCTTGGAAATACTGTTCAATCCCCTGAACAGACTCGGCGTCCATCTCTTCAAACAACTCCGGGTACTTGCGCGCATTGTTTCTTCGATTTCCCAAGTAGCTTCTCGGTTGGTGTGACGTCCCCATTGCACCAATACTTGTCTAATGGTCTTACGTCGGAGACTTATTTCCTTGGTGTCCAGTATTTTCATGGGTCGTTCTTCATACCCTAAAGTTTCATCTAGTCCCAGATTTGAAAAGTCGAGGATGTGGGAGGGATCTCGGATATCTTTCCGTAGTTGAGATATGTGAAAGACTGGATGTACCTTATCTAGGGTTGGAGGTAGCGCCAGTTCGTATGCAAGTGGTCCGATTCTTCTAAGAATTTCAAATGGCCCCACATATCTAGGACTCAGTTTTCCTGCTACGCCAAAACGTTTCACTCCCCTCCTTGGAGAGACCTTCAACCAAACATGATCTCCGGTTTCGAACTCTAGTGGTCGTCTCCTCAAGTCTGCATACTTTTTCTGTCTGTCTCGAGTAGTGTCTAGTCGGGTCCTAATCAGTTGAGTTCTATCCGCGCAATCTTTTACCATTTCTGGCCCTGTTGGCATTTGTTCCCCGTTGTTTCCCCACCACAAGGGGGTCTTCCAGCGATGCCCATACCAGGCTTCAGATGGGGCCATGTCGATACTGGCATGGTAGCTATTGTTGTATGCGAACTCGGCCATTGTCAAATGATCAGCCCATGACCCTTGAAAATTGATGGCACACGCCCTTAGCATGTCCTCTAAGGTTTGGATTGTTCGTTCCGACTGGCCGTCCGTTTGGGGGTGATGAGCGGTACTGAAATTGAGTCGGGTTCCCATTGCCTCTTGAAAGCTTTTCCAGAAATGCGAGGTGAATCTCGTATCCCGGTCCGATATGATAGTTTCAGGAACTCCGTGATATTTGAAATGATATTGAAGAAATAATTATGCTAATTCTCCACCCGATGTAGGGGTTCGCAGGGGTATCAAGTGGGCTACCTTGGTCACCCGCTCTAGTCCTTGCAGTAGGGCATTCAGCTGAGGGTTCTCGAGTGGAATTCTAGTGTCGCCATCTGCGTCGCTCGTGTTTGAGTTAGTCCTGGTTCCTTTCGCCATCTCTGACTTCGCTGCGCAAAGGGTGCTTGATGTGAGTTTTTTTTTTGTTTTTTCTTCCAAGTTTTATATATATATGTACTTGCATTGTTATTAGTTACAGAGTTCATCGTATGACTTATGGTTATTCAACTCAAGGCAAATAGACGCAATTTAAAGAAGGAATTTAAGATTACGAATCGAACTTTAAATTTCTTTAGATTATAACTACTCATTTAAAACATTCAACAGAATTTAAGATACATGTGAGGTTTATAACTATATCATTTCCTTTTCCCTAAAGTGCCCTAATCGGTCTCAAAATATCCCTTAAGTATGTCTTTCCTAACGTGATACGTCCAATCGTTCCGAACTTCTGACATTGTGAATGGTTCTGCTTCCATTTCCGCTCTTATAGCTGGGTCTTCTTCTTCCTTCTAGGGTTTTTCCCCGATGAGCTTGCTCTTATTTCCCGATATTCTCCGCATTTCTGTTCTGACTGGTTGTTCGTGAGGCGGCCAGAACACTAAGCTGCGGTGCACGCAGTCTATCAGCACGTGGTGCTCCTTGAGCCAGTCCATTCCTAAGACCATTTCGTATGCTCCGGTGTCAGCCACGATTGGGTCCACTCACCATTTTCCATTATGCGTGTTCACATGAAGATCCGGACAGTATTGCTCTTCCACACTATGTTCGAGCCCTGCGAAGAAATGGCGTCTTCCGGTATTCTTCACCCTGAATCCGCTAGCCTCCACTACGTGTGGCAAGATGACGGAGTAAGGACAATTGACGGAGATTGCAGTATTGACAGTGATTCCGGACAAGTCGACCCATCCGACCATTTCCTTGACCTTTGCGGTGGCTGAGAACGTCCGTAGCCAAGTGGGCTGTCCGTTAAATTGATTTTCCATCTAGGAAAAGAATCTATTTTGCTTATCTTCTACAAAATTTAATTGGTTCAATAATCCAAGGAGAATATGTTTGTTATTTTTCAAAATAAGTTGTACCGTTACTACAAAGGCATAATCCGTCACCAAATATATATACATTTGTTACTAATGGTACGCTCGGTCCACAAAGTTTGGTCTATGACCTAAACGCCGCATCCTATTGCTAACGCTCTCTTAGCGGAAGTTTATTCATATTGTATGTGCTGGCTCTGATACCAACTAAGTTGTCACACCCCCGGACAACCCGCCGCGTATTCAAACGCAAGGCGTTAAGCACATCACATACATTATCAATAATACAACCAACAAGCCACTATATTAAACAATAAAGGAGTTCACAAACAAATAGAAAGGGGAAATATGTCAGACATGGCTAGTCAAACAGTTACCGCCATGTCTACACAATATATAGTTCATACATATATAAATTTAAAACAAATAGTGGCTACTTTAAGAACTTCCGCTAATTCCTCACTCACGGCCTTCCTCCATGTCTTCTTCTCCATTTCCTGGAACTCACATAACAGGTGGTACGGTGAGAGAGCGAACTATCTCTCAGTGCGGGATTTAGTTCCAGCCCGGTGTTTTTACAAATCAATGCATTTAATTTCCCAAATAACAATAAAGTAAAGATTTCAAAATTTTCCCCAAATTTCCTATCAATTCAGATATGCAATCATTTCAAACAATTTTCATCCCCGCCTCTTTTAAATTCACGTTTAAGGTTTTTAAATTCCACACTCTGGAAATCCATGCCCGTACATAGAAATCCGGCGAATCGCCACACAAGGACGACCCGTTCAATCACACTCTAGATGGGCCATTGCGGGGACCCATCCGGCGAACCGTCACACAAGGACGACCCGTTCTGTTCACATTTCACACTCTGGGGTCTGCCACACACGGACAGCCTGATTTTCAAACACATGCTGAGCCGCCTCGCACGGACGGCCCTAATTTAAAGAAAACAATTCATTTACATTCCCCATTCCCAATTCACATTCACAATTCTTGTCAATTCAATTCCATGCATCAAGAACTCCTATCATGCAATTCTATACAAAATCAAACGAATGTTCGACATCCACAACATGCAGTTTATCTACCAGATTTGAAAAAGGATTTCTTACCTCTATCCATGCATTTTGTATTATTTGTAAAAAGACCAGGAACCCGCACCTGTATTCTCAGTGACTTCGTTTGAGCGTGTATTGGGATCTCGCGTATTCTCAGCGTCTCCTAGAGGCTCGCGGTTTGCTCCTAAGTTTCAACACTCTTGATTAGATTCTCATTTCTACTTAATCTACAGGATTTATATTCAATTTAACACTCTTAATTTCGCATGACATTCGTATAGAAAGTCTTAATCCTATAGCCCTATTCACAATTTATATTTATTTCATGGCAATTGTCATCCAAAGGTCAAGTACAAGTATTTAATCCACATCAATTCCAATGTGTAATTTACAATACCTACAAGTCTCAATTCATTTCCCCACAATTCAATTTAATTAACTAAACTACCACCCTCGATTCTTCCCACCAATTCAATTTGGAAATTAAATTTGAGTAATAACCTTGATTCTTGTATAACTAGACCAATTTTATAATAGAAGAGGGTTCAATTTGCAATTTGGGTTATTGGGTCTAGGGTTTTCGGTTTTGGGTTCAACCTCAGGGGTTCGGGTCTTGGGCACAGGGTTTCGGGTCTAGGGTTTGTGGTGGCCGGCGGCATCAAGGGGGAGGCTTGGGTATAGGGTTTCGGGTCTAGGGTATTGGGTTTCGGGTCTAGGGTTTGTGTTGGCCGGCGGCACAAAGGAAGGGGAAGGGTAGAGAGAAAGAGAGGCACGGCTAGAGGGGGAAAACAACGAGGAGAGGGGGGCCGGTGGTGGGGGCTGTCGGCTAGCCAAAGGAGGAGAGAGGGAGATGGCGGCACAAGAGGGAGAGAGGGGTGGGTTCGGCTGGGCCTCTTGTGGCCGGCGGCAGCCAAGAAGAGAGGGGGGGAGGGGGCGGCCAAGAAGAGCAAAAGAGAGAGAGAGAGAGAGAGAGAGACTTACAGAAAAATTGAAAGAGGGAGGAGGTTTTTCACAGGGAGCAAGGGAATGAGAAGAGAGGAGAGGGTTGGGTTGATTATATTATTGAATATGGGCTAAACTTAGAATTGCATATTTCTAATTTGGGCTTACTAATTGGGCTAAGCAATGTATAATTAAAATTATATGCAGAATTTAGATATAACTTTCATGTAAATTTATAAAACGTTTTGCTATTTATTTGATTGCCTTTTTATAAATTATTTTCTGAACTATATATTATTTTTATTTTTATTTTGTTCTAAATTGGATTCTAAATTTAAAACATACCCGGATTTAGAGGCGTTACAATATATTTACCACGTATATTGAAATAAGTAAAAAAAACAAAAATATAATATGGAATGCATACAACTACATCTTCTGCAATGTCTTCCACAGTAAATGAAATATATCAATTGCATTGGTAACAACATTAATACCATGAATTGTGAATTGAATGGCAAAAAACAAGTATTTTTAGTTATCCATACAAGTAATGCAAATTTTGTTAGTGGCAGTGAATATTGATTCTATTAAAGAAAACTAGAAAATTGATATTTAAGATACAGTATTGTACAAGTTATGTTATACATTTTTTTAACAAGTAATATATAAATAATATTTAACAATTTAACATGAACAATTTATTTTTTAAATAGAATTCAATTAGCAACGAAATGATAAAAATAATAGATTTCACATATAATTCATTTTTATTTATGAATTAGGAGTATGCATTTATTCTAAGATTCAAAACAAAACTATGAGAAGAAGCTAATAATTGAAGATTCGTATGAAAATTAATTAAATAATAAACATGGTATGACTATTTTTTTAACATAGATTTTATGTAACTCCATAACATCAACCATATTAATATATATATATATATATATATATATATATATATATCTTCGATTATCCAAGAATTGATGTCATAATTTTGAGGTGATAATTAGTAAATAATAACACAATTTTTTAACTGAACTACTGTATTAATTCTATTGTGATGATGTAAAAAGTTGGTCATTCATGTTCAGGGTAATCACATAAAACATGAACATTAATAAATCCACTATCAAAGAGTTTTAAGTCAGAAAATAATAAAGAAAAACTTTTTTATCTTTTTTCTATTTATGGGTATTGTTGTCTTGTATCTATTGAATCTAAAAATTTAACATGAACAATTCATTTTTCACAAATAATTCACTCAACAATTAAAAGATACAAATAGTAGTTTTTCATAAAAAATTCATTTCTATTCATGTCTTAAGTGTACGCATTGATTCTAGTATTCACATTAAAGTTATGGGAAGAAGCTAATAATTGAAGAACTGTATGAAAAAGGAATAATTAAATCATAAACATGAACTAACTTGGTTTTTCATGTTAGATTTTCTATATGTCCATATCATGCCTCTCTCGTGTGGATGTGTGGCCCATATGGGGTCCTACTCATAGACCTAATAAACCATGATGGAAATAATGACTTTAAAGTGACCTAATAAACCCTAATTTTTCTCATTATGTTTATATATATATATATATATGTGTGTGTGTGTGTGTGTGTTCGTACATTATAACTTGATGGAAATAATGCATGACTGATGGTGGAGCAAATATATAAGAGTGACCTTTACACCTAATCATGCAAAAAGTGGCCTTTCACACTATTTTTCAATTGTTAGATTATCCTCATAATTTTTGTGTGAATTTAAAATTGAATACATACTTTAAAGTCATGCATAAAAATGAGTTGTGCGTGAACAACTACTATTTATATCTTCTCATTTTAATTTCAATTCATTTTGTTGGTAATTTCAAATTGTTAGCCACCATTAAAATATTACTTGTTAAAAAAATATTTTTAATTAACATTTTTAATTTTCATCTTAGATATGAGAGTAAATCAAATATTAATTAAATTTTCCAAAAGAAAAATTTAATAACAACAATACTATATAACAAAATAATTCAAATAAACTACAATACTCAAAAATAAAAAAAAACCAGCTCAATACACATTTAATCAAAGAACAACCTTATCGACCCTTTTATCCCTCCCTCTCATTTTCAAAGTTGCCACCAGAATATCATGGGACTGTTGAAGGGTCTAATAACCCGCATCATCTGACGGTGGTGGAGGCACCTCCACATTTTCTGACACCGTGACCTCATTTTTTATCAATCGATGTTTTGAAACAGCGTATCATCACATTTTATATTTCTACATAAATGTTTATACTTGACAACAAAATTGTTTATATAATTATATCTTATGCTACTAATTAAGATTATAAACTTCAAAAATTATATGTTTAATTATTCAAAAAAAAATTTAACCGGCGAGGATTCATTATATCATGGTTATTGAAATTGTTAACTATATCATTTCGGTTACACCTATTTATGCACACAAAATGCTCACATGAAGACGCAAATGAACTGAAACATAGTTACCCATCTTGTCATAACTTTTTGTTTACATAATTATATCGTTTGCTACTAATTAATATTATACACTTCAAAAATTATAGTTTTAATTATTTAACAAAAAAATTTAACCAAAAGCCGATATAAGAGGCTTTTCTTTATATATCAAGTTTAATACCTAATAAAGAAAATCACTTTTTGATAATCAACTTTTGATCTAGTGGTAAAGGCAATGCTCTCTGAGTGAGAGGTTCCAGATTCGAAATTCGAATTAATGGAAGATATTTTGCGAATATTAAATTGTTGGATGGATTGACCTCCAACATTTACTCAACAAAGTTGAATTCACTCCAAATGTGAATTAGACTAATTGAAAACTTTAATTTAATTACTGACCATTCTAGCGTAAAAACAGCTGCTGCAAAATATCTTGCGAGGAATCACTGTCTGACTGCACCATGGGACTCATCGGCGCACACACAATTTGTTTTTGTAATTTTCAAATTTTAAATAGTCGATTTGAAGTGCTCAACGTCTTCTCCATATTAAAATATACTTGGAGACCAAATTTTACTTTTTTTGAAATTTTTTTACTATTTTTATGGGGTTTTGAAAATCACTGTTTTTCATATTTTATTTATTTATTTTTTATTATGAAAAACAGTGATTTTCGAAAATCCCTAAAAAATAGTAAAGAAATTCAAAAAAATGTAAAATTTGGTCTGCAAGCACATTTTATGGAGAACACGTTGAGCACTTCAGATCAATTATTTGAACTTTAAAATCGCAAAACCTAATTGGTAGCACCAATGCTTTAGTCATACCATTTTGATCTTAGCCAACCTCTATATATATATGGCGAGTATGCTTGATGTGTTTTTTGTGTGTACCACACAATACGTGTCATGTTAAGGATGTAATATACTTTTAGTTTCAATATTAAAACCGGTGGGCTCTCAAAATATAAATTATGGTGCTTAATTTATATTTTTCATGATTGTTTTCAATGAATTATATTTGCACCTCTTTTTCTTTAAGATTGTGATTTGATACGGAAAAAAGCTGATTTATTTTGATTTAATTAATCGTGTGCATGCACTATAGAACTTAAATTATGTTACTGAAAGAATTCTATAATATGAACAATTCATCTAGCAACTAAAAGATATGATAATAACTTTTCGTACACAATTCATTTTTATTCATGACTTAAGAGTATGCATATTTACACTAAAATTATGAGAAGAATTGTATGGAAAAAATAATTACAAAATTATGAAAAGAATCTAATAATTGATTCAGTCGATTTCGACCGATTCCTCCAATTCCAAGTCAAGATCGTCGACTATCCGATTTCAATTGTCGGAAACATGCTTGTGAGCCGTTGAAGCATTTTTTAGCATAGTATTGGTGAACCCAAAAAATGGAAAATGGAAAATTAAGTAAAATTAGGAGAAATAAAAAACATAATGGGCATTAAATGAATAAATTGAAAGCATGATAAAAGGGGTTGCTAGCAAATCAGAAAATTCAAAATTCTGAAGAATGGAGCGAATGGAGGCGTCCCTTGGAAATTGAAATTGAGGGGATGGAAAACAACAGGTCTACTGTTTCAACAAAATATAAATAAACAAACAACAGGGGTCCCTTTGCAAATTTTCTTTGACCTTTGCTTTTGATAAAATTAATTGATAACTTTGCTTGATGATGATTGTTGATCTATTTGTTTTCTCTGTTTTGTCCAGTTTCACAAATTTATTGTTTCATAATGAGTCAAGAGAAATCTGATTTCTATTCCTTTATGAGAGTATCACATTTAGAGTAATAATAAAACATCTAGTTATGTCTTCATATAAAAATAAAGAATAAAAGCAGGGTCCTATTTGTAAAATTTTCACATTCAGTCCTTATTAGTCTTGATCCCAATGATTTCCTCAGATAAAAAAAAGGATGTTTACCAAAGTCTCATGTATGTTTCTTAAATATGTATAAAATATGTTTAATATGAAATTTCCCAAGTCAGTCTCCAAATAAATAAAGATATGTAAGATTCATGTTTAACAAAAGAATAAAATTTATCATGTTTGTAAGGACTCAATTGCCTAATTACCCTTTCATGTAGGTTTCTTTTATATATATTCTCAAAAAAAACAAAAAGGAAGCCCCCAACGAAGTAACAATTTATCCAGATCAATTCAAATTGAAGACAAGAAGCCCATTCTAAAAAAGCCCAAAAAGTAAACATTAAAAAGCTCAAATAAATCAGAAAAGGAGCCCAAAGAGATGAAACGAAGCCCAAATAATTCCGGAAGAATTTCAGAAGGCTGTCGGCGACGAGATCTGATTCTATCATCCTTGCACGAAATTTAAAGCAAGCTCATCCTTTCCGATTGAAGTCCGCAGAGGAGAAATTCAAAATAGACGCGAATCTTTGCGATCGCACGGGATTTGATGCAACGAGAGATGCTCCCAGCGAAATAAGAGCGCCCAACGTTCACTGACAGGCCTGGGCCCACTTGTCAGTGAACCAGATCTCATTTTTGCTGAGGCCCCTCAAATCCTTTGAATCATGGCACAATCTCATAACTTACAAAAAGGCCCCTGGCAGTCCAAAAACATTACAAATTAGTCCCTTCAAGTCCTTTTGGTCCAAAACTTTCTCGTTTCAAGCCTGAATCAGCTCAAGCCAACCCCAAATTGACCCAAATAAAATTATACGAACTCCAAAACCCGTTTAGAACAAATTTGAATCTGAAATAAGTCAGAAAGACACCCGATTAACCTCCCAATAAAACCAAACAAATCCAAATCAACCCAAATCAAATCCAAGTCAAACCAAAACCCTTAAAACACTCATATTAAATCCCATAAAACCTAAAATACCCAAATTACCCTAATTAATCTTATCCACACCTGATCCAAAGCTCCTTTCACACAACCAGAGTTAAAGCAAATGCCATAAGGACCGCAATGTTCCTAAACTAGACCAAATGAACTGCAATGTTCTTAAACTAGAAAAATACCGCAAAACCTCTAAACTAGACCAACGGGATCTCTACAATCCTTCCTCCTTTCCAATTTTGAAATACAAATAATAAAGAATTTAACGTGCTCACGCATTAATAGAACATGATACCAAATTTCATACATCGCATATGTATCATGGCATGTTAAATTGAAATAAACACATACACACACAGGCCAAATCAAAACACATGACCAAATCAAAACATGAGCTCTAGCTCTCCGAAATTTTTATTAATATCCAAAAAAATATATTAAATTTCAAAATCTATACCCTGTTGGACAAGATTTCGAAAACTGCTCAAACCGCAAATTTATTTTTCGATTTTGGAATTCCAAAACTGCAAAAAAAAAATTGCGATTTTCTTTTGGAATTCCAAAACCGCAAAAAAAAATTACGGTTTTGCTTTTGGAATTCCAAAACCGCAAAAAAAAATTGCGGTTTTAGTTTTGGAATTCCGAACCGCAAATTTAATTTGCAGTTTTGAACAACTTAAATTTTTTTCCGCAAAACTCTGACAAAGCAATCATAACATTTTTTTTTCTTAAATTTTTTTTTTTTTTTCAAAAATAGAAGGATTATAATATTTTATGTATTTACCTAAAAGTGACTTTTGAACCGGAATCAATAACTCAGATTCAAAACATTGTTATTTTTTATTCAATAACACACAAAGAAATATTTTAATTTTTCTTACAGCAGCAAAAAATTCGGCCTAAAAAATGTTGATCCGGGTTATTTGTCGCAGTCTTTCTAATAAATCAAATTATATAATATATCATCTATTTTCAAAGAAATATATAAAATATTTCTAATATTTCACTACAAAAAATAAATAAATAATAAATATTTCTGTTTAATTAAAAAATACTTAGAACCGGGGATTAATTCTCTGGTTCTTAGAACCGAGAATTTAATCTCCAGTTCGGACTGCTCAGAACTGAAAATATTTTTGCGAAAACTTTGTATGAAACTGGGAATTTAATCTCCGATTTGGACAGATTTCGAAATTCCTATACATGAGTTTGAAATTTAATATTTTTTATATTAATAAAAATTTCGGCTAGTTCTAGCATTCAGTTCATTTTTTACATAGGCATCAAATCCTGGAATGAACGAGGTGTTTAATGGACCTAACCCGTCCTTGATGTAATTAACGGCGGGTTTACACCGTCGGTAGTTTAACGTCCTCACAATCAATAAACTCCCTTGACAATTGATTAAAACAGTAGGCCGTCAAAGGTGAATCCCAAGATACAAATGTCCAAAACACTAGTGTCTTATAAGCCTTCCTCTCTTTTATCTCAAATACCAAAAAAAAAAAAAGCAGGCAAGACACCAGTGAGTTTTGTAAACATTTTGTCCCACACAATTATTTCCTCTATATATTGTTTTTTTTTCATTTAAGAAAATGAGGTTTAGATTTGATTCACTCTAAGATAAGACGAAAAAAATTGTGATTTATATTAAACATATTTTCTTTAGCAAATAATATCAAATAGTGGCTAACATTTTAATATGAACAAATGGGTGAATTAAAAAATACAACTAAAGGATATAATTAGTAGTTTTTCACACATAATTCATAAAAAAATTTATTCATGACTTTGAAGCAAGTATTGATTTTACATTCATCCCAAAATTGTGAGGAGATTCTAACAGTTGAGGAATTGTACTGTGAAAATAGAGTTACCATTGGGATCCAAAAGTTATATTTTTTTTAACGGGTGATATTTTCATATTAATTAACAGTAATCTGAATTTTTATAAAAGAAAGTACCATTATGATCAGTGTCACACCCCAGGACAACCCGCCGCGCATTTATGCGCCAGGCGTTAAGCACATCACATACATTATCAATAACACAACCAAATAAGCCACTATATTAAAATAAACAGGGTTCATAAACAAACAAAGGGGAAAATATGTCAGACATGGCTAGTCAAACAGTTACCGCCATGTCCGCATCATATATGATTCATACAAATATAAATTAAAAACAAATAGTGGCTACTCTTAATAGTTTCCGCTAAATTTTCTCACTCACGGCCTTCCTCCATGTCTCCTTCTTCATTTCCTGGAACCCACATAACAGTGGAAACAAAACGGGTGAGAGATCGAACTATCTCTCAGTGCGGGATTTAGTTCCAGCCCGGTGTTTTTACAAATGAATGCATTAAATACCCAAATAACATAAAAGTAAAGGTTTTTGAAATAACCCCCAAATTTCCTATCAATTTTGGACATGCAATTCTTTCAAAAACATTCTCAGTTCTGTTCCTGTTTCTCTTTAAAATTCTCACACTCCGGGTTCGCCACACATGGACAATCCGGCCTTTCTCCTTTGGGAATCCATGCCCGTACATGAAAACTTAGTTGGAGTCGCCACACGAGGACGAGCTGTTCTGTTCTGTTCTGTTCTGTTCTGTTCTTACTCCGGATCACCACACACGGATAATCCGGCCTTTCTCTCTGAGAACCCATGCCCATGCAGGATAGCCCAAAGAGTCGCCACACGAGGACGAATCTGGAAGGGTCGTTGCGGGGACCCAACCGGCAGATCGCCACACACGGACGATCCGATTTTCGAAAACACATGCAGAACCGCCACACAGGGACGGCCCCAATTTAAAACAGTTCATTAAAACTTTCCTTGTTCACATTCACACTATCCTGTCAGTTCAAATCAATGCATCCAACAAGTTCCTAACATGCAATTCTACACAAAACGAAAGAGAATTCGACATTCTCAACATGCAGTTCATCTACCAGATTGGGAAAAAGGATTACCTACCTTAATCCACGCATTTCTTATTATTTGTAAAAAGACCAGGAAACCCGCACCTGTATTATTAGTGACCTCGCGTGTGTCGGGATCTCGCGTATTCTCAGCGTCTCCTAGAACCTCGCGGTTTGCTCCTAAATTTATAAACGTTTGATTAGGTTCTTATTTCTATTTGTATTTAAATCAATTGTCATCTAACAACTTAACACAAAAATCATTTAATGGGTTAGTGAACTTCGGTCTAGGGTCAGGGTTTCGACTGAGTAGGTACGGCCTGGTCTGACCTGGGTAGGTACGGCCTAGTCTGACCTGGGTAGGTACGGCCTAGCCGCACAGCCTGGTACGGGCCTGGTCTGACCTAGGTAGGTACGGCCTACCCGCACGGCCTGGTACGGGCCGTACCAAATTTTAGGGTTTTGGGTTTTTGGGCAAGGAGTTTCGGGTCTAGGGTTGTGGTGGCCGGCGATATCAAGGAAGGGCATGGTTTCGGCCTAGGGTATTGGATTCGGGTCCAGGGCTGGTGGTGGCCGGCGGCACAAGGAAAGGGGAAGGGTAGAGAGAAAAAAAGAAAACAAAAAGGGGGGCACGGCTAGAGGGGCTGTCGGCTAGCCAAGAGGAAGAGGAGGTTGGTCGGCTGGGCCTCTTGTGGCCGGCGGTAACCAAGGAGAGAGGGGGAAGTTTCAGCCAAAAGAAACAAGAGAGAAAAAGAGAGAAGAAAGGAAAAACTTACAGAATATTGACAATGGAGAGGGATGAGAAGAGAGAAGAGATTGGGTTGCTTATATTATTGGATATGTGCTGAATTTAGGTTTGGGCCTTGCTAATTTGAGTTTGCTAAAAAAAATATTTTGACATCTATTAACTATGTTTTGCTAAAACGAACCGTCATTTCTTCTCATTTTTACTATTTATTATATTTTTATTCCTATAATTTGCTGATTATTAATTAAATTCCCATTTATTATTTTCTAAATTGGATTTTATAAAAATTAATTCATACCCATATTGAGAAGCGTTACATCCTCCCCCCCTTGGAAATCCTGTTCAGCCCCCTGAACAGCCTCGGTGTCTATGTCTTCGAACAATTCTGGGTATGTGGCACGCATCGTCTCCTCCATTTCCCAAGTCGCTTCTCGGCTGGTGTGTCGTCCCCATTGTACTAAGACCTGTTTAATGGTCTTTCGCCGGAGACTTATTTCTTTGGTGTCTAGTATTTTCATGGGCCGTTCTTCATACACTAAGGTTTCATCTAACCTCAGATTTGAAAAGTCGAGGATGTGGGAAGGGTCTCGGACATATTTCCGTAGTTGAGACACATGGAAGACTGGATGTACTTTATCTAAGGCCGGAGGTAGCGCCAGTTCGTAGGCAAGTGGTCCGATTCTTCTAAGAATTTCAAATGGGCCCACATATCTAGGACTCAGTTTTCCTGCTACACCAAATCGTCTCACTCCCCTCCTTGGAGAGACCTTCAACCAAACATGATCCCCGGTTTCAAACTCTAGTGGTCGTCTCCTCAAGTCTGCATACTTTTTCTGTCTGTCTCGAGCTGTGTCTAGTCGGTTTAAGATCAGTTGGGTTCTATCCGCGCAATCTTTTACCATTTCTGGCCCTGTTGGCAGTTGTTCTCCGTTGTTTCCCCACCACAAGGGGGTCTTCCAGCGATGCCCACACCAAGCTTCAGCTGGGGCCATGTCGATACTGGCATGGTAGCTATTGTTATATGCGAACTCGGCCATTGTCAAATGATCAGCCCATGACCCTTGAAAGTTGATGGCGCACGCCCTTAGCATGTCCTCTAAGGTTTGGATTGTTCGTTCCGACTGACCGTCCGTCTGGGGGTGATGAGCAGTACTAAAGTTGAGCCGGGTTCCCATTGCCTCCTGGAAGCTCTTCCAGAAATGCGAGGTGAATCGCGTATCCCGATCTGATATGATGGTTTCGGGAACTCCATGGTATTTGAACTGACATTGAAGAAAGAGCTCTGCCAGTTCTCCACCCGATGTAGGGGTTCGTAGGGGTATGAAGTGAGCTACCTTGGTCAGTGTATCTACAATGACCCAGATTGAGTCATATCTCTTTTGGGTTCGCGGTAGCCCCGTGATGAAGTCCATGGTGATGATTTGGAACTTCATTTGTGCCCTGGAGTTTGGGTATAGCAACCCTGCCATCTTCCTCCGTTCTGCTTTCACTTGTTGGCAGGTGATGCATCTAGCGACAAATTCTGACACATCTTTCTTCATGTTGGGCCACCAAAATTGGGTACGGAGGTCCTTATACATCTTTACTTCTCCTGGGTGAAGGGTATATCCCGATTCGTGGGCTTCTCGTAGAATTTCGTTTCTCAATCCCCCCTGTTCTGGGACACAAACCCGCTGGTTGAAATAGAGGAGCCCATCATCGTTTTCCTTGAAGGTCGACATTGGATTGGTACGGGCCAATTCCCGGTACCTTTGATGTCGCTCGTCGCCTTGGTCTGCGTCCCGGATTCGAGACTTCAGTTCTGGTTGTACCGATATAGCCGCTAGGGTGAGTACCGCATCCTTCGCGGTTCCCTTGATGTCAGTTTCTTCCTGAATCCAGCTGGCCGATACACACACTCCCAAATTCATGTGTCGCATTTCTTTGATCAGTTCTGTCTCTTGGGTTATTGCCTCTGCCAAGTTTGACGCCCCTTTCCTACTGAGCGCGTCTGCCACCACATTTGCCTTCCCAGCCAAGTACTGTATGTCTAAATCATAATCCTTCATTAGTTCCAGCCACCTTCTTTGTCTCATGTTCAATTCCTTCTGGGTAAACACATATTTTAGACTTTGGTGATCCGTGAATACTCGGCATTTCGCCCCATAGAGGTAGTGTCTCCATGCCTTGAGCGCGAAGATTACTGCTGCTAATTCCAGGTCATGTGTGGGGTAGTTTTGTTCATGGTTCTTCAATTGCCGTGACCCGTAGGCAATTACTTGTCCGTCTTGCATGAGCACACATCCCAGGCCGTTTCTTGACGCGTCCGTATACACTGTGAATTCTTGGTCCGGTTTGGGTAATGTTAATACTGGGGCACTGGTTAGTAGTTTCTTCAGGGTTTGGAAACTCTCTTCTTGACTTTCCGTCCATTTAAAAGTAGTTCCCTTGTGCAGGAGTTGGGTCATGGGTCGGGCTGTCTTTGAGTATCCGGGAACGAAGCGCCTATAGTATCCCGCTAACCCTAGGAAGCTGCGTATATCCGCTACGTTCTTGGGTTGGGTCCATTCTACCACTGCTTTGATTTTATCTGGGTCCACCCGGATACCTTCTCCCGTCACTACGTGTCCCAGAAATTTAACCTCTTTCATCCAAAATTCACACTTGGAGAATTTGGCGTACAACTGGTGTTCACGTAATCTTTGCAATACTGTACGCAGGTCCTCGGCATGATTCTCTTCCGTCTTTGAATAAATCAATATGTCATCAATAAAAACGATGACACAGCAATCAAGTAGGTCATGGAATACCCGGTTCATCAAATCCATGAATGCTGCCGGAGCATTGGTTAACCCGAATGGCATGACAGTAAATTCATAGTGCCCGTAACAGGTACGAAACGCTGACTTTTCTACGTCTTGCGGTTGGATCTTCAACTGATGATACCCCGATCTCAAGTCAATCTTGGAATAGACCGCCGCCCCTTGGAGTTGGTCGAATAGGTCTTCAATTCGCGGAAGAGGATATTTGTTTTTGATTGTGACTTTATTTAACTCTCGGTAGTCGATGCAGAGTCTCATACTACCATCTTTCTTCCTGACGAATAGCACTGGTGCGCCCCACGGCGATGTGCTTGGTCTTACGAATCCCAGTTCTAGAAGTTCCTCTAACTGGACCTTCAGTTCCTTAAGTTCCGCCGGTGCCATTCGATACGGGGCCTTAGAGATTGGACGGGTACCAGGTAGTATGTCTATGTGGAATTCGATTTCCCGATCAGGGGGTATTCCTGGCAGTTCCTCCGGGAATACATCGGTATACTCTGAGACGATAGGTACCGACGTTATCTCTGGTTTTCCCGTCTCGAGTTTCATCACGGTGACTAGGAAGGCGGAACAGCCACTGTCGATGAGTCTCCTTGCTTGGTTGGCAGATATTGTAGGGGTTCCGCCTCCTCGTTTCCTGAGCCGGATAGTGAGGTCATGGAGACCGGGCCTGTTGATGACCATCCTTCCCTTCAGGCAGTCAATCGTCACGCCGTTTCGAGTGAGCCACTCAAGACCCAACATTAGGTCATAGAGACCCGTCTTAGAGACTATGGGATTTATCGGGAATTCCCTCCCCGCTAATTGGAGTTTTAACCCTACGCTTCGAATTTCCGGGGTAGTATATTGCACTGCGGGGGTACTTATAGTCAATAGTTTACCCGAGTCCCGGGTCGGTACTCTGTGTTTGTCTACCCACTCCCTTCCTATGACTGAATGACTACAACCAGTGTCTATGAGTACAAAAGCAGGAATTCCAGAAAGTTCAAACGTACCAGTTAGAAGGTCAGTAGCCACATCCTCTTCTTCGTAATATTCCTTAGTCGGGTTCACACCCATCTCACAACTGCAACATTCATGCGCATGCACTCCCACCCTTTGGTTTCCTTGGTTCCCGCTGCGGTTGTCATTGGGAGGGTTGTAGTTACCGGTCCCTCTGCCAAGCGGTGCCCGCGTAGGTGGAGCTGCGTTTCCCACCTGTTGTCGGGAATCATTTCGCTGCAGGGGGCAGTCCTTGATGAAGTGTCCATGTTTGTTGCACCGATGACACACCCCCAAACGGAAGCTGCATTGTTCCGTTGCGTGGTTACGGCCACAATAATTGCACAGGGGTGCTGGGTTAGTTTGATAGTTGGGCCGGGCATTCCCGAAATTTCCTCTATTTGGGGCCGATCTCACAGGTTCCTCCACCTTGGGTCGTACATTCCTCAATCCCCCAGCTTGACCGATGCGGCCGTCATATGACTCCGCGGTAGTTGCCCTTAACATTAGATCCGACAGTCGGTTGGTCCCCGGAGTATCAATGATCTGAGCAAGACGGGGGTTCAGTCCCCCGAGGTATTGTTGTCTGAGGCGGAATTCATCTCTCACGATATCGGGTGCATACCTCATTAAGTTCTCAAACTTGGAGTTATACTCCACCACTAAACTGCTCCCCTGTTTCAAGCTTGTAAACCGTTGTCGGAGTGCCTCTCTTGACATGGTGTCCATATAGCGGCGTTCGAATTGCCTTTCGAACTCCGTCCACCCTTTTTCCTCAGCAGTTTCACCCCACCCGCGTTTCACCTCTTGCCACCAAAATCGAGCATGACCCTCCAGTAGTTGAGTAGCTAGCTCCACTCGGTGTTCCTCAGGGGCTCTCAAGATTTGAAGTTTATCCTTGATGTTTGCGACCCAGTTCTCTGCTGCGGCAAAGTCACCTGTCCCATCGAAGGTCGGGGGGCGCAATGAGGTGAACGATCGGTAGTATTCAAAGAACGTGTCGGCCTCTCCAGGCTGTCGCTGTTCGTATTCCATGGCTACCCTGGTCACCCGCTCTAGTCCCTGCAGTAGGGCATTCAACTGAGGGTTCTCCAGTGGAATCCTAGTGTCGCCATCTGCGTCGCTCGTGTTTGAGTTAGTTCTGGTTCCTTTCGCCATCTCTGACTTCGCTGCGCAAAGGGTACTTGATGTGAGTTTTTCATTCTTCCAAGTTTTATATATATACATATATACTTGTATTGTTATTAGTTACCGAGTTCATCGCATGACTTATAGATATTCAACTCAAGGCAAATAGACGCCATTTAAAGAAGGGATTTCAAATTACGAATCAAAATTTAAATTTCTTTAGATTATAACTACTTATTTAAACATTCAACGAAATTACAGATATGTCCTAATCGGTCTCAAAATATCCTTTGAGTATGTCTTTCCTAACGTGATATGTCCAGTCGTTCCGAACTTCTGACATTGTGAATGGTTCTGCTTCCATTTCCGCTCTTATAGTTGGGTCTTCTTCTTCCTTCTGGGGCTTTTCCCCGATGAGCTTGTTCTTGTTTCCCGACATTCTCCGCATTTCCGCTCTGACTGGTTGTTCGTGAGGCGGCCAGAACACTAAGCTACGGTGCGCGCAGTCTATTAGCACGTGGTGCTCCTTGAGCCAGTCCATTCCTAAAACCATTTCGTATGCTCCGGTGTCAGCCACGATTGGGTCCACTCGCCATTTTCCATTCTGCGTGTTCACATGAAGATCCGGACAGTATTGCTCTTCCACACTATGTTCGAGTCCTGCGAAGAAACGGCGTCTTCCGGTATGCTTCACTCTGAATCCGCTAGCCTCCACTACGTGTGGCGAGATGACGGAGTAAGGACAATTGACAGAGATTGCAGTATTGACGGTGATTCCGGACACGTCTACCCATCCAACCATTTCCTTGACTTTTGCGGTGGTTGCGAATGTCCTTAGCCAAGTGGGCTGTCCGTTACGTTGATTTGCCATCTAAGGAAAGAATCTATTTGGTTTATTTTCTACAAAATTACATTAGTTCAATCTTTCAAAAAGAAAATATCCTTGTTATATTTCAAAATAATTTGTATCGTTACTAAAAAGCATAATCCGTCACTAAATATATATACATTTGTTACTAACGGTACGCTCGGTCCACATGGTTTGGTCTATGACCTAAACGCCGCAGCCTATTGCTAACGCTCTCTTAGCGGAAGTTTATTGATATTGTATGTGCTGGCTCTGATACCAACTTAGTTGTCACACCCCAGGACAACCCGCCGCGCATTTATGCGCCAGGCGTTAAGCACATCACATACATTATCAATAACACAACCAAATAAGCCACTATATTAAAATAAACAGGGTTCATAAACAAACAAAGGGGAAAATATGTCAGACATGGCTAGTCAAACAGTTACCGCCATGTCCGCATCATATATGATTCATACAAATATAAATTAAAAACAAATAGTGGCTACTCTTAATAGTTTCCGCTAAATTTTCTCACTCACGGCCTTCCTCCATGTCTCCTTCTTCATTTCCTGGAACCCACATAACAGTGGAAACAAAACGGGTGAGAGATCGAACTATCTCTCAGTGCGGGATTTAGTTCCAGCCCGGTGTTTTTACAAATGAATGCATTAAATACCCAAATAACATAAAAGTAAAGGTTTTTGAAATAACCCCCAAATTTCCTATCAATTTTGGACATGCAATTCTTTCAAAAACATTCTCAGTTCTGTTCCTGTTTCTCTTTAAAATTCTCACACTCCGGGTTCGCCACACATGGACAATCCGGCCTTTCTCCTTTGGGAATCCATGCCCGTACATGAAAACTTAGTTGGAGTCGCCACACGAGGACGAGCTGTTCTGTTCTGTTCTGTTCTGTTCTGTTCTTACTCCGGATCACCACACACGGATAATCCGGCCTTTCTCTCTGAGAACCCATGCCCATGCAGGATAGCCCAAAGAGTCGCCACACGAGGACGAATCTGGAAGGGTCGTTGCGGGGACCCAACCGGCAGATCGCCACACACGGACGATCCGATTTTCGAAAACACATGCAGAACCGCCACACAGGGACGGCCCCAATTTAAAACAGTTCATTAAAACTTTCCTTGTTCACATTCACACTATCCTGTCAGTTCAAATCAATGCATCCAACAAGTTCCTAACATGCAATTCTACACAAAACGAAAGAGAATTCGACATTCTCAACATGCAGTTCATCTACCAGATTGGGAAAAAGGATTACCTACCTTAATCCACGCATTTCTTATTATTTGTAAAAAGACCAGGAAACCCGCACCTGTATTATTAGTGACCTCGCGTGTGTCGGGATCTCGCGTATTCTCAGCGTCTCCTAGAACCTCGCGGTTTGCTCCTAAATTTATAAACGTTTGATTAGGTTCTTATTTCTATTTGTATTTAAATCAATTGTCATCTAACAACTTAACACAAAAATCATTTAATGGGTTAGTGAACTTCGGTCTAGGGTCAGGGTTTCGACTGAGTAGGTACGGCCTGGTCTGACCTGGGTAGGTACGGCCTAGTCTGACCTGGGTAGGTACGGCCTAGCCGCACAGCCTGGTACGGGCCTGGTCTGACCTAGGTAGGTACGGCCTACCCGCACGGCCTGGTACGGGCCGTACCAAATTTTAGGGTTTTGGGTTTTTGGGCAAGGAGTTTCGGGTCTAGGGTTGTGGTGGCCGGCGATATCAAGGAAGGGCATGGTTTCGGCCTAGGGTATTGGATTCGGGTCCAGGGCTGGTGGTGGCCGGCGGCACAAGGAAAGGGGAAGGGTAGAGAGAAAAAAAGAAAACAAAAAGGGGGGCACGGCTAGAGGGGCTGTCGGCTAGCCAAGAGGAAGAGGAGGTTGGTCGGCTGGGCCTCTTGTGGCCGGCGGTAACCAAGGAGAGAGGGGGAAGTTTCAGCCAAAAGAAACAAGAGAGAAAAAGAGAGAAGAAAGGAAAAACTTACAGAATATTGACAATGGAGAGGGATGAGAAGAGAGAAGAGATTGGGTTGCTTATATTATTGGATATGTGCTGAATTTAGGTTTGGGCCTTGCTAATTTGAGTTTGCTAAAAAAAATATTTTGACATCTATTAACTATGTTTTGCTAAAACGAACCGTCATTTCTTCTCATTTTTACTATTTATTATATTTTTATTCCTATAATTTGCTGATTATTAATTAAATTCCCATTTATTATTTTCTAAATTGGATTTTATAAAAATTAATTCATACCCATATTGAGAAGCGTTACAATCAGCAAAGAAGAATATATATATATATATATATATATATATATATAGAATCTGACTAATATGCTACGCGTATAAAAGGGCCTCTCCGTGCTACGGCTCACTTTTTGAGTTTTCAAAATCCTAACGGTCGATCCGAACCGTTCAACATGATCTCCATATGAATATGTACTTGCAAACCAAGTTTTACATTTTTTATTATTTATTAAGCCACTTTGAAAATCACTGATCCAATGGTCCAGCAGATTTTACTGTTGTGTACAAATTAGTGTTTTTCCAAAGTGGCTTAATAAATAGTAAAAAAATTCTAAAAAATGTAAAATTTGTTTGCAAGTACATATTCATATGGAGATCATGTTGAACGGTTCGGATCGACCGTTAGAATTTTGAAAACTAAAAAGGTGAGCCGTAGCACAGAGGGCTCTATGCTACGCGTAGCACCGTAGCACTGTGTGTGTGTGTCTATATATATATATATATATATATATATATATATATATATAGAGCTGGGCTATGGTGAGTTGTGAAGTAAGATGTCATTTTTACTTCACGCTCATATTTTCATTTTGAAAATTCAAACACCCGATCCGAACCGCTCAACATGTTCGAAATATTGAAATGTGCTTGGAGACTAAATTTTACATTTTTTGGAATTTTTTTACTATTTATTAAGCCACTTTGAAAATCGCTGATCCGGTGGTCCAGAAAATTTTACTGTTTTTTACTGTTCACAGTGGATCAGCGATTTCAAAGTGGCTTAATAAATAGTAAAAAAATTCCAAAAAATATAAAATTTAGTCTCCAAGCACATTTCAATATTTAGAAAAAGTTGAACGGTTCCGATCGGGTGTTTAGATTTTCAAAATGAAAATATGGCGTGAAGTAAAACGACGTTTTACTTCGCAACTCACCATAGCCTATCTCTATATATGCCTAAATCTGTCCAATTCTGAGCGACTATTAATTGTAGTATTGACAATTATTTTATGTTTTGAAGGTTGAATAAGATAAATTTATCTGAAATTAATATACTTAATTATAAAAAAAAATTATACACTTATATTTCATTATATTTATCTGAAATTAATATACTTAATTATATAGGAGGGCTCAAATGCCCCAATTATTTCCCACATCTTTATCTCTGATTTCAAAACAGACGATCCGAACCGCTCAACATGATATCCACATTAAAATGTCATTGGAGATCAAATTTTATATTTTTTAAAATTTGTTTACTATTTTTTAAAATAGATACAAAATCACTGTTTTCAGAAAAATTTGGACCATCTAAAAACAGTGATTTTGCACCTAGCTTAAAATATAATAAAAAAAATTTAAAGAAATATAAAATTTAGTCTCCAATCACATTTTAATGGATAAAACGTTGAGCAGTTCGGATAGTTTATTTGGACTTCGAATTGAAGATAAAGATGTGGGATACAATTCGAATTGAAGATAAAGATGTGGGATACAATTAGAGTATTAAATTAGTCCGATACACTTTACTTCTCAAAATGTTTACAATATGAATTTATTCATTACTTTAAAACAGGATGGACTATTTCATGGCTCTCAAAATTTGGTACTAAAAAGAATAATAGTACACTTATTAACGGAAAGAAGAAAGTTAATGAAAGATTACAAAAGAGACTTCAAAATTATGGTGCTAGAGACTTCAAAATTTTGAATAGAAGCTATCTCTGGATTTCAAAATATCACAAAATTTTGATCAATTTAGAAGTGGCTTTTTCTTGTTTTCCCATTTGTTCAACCTTTTGTTAGCTTCCTCCACCTACAGTATCATACAACGAACCAAATAAAATTATTAACAAATTTTTTCTCAATATATTATTTGTCAAAATACAAATAAATGCATATACTTCTAAAAAAAAAGAATCAATCTTACTACTGTAATTAAATAAGCATAAATAAGTTGTTATGTACCTCTTTGTTCCAATTTGTCCTTACAGTGACCCAAATTAGAATTACAGTCTGCATGAAAGTTCCTCCAATCATTCCTAACCATATTCCCTGTTTGCAAAATATATGAAATTAATTTGATCAAATTATGGCTCTCATACAAATGCAATATTGAATAATTATATAACATTTTTGTTGTTAATTATGAAATTGAAAACTTAAAGTTGGTGACAACATCATTAACACACTGTTAACAAATTAATTGGCTGGAAGAGAAGTTGCAAAATGGCCCTTGTTATGATATATAAATTCCAAGAAAATTGAAAATTTGTAATTTGTCCATTAAAATTTTGTAATTTGTATATAAATCAATATATACTTTTCAGTCTATTTAAATAAAATTATACTATCACAAGATTTTATACCCCAATTTCAATTTTCTAGTTTAACCCCTGATTTTTATTGGATCTAAATTGCAAGGAAACAAATATTTGTATGTATATATATAAATATACTTACTGATGCACCAAAATTGAAGTAGAAACCAAGGAGGCATCCAAGAGGAATCCCCACAATGTAATAGCAACCAACATTTACATATGCAACAAATGCTTGCCATCCACAACCAACAGCCACCCCTTTTCAAGAAAAATAAAACAAACAAACAAACAAAATTTACATCTGATATTAGGTATAGCAAATATTTACATCATTTCTTTATTTTTAGGAGCTATTGGCATTTTCCAACTATATAAATATATTTTTGAATAACAATAATAAAAATAATAACTGGGATGTTATCTAATAACCTTTAATTCCTATAAAAATACAACTAGTGTACAATTAAATAATTAAACAATAACATGTCATTAAATCCCAACAACTACCAAACAAGCAATAAATGCTTTTGTTTCTTACTGTTTCCTAGTAAATAACAAATTAATAATATTATCTTTTAAAGGGTTAGAACCTTCAAGGCAATATTACCTAACACCTACATGCTACATAAAACTTTTCATTAATTATTTTGTCCTTTCTAAACCTGTCAAACAACACTTTTGTTTTTGTGTATAAATTTCCTGGAGAACCGAGTAGGTCCGATGCCCATTGAACCTACTTTTAGGTTCAACGCCACGCTGACCGTCCGATCAAGTACAAGATTTGTGCACACGAAAATTGAAACATACAGGCACGGAGTTTAAAGCATTTCGCACGAATCTAAAAGCAAATCGATGGTGATTAAACCCATCGAACCGAGGTAGGTCCGATGCCCATCGGACCTACTCTCAGGCATTGATGGATGGATGGACTTCAACCAAGTCGTTTTCCGATTTGCAAAGTTCAAACAGTCGATTCAAACCATTAGATGTTCGATCTATATTAAATTGTGCTTGGAGACCAAATTTTACATTTTTTGGAATTTTTTTACTATTTATTAAGATGGTTTGAAAATCGCTGTTTTGAAGTTTTTTTCAGCACCATTGAAAACAGCAATTTTCAAACCATCTTAATAAATAGTTAAAAATTCCAAAAAAATATAAAATTTGGTCTCCAAGCACATTTTAATATAGATTGAACATCTAATGGTTTGAATCGACTGTTTGAACTTTGGAAATCGGAAAACAACTTGGTAACACCGGAGGGCTAGGAACAAACGTTTTGATATTAGCCACTCTCTATATATATATTTATTATAATTTTATCCTATTATTTAAAAAATATTTTTAATTAAATAAATTGATATATAAATTAATGTTTGTGTAAATTACTGATTAAAAATATATAAAATATTGGATAAATTAATTTATCATATTATTCAAAGTTTATAATTTTATCCTATTATTTACAAAAATATAAATTGTTGTTGTAAATTACTAATTGAAAAAATCAATTTAATCATACATTATTAAATAAAAAATATAAAAAATGTTGTATAAATCAATCTAATCAAAATAGTAAACATTATACTGTTATACATACAAATGAAAAAAAGTATCATATATAATTTAATATTAATCAATTACCAATAAAATAGCTCTTAATCGTATATTTTCTCGATAAGCTAACGCAAAAGTTTTTAACCCTTACCAATATCTACCTTGTCGAATACAATCCGTATCGGTTAAACAAATCAAATGATTTAACAAGTAAACTAGTAACAAAAAGTGCAGACCTGATAGCACTGGTTGAATGCCGTTAAGGATTAGAGTGGCAGCGAGAAGCGGAGTCATGGCTGCGACTGCATCGGAAACATCTTCTCCTTCGGTAAATATGTAACTGATGTAGTTTCGGCAACATAATATGATAATTGACAGTATCACTGATATTACAAAAGACAGTGCCGTCACGACGACAACTGAGAAAGAGGCCGATTTCGGGTGTCCTGCTCCAAGCTCATTGCTCACTCTCACACTACATTCATTCAAACAAATTAAACTACATATATTACCACAAATTTCATATACATTTGATATACTGGTAATCTGGTTCTTAATTTTACGGGACTTTACCTTGCAGCAGCATTGAATCCAACTGAAATCATGAATACCCAACCAGATATTGTCATGCTGAATTAAATCAAAAGATCATGGATGTTAGATAGGTAATTAATGGTATAAAAATTTATACAAGTGCAAAACAATTGAAGGCCATGTACTTACCATACTGATAGCGAAGCGAGTGCCATTTCGGGGTCTGGTAAAAGCCCCGCAACAAGCACAAGTACCTGAAAGTACCATGTTTCTAAACAAAGCATCACAGCTGAAGCAAGTGACAGCTTGAAGAAATCTGGTAGACCCGAAAACGCTTGCAAGCTAAACCCGGTCCATGTAAGCCGGCATCGGGGACTCCAAACAATGTACACAAACTGCGCCAACACTATGATCCACCAACTGATACTGAGCATAAGCGAAGCGCCGATCAAACCGAGTCCGAATTTGTACACCACAAGCCAACTCAATATCAAATGCACCACAAGTGTACCCGCCGAAATGTAAGCGCTTGGTGCCATGATACTCTGAGCTTGCATGAACTTTTGGATCGGGAAATTTGCGGCGTAGGCAAAGATTTGAGGGATCAAACCGTAAACAAAAATCGCAGCGGCACTTGCGATTTCGGGGGATTCACCAAGAAGGATTAGAAGGGGTTTAGAGAAACCGTACATAACGGCCAAGGGGATACCGGTTGCCATTAGGAGAACAGTCGACCGTTGGAGGTATACGCCGAGCATGTCGTACTTTTGTGCGCCATACGCTTGGCCACATAGGGTTTCCACAGCACTTCCCATCCCTAGCTGTCAATTAAATTGGATTTGTTGCAATATATATTAGCACTTGCAAAACAAATTAAGTATATGTATGTCTTACTCATAAAAGAAAGATGAATTTAGTACAAATTTTATAATTCATCAAATAAGTTGCAATTACAATAATTCAATATATCTTATTATTTTTCATGACATGATGAATAATATTAGAATTGTAGGATATTTGATACACACCAGCTAAGATCACAATATAATTATAATTTTTTCACATTATATTGTAAAATATTGTCGAAAATCTGCTAAATTTAGATACAATGTGAAACACAATATATGTCACAATCAATTAATAGAATTTGAATATCCAACTACAAAAAATACTAAAGAAAAGCTAGAGAACCAATTAAGTTTCTTAAATTAAATTGGTGAGTGTGATATATAGGTACTAGTTTTGTACTACTCTGATAGGAACACTTGTGCTCTGTGATTTCTTTAATGAAATAGGTGGGATCTCTATATGCACTTTTGTCAAAAAAAAAAATAATAATAAAAAACAAGAGACATCTCTCAGTTGAAAATTTGTACCATATTGTAGTTGCATGTCAAAATCAAAATAATTTCATACTGTTCCTTGAATTTTGGCTCTTTAAAATATATAATCCTATATCATCATCTAATAATAAATATATAAAAATGGATAGGTTGGTCAAAGCATTGACCTTTTTTGTTCCAATAAGACAAAATTACTTCTTGAACTTTGTCATTGAACTTTGTCATTCAACATAATATATTTCACTAAAATACTAAATCATCAAAACCTACCACATTTGTTTATCAAAGCCAATGTGCAATTGATTTATCACCAACCTTATTTAAAGGATAAAGAACACCATACATGTGCAATTGATTTATTTGTTTAGCTAGACATGGTTTATGGTGAACATATATACACCACATAAATGTAACAAAAAGAAAATGTGCTTCCCTTCAAAATTAATTGCATAATAAATCAAATTGCTCCGGTACATGTGCCTAGCTATAAATGGGGTACTTCCTGATTCTCTTTAATTATTTATTAATTAAATTAAGAAACCAATGTTTTCTAATTTTGAACTGAGTAAAAGATCCAAAATCTAATTTCATAACTATATTTAGTCCTAAACACTGAGCACCATTATCTGAGAAAACTAATTAATTTGCACTAAAATCTGAAAGCTCAACATTGCACCCCCTAAATTTTTCTCAGAGAGCAACAAAAAATTGAAATCCTTGTTATTAATTCACTACACATTGTGTGCCCGCGCGTGCGCGCGTGTGTGCGCGCGTGTGTGTGCGTACCATAAGGCCGTAAGCGAAGATTTGGATGCCGGTGTTGCCGAGAGAAGCCGCAGCGAGCTCTAACGTGCCGAGATGTCCAGAGAAAATCTGAGTGGACATCGACATGAGATAA
The DNA here is from genome assembly GCA_028015225.1 of Carex myosuroides. NCBI lineage: Eukaryota > Viridiplantae > Streptophyta > Magnoliopsida > Poales > Cyperaceae > Carex > Carex myosuroides. The sequence continues at coordinate 4,962,115 of CM051483.1, forward strand.
TTGATCATGTACACAAAAACAGCGGGTGCCGCTAGCTTCACCAGCAACCGCATCTCGATCAAGGTTGCAAGCCAAGTACGGCGAGCCCACGGCAACGAGTGATCATTCAAAACACTCTCTAGAGCAACACTTGCTCCATGAGAAGCACCGCCGTCGCCATTTCCTACTTCGTTAGGATTAGAGGAGGCCGGTAGAGGCCGGTCAGGGGTAGAAAGGAGAGGTGTGTGTAGCTTTTGGTGTGTGCTCATGATCAGAGTTAGGAGTTGAAAATGTCAAGCTATGAAATGAAGGGGGAACTGGTTTCTTTAATTTCTGCCCTAGTTACCTAGAAGATGAAGTGGTTGGTTGTATTTATATGCAAAGTCGGATACTTTGGGTGAGATGTATTGATATCAACCAGTGATTCAATGTTTTCAATATTAATATTTTTTTATTGAAGAGTTGATACAATCTAACATTTTTTAAATAATATTTTTCAGAACTAAAAATGCGTCTCTAGCTCTGAAACATTTCTGTAGACTTGTGTCACTAATAAGTCTACACATCTCTTTAATTGTCTTATTTTTTATTAATTGTTGTATCTAAATATTTCTTTCATTGTTTATTATCGAGTAGAACTATAAAATCTATCAGATTGGCTTCAAACGAATAATCTAAACAGTTGAAACCCTTCTACCTTACGAGTGATGCGTCTACATGTGAAAATTTTAAACTTTCGAATTAATTTAGTGTACAGTCAAGCGGTCAAAATTATAAGGTTTATAAATTAATTTTAATGCATTCATTTTTTGAATGTTTTTGACCACTTGACTCTATACAAAATTAATTTCAAAATTTTAACTTTTTGCATGGAGATGCATCACTCGTAAGGTAGAAGAATTGCAACGGTTCAGATTCATCGTTTGAAGTCAATCCGATAAGTTTTAGAGTTGAGTTCACAAAGAAACTTGGTGAACTTAAGAACACCCTTGTTCTACTCTTTATTATCACCTATATATTAAGAGGAGGGATCAAGTTACAACAAATTTGAGTTACAACAAAGTTACAACAACCATTTTTTTGTTTTCAAAGTCCAAATCGTCGATCCAAACAGTTCAACATGATTAATTATCTAAATAAAATGTGCTTGCAGATCAAATTTTACATTTGTTTGAATTTTTTTACTATTTATTAAGATGGGTACAAAATTCAATGGTCTGAATATGACTATTTTTTGTAAAATACTTAATAAATAGTAAAAAAATTCAAAAAAAAATGTAAAATTTGCTTTGCAAGCACAATTTATTGTAGAGATCAATGTTGGTATAGAGGTTGGCTAATATATCAATGTTGGTATAGAGTAATTCACTATACCAAGTGGGTTTTTATGATTTCGAAGTTCAAATAATTAATTTGAAGTGCTCAACATGTTCTCCATATTAAAATATGCTTGGAGACCAAATTTTACATTTTTTGAAAATTTTTGACTATTTTTTTCGGATTTTTGAAAATCCTAGTTTTCAGATTTTATTATTATTATTTACCATATTAAACAGTGATTTTCAAAAATCCGAAATAAATAGTAAAAATTTCAAAAAATATAAAATTTGGTCTCCAGACACATTTTAATATGAAGAGTACACGTTGAGCACTTCAAATCAATTATTTGAACTTCGAAATCACAAAACCCACTTGGTATAACCAACTGCTGTATACCAACATTGGTATATTTACCAACCTCTGTGTATATATATATATATTAACATGAGATGAAAGATAAAAATTATCAAATTATCCTTAGTTTAAGAGATCTGATTTGATTTCAAAAACTAGGTCTCCGTATAAAAAGCAATATATATATTTATAACTGTGCTAGTTGCATGCATTTTTTAAATGAGGCATGTTGTGAGCAGTGCCAGTATATATGTACTTTAAATTGGTTAATTATATCATTTTTCCAACATCATGAGTTTTTTTTATTTTGAAAATAGATCGGTCAACTAACATATCCAGATAAAATATCAGGTTCCAATAAAAATATTGATTACTTAATTAATTATCCCGGCGTGATTTGCTCAAATTCCATGTGGTAGCTCCTTAATAGTTGCATATAATGTATACTCCGATATCTGCTACACATATATACATACATATATATTACTTTGATACACACATATTTAGACATCGTTTTGATAGAAATAATAAATAAAGTTAATAATTTTAGAAACGAGTGAGGCTACGGTACAACAGTTGGATATAATGTATACTCCGATATCTGCTACACACATATATATAGATGAGCTATGGTGAGATGTGGAGTAAAACTAAGTTTTTACTTCATGGCACTATATTTTTATTTTGAAAATCCAAACAACCGATCCGAACTGCTCAACATGTTCTCTATATTGAAATGTGTTTGGAGACCAAATTCTACATTTCTTGAAATTTTTTTACTATTTATTAAGCCACTTTGAAAATCACTGATTCACTATGAACGGTAAAAACAGTAAAAATTTCTAGACTACCGGATCAGCGATTTTCAATGTGGCTTAATAAATAGTAAAAAAATTCGAAAAAAATGTAAAATTTGGTCTCCAAGCACATTTCAATATAGAGAACATGTTGAGCAGTTCGAATCGGTTGTTTGGATTTTCAAACTGAAAATATAACGTGGAGTACAAACTTGTTTTACTCCACGTCTCACCATAACTCATATATATATATATATATATATATATATATAGAGAGAGAGAGAGATGGGCTATGGTCATTGCAATGCATAGGCACCCTTGTGCATTGGACCATAAATCACCGATTCAAAGTCCAAATGACCGATCCAAATCATTCATCTTGTTCTCCATATTAATATGTGCTTGGAGACCAAATTTTACATTGATTGGAAATTTTTTACTATTTATTAAGCCACTTTGAAAGTTTCTGATCCAACGGTGAACAGTAAAAAACAGTAAAATTTTCTGGACCACCAGATCAGAAACTTTCAAAGTGGCTTAATAAATAGTAAAAAAATTCCAAAAAATGTAAAATTTGGTCTCCAAGCACATATTAATATGGAGAACAAGATGAATGGTTTGGATCGGTCATTTGGACTTTGAATCGGTGATTTATGGTCCAATGCACAAGGGTGCCTATGCATTGCAATGTATAATAGCCCATCTATATATATATATATATATATATATAGAGTATGGCTAATGTGCTTCCTCTAGAACTTCAGCCTCGTGCTTCCGGGGGCATATCTTAGTGTTTGATGTTCAAACAACAAATTCAAACCATTAGATGTTCAATCTATATTAAAATGTACTTGGAGACCAAATTTTACATTTTTTTGAATTTTTTTACTATTTATTAAGCCACTATGAAAATTCCAGATCATATGGTCCAGACTGTTTTTACTGTTCACCCGGATCTGAAATTTTCAAAGTGGCTTAATAAATAGTAAAAAAATTTCAAAAAATGTAAAATTTGGTCTCCAAGTACATTTTAATATAGATTGAACATCTAACGGTTTGAATTTGTTGTTTGAACATCAAACACTAAGATATGCCTCCGGAAGCATGAGGCCGAAGTTCTAGAGGAAGCACATTAGCCATACTCTATATATATATATATATATATATATATATATATATATATAGAGCTGGGCTATGGTGAGTTGTGAAGTAAGAGGTCATTTTTACTTCACACTCATATTTTCAATTTGAAAATTCAAACAACCGATCCGAACCGTTCAACATGTTCTCTATATTGAAATGTGTTTGGAGACTAAATTTTACATTTTTTGGAACTTTTTTACTATTTATCAAGCCCCTTTGAAAATCGCTGATCCGGTGGTTCAGAAAATTTTACTATTTTTTACTGTTCACAGTGGATCTATGATTTCAAAGTGGCTTAATAAATAGTAAAAAAATTCCAAATATTGTAAAATTTAGTTTCCAAGCACATTTCAATATTTAGAAAATGTTGAGCTGTTCGGATCGATTGTTTGAGTTTTCAAAATGAAAATATGGCGTGAAGTAATATATAGAGCTGGGCTATGGTGAGTTGTGAAGTAAGATGCCATGTTTACTTCACGCTCATATTTTCATTTTGAAAATCCAAACAACCGATCCGAACCGCTCAACATGTTCTCTATATTGAAATGTGATTGGAGACTAAATTTTACATTTTTTGGAATTGTTTTACTATTTATTAAGCCACTTTGAAAAATCGCTGATCTGGTGGTCCAGAAAATTTTACTGTTTTTTACTGTTCACAGTGGATCAGCGATTTCAAAGTGGCTTAATAAATAGTAAAAGAATTCCAAAAAATGTAAAATTTAGTCTCCAAGCACATTTCAATATTTAGAAAAAGTTGAACGGTTCGGATCGGTTGTTTGGATTTTCAAAATCAAAATATGGCGTGTCGTTTTTACTTCACAACTCACCATAGCCTATCTCTCTATATATATACAAGTTTGTACTCCACGTCATATTTTCATTTTGAAAATTCAAACAACCGATCCGAACCGTTCAACATGTTCTCTATATTGAAATGTGCTTGGAAACCAAATTTTACATTTTTTAGAATTTTTTAACTATTTATTAAGCCACTTTGAAAATCGCAGATTCACTGTGAACAGTGAAAAACAGTAAAATTTTCTGGTCCACCGGATCAGCAATTTTCAAAGTGGCTTAATAAATAGTAAACAAATTCCAAAAAATATAAAATTTGGTCTCCAAGCACATTTCAATATAGAGAATATGTTGAACGGTTCGGATCGGTTGTTTGAATTTTCAAAATGAAAATATAGTGTCATGGAGTACAAAATGGTTTTACTCCACGTCTCACCATAGCTCATCCCTATATATATATATATAAAGTTGTGCTATTATACATTGCAATGTATTGACCCCTCCGTGCATTGGACTAAAATCGTTGGATTCAAAGTCCAAACAGTCGATCCGAACCGTTCAACATGTTCTAAATATTGAAATGTCCTTGGAGACCAAATTTTACATTTTTTGGAATTATTTTACTATTTATTAAGCCACTTTGAAAATAGCTGATCCAACGGTGAACTACTAAAAATAGTAAAATTTTCTGGAGCACCGGATCAGACTTTTTCAAAGTGGCTTAATAAATAGTAAAAAAATTCCAAAAAATGTAAAATTTGGTCTCCAAGCACATTTCAATATTTAGAACATGTTGAACGGTTCGGATCGACTGTTTGGACTTTGAATCCAACGATTTTAGTCCAATGCACGGAGGAGTCAATACATTGCAATGTATAATAGCCCATCTCTATATATATATATATATATATATATATATATATACACACACACACACACACATATATTACTTTGATACACACATATTTAGACATCGTTTTGATAGAAAATAATAAATAAAGTGAAAAATTTTAGAAACGAGTGAGGCAACGGTACAATGCATAGTGCAGATTGGACTGTATTATAGATCAATATTTTAATTTTTAAGTCTAAATAGTCGATATGAACCGTACAACATGATTTTCAAATGAAAATATATCTGCGGAATAATTTTTACATTTTTTTAATTTTTTTTTACTATTTTTCTAGAAAGGTAGAAATTTACTACTTTTGAATGGTCTAGAATTTTTAGTTCAAGTTATTTTCTACCTATCTAGAAAAATAGAAAAAAAAATTCTAAAAAATTGTAAAATTTGATCTTACATGAACATTTAAACTTTAAAAATAAAAATATTAATTCATAATATATGCACTCTGCATAGTACCATAGCCTGACTCACAAACTGTTAACTGGTTAAATTTTGATAAACAATATTTTTTTAATTGAACTGTGGAAGTGTTAATTTCCGATCAGATCCGAACAGTTTGACTCGATCTGATCCTGTCAGAACAGATAACTAAATGGGTTAGGTAGCTGTCTGATTTGCATAAAAAAATAATAATATTAAAATAATTAAGTGAGCCTTACTGTCTGATCTGATATTAAATTAGGCAGGTTTTATTATTTATTTTTCACGGAATTTGTTTAACATGGTATTTTTTTTTTAGTTTTACAAGTAAACAATAATAATAATAATAATAATAATAATAATAATAATTAAGATGATACACCAATTAAGATTAATTATATATAAATTGAGAACAATCTTATTTAACAATCTTTTTTGTTTTTGAAATTTCAAAGTTCAAGGTATTAATATTTGAAAAACATAGGAATAATAGATGTATCAAAATAATAATAATTGTTATTATAATAATGAGTTAGGCAGCTGTCTGATTTGCATAAAAAATAATAATATTAAAATAATTAAGTGAGTCTTACTGTCTGATCTGATATTGAGTTAGGCAAGGTTAATTTTTTTTTCTTTCAAGAATTACTAGTAGTTAATTTGTTTATTATATGGCATTGTTTCAAGTTTTATAACTGATATAAATAGTAGTAGTAATAATAGAGGAGGGATCCACTTACAACAAATTTGAGTTACAACAAAGTTACAACATTCATTTTTTTCATTTTCAAAGTCCAAATCGTCGATCCAAACCGTTCAACATGATTATCTAAATAAAATGTACTTGCAGATCAAATTTTATATTTTTTTTGAATTGTTTTACTATTTATTAAGATGGTTACAAAATTCAATGGTCTAAGTATGTCTATTTTTTGTAAAATACTTAATAAATAGTAAAATGAACGGTTTGGATCGTGTTGTGGAGATCATGTTGAACGGTTTGGATCGACGATTTGGATTTTGAAAATGAAAAAAATGAATGTTGTAACTTTATTGTAACTCAAATTTGTTGTAAGTGGATCCCTCCTCGTAATAATAATAATAATAATAATAATAATAATACTGATAATAATAATAATAATAATAATAATAATAATATAATAATAATAATTTAGATTAGTGTGTCTAAAAAATTATTCAAAGCTTGACCATAAAACTGACACGTGTCCTGATTATACACATGAATTGTTTTGACCGGTAGTGCAACCTTACATATAAGTTATTGCTGTGTGGGACCCTAAATATCTCAGTGTATATAAATTTTATAGTATGATATTATCTAGAAAGATCCCAATTGACTATGGCTGTCAGTTGTTGTACTACCATTTGCATAGTGCATGTATGAACTAAGTATTCTCATTACTGTAAAAGATTCTCTTCACTTTATGGTTTGAGATTAACTCTCAGTCGCTTTGAGATTCGAACTAACCCAGAGACAATATTATTGGGCTTTGAGATTCGTGCCAAGTTAAAAAGAACGGTCCAGATCCAATAATTGTAAAAGATTCCCTATTACGGTACCGGGGAGGATGTGAATTCGTGGATGTATGGGCCAAAATTCATTATTGTAAAAGATTTCCTTCACTTCACAGTTTGAGATTAACTCTCAGCCGCTTTGAGATTCGGGCTAACGCAAGGGCAGTATTATTGGGCTTTGAGATTCGTGCCAAGTTAGAAAGAACGGTCCAGATCCAATAATTGTAAAAGATTTCCTATTACGGTACCGGGGAGGATGTGAATTCGTGCATGTATGGCCCAAAATAGGGCCAAATAGGTTTTATGAGAATCAGATCTATTTTAAAATTTGATGAACTTTAAAAACGTCTGATTCATATTAAGATCTGTGTACACAAAAATTAAAATAGATGTACGTGAATATTGAAGCGATATGCATGGATCTTAAAGTTGATCAAACAGTGTTAGAGTTCATCGAACTTAAAATAAGTCTAATGCCTGTCGGACCTACTCTCCTTTAGGTGGAAAAAAATATATGATGTTGATGTATAATGCATGACTAATCTAAAGGTAAATAACCAATAAAATTAGTATAAGTGAGGCTATGGTACTATGCATAGCATTTTTTTTATATGTACTGTGGATCAGTGTTGTAAAAAGCATCTATTTAAGTCGATTAATTGGCCAATTAATTATTAACGGTGACAAAAAAGTCACAGATTTTTTCAACTAATGGTTGATTATTCCCGATTATTTCCGATTAATCGCTTGACAATAACCTGTTTGTCCAACGAGCACATACCATTATGTACAATATTGCTATGAATGTATATTTTCATTTTCAAAGTTTAAACAACCGTTCTGAACCGTTCAACAATTGATTTTTATATGAAAATGTGCTTTGGATATCAAATTTTACATTTATTAGAAACTTTACTATTTTTTTAAATAGTTACAAAATCACCTGATCTAAAAATTTTGGACCATTCTAAAACAGTGTTTTTGTACCTATCTAAAAAAAGTAAACAAATTCTAAAAAATGTAAAATTTAGCCACCAAATAAATTTTCCTATGGAGATCATCATGAACGGTTCGGATCAAGTTTTTTATTTTTTTTCTATGTATAGTACCATAGCATCACCCAATCACTATTATTCGTCTCAATAAGTATACAAGAAAAAAAAAATACAAGAATGCTGATTCATTTCGTAATTGAGTTATTTACACAATTTATTCAATTAATTAGTCGAGCAATTTTTAAACCATTTTTAACTAGTTAATTAGATCAGTTTGTCTAACAAAATTAATATTAAATCAACTAATTTTAAACCAATTTATTTTATTTGTAGCATAAAAAAATAATTTACACAACTGCTCTTGTACTATGCGTTAAAATGGAAATTTTTTATCGGCAGTAATTAATAGAAAAGAAGAGAAACAAACAGTAAGAGTACAGTAATATTTATATTGGTAGTAAGATCGGCAGTAATTCTACCTATCTTAATTTTTTTTAAGCTGATGTATAGATGGAGAGAATTCTTATATTTAATTTCTAGTAAAATATGAAAAGTTTTTCAAAAAATAGATGGAATGTTTTGATATATCTAAATTTTAAGGTACTTTATCTATTTTTGTAAAAAAAAAAATTTACTATAAAAATTAAAAGGAAAAAAAAACAAATTGATTTAGATCGGTAAAATTCCTATCGATCCAAACTTTTTTTACTTTTAAGATCGGTAGCAATTCTACCGATCTTACTACTAATATAAATATTACTGTATTCTTACTGATTGTCTCTCTTCTTTTCTATTAATTACTACCAATAAAAAATTTGCCGTTAAAATGCTACAAACAAAAAATTGACATTAAAAGCATGATAAGGAAACTCACACGTGTCCACAGTATCCACATGATTCCCAGAAGAAGTGAAGAACTTGGTTGTTCTGACCGGTTGTGTTGTGGACCCATAAATTAAAGATGCCCTTTATATATAGTTTCATATGATATCCACACCACACATATGTTAGATGTCAATTCGTGATGTGGCGGTGTCGTGTTACGACTAATGATCATGTAGTTAATTTGAATTGTGTTTTATATTTAGTCTTATAAATAACAATATGTGTTCGTCGGACAGATTAATTAAGAATAATCGATCATAATTGAGAATAATTAATTCATTAGTCAAGGACAGATTAATTGAGAATAATCGATCATAATTGAGAATAATTAATTCATTAGTCGAAATAATCCGTGACAGTTTGGTTATCACTAATAACTAATCAGTCAATTAATTAGTCTAAACGGATGTTTTTTTTACAACACTGGTTATATCTAGTTATATATAATTAAGTTAAATTTTATTTATCGTGTTGTATTGTGATCAAATTTGAAGAAACTGTCACGGTACGTGAATAATCATGACATGTTAATCACGTCGTGATTCATATATCGTATCTAAATATGACTAGACACGTTTGGTAAATTTAACTATTTTTTTTGTAATTTAAGTTAATATATTCAAGATTCACTTTTTAATAAGGATCGAACAATTCAGATCAGCCAATTTTAAACCAATTTCTTTTATTTGTAGCATTAAAATAATAATTTATACAACTGCTCTTGTACTATATATGAGTTGAGATTATTATAATTTGATGCTATAAATTCACATATATTTTTGCAAAATGCTACCAAAAAAAAAAAATTGACATTGAAACCATGATCAGGAAACTCACACGTGTCCACAGTATCCACATGATTCCCAGAGCAACTTATTGCTTTGACCGGTTGTGTTGTGGACCCATAAAATAAAGATGCCCTTGTATATATGGTTTCATATGATCTCCACACATATGTAGATATAAATTTGTGATGTGTCGGTGTCGTGTTACGACTGGTCACGTCGTTAATTTGATTTGTATTATATTCAGGGTTGTAAATAATAGTATGTACTAATTTGTTGGACGGACATAGTACCACTATGATTAATTAAAAATAATTGATAATAATTAATTATAATAAGAAATAATTGATTAATTAATTGGGAAAATTCATAAGGATTTGGTTAGTGCTAATGACTAATTAGCTGATTAATCAGTTTAAATGGACATTTTTTACCACAATAGTTATATCTAGTTATATATGATTAAATTAAATTTTACTTGTATTGTATTGTGATCAAATTTGAAAAAACTGTCACGGTACGTGTGATATTCATAGCACTTTAATCATGTCATAATTCGTAAATTGTATCTAAATATGACTAGACATGTTTGGTAAATTAATTATTTTTCGTAATTTAAGTTAGTATATTCAAGATTCACCATTCGATTAAGATCTAACAGTTCTGATCACACGGTTGTGTCGTGTCATGCCGTGACCAAATAAGATCGCATGACGTATCAATTTTTCAATAAAAAACCATATCACGCGAATAATCACGAAATGAAATACGCAAATCATATCGCTTAATTAACACACGTGTCGTGTCGTATTGATCGCATCACGGTGTCAAATTCATATCTTTTTTGGGAAAGTGATAATAAAAATTATCTTTATACCAAAAGTATGCAATTCTTCGTATAAATCATGTGAAAAAGGTAATGGACAAATTGGAAAAAAAAAAAAAAACAAAGGAAGATAAATCTTATCTCTTCTTAGAGTGTATCATAAATCTCAACCAAATATAATTATACAAAATTTATTCGTCCGAATAACTGAATTACTTATAGTGATACATTACCCTATACTTTTGCCACACAATAAATGAAGTCATTTAATGCAATTTAAAAATTAATAATTTAGTTCATCAAAATTTTATTAATTAATTAATTTGATTCCTAATATATCTTTATGATAAACAATGCATCTCTTATTTTGGATGAACATTTATTTTCGATTTTATTATTTCCAAATAAAATTGGTCGTAGATACAACCACTTCTGATGAAATAAATGGCATGGGGAGTATTAAAATAGGTCATTAATTATAACAATTAAAATAAACTATATTATATTAATTAAAAAAATAAAAAAAATTATGCATGTGTTCCTCAACATTTATATATCATCATCATCATCAAATTATATTCAATTAACATAAAATTAAATATTATATATATAGGTGCACATACCATAAGGCCATAAGCAAAGACTTGGATGCCAGTGTTGCCAAGAGAAGCAGCAGCAAGCTCTAAAGTGCCAAGATGTCCAGAAACAATCTGTGTAGACATGGACATGAGATAATTGATCATGTAAACGAAAACCGCCGGCGCCGCTAGCTTCACTAAAAGCCGCATCTCGATCACAGTCGCACGCCACGTTCGGCTAGCCCATGGCAACGATTCATCGTTCAAAACACTCTCTAACGCACTGCTTGCGCCATGAGCATCACCGTTTGTATCGTTTCGGAGCTCCTCGGGGTTAAACGAGGCCGGTAATGGCCGATCGTCATCTCCGATCGGCCCGGGAGAGGAAAGTAGTGGTGTGTGTAGCTTTTGGGAGGAGTCTACCATGGTGCACAATTGAAATTGTGTGAATTTGAGATGATAAGTAATTTGGGGTGGGGAGAAATTTGGCAGGTTTGGATGCTTCCTGTTTTTGCTACCTTTGAATTCTAGAAGGATTCAAGTGGTTGGTGTATTTATATGTTTATATTATATTGGGGAGGTGAAGTGAGTCACTTGGTATCAATCACTTGATTTGAATATTAATTATTAGTAATTTTAATTTTTAATTTTTACATTTGTTGTTGGTTTATCTGTTTGTCTCATATTGGTGTTATGTCACGGTAATTAAATTTTTTACATTAATTTGTGGTTGCCATTTTTTAACTGTCGTTATAAATGACAAACTATAAAGAAAAAAAATCAATATGCATATCTTCAAATTTTTTAAATATATTTTTTGGTTAAAATATTAAATATTTTTGAAAATATATTAAATTTGAAATATTTTTTATAGAGAAAGATAAAGATGCAGTCTTTTAAACATTAATATTCAATAGGAATTATTATTTGAGTTTGAACATACCTCTATGAAAGTTATTGTCTTTTTAATTCAAATTTTATTAAAAATCAAATATCAATATTTTTCAAATATACCAAAGCTACGTAGGGCAATAGTTATGTAGGGTAAAAAGTAACTATTGTTCTACTAACTATCAAAATTTACTTTTTTACCCTCATTAGATAAAGGTCAATTTAAAAATTTAAAAATGTATATTTGAAAAAGATTCTAATAATCTAAAAAATTAGCATGTCAATTTTATTAATACTTAATTAATAATTAAAAAAATATATTACATTAATTTTGATAGGCAACTTGTCCATTCTAGAGTGGGACTTGTGTGACCTTTTAATGAAACAAAATATTATTTATTTATACTAGTGTGTAAATCATGTGGTCTTTAATAAGATTGCATTGATGGGTTTCAAGATTATCTGATCAGCTTTAAGATCCGTATATAAAAAAATTAATATCATCACATAGCACATAAATATTAAAATAAAATGTACGTATCTTAAAGCAGATCAGACATTTCTCGACTCCATCGTAGGTGATAGGTCCATATACCAATGGCCCTTAAAAAGTCCAGGCCTGGCCCAATAGAGCACTCCCAGATTTAAATACATAAAAGGCCGGCCCAAAATAGAACGAAACAGAATAGACCCCTCCCCCTACGAAAACAGCCCGGGACTCGGACACCCTCCCGGGGCCAGCCCGAGGCCAAGAACAGCCCGGGATTCGGACCCCCTCCTGGGGCCAGCCCGAGGTTAAAAGCAGCCCGGGATTCGGACCCCCTCCCGGGGCCAGCCCGAGGTTAAAAGCGGCCCGGGATTCGGACCCCCTCCCGGGGTCAGCCCGAGGTTAAGAACAACCCGGGATCCGGACCCCCTCCCGGGGCCAGCCCGAGGTTAAAAGCACGAGACTCGGACCCTACCCCAGGGGCCAGCTCGGAATCGAATGAAACGAGGCTCAAAGCCTAAACATGCCGAACAGCCAGAGGAGGCCGACGTACGGCCTCGCTGATTCGGCTTGTGACAGATTATGCGGATATTATCGCCTATTATGCGGACGCCTCCAAACAGTCATGAGGACCCTCGTCATTAATGATGACAAGACCTCGCTACAGTAAAGGCGACCCCTATTTAAGGCAGAGAAATCCCCAGAGAAAGGGACCGCATTTTTTATCACCACCAGAGGAGGTATTAAAAAGGGTTAGAGCGTTAATACCCCTCCGACACCCCGCGTGTCCACCCTCTCGGCCCGATTCGCTCGAACCGGGACGAGTTACACTTTCGGCATCCAGCCTCCGCACGGCCTGCTTCCCAGGAACAGGACGTGCATGCACCTTACTGGACCGAGTCCAAGTACGGCCCGGCCCTCTGGGGAAGGGACGTATCAACCACCGTGGGGCCTAAAGCCCCAACTGAGCAAGATGACTTCCGCAACCAAACAAACGGACATGGGCAAGACCGCCCCCGAGGAGGCAGCTCGGTGGACGGAACAATCTAACCGACGAGCTGAGAACGTGAAGTCCCCGACCGACCTAACCTCGGGCGTTCGACCCAAAGAGCCCTCGAAGAAAACTCCCCGAGATGACCCGACTGTGGGGGCAACGAGTAGAAACCCCCTCGGCAAAATGGGTCAGAAGACTCCCAACCCGAGTATCCCGCTGAACCCCTCCCTGGGCATGCCACCCGAAGGGGTACTGATTAACCACTCCGGGATAGACTTGGAGTCCCGCGGTATGTCCACACCGATTACAGGACCGATCGACTCGACCATCGTGACCGCCCAGGCCGCTGGGCCGATCGGGTCGACCCCCCAAAACACACAAAATCAGATGATTTATGCCCAATACCATTCTCCGTACGTCCCCCAGTATGTATACCCACCTCCCTACAACTATCCTCCATACCAGCAGTACGCTCCGCCATACTCACCATATCCAGCCACCCCCTTAGCACACTACCCTCCACAGGCTGATCCCAACCTGCCATACCATCCCCAAACTCCCACCTCAGCTCCCGGGGTACGAATGATTCATCCCCCACCGCCCGTAGTGCAATTAACCCGAACTGGGCCCGGATCGAACAACCCAGAGCCCAGTCTACACAACACAGAAGGCGACTTTGACAACCCAGACCCCGAACTTGAGACCCTTGTAGGCGAGGGGGAAACGAGACAGGCTGGCGGATCAAGGCGGAGGCTATCCTTTGGGGCTGAACGGGAAGAAAGCGAAGGCTCATCCGCGGCGGCCAGCTCGAGAAGGAGTGCTGGTCGAGCGAGAACAGAGCGGACTCGAGAAGGCCCCGGCAAACAGACCGAAGAACGGTCTCGCCACTCAAGGAGAGACGATCATTCCCACCACTCGAGGAAAGACGATCAGTCCCATCACTCGCGGGAAGAGCGTCGCCAAACACCCCCTAAGAGGCGGCGAAAACCACTCACCCCACCAGGGGCTGCAGGAGTAAATATGACAATGATAAACACAATTATCAAGAAAGGGGTGGAGAAAGAGATAGCTAAGAGGGAAAGAAGGAGAGCAGGGACTCGTTCCGGGTCGACGAATATTTTGGAAGGACCACTAGCCCCGGAACTTTACAAGGCCCCCATGGGTGACTTCAAATACCCTGTTGGCCTCCCGTGCTTCCAAGGAAGCGGCGACGCCCAGGACCCGCAGAACTTTGTATACGGGTTCTATGAAAGGCTTCGACTGCACGGGGCATCGGACGCCGTCGCGTGCCGCATTTTCACCACTTGTCTGACGGGGGAGGCATGGGAATGGTACATGAGACTGAGGCAAGGATCCATAAAAACCTTCAATTAGCGAGAGCCTTCCTGGTCCGCTATGACATGCTCCGACCCCCGCGGGCGACATGCGACTCCCTCCTGAAGTATGTTCAAGGACACTAGGAGACCACTCGGACCTTTGTGAATAGGTTCGTAAAGGCCTCTAGGGAGGTCCGAAACTACAGCGAGGACATCGCCCTGGCGGCTGTACAGAATGGGCTCTGGCAAGGAGGACCGGGCACCCTCCGGTATGATGCCCGGAAAAGAGAGTTTAAGAGTTTACCGGAATTCTTGGCTTTTGCCGAAGGATACATCCGGGCTGAGGAGGATGCTGTCCAATTCGCTAGGTCGCGGTCCAGATCACCAAAACCGCAGCAGCGTGACCGGCAGCCCGGCGGCGGTCCGTCCCGAAGGCGAGAGCCGCCAAAAAGAAATATCCTGTCTGCGCCACAAGAAGAACGGCGCGAAGATGGTAGAGAGGGCTATCGGCCCCACTATGTGCGATACGCCCCCTTTATTAAGAAGAGGAGCGAGATGTATCATGTCATAAAAGACATGCCCGAAGTCCCAAGGCCGCTGCGCAAGAGTATTTTCGAGAAGAAAGACGAGGCGGTAAGTGCCTATTCCACCGTTTCAATGGGCACTCCATGGGAGACTGCCTCCAGCTGAAGGACGTGTTAGAAAGACTAGCCAGAGAAGGGAAACTGATCGAGTACATCAAGCCGGAATTCTTCCAAAAGTTTACAAAAGAGTACAATGGGGAAGTTGAGCACAAGAAGAAAGCCTCCTACCGAGACGATTATAAGGGGCCCAGGGATACGGGATCGAAGCCCGGAGAAGATAAGAGAAAAGGACCGGGAACATCCGGCAGGCGGCCAAGCATGGAGATCAATGTTATCAGCGGAGAGCACGAGGTGCTGGCCCCTGAGAGATATAACCGAAGCACCACCAAGCCGTACCCTACCATACTGAACGTTGAACGGCCCTTTGAAAGAAAGACGCCCCGGATAGACGAAGCCATATGCTTTTCCGAGAAAGATTTCGGCACCATCGCGTGGCCCCATGATGATCCCATAGTGCTAAGGCTCAAAATAGAGGAGTTCGGGGTGAAGAGGATCCTTGTAGATACGGGAAGCTTGGCTGACATCTTGTACTTCTCAGCTTTCGAAAAGATGGGAATACAGCTTGAGAAGTCTCAGAAGAAGGTGACACCGCTAGTCGGATTCACTGGCGATTCCCTCCGATCTAAAGGGACTGTCCGGCTGAAAGTAGCATTCGGGTCCTCGCCTCGTATCACTGAAGTCATGGTTGATTTTCTTGTGGTGGATGCCCCTTCCGCATACAATGCGATCATTGGCAGGGGCACCCTAAACAAAATTGGAGCCATAGTGTCCTCCCCCCACCTAAAGATCAAATTCCCTACCAACCACGGAGTGGGCGAGGAATGCGGGCAACAGCAGGTGGCCCAAGAGTGCTATCAAACCTCCCTCGAAGGGCGAGGAGGAGCGGTTCACCAAGTAGATGTGAAAGCAGGAGCGAGATCAGATCCCGCTGGCCCGCGCTTGCGGTCCAGCAAAGAGTTCTTACCCCCGCACACACCCATGGTCTTGGATCCCATGGACAGAGGGGAATCAAGTGCATCGCCGAACCGGCCGACGAAGTCGACCAAGTCGACCTCGGCAATGGCAAGTTTTTGAATATTGGCAAAGCAATTCAGGGAAGCGCAAGGCAGAAATTGATTGATTTTCTTCGGGAAAGCCAGGCAGTGTTTGCATGGACCGCTGCAGACATTCCTGGGATCCCGGGATCTATAGCGGAACACCGTTTACACATTAAACCGGGCGCGAAGCCTGTGGTACAGAGAAGAAGGAACATGGGAGCCGAGAGGCGTTCGGCAGTAAAGGCAGAGGTAGCCAAGCTACTAGAAGCTGGTTTTATCAGGAATGTAACTTGTCCGGAATGGTTGGCGAACCCTGTGCTTGTGAGAAAAGCGAACGGGGATTGGAGAATGTGTATAGACTACACTGACTTGAACAAGGCGTGCCCTATGGACCCTTTCCCTTTGCCAAAGATCGACCAGCTCGTAGATTCCACTTCCGGACACGCATTCCTAAGCTTCATGGATGCGTTCTCGGGGTACAACCAAATCAGGATGTGCCTAGAAGATGAAGACAAAATGGCTTTCACAACTCACTCCGGGTTATACTGTTACCGAGTGATGCCTTTTGGGCTGAAGAATGCGGGGGCTACTTTCCAAAGAATGGTGAATAAGGTGTTCCACGAGCAAATAGGTCGGAATGTAGAGGCCTACATAGATGACCTTCTAGTGAAGAGCATGTCCGACCTGGACCACGTGCAGGACCTGTGCGAGACATTCGCGACGCTCAATAAGGCTGATATGAAACTCAATCCTAAGAAGAGCTTCTTCGGTCTTACAGGAGGAAAGTTCCTCGGATTCATGGTGTCCATGAGAGGCATAGAGATACATCCCTCCAAGTCGCAGGCCATCCTAGATATGAGACCCCCCCGAAACCTCAAGGAACTTCAATCACTTACAGGCTGACTTGCAGCATTGAACCGATTTATCGCCCGATCCGGCGACGTTTGCTTCCCTTTCTTCAAGGCAATGCGCAAATCCGCCAGATTTGAGTGGACCGAGGAATGTACGATAGCTTTTGACAAAGTCAAAGAATACCTGGCCAGCCCACCTTGTCTCAGCCGACCCATCGACGGAGACACACTGGTCGTATACCTGGCCACGACCAACCACGCAGTCAGCGCCGCATTGGTAAGAGAAAAAGGGAGGGAGCAAAAGCCCATATATTTTGTGTCACACGTGCTCCGAGATGCCGAGACCCGATACACGCAGATAGAAAAAGTGGCCTATGCTCTTATCATCGCGGCAAGAAAACTGAGACCATACTTCCAGTCCCACCCAATCAAAGTATATACAGGGGTACCCTTGAAGAAAGCCTTTGCGAACTTTGACTCCTCGGGCCGCGTGTTGGCCTGGGCACTAGAGTTGACCGAATTCGATGTCGCGTTCCATCCTCAAAGTGCCATCAAGTCACAAGTGTTCGCGGACTTTATCGCGGAGTACTCGGGAGCGCCGGAAGAATTGGACAGCAAGTGGACACTCTACATTGACAGCGCCTCCTCCCATCAAGGAGTAGGAGCAGGAGTAGCTCTCACGGGCCCCCAGGGAGAAGCACTCAACTACGCACTCCATTTCCAGTTCCCTGTAACCAAGAATACCGCCGAGTACGAGGCCATGATAGCTAGCCTCAAATTAGCTGCGGGGCTGGGAGCCCGAGAGGTCCATCTACATAGCGACTCCGAGCTCGCGGTCAGGCAAATCAACGATGAGTGCCGTGTGCACGACGACCGGTTACGACGATACCGTGAGCAGTTCCATTCCTTAAAGGGACAATTTGATAGAGTGGTGATCGAGCATGTGTCTAGAAATAAAAATTGTCAGGCAGACGCCCTCTCAAAACTAGGAGCGGCGGGAAACCTCGACAAAGATCATCCCGTGATAGTCATGGACATACCCGAATCGAGTATATCGGGTGACGCGAAGGAAGTCCATGTTATTAACGAACCCGGGGATGCTTGGTACGCTCCCATGTGGACATACCTCACCTCGGGGATGTTGCCTGAGGACCCGCTGGAGTCCAGGAGATTGAGGAAGATTGCCCCTTTATACTCGGTATATAACCACCAGTTATATAAAAGGGGATATGCCCGCCCATGGCTTAAGTGCATCGGAGAGAAGGATGCTCAGGCAATGCTAGAGGAAACCCATGAGGGACTTTGTGGTAGCCATCAAGGAGCGAAAACCTTGGCCAAGAGAGTCCTGCGCGCAGGATATTATTGGCCCACAATGCAGCAAGATGCGGCCAATATGGCGCGAAAATGCGAAAGATGCTAGTACCATTGCCGATTATCCAGCGTCCCAGGTTACGACATGATCACAATCTCGGGAGCTTGGCCCTTCGACCTATGGGGGATTGATATCCTAGGCCCTTTCCCCATGGCCGTCCAACAACAAAAATGGATCATCGTGGCCGTGGAATACTTTACGAAATGGGTTGAGGCCAAAGCATTAGCCCACACTACGGCAGAAGCCGCCAAAAACTTCATCTGGCGCAACATCGTGTGCCGCTTCGGCATTCCGCACGCACTCATTTCTGACAATGGCACACAATTTAATGCAGATGTCACCCTGTCCTTCCTCGAAAGGTTAGGCATTCGCAGCAACTTTACCTCGGTGAGTCACCCCGCTAGCAATGGCCTGGCCGAAGTCACCAACAGGACCATTCTGGATGGTCTGAGAAAGAAGGTGGCCTCCAACAGGAAAAATTGGCCCGATAAACTAGATGAAATCCTTTGGGCATACATAACCACTCCCCGCGAGGCTATCCAGCAAACACCATACTCCCTAGTATATGGCATGGAGGCCGTCACACCTCTCGAACTCATTGCACCTTCCCTCCGGATGACGGCCTATTCCACGGAAAGCAACCCCGAAGCACGAGCGGTGGACCTCGAGCTAGTGCAAGAACTCCGAGACAAGGCCCGCATTCGGACCACTGAATATCAGCGGAGGGTGAAACGCGCCTTCGATAAACGCGTGTCACCCCGTGCGTTCGAACCAGGCGACCTGGTGTTAAAAAAGATAGAAGCTACCGGACAGCATGTTGGTAAGCTTCAACCTAATTAGGAAGGACCCTTCCGGATAATTCGCACCTGCGGCAAGGGAGCTTACGAGCTCGAAGGTCCCGATGGGCGAATGCTCGCCCGGCCCTGGAACGTTGTCCATCTCCGCAAATTTTATATTTAAAAAAAAATAAAAGAGAAAGAGGGGAGGGGGAGAAATAACAGGTACAGCAGCGGACATGCCGTCTGCAAAAATGTAATTACTATCTTTTGTCTTTTTTTGGACCAGCATGGGAATGCCCGTGTAAGGTCAAGGGCGTCGGTGCGGTATTATAAGCACGGCCTGACACTTCGTACTTTTGGATCAACACGGGAATGCCCGTGAGTGGTCAAGGGCACCGGTTCGATATTATAAGCACGGCCCCGGTGTGCGATGTCTGACTAACAAATTCGAGGCTCGACGACACAAAATTGCCGTCGGGACTACCTCACAAAAAACAACTGATTATCACAAGGGCAAACAAAAGCCTATGGGCAATAAATGCCTCTATAAAAGAATAAAATTATTGCATTAAGAGAATAACCGAAAGCCTTAGGGGCAACGAACGCCTCCGCAATAAAACAACAGCGCTTCCCGTATCAGAAGGATAAAAAGCCTACGGGCAACAAATGTCTGGATCGACAAAACCGGAAATCATTATAATAACTTCAGACCAAAGGCCCTCGAGCATAAAACAGCCCGAAAGCAACTTTTCCATAAACAGCAAGTGCACACTAGTCGTGCAAAGTACAAACGAACACTCTGAAAAGATGACGAGTACATACGACGCGCCCCGCAAGGAAAATTCGCGCTCGCCTCGGGCCAAACGACCTGAAGCACGAAGCAGCAAAACAATTCTCCAAGGCAATACAAGAAGAGAGTCGCAAAAGTGTGAATAAAAGCTCTGCAAAGAGCAACAAATACACATGACTCTCGAACATGGCAACACAGGCGCGAGTCACAAGAGTGTGAACGAAAACTCTGCAAAGAGCAACGAATACACTTGACTCGCGAAATCAAAAGGGATAGTTATGCAAAAAGCGAACGAAAATCCCAAAAGGATAACGAATGCGCATAACTCTGCTTTGGAAAGATAATAGCGAAAACCCGTAGGGTAACGAAAAAATCTCTCCAAGGATCCCGACGCACAGCGTAAACGAAAGCCCGACGGGGCAACGAACACGCACAAAACCGGATAAAACATTCCGCCATTCCGCAAAGACAACGAGCTTGCCTATGCAATAGGTACAAACGAAAGTCGTGCGGGATAAGCAGGAATAATCTACTGGCCTCGCGAGACAACAAGTAGGCATGGCAACATGTCCGAACAAAAGGTCTCGCAGGAATAATCTACTGGCCTCGCGAGACAACAAGTAGGCATGGCAACATGTCCGAACAAAAGGTCTCGCAGGAATAATCTACTGGCCTCGCGAGACAACAAGTAGGCATGGCAACATGTCCGAACAAAAGGTCTCGCAGGAATGATCTACCGGCCTCGCGAGACAAACGAGTCGGCATAATTACATGCCTGAACAAAAGTCTCGCAGGAATGTACCTACTAGCTCCGTAATGCGGAGGACAAGTCCTACGGGGCGAGGCGCAATAGTACAACACGCAGCGCGAACAACCCCTAAGCAGACATCTCCGCGCGACGAGCCATAGGAAGAAGGGGACCGAGAAATCGCGGAAGCACGCCTCACGAGGTAAAGAAAACGGTCTATTCTTTTATATTTGCGGTACCAATGCGTGTAAAGAAAGTACCCTGAGTCCCCCGAACCAAAGAAAAGAACCGACAAACACGTCGCTGGATAATGTAAAAGTGACGCAGATAAAACGTTGCCCGCTATCACGGTGCAAACAAAGGTAAGGTCGTTCAATGAGAACCCCCCCGGACCTATACGACCATAAGGCCTATATCACAATAATCGTATAACGAAGTAAGCAGAAAACATAAACATAAATATAGTCAAGACAACTGTATCTCGGATGGCTGAGAAACATTCCTCAGCAAACCACCCGAGCAAAAGCATACAACAAGTTCTGTTAACACCTCCACATCTCGGAGAGTTCCTCACACCAAATACGCTCCAATAAAAATAAAAAATAAAAACAAAGAAGGATGTGCTCCGCCCGACCCGACCATCCAGCCGCGACATGCCTACTCATCTTTATCCTGTAATAGGTAAAATTAGGTCGGGTGAGTATTCAGCGCAAAACCCGCGAGGCGATATGCAAAGGAAAGAGTTATACCTGGTTCACTTCGAGGTTTTCTGGAGGGTTATCTCCTGGCTCTTGATTGTAATCCACCTTGTCCAGCGAAGTCTCTCCTTCGGCAGTACCCGAGGCGGTCTCTTGGACCGCGGGACCCTCGCTGCCTTCCGCAGGATCTTGAGGAGACTGCGGCGGCGTATCATCTCTGTCCAAATGATGAGGCCACGGCGCGACCTTACGCCAAGTATGAAAAGGCATCTTAGGCTCACAGCTCACTAGATCCATGCTCGGAAGAACGGGCCCGCCATCAGGGCGAAGCAGCTGACCGCCAGCCCTATCCCACTTATATCCTATCAGACCTTGGGGGGCCCCGTCTTCGTCTGCCACTGGCACATACCCGAGGTCCTCAGGGGCGAAAGGATAAATGCCGGCCAAAACGGATAACTCAGTATAAATTTGCTTCTTAATCATCCCCGTTAGCGACAACATCGCCGCAAGCTTAAAAGGATCGCTAACCAAGAACTCTCGAATCACCTCCTTCTCGTGATCGAGACACTCTGCTTGCGAGTTCTTAATCGCAAGCAAGGCTTGGGATAACTGCTCCCGCATGAGTGTCAACTCCCGAGCCTGTCCCTCCTTAGTTCGCTTCAAATCCTCCACCTCCTCCTCACTATCAACAAGCTTAACCGCGATCTCCTCGAGCAACTCAGTGCTCCTCTTCGCGCTGATTTCGCTTTCCTCTAACGCGCGGGTCTTTGCTTCCACCTCGCTCCTTAGCTTACCGACCTCCTCATCGCTGCCGACTACCGAGCCCCGAAACTTTTGGTAATCGTCACTCAAAGACTTGTACTTCTCCATCCAGTAATCCCTCTCCACAATGGCCGCTGTTAAGTCCCCCGGCTCTACAGGAGATTGGGCCACTGTCAAATTCTTGGCAGTCGTCGCCTCCGTCGCATGAGCAAACAGGCAGCCTATCTCGAAAAGGCGACCCACCGCATCCAGCATCATACCACCCCCGCGCTTCTGAATAAGTCGACCCAAATAAGGGGGCTCCAAGGCGCGGAAGGCCTCCCTATAATACGTCGCGCACTCCGGAGGTCGCTCCTTGGCACTTTGCATCTTAGCCAAATGAGGGAACAAGGCGAGGCACCCGTCCGGTTGACTTACCGGGAAGGGAGTCTTACATATGGTCCCTACCCCAACATTGTCCGGAAGACCAATCCTGCGAGACCCCTCGGACGAGGTAGGTACCGTCTCAGGAGAAGCGGTCGTGCTCGAACTCCTGCCTCCACCTGGCCCCCCAGTTGATGACGGAACTTCTTGAGCTAACACGACCGAAGCCGTACCCGAAGGGGGGACTGCTGCCTCCGACGAGGAGGCAGTGGCAACATCCCTCGGGCTCGGGGCTAAAGGTGGCCGCGCCATCCTTTTCTTGTTTGTAGTTGGCCCTTTCCCTTTGATGTCACGATCAATTTCGTGTGTCGCCCTCCGCTTCCTCGACTCTGCACCCCCGACCCCCCCTCTTCACCACACGCTCCTCAACGCCAGCGGACGGTTGAGCAGGAGCCGCCCTGGTCGTTAGTGACCCGGAATACAGCCCATCCGCGTGCGAACATACCAACTCGGGGATCGCCCTCAACCCGTTGAAGGAGAAATCCATTAGGCCAAAAGCTGCAACAAAAATATGAACTCAAGGGTCATATATATAGGGAAACAGTTAAGATTCTTTATCAAAGGAATATATATATGTGCGCAAAGGACTACCTTGCGACAACTGCCCGATAACCTCGACAGCCAGGTCGTCAGCAGCGCTCATCCGGAAGCGACTCATGTCGGGCTTCCCCTCCCACGAACTATCATCTTCACCCTTCTTAATCTGTCGCCACGAGCGACGAATACCTTGCAGCGACTCAACTTCGTCGGGCTTAGTCAAGTACACCCAGTCCCTATTCCAGCTATCAATCTTCCTCAAAATCTTCTTATGCGTCTCATAGTCGAAAATTTCCGGCGCGTCAGTTCTCCTCCTCACGGCGACAAAATCCGATGAAGCCACGCACAGACTAAAATAATGTGCAAATAGGGCCATACTCGGCCGTAACTCATCAAAGTAGACCCGAAATTCGTCGAATAACTTCTCGAAGCTGACAAGATAGCACCATCCCACACTTGTCAATTGGGCAGGGGTTATATCCAACGCCTTCAAGAAAGTAACCTGGAACGAGGTCAAAGGCAGCCGGAACCCGCACCGGGGCATCTTCCAGTAAATACAGAGCCCTTTCTCATCATCATGGGCTCGATCGTCCGCTTGCGGCAATAAGAACCCCAACCGGTCCAAGGAAATGCGACCTCTCGCTTCCTTTTTCACGAGCTCGCCATAAAAAACGTCAACCCACCAACCCTGACTGCGACAACCCGTCGCTGATGGGAACAGAAGACTAACCTCCACAAACTGTGCATCACGCGCGTGCCCGGCGCGCCTCCTCTTCGAGGAGGGGGGTTCCTTAGAGTTCTTTTTCCTTTTTGATACCTGCGAGCGTGCTGAAACTGACGTCTCCCGGGAAGACCCCTGGCGATCTTGCACCTCGACTTCCTCCGACTCCTCATCCTCATCAACGGAACGGCTCTCGCTTTTGCCGGAAGAATAATACGAGGGATCCGCCTTCTCCAACGGGACCCGCTCCCTAACTACCTTTTTCTTCCCTCCCATCTTCGCTGACTGCAAAGGCAAGTTAATAAGATGGTCAGCGACGGGAGATATTACCGAGGGCACAATCCTCTTACCCGACGCGGCAAAAGCCCTTTCCAAGGCCGCTTTCGACTTTCCGGCGCCTTAACCCCCTATCCCGTGATCCCACATCGCTGGATCACCCCAATCGATGGACTCGTCTGGAGAACCCGGTTCCGCTGCGGCCTCGTCCATAGAAGACTCCGGCTGTGCCGCCTTCCAATCAACGGACGACTCCGGGCCTACATCATCCCAATCCACGGCCGCCTCCCAATCAAAGAAATCTCCCTCGGAACCCGAATTAACGCCCGGCTCCGACATTTAAAAGAACCCGCCCAGAAACTGTCTTACGGACCGACCGTAGGACCTCGCGTATGACAAACGCGCAAGGGTAGAACAATACCGACTTGGTGGCTCACGGTATCGATCGAGATACCGGATCCCGAACGTAATGTTTGCGACAGTAATACTTACGGATAGAGAGCGACGCTCCTACGGGATGTTCGTACAGTAGTCCCCGCCAATTGTCCTTATCAGCGAGAGCGATGAGCGAGACTACTCCGATAATGGAACTTGCTGAAAGCAGACATCCGCACAGGCCCGCCTATCTTTATATAGGGCCCCCGTAAAAAACCGTAAAAATCAGCACCAATCTCAAGGAACAACCCTCGACACGTGTCTCGCGCCCCTTCGATCAGCTGCTTCAAAAACCCAAAACGTCGCGTCGCCCAGCCTTTTGGCGCCAATATCCGAAGTTATATTGAACCGTCGCTTCTCTTCGGCTTTGTCTGTGCAAAAATCCCCATGACGTAGATCCCCTACAACCTTGAAGCGTGCTGCCCCTCGAGACATTAATCTCGCGCCGTTCCAACAAGTTAATCCTGACCCCACGCTAGGATTACCGTTTACCCGAAGCAGTGGGCGGCATGATCAAAATAGCAGCGGATCCCGATGACGTCAGCAAGCTTGAGCGTTCAGGATGGTCTGCCACATGCATTTATTGCACCTATAGTAACCCCCCGTTATATATACACGGACCCTCCGTACCTAACCACCAAATACCCACCTAACAAAAATCTCGGAGACATGGCACCAAAACCATCTGACAATCATGGCAAGAAACCCCTCGACAAAGGCCAACCCAGTAATCCAAGGTCGAGGCGCCCGACTAATGTCCGAGACCTACCCCCTCAGATCCGCTCCAACTGGCTCCGTTTTTTCCCGCGACGTAACCTCGACCGAATGCTGTCAAGCCCCAATCGTAAGCTCCAGGACTTCATCGAATACCTGATCGACGTTGAAGTACGCTCCTACGAGCACTGTCCCTGCTGCCCGAAGGCTCGCCGCAATGAACCACCACCCGCACCCCCCCAATGCGCCCTACCCAAGCCGGTAATCCTCCGCACCTGCCCCGCATGTGGAAAAACAGGCAATCGGTCAGAGATGCCCCGGTGCCACCGATGCCGGCAGAGGTTTCACCAGGCCTGCCAACCCGAGGAGACTCACTACCTGTTTTCTATCCCGGGTCTAGAGAGCTGGCATTGCGACGAATGTACCGCCATCCTCAACTCCCTGGACGATATGAACGAGGACAGCGATGACGGTGGCAACCATGACGACGACGAGGATGGCCCGCAGTATCACCCCACTAGGTCCGGCGACACCGACCCTGAGGAGGAATCCTCCACTGACGGCAACTTCAGCGATTGATGCATTGCGCGAAGCCGCCCTACCCACCTGGCCGGACATTTACTACTTTCTCTTTTGTTCCCCGACATGGGGATAGCGTTTTTTATTTTTATGATAACCCCGTGAACTACTTTGTTTTGCCGAGAAGGAAAACTCTATAAACCACATAACATTACCTGTAGTTGTAATCTTTTCTACGTTGCAAAGTTCCTAAAAACATGTTCGAATAACGGCGCACTAAGGCGGAATATTAAATGCACGTCGCTTGTATTGTAATCCCGTCGCAGCCAAGCAGTACGCTACGTCACAATGCTGATTTACCATATCGCTAAACCAACTGGCGCCGTCTGCCTTACGACCTCTCGGTCCGACGTAGATCGCGAAATATTAACGGACATGCTACCTGAAACTAGCCACCTAGCGACACCAACTCCATCTGATTACCAACACAAGTTGGTACACCCCCTGTCTCAGGACAGTCCCGGGGACACACGCCTCACTTCTAATCTTACCAATAGCATGAAAACCAAGCTACCTCGTAAGAAGTAACCGAACATTCCATGCCACGCGACTTAAATAGTCCAGACAAAACAGGTAATGAAACCACCCTCCCCTTATTCTAAAAGGCACGACTCGAGATAACTTGGACAAAAGAATAAATCTCGACAAATCACCGGCATAACTGTCCCGCGACACGCCCTCGCGGCATAAAAACATTCTCTACTCCAACTCATGCACCTCGCATATGCTATTATGCACATTTCCCAAATATCGGCTAACCGACAGCGGATAGCCCTTAACTTAGCTCACACGCTCCGGAAATAATGAATCTTTTACTAATAACACCTCGAAACAACCGCCCCGTCAGTCCAAAACACTTCGAAAGTAACACCGGTCAAATGACAACCTACGCCCGTCCAGTCAAGTCACCTAGCCCCAGCTTTTACGAGTCAGTGGGGCCCGGACGCGATAACCAATGGCACCACCCCGCCTATATATTGACCCATTCAGCCATAAGAAGATCACTCCTCATCAACCGATTCTCCATTCTGTAAACTAATCATCGCTCCATCCACCCTCCTAATGTCATCGAGCGACTCGGTTAACAAACCCGAGCAGCGACGCCTTAACATTACCCTCCCCCGCAAGTCACCTCTCCACCGACCCCGCCCGAATCTCTCGCAACCACCACGGCGGACGCTCTCGGAAGGCGAAAGGTGGGTATTGTTGCAAGACATATTCCACCCAGACTTAGAGTGGATGCTAGACCACGAAAACCTCCGAATTCGAGATTTTCTCGACTTCAAACTTTCCTCGTGTCCGAAATTCACCCGGAGGACGAGAATGCCATCATACCTACGACACCGTCGTTGCGCACATGCGAGGGATGTGGTGACCAAGACCCCAAGACCGAGATGGTCAAATGCCGAACATGCTTCGAGTGGCGCCACATGTATCATTATGATATAAAAGGCCGCTCCGATCTCCGCCGCCGATTTTGGCGATGCCCCCGCTGCATCGACCTCAACTTCGGAGGACCAACTTTATACACGGCTACCAAGGAAGAGCTCGAAGCGGACAATACCTATGAGGACACCGATAACGAGGTCCTCGCCTGAACGCTCCTTAAGTAGCGACATCACACCCGTCTTCTTGCCAAGAAGGACCCCGGAGTGCAATTGACCGAAGTGGAAATATCTCTTCCGCCTGCCTCAGGTCCCGCCTCGGCAACCATGCGGGTATACAGGAAACTAATCGCCCTGCATATCATAGTTTATTAGGACAAATGTATCTGTTGTCGTGTATCAACTAAAGACAAACGTTGCCTACAAAATATGTATAAGGCCGATGTAACATTATTAAACTTATAAAAACAAACAATTGAATTTGTTGACAAGACTTCTTATGGTATCGAACAGTCAACCTTTTCCATATCACGTCGGCCAAATTTTCGGTCCCGCGTAAGTTTCTCCATATGCACACCGACATTCTTGTCGACAATGTACCCCGAGGCCTAATGCCAATCAACTAGAAAATTGACGACTATACGTCACGGGCTGCCTGGGACCCACATCATTTATAGCCACAGCAGCACCTTACACCTATAAATACCAACCCAACATTGCGTAAGAGGGGACAACCACCTTCCTCATTTTTCAGTCCATCCTCCTAAACAAAAATGCCTTTCAACCAAGTGGTTTCAAAATCTAAAAGACCCGCGGATCAAGGTCAGAGTAGCCGCGACCAACCTCCCCCAAAATCCCGTCGCTCTTATAACCCACGACAAGTCCTCTCTCCTGCAGAGAGATGGGCCATCCGCCAACGATTCTCCGAGGAGGATTTGGAGTGGATGCTCCACAACGAGGACCTCTGCGACCTCATCGACCCCACCCTCGCAGGGGTACCCCCGTTCACTAAAGAGGACGAGAATAATATTTATGACGACGTTTATTTCGAGCCCAAGCTGCGTTGGTGTGTCATATGCCACGACCAGGGGCCCAAGCACGAGATGATGAAATGCCGGATGTGCTACGAGTGGAGTTGTTTTGAGCACTACGACATTCAAGGCCGCTCGGACCCTCGACGTCGGTTCTGGAGATGCCCTGGATGCTTATCCCGTAATTCTGGAGGACCGACCCTATACACAGCTACTTCGGAAGAAATCAAAGAGGATAACCTTTTTGAGGACACCGATAATGAGCGCGTGGTCTGATTTCAATATTTCCTTATCTATAGGCATTGTATGATCTCGATGTCATGTCGTATTTGGGCTTCATGCTATTTAAGAATATTTTAATATCAACAACTGCTTATGATTTTCGCCATACCCTCCGTTACTCACCATAAAAAAAAAACTCAGCTACCCAAAGCCACCCAACACGCCGACACAATTAGTCGGATACCTACCCAAGATAGGGCATACCAAAGGTTCGCAAACTTTGTAATAACAAAATTACGACCTTACAGGGAAAAACGATAACACAGGTTATAACTATCTTGAAAACGAAAAAACCTCGAGAACAACTCGGGGGCTGCCAACAACAAAAGTTACGAAATATAACGACAAAGCAAAATCGGCACATACTATGTATAACCAATAAGCGGCGCGACGCAAGATCATATAAACAAGAACTTCAAAATAACCAAAACACGAACAGGAAAAACCCCGCCGGATAATTCGGGGGCTGACGACAAACAAATACCTCACCAAAATTCCCAAAATCAACCCGAGGGCCAACACTCGCGAACATTAAAATAAGTTTAGAAACCGAGATAAGCCAAGAAAACTCCCACGATGGGACCGAAGCCGCCTTCATTACAGGGGTCAAGAACCCGAAAGCATCATACTGATCCATTTCGGCTTCGGGGGCTAATGATAGGTCCATATACCAATGGCCCTTAAAAAGCCCAGGCCTGGCCCAATAGAGCACTCCCAGATTTAAATACATAAAAGGCCGGCCTAAAATAGAATGAAACAGAATAGGCCCCTCCCCCTACGAAAACAGCCCGGGACTCGGACCCCCTCACGGGGCCAGCCCGAGGCCAAGAACAGCCCGGGATTCGGACCCCCTCCCAGGGCCAGCCCGAGGTTAAAAGCAGCCCGGGATTCGGACCCCCTCCCGGGGCCAGCCCGAGGTTAAAAGCGGCCCGGGATTCGGACCCCCTCCCGGGGCCAGCCCGAGGTTATGAACAACCCGGGATCCGGACCCCCTTCCGGGGCCAGCCCGAGGTTAAAAGCACGAGACTCGGACCCTACCCCAGGGGCCAGCTCGGAATCGAATGAAACGAGGCTCAAAGCCTAAACATGCCGAACAGCCAGAGGAGGCCGACGTACGGCCTCGCTGATTCGGCTTGGGACAGATTATGCGGATATTATCGCCTATTATGCGGACGCCTCCAAACAGTCATGAGGGCCCTCGTCATTAATGATGACAAGACCTCGCTACAGTAAAGGCGACCCCTATTTAAGGCAGAGAAATCTCCAGAGAAAGGGACCGCATTTTTTATCACCACCAGATGAGGTATTAAAAAGGGTTAAAGTGTTAATACCCCTCCGACACCCCGCGTGTCCACCCTCTCGACCCGATTCGCTCGAACCGGGACGAGTTACACTTTCGGCATCCAGCCTCCGCACAGCCTGCTTCCCAGGAACAGGACGTGCACGCACCTAACTAGACCGAGTCCAAGTACGGCCCGGCCCTCTGGGGAAGGGACGTATCAGTAGGTCTCATGTACATCGAACCTACTCCGCAGTTCTTTTAAGAAAATCAAATTTATTTAGCATGATTTTTGTAATTGCAATAATTATTGATATATACTATGATTTCTTCAATGGAGACACAAATTGACCGGTTTGACAAATTGTTGTATTAGACGGCCATCATGGGATGTATGATGTCAGACCATACGCACCTTGCTTTGTTTCATTAGCCCATAGGTATCTTAACCAAAATTACCAAACTAACCTCACAGTTCACAAGATGCTAGTTGTCATCAGAATTGGTGTTTAAGAAATTTATTAAATATTTTTCCAAGAAATAGATACATTCTAATATTTTTTCAATGCCATAAAAAGACGGATTGGTTTCTTCAAATATTTGTTAAGCAACTGATTCATTGTTTCGGTTCCTTATAATTTGTATATGGTTTAGAAATTTTTTGTCGCTGAGGATTTAGATTTACATATTTTGAATATTTATAAAATGCATCGGGAATTGCATCAATTATTTTAAATTTTTTCATCGTTCTCATTCTGACAAAATATGCAATATATTTCTAAAATTTAGAATTTTTTGGTTGTTTTGGCCATGTAGTTGGTGTATTTTTTTTAAAAATCAAAATTCTAAATAACCAATAAAATCAATATTGTTATTCATCTGACTATATTGAAATACAAAAATATAACCTCGCAATTAAAAAAATGTTACTTGTCATCAGAAATTTTATTTTAGAAATATATTAAACATTTTGTAAAGAATCATATTGATATAAAAAAAATTCAATGCCATAGAAAAAACTGATTTATTTATTCGGTTCTTTAGAGCTTGTATTAATCAAACAATTTATGTAGCTAAAGATTGAGATTTACATACAAATTCTAAGGAACTGAATTTACGATTTGATTTCTTACAAATGTCTCAAGGAACCGAATGAATTATTTAGTTCCTTCTAGCAAAAGTGAAATAAATTTTTGATCTTTCTCATTCCGAAATAATATTAAATATATTTCTAAAAATTTAAAATTTCTGAGTTGTCATTCCCTGATTCCCATGGAGTACTTGAAAGTGATACTCCCCCATTCCTATTCAATTGGTAATAATAGAAACCATTAGATAATTTATTTTTCTTTTTTTTTTAAATTTATATTCTAAACAACTAATAAAATCAATATTGTTATTTCTCTCCGTATATTTCTCTATGAGAAACAACAGCTTAACCACATAATTCACAAGATTCTTGTCATACAAAATTTTACCTTAGATATATTAAATATTTTTGTAAAGAATGATATATGTAAATGGAAAATGTAAATTCGATGCCATAGAAAATTCGAATTATTTATTTGGTTCTTCAGAACTTGTATGTAATCCAGACATTTTATGGCTAAAGTTCATACCGAAATAAAAATTCTATGGAATCAAATCAATGATTTAGTTCTTTAGAAAATGTCTAAAGAACTGAATTAACTTTGCAGTTTCTTCTATTGGAGTGAAATAATTTTTTTCAATTTCTCATTGTGAAAATATATTTAATATATTTCTAAAAATAAAAAATTCAGGCTTGTCATCCCCATCTAGTACTTGAAAATGATACTTCCATTCCTTTCCAATTTGTAACGACGAAAATCATTTGGTGCATTATTTTTGACCTTTTCTTTTGAAGGAAATCAAAATTTTAAACAACCAATCATATCAATTTTGTTATTCGTCTCCGCATATGTCTATAAGAGAAACAACAAAATGTAAATGTTGCACAATTTCTAATGATTATTTGAATTCGAAAAGAAAGAGAAGCATACATTCATTTAAAGTTCAAATAGTCTATCTAAATCATTTAACATGATTACTTGTCCATCAAATATTTTTTTGTTTTGAATATTTTTTTGTTTTTTGAGATGGGTAAAAAATCACGAGATCTAAAAAATTTAGACCATTAAAAGTAGTGATTTTGTACCTATTTAGAAAATAGTAAAAAAACTTTAAGAGATGAATTTTAATTTATAAGTACATTTTCATATGAAATCATGTTGAACGGTTCACATTAACTGTTTGAACCTCAAAAATAAAGATATTAATCTGTAGTACATATGAATCTGTGTTATGTATAGTATCATAGTCTCACTCATAATTTTTACCTATATTTTTATTAGGTGAGATTTTTGTTGGAAGGGTTTTGAACAAAGTCTTATATCAAACAACAACGATATCTTAATTGACACAAAAAAAATATATTTAGTAGTACTTATAAATTTATATTTATCAGTTATCTTACATGATATTAATATATAGTCTTTGAGTGAGGTTATGATATTATGTATAGTACTGATTCGACCACGTGCTATGAATTAATATCTTTATTTTCAAAGTTCAAATAGTTAATCTAATTTTTTTAACATAATCTTCATACATGGACTTCATGATTAAATTTTGTTTTCTTAGAATTTCTTTACTATTTTTTAAATTAGTAGAAAATCACTACTTTTGAATGGTCTAAAATTTGTAGATCAAGTGATTTTCTACCTAACTAAAGAATAGTGAAAATTCTAAAAAAAAAAGTAATTTTATCTACAAGTACATTTTCAGATAAAGATCATGTTCAATGGTCTAGATCGACTGTTTAGACTTTAAAAAATGAAATATTAATTCATAGTATGGATCATTCCTCGCTATGCATAGTACCAAAGCCACACTCATAGTTTTCACTTGTATTTTTATTGGGTAGGGTTTTTGTCCAAAGGATTTTGAGCGAAACTTTATCTAAAGTCAGATCTAAACCGTTTGATCTGTGTGATTATTTACACAGATAATTTAGATTCACATAATCGTTTAAATTTATTATGTTCTAAATTCATTTGTACGAATCTCAACGCAGATTAGATTGTTTAGGACAAAATTGCATTTCATTTTTATTTGATAAGCAAAAATGCTTCCTTATTCCTATTTTGTCCAAATTGCATTATTAGATACTTATATATCAAATATATTAAAGAACGAATTTAATCAATATCTTAATCCAACCCAATCTAATCTTATCGTAACACAACTCATATTGATGTTTATCAAATGGTTAGGTGGAGAGATAAGGTAAATTTACAGTAAACACCTCTTTTTCAATTATATTATTAAATTATTACCAAACAAAACACAACACCAACTCTCTAAACACTGTCACAAAGAATCCAACTGAATAAAATAAAGGCGGCTGTTAAGAGTCCAGACAACCAGGGAAGAAGTCACATCATTATTAAAATAGTACAATAATCACATCTATTTGTTTTCTTAAATTTAATTTAATTGACTGATAATCTGTTCAATTATTTTTTTGTACACACGTGATGTGTATTGTATGACAAATTAATACAAAATTTCTGTTTCTTTCGATGTCATTATGTAACAGAAGCAAACAAGAAAAATGTTTTTTTATTTTTCTTTTCTCAATGAACACATTCCATATTTTTTTTGGCAGAGATTAAAATTAAAAAAAATATTTTAGCATCCCAGCTCTCCATTATCTTGATATAAGAATGCTTGAACTCCTCATTTTCTTAATGAAAAATTACAATTACTTAAAGATATATTTGCAGGTCATTCTCATTAATAAATTATTAATAATAAATCAAGAGAAAAATTGTTCAAAACATTTAGCTGGTCAAAGCATTACAGATCTTTTTTTAACTTCTTTTTAGAAGGTGATTTTATATGATTTTGTATGATTTTAATAAGTTTTATATGATTGGTCGTTTTTAGTCTTGCCTCCATCTAATTAACATTACAAAGAAAAAAGAATGATTGAATTTAAATATTATAAGCTTTCATAATAAGTAATAGGTAATTAAGAGTATCTTTCTGTCTATTTTAGTACATAATAAGTAATTAATATTAGTACAATTGCAATTATGTTTCTTAATTTGTCACCAGTTGTGAATTGAGAATTGAGAATTGAGACAAGGTTGGTGTCTAAATTATATCAATCAATTCTTCTCTACTAGGTTGGTGATTTATGAGGTCACATCTTAATTACACAAACAGGGTTGCTATAATCACCTCATATGCAACCAACAACCCAACACTGAGTCAACTTAGGTGTGCACCAGAAAGGGGAGATGAGGGGTGACCGGATCTGATTAGATTTTGTTTACTTACTACAAAATGTTAAATTTTGAAGAGGAGAGAAATAGAGGTGAAGTAACTCTATATACAAACTAGAGTAGGATTAAAATGTTTCATTGGTTTTGTACTCCAGCATGTCCCAACGACATTACTCTATTATCGAAGTTTAAATTGTCAATTCGAACAGCTCAATATGATCTTCATATAAATGTGCTAGGATACAAAATTTTATATTTTTTTTTTGAAATTGTTTTGCTATTTTTTAAGATAGATACAAAATTAATGTTTTTAGAATATTCTGAACCATTAAAAAATAGTGATTTTGTACCTCTCTAAATAATTAGTAAAAAAATTCTAAAAATTATAAACTTTTTTATCCAACCACATTTTAATATGAAGATTATGTTAAACAGTTCAGAATTTGAAAATAGAGATAACGATGTTAGGTCATGATGGGACACAAAACCAATGGAACATTTTAACGCTACTCATACAAACTATTCTAATTTTGTAATTCCAAATCGAGATGCTGTGGAGATGAACTATTCACCCTACCCTCTTCTTTTCCCCTACCCTCTTTTTTTCCCTCTCATCTTCTCTTTCTTTGTGGAGCACAGTCTAAAGATGTCAATAACATCATTTGTTTATTTACTCAATCTGTATCGTATTCAACATTGTTATCAGAACCGGACCGGACCGGTCGGTTGGACCAGAAAAAACCGGAACCGGTGACCTGTTCGATTTTGTTCATTTAAAGAATCGTTTGTGCACTTAAACCGGTCAAAACGGGTTTGATCCACCGGGTTTAACTGAGAAATCGCTGAACTATTCGGAGAAAAAACCCGGGTTCAAAACACATTTATTTAAGTTTTTTATTCAGAGCTAAATCACCATGAAGAAATAGATCGCGAAGGGAAAGCTCCATCGCAAAGGTTAAGGGGAAGAGGAGCTTCTGACAGTGTGGACCCATTAATATAAAAGGTGTTTGCTGTAGCTTTTAAAATCTTTTAGTTGGACTCGATTCTCAAGGATTGGGGAACCAAGTGCCAAGTGGCACATTAATTTAATATTTTAAAATTTAACACCAAACACAACGCAATGTTAAATGTTAAAAGATAATTAAGAACAGTGACTGATTTTGATATTTTGCAAAAAAAAATAAAAATTAATCTATGAAGTTTCTTTTTTAATTGAAAAAAAATATGTGTGTATTCTCAACGAGTTTATTTTTATCATGTATGTAACATGTTTTTTTTTATTTTTTGGAAAAACAAGATTTACAATTTAATTTTATCAAAGTTTTTTAATTTTTGAATAGTTGTACTATATTATTAAAGTGGATCATAGAGATATGTAATTGACTTTAAATCTTTGTAAGCACCAATAAATATTGTATAGGCTTTGAATATTGTGTGGACAAGCCTTATATGTTCACTAATATACTAGCCTACATCAATCTGAATTGAAAAAGTTTAAGAAAATTATATTTTTGATGATTTATATAATATAATATAAAAATTCTGGTATGCATCAAATTGGAATTGAAAAAAATATATAAATATTTTTAATTGAATTATTAATGTAATGAATTTTATTCAAATTAAGCTATATTCACAAAATATTACTGCAATTGATATTTCATAAGGTAGTAGTTTAGCAGTTCAATATGAAATCAAGCTATTTTAAAAAAGTAGCAGTTGAACCAGTTGACCCAGTGGTTCAGCCAGTAAACCGTTGATCCAAAGTTTTACCGGATTGATGCCAGAACCAAAACGATAACATTGGTATTCAATAAGATGTATATGAGTAAGAATTTTTTCGTATCATGTTGACTTCCCTAGATCAACTCAATGCCACGTCACGCAATGAAATAATTTTAACATAAATAATAAATTGATCATAAAATATTGCACACGAGATTCGAAACCAAGACCTTCGGATTCAACATCAAATGCACTTCCAAATTTATGGAATTTGAGTGATTCCAATTTAATCTTTTGCGCTTGAAATTCCAAATAAAAGTGTGCGAATATGAGAACATAAAATTTTGTTAATATCATATATTATATATATATATAGAGAGAGTGGCTAATATCAAAATGTTTGCACCAAGGCCCTCGTGCAACCAAGTCGTTTTCGGATTTTCAAAGTTCAAACGGTCGATCCAAACCGTTAGATGTTATCTCTATATTAAAATCTGCTTGGAGACCAAATTTTATATTTTTTGGAATTTTTTTACTATTTATTAAGCTACTTTGAAAATTACTGATCATATGGTCCAGAATTTTGTTGCACTATTTTTACTGTTCATCCGGATCAACAATTTTCAAAGTGGCTTAATAAATAGTAAAAGAATTCCAAAAAATGTAAAATTTGGTCTCCAAGCAGATTTTAATATAGATTGAACATCTAACAGTTTGGATCGACCATTTGGACTTTGAAAATCCGAAAACAACTTGGTTGCACAAGGGCCTTAGTGCAAACGTCTTGATATTAGCCACTCTCTCTCTCTCTATATATATATATATATAGAGAGAGAGAGAGAGAGAATGGATAATATACAAACATTTGTTCCTGAACTCAGGAACAAACGATTTGGTTCTCTAATTTTCAAAGTCCAAACAGTCGATCCCAACCATTAGATATTCAATCTATATTAAAATGTGTTTGGAGACCAAATTTTACATTTTTTAGAATTTTTTTACTATTTATTAAGCTGGTTTGAAAACCGCTGTTTTTCAATGCTGCAGAAATTTAATAAAAACAACAGTTTTCAAACCATCTTAATAAATAGTTGATATCTCGTTATTTTGTCTACATTCCGACCGAACTTCGCATTAAAACCTGTGTCTAAAACCCATAAAAATGTGTATATTTCACTGAATATCTATAGGATGTGGTACTGCTGCTCTTTCTTTCTTTGTTGCAGGAAACGGGCGAAAAAGAGGAAAGATCTGGAATCTGAAGGACAATACACGGGCCGTGCACTCTTGCATACGGACCGTACACCCCTTGCCCGACCATTGACTGAAGACTCACACCACCCACTCATCAGGACACAGGCACACGGTCCGTGCACTTCTGTGTGCGGACCGTACACGGCATTTCTGGAAACAGAATCCAGAATTGGAAACAGAGGCCAGCTGGAGAGGTCGCGAATGAAAGGCTTTAAAAGGTGGGATTTCTCTCCAAGGAGGTCATTTTGGATCTGAGAGCAAGACCTAGAGCATAGAAGCGACAGCTGAACTTGGAGAAGGAGAAAACGGAGGAAATCGAGAGATTTGCGACGTCTTTTCTTGAATCTTCGAGTTTTGTCATGAACTTCTTATATATTTCTTGTTTTATTTTCTGTTTTTCTATGTTAGGCTAAACTCTTTAGTTTCTAGGGTTAAGATGTAGTCGAATGCTTTGTTTTATTCGCTAGTTATTGGAATTTGTATTGGATCTTGTGCTTGTTTGTTGTGTAGTATTTTATTGCTTATGTTACATTATGATCCTTGAATAAATAAAAATATACAAAAAGGGCCTAATTGTAAAGATTTTTAAGTAATGCAATATTATAAACTTGGGGGACCTATGTGCAAAAGTTCCAAATATTAAAGATGACACCTATCTTCTTCTCTTGATATTTCCATTTGTACATCTAATTTCGTGAGAGGGCTAGGGTTTAGCCGAACCAAAGAGAGAAAGAGAGAGAGAGAGAAATCGAGCGTGAAATCTGATCAGAATCGTCAGAAATCTGAGATTCGAGCTAAATAGACGATCGTGCTCAGTTCTAAAGCTTCAAATTGGTATAATTTTCCTTCCTTGCAATCTTTTGAAAACCCTAAATTGTTTGATTTGTTGTATTTCGTTGAGAATTCGAATTAAAGTTCGATTGATTTGATATAACTCGATATTTGGTTTGATTTGTATTGAATCGAATGGATTTTCTTTTGAAATTGGAAATGGTGAATTAGGGTTTGGTAAAATGGTGGGATTTGGGGAAATTACTAAGTTTTCAGGTGTTATGCACCATTTGGATCTGAATAGATCGAGTTATAATCGTTTGAACATCTCGATTCGTGTTATTTGATTAAATCATCCATTTGAGTTGAATTTGGAATTAGGGTTTTATACCAATTGAATTCATGGTTTAATTGTGTCGGTTCTTGATAACTTAGAGGTGAATATACCATGTCGAACCATGTCGAATCGATGATACATAACAAGGGTTAACCATGTCGAACCTCGATCGAAACAAGTTTAACTAGACATAAAAACCAGCTTCTGTGTGATTTATTGCGGACCGAAACCACAAGTATTGCGGGCCCAAGGGAACAGGGACTTAACCAAAACCTCGGACTGTTCTGTGTTGTTGTTGCGGGCCGCAACATACCCATTACGGGCCGCAATAAATATAGCAGAACAACATACTCTCTGGAAAGTTAGGCTACGGGCCGCAACCCATTCATTACGGGCCGCAATGACACCCAGAATTTCTGCAAATGTATATGTTGTGTTGTACAAACTTAATTGGTTGAACCATTACCTAAACCTATACCATTAGGACCCGAATACGAATCCTAAACCGTGTTTAACCTAATTTAACTCGATTTAACCTACGGGATACCAATCGAATGTTTTAATCGAATCTAAACGTATAAATAGGTGGTAAACCTACGAGGCATCGGATCTCAGGATCATTCGAGACGCCTGAGCCTTAGACGAGTACGCTATATACTCAGGTGCGGGGTTTCTGGACTTGTTTGATAGTTTATATTCAGAATTAAACTGTGTTTCTATTGACATGTTGATTATTGGTTAAATTGCATTATCGGATTGTGTTGCATATGCATTGCATTGCCCTAATTAATTGAAACTCGAATTGTAATCTGATTGATCTGCATGCTGGTATGGTTATTGTTTGTGTATTGATCTGAATGATCTAATTTGGAATTTAAAGTCACCGTGATTTATAACACCATCGGTTGGTGGATATGGTATTACCGTCTCCCATCGTGGCGACGTCACCCAGGGGGTGAATTCGGATTTGTCAAAGTCTATGCATGGACTTTGACGCCCAGTATTCTAAAGCTTTAGATCGTCTGGCCCTCGGTAGTTCCCAGTACCGGTTGGGACGAGGGGTAAGTGACTCTGTATTATGAATTTGGTTATGGGTGACTTGTGTATCGGAGGCATTGCCCAGGGGGTAATGCGTTTGAATGGTCAATTGGTTTTAAATGAATTTTCCGGATATGAAATGGAACCAGACTTTTTAATTAAACGGTTAAGCCTGTAACTACCAGATATTCTGAGCTCGAGTTAAACCAAATATTGTGTGATTGAATTTCGGTTTGGCAAATCCTGATTTGATTTCATTTGGCTAATTGATGTCGGGTTTATGTGTTCATGTTTATATATTATTATAAACTGATCTGAACTTTATTTGTGCTTTATTTTTGAATATAATCTGTGATTGCAAGTCCAGG
This sequence comes from Carex myosuroides, assembly GCA_028015225.1. Classification (NCBI taxonomy): domain Eukaryota; kingdom Viridiplantae; phylum Streptophyta; class Magnoliopsida; order Poales; family Cyperaceae; genus Carex; species Carex myosuroides. Next base: position 5,002,273 of record CM051483.1, read on the forward strand.
AGCGAAACGTGGCAAATTTATCGCACTGAGAATTTATTTCTCACCCCCTGTTTGGGTTAACTTTTCAGGTTCCGGTTCGGCAGATCCGAGTGGGGCACGAGGTCGGTAGGCCTGGTTTCACCGCTGCTTAGTCTGTCTGGTATGGTGACATTAGAGATTATGTATATAGTTATGTTTTGGTTGTGTACATATATGGTCTCTATGTCATTTTGTGATGCGTATCCATCGAGATACGGGTTTGTATGATATTACCTGACCAACTGGGATTTATGTTATTTGTTTGTTGAGTTGTTTGTTTATGTTTTTATTTACTATTATATCGTAATTGCCTTGTAGGCATACGGGCAACCATATGTCTACGGCAGGAATCACCTGTCGCGCCTCGTTGGGCCGCGGGGTGTGACAGCTTAGATGAACTTGCTTGAATTGATTAGTTTATCGGTAGATGTATGGCCACATCTAGATGGTATTTCAAGGCTTTGATATTCTTTCGACCAATCTAAGTATTTGAGATAGGTTTGTGAACCGAGAGGTGAAACCAAGCGGTAGCCAAAAGGCGAAGTTTTCCTCGTATCGAGAGATCGAGGTTATCTTTAGTAAACCAACGAATAACTTAGGATAATTAAACCAATAAATGAGAGTTGAAGTTTAAGAACCCTAAGAAGGTATAAATTGTGTTTCGTACCAAGCAATTAAGCCAATAAACGAGAGTTGAGGAGTATTGACTTAGGTACGACCAAAATAACTTTGCACAGAAAATCAATACAGAAACTAATAGCTGCTGTATCAACACGAGGGCCATACACGGCCCGTGCATATTACACACGGCCCGTGCATGAGAGTGCACGGATCGGGCACTTGAGGCAAAGCTGAGATGAAATCTAAAACCCTAGGAACCCCTTTTTATTCATTCAAAACCAAACCAAAATTTACTTTGCTATTTTAAGTACTGTCATTGAACTTTAGGACTTAAAACAAACCAAAACCAACCCTTTTGCAGACTTCTAGAGTTTCTATATAATCTAAGTAGAATCCGATCTGTTTAAACCGTCCCTGTGATCGATACCCGACAATATACTACGTGCTAGGATTGTATACTTGCAATATGAACCAAAAGTGTATTTGAGGTTAAAAGGTACAGCTTGCTGTACCGAAACTTTGTACTATACCTTTTTGGTGTAACAAGTTTTTGGCGTCGTTGCCGGGGACGGCATTGAAAATTTTGGATTTTTGCTTATTTTTGCTAAATTCTAGATTTTAACTTGAATCTTTCTCTTTTTATTTTTTCTCTTACCACAGGAGCAAGCTGGAACCTCCATACAACCTGAGGAGTAAAGGGCAAACCTTCCAACACGGAAGTACCTCCCGATCCGACTCAGAACCAGAACCAGAACACAGCTACTTCTGCACAACCTCCTCCGCACACGGTCCGTGCACTTGATACACGATCCGTGCACTCAGCCGCTGGACAACCACTTTCTCACACGGACCGCACAGCTGACACACGGTCCGTACACTCGGATCCAGACAGAGCCATGAGTCAAAACGGGGAGGAAAGACAAGAGGAGCCGCATGGTGATCGCGACTCTGACGAGGATGTTGCTGACTTCATCCCGAAGACTCTGAAGGAGTTCAATGTGCCGAGATCTGGGGATGTGAGAGGTGCTATCAGACTGCCAAGAATCGTGGGACAACAACCCAACTTCAATCCGGGCATTGTCAACATAGTGCAGCAGAACACCTTCCATGGTTTGGATCATGAGGATCCACACGCTCATCTTCAGACTTTTCTTGAATGTTGCACCACAATCAAGACCAATGGGGCAACATCTGACTACATTAGACTTGCATTGTTTCCTTTCACACTTAGGGACAAAGCAAAGAAATGGTTGGGGTCACTACCTAGGGATTCCATTAACACTTGGAGGGAACTGTCCAAAATGTTTTTGACCAGATTTTTCCCCTATAAAAGAACCGCCAAGGTAAGAACCCAACTGACCAGCTTTAGGCAAAGGTCAGACGAACCCCTAAACGAGGCTTGGGAAAGGTTTAGGGAGTTACAATATTCTTGTCCACATCACGGTATACCTGACTGGTTGTTAATCCAAACTTTCTATGATGGTTTAACAGAGAGCACTCGCACATCTGTTGATGCTGTTGCAGGTGGAGCCTTAATGGAAAGAGAGCCTCAAGAAGCGATGAACTTGATCGACAGCATGGCTCAAAACAAACAGTGGTCCGGCCGCGACAATTCCAGACCTGGAGGAGGCGGTCGATTTGAAGTCGATCAGATCACGGCTCTTATCGCCAAGATGGATGCTATGCAGAAGGCTTTCGACAAGATGAGTGTCAAGTCTGTTGGGAACCACCAATCACAACCGGAGTCTTGTGCTATGTGTGGGGAAGGGCATTCCTACTTGCATTGCTCATTGGCACAGAGGGACGATGAAGAGACCGAACAGGTCAATTCTCTCAACAGCGAGCCATCTTACTTCCCGAAACCTCCATTCAACCGAACTTACTCCAAGGATCCGGTTGAGCAACAAAACTGGAGATGGAAGCAGAACCCCTCTTACAACAACAATTCTTTCAACAACCCTCCCCCTTTCAACAATTCTTCGAGCAGCAACAACAACAATTGCAACTTCTACCACAATGCCAACTTCAACAACTCGAACAACCGCCCACCTCATTCTGTTCCACCCAAGCCGTATGTTGCTCCCGCTGTGAGCGACTTCATGCACGAGCAAGGGAAAATGAACCAAATGATGTTCGAGCAAATGCAAGCGATGAACGCTCAGTTGGCAGGTATGGCTGCTCTAAACACCAAGATGATGGAGGCACAATTGGGGCAAGGCTCCTCAAGTCAACCACAACCTGGTAAGCTTCCCAGCCAACCAGAGGTAAACTCGAGAGGAGAGGCTAAGGCGCTTACATTGCAAAGCGGGACCAGTTATCAAGGACCAGCCATGCCCACTGACCCACCAGTTGCCAAGTACACGGACCGTGCAGGAGTTACACGGACCGTGCAGACCCCACCAGCTGAAGAGATTGTCTCACTACCATCCGACCCTACACAACCCGCACGACCCACTGGAACTACTGTGCACACGGATTGCACAGATAGTACACGGCCCGTGCAAGATGATTCTGACAGACAGAAAGGTAAAGGACCCGAGAAACCGCCGCCCTATCGGCCGCCTGTTCCTTTCCCTCAGAGATTAGCTGAGACTAGACTCAACGAACAATTCTCCAAATTCGTTGAAGTTATCAAACAATTGCACATCACCATTCCATTCACCGATGCCTTGACCCAAATGCCTACCTATGCGAAATTTCTCAAGGACATCCTCTCCAACAAGCGAAGCTTGGGGGGACGTGAGACTGTGAAACTCAGAGAACAGTGCAGTGCAATTTTGAGAAACGAGCTCCCGCCGAAACTAGAGGACCCAGGTAAATTCTCCATTCCTTGCACAATCGGAAAAGCCACGATTAAGAAAGCCCTATGTGATTTGGGGGCTAGTGTGAGTCTCATGCCACGTACAATTTATGATCGAATGGGTGTAGGCGAGCTCAAGTCCACACGAATGACCCTGCAGCTGGCGGATTCTTCGGTTAGACTTCCACTCGGCATAGTGGAAGACGTGCCAGTTCAGGTTGGTAAGTTCTATGTTCCAGTCGACTTTGTTGTCATGGAGATGGAAGAAGACAAAGAAATCCCTATCATTCTGGGACGACCTTTTCTGAGAACGGCTGGTGCAATCATTGATGTGCACAAAGGGACTCTCATACTCAACATCGGGAACGAGAAAGTCAGCTTCCAAATCGATCGAGCCATGAAATATCCTTATCAAGAATCTTGCTTTAGGATTGATGCGATCGAAGAGTGTTTAACCGAATTGGCAGAAGAGAACTTTCTGGAGCAATTCAACAACTTGCTAAGGTACCACGATGAATTTTTATCTGAATTGCAGGTTGAAACAAGCGAGTTAGAGTCAATTTGTGCAGCGGAAGCAACATTTGACAATCTGGAGGAACCTACACACAGTCCGCATACTCCTCACACGGACCGTGCACCTGAGTCAGAGAAGTTGGAGACTGAGGCACGCGGGGCGCACAATTCTCACACGGATGCAGATGCAGTACACGGACTGCACACTTCTCACACGGACCGTGCACCTGCCCAGACAGAGCAACCCGCTCCCGAGCTCAAACCCCTTCCAGCTAACCTCAGGTATGAGTTCCTAGGTCCAGACAAGTCTTATCCTGTGATTGTAAATGCAGGTTTAAATCCCGATCAGACTGCCAAGCTATTGGAGAAATTGAAAATTCACAAAGGCGCGATCGGATACTCAATCAAAGACTTGAAGGGAATCAACCCGACGATTTGCACACACAGAATTTTACTAGAAGATGATCACAAGCCATCCGTGGAGCACCAAAGACGGCTAAATCCCAATCTGAAAGAGGTAGTGAAGAAAGAAATTTTAAAACTTCTTGAAGCAGGTATTATCTACCCTATTTCTGACAGCAAGTGGGTGAGCCCTGTCCACGTGGTGCCAAAGAAAGGAGGGGCGACGGTAGTGAAAAATGACAAGGATGAGCTGATCCAAACGCGAGTTGTGAATGGCTGGAGGATGTGCATAGACTACCGGAAGCTCAACATAGCCACACGCAAGGATCACTTTCCATTGCCCTTTGTTGACCAACTCCTTGAAAGGCTTGCAAATCATTCTTACTTTTGTTATCTCGATGGTTATTCTGGTTTTTTCCAAATTCCCATCCATCCACAGGACCAAGAAATGGCTACCTTTACATGCCCATATGGTACCTATGCATACCGTAGGATGCCCTTTGGTCTATGTAATGCACCAGCGACCTTTCAAAGAGCCATGATGGCTATTTTTTCTGATTTCATTGAAAAAGAGGTCGAGATTTTTATGGATGACTTTTCTGTGTATGGTACTTCTTTTGATTCATGTTTATCTAACTTGTGTAAGATTTTGCAGAGATGCGAAGAAGTGAATCTTATTCTCAATTGGGAGAAATGTCACTTCATGGTCCAAGAAGGTGTTGTGCTAGGACATGTTGTCACTTCAAAAGGGATTGAAGTTGACAAGGCGAAGATTGAGGTGATAGAGAAGCTCGACATCCCAACAAATGTGAAGGGAGTTCGAATCTTTCTAGGTCATGCTGGATTCTACCGCCGCTTCATCAAAGACTTCTCGAAGATAGCAAAGCCATTGACCAATTTACTTATTAAAGATTCTGACTTTTTTTTACAGATGACTGTGTCAAGTCTTTTTGCAGTTTAAAGGAAGCGCTCATCTCAGCACCTATCTTGCAGCCACCCGACTGGTCCTTACCATTCGAGCTCATGTGCGATGCGAGCGACTATGCAGTTGGGACAGTTCTTGGGCAGAGGAAGGACAAGAAGCCGTGCGCCATTTACTATGCTAGCAAAGTGCTAGATCCTGCCCAGATGAACTACACAACAACGGAGAAGGAGCTTCTCGCCATTGTGTTTGCCCTCGACAAGTTTAGATCGTACTTGGTCGGCTCAAGAATCATAGTCTACACGGACCATGCCGCACTCAGGTACCTTTTGAGTAAGAAAGACGCAAAACCCAGATTGATTAGATGGATTCTTCTTTTGCAAGAGTTCGATCTTGAAATTAGAGACAAGAAGGGAATCGAAAACTCAGTGGCAGACCATCTATCCCGACTTCGCTGGGTAGTTGAAGGCAATGTCAACCTGCCAATCAATGAATCATTTCCCGACGAACAACTCTTATCCATCTGCTCTCTGGACGCCCAGCATGCGGTCCGCACAGACCATCACACGGTCCGTGCAGCTCAACACACGACCCGCACATATCCATACACGGACCGTATACTCTCCATCCAGACAACCCCTTGGTATGCAGATTTCGCGAACTATCTTGCTTCTGGGGTATTGCCTGCCACAAGGACCTACCAGCAGAGGAAAAAGTTCAAAATAGATGCCAAGTACTACTTTTGGGAGGAACCTTTCCTCTTCAAAGTTGGAGTCGATAGCATATTCCGACGCTGTGTTCCATATGAAGAGACGCGTTCCATTCTGGCACACTGCCACTCATCCGCTTACGGAGGACATGCCTCGTTCTCCAAGACAGCTGCTAAGGTATTACAATCTGGTTTTTATTGGCCCTCTCTTTTTAAAGATGCAAGATCTTTTGTTCTAGCTTGTGATCAATGTCAGAGGACCGGTAACATAACCAAGCGGAGTGAGATGCCTCTTAACTCCATTCTTGAGGTGGAGATCTTTGATGTCTGGGGCATTGATTTTATGGGACCGTTCCCGTCATCTCGCGGGAATGAGTATATCTTGGTAGCAGTGGACTATGTGTCCAAATGGGTTGAAGCTGTGGCGTGTCACAAGGCCGATTCAAAAGCAGTGAAGCGCCTATTCACAGAAATCATTTTCCCTCGCTTTGGAGTGCCTCGAGCCGTTATCAGTGACGGGGGCAAGCACTTCATCAATCCAATTCGACAGTCTTCTGAGCCGACATGGGGTCACGCATAAGGTATCTACCTCTTATCACCCTCAAACTAATGGTCAAGCTGAGATTTCCAACAGGGAGATCAAGTCTATATTGGAGAAGACTGTTGCAAGGACAAGGAAGGATTGGGCATGGAAGTTGAGCGATGCACTATGGGCTTACCGAACTGCCTTCAAAACACCGATTGGCATGAGCCCCTTCAAACTGGTGTACGGAAAGCCGTGTCACTTACCGGTAGAGATTGAACACAAGGCATTCTGGGCTACGCGAGCAATCAACATGGACATGCTAGCAGCTGGGGAGAAGCGCATCCTTGACTTGCACGAGTTGGAGGAGGTGCGCCTACACGCCTACGAGAATGCAAGGATCTACAAAGAGAGGACCAAGCGAGTTCATGACAAGCGCATCGCGCCTCGCGAATTCAGGGAAGGAGATCTTGTACTCTTATTTAATTCTTGATTAAGGCTTTTTCCAGGTAAACTCAAGTCTAGATGGTCCGGCCCATTCGAGGTGAAGAAGGTGTATCCTTTCTGTGCAATCGACATTGGGAATGAAGAATGCGGGACCTTCAAGGTCAATGGTCAGCGTCTCAAGCACTACTTCGCTAATCACTCACAAAATGAGTGGTTTGTTCAGACTCTTTCTGACCCCGCTACTGCCGAGACTTAGAGACAGGTGGTCAAGCTCGAGACCTAAAACAAGCGCTTCTTGGGAGGCAACCCAAGCCCTTTTTTTTTTACTTTACCTGCACTTTAAAATAGTTTAATTTCTTTTCAGTTTTCTGCATATTTTAAATTTTATCATTTGCATGTACTTTTTCTTGTTTTGCACTTAGAAAGATCAGGTTGGAGGAATACAAAACTCATCAAAGCACACGGATCGCACATACCTGTACACGGTCCGCACAAGAACTTGGTCAGAGAAGAGGAGTACACGGTCCGCACATAATCATGCACAGTCCGTGCACACGCAAACCGAGGCAGATGAAAGATCGCGCCCCTTTACGTGTACGTTACCCCACCCTTTCCTTTTATTTCACATCTTCTCCATTTCTTATCTTCTCCATACAGGCGCCGCCTCTTCTCTCTGCCTCATTCCCCTCTCCTCCATCTCTCTCCATTTCTCTCAAACCTCCATTGATACGGACCGAGCTCACCACCCGTGCGACCGTGCCTATCTCCACCCGTGTGCGACCTCTCCATCTCTCCTCAACTCAGCCGCCGTCACCTCTCCATCTCTCCTCAACTCAGCCGCCGAAACTCTCCTCTCACAGATCTCTCAACCACGACCTCTCCGGCCGATCCTCCAACCACCTCGAGCTCACAACCGAAAACCCTCCCAGATCGACCCTCTCCCGCGCAGCCGCCACATGAAACCCTCCTCTCCCCATCTCTCCAATTCCCGACTTACTGTTCCGCTGAAACCCTAATCTCATACGGTCCGTGCATCAATCCACACGGCCCGTGCATCTAATCGCCAGAAAGAAGCCAACTCCACACGGCCCGTACACTTCACTACACGGTCCGTGCAAAACCTCTCCAGAGACAGCAACCATGAACCGCGAACGCCGCACCAAGAGAGCCCACGACAGGCCACGCACACCAACACCTCCACCATCACCTGAGCCAGAACGCTACGACAGTGACAGTTCCGAGCACTCCTCTGGTGAGTACACTGAATCTGCAGAAGAATATGAAGCCATTTTCTTTCAAATTCCCACTCGTCGGATGTTGGGTTATCTCAAAAAGCTCCGGCGAAGAAAGTACGAAAATACTCGTCGGATTGACCTTGACGCACTCCAACAGTTGGGGGTAGCAGATCAGTTCCTCCGGCTCACTGAGAGGATAGGCATCACACCTACCTTCTGGGACATTGAGGCAGACTCTTACAGGAAGCTAACCCAAGAGTTCCTCTCATCCCTCCAGCTCAAGACGGACAATGAAGGCCAGTCCTACATCAAATTCCGTATGTGTAATGAGACTCACCATGTCTGGCTTCCTACATTGCGCACTTGGTTCGGTTTCCATCCCGAGCCAGAAACTGACGAACTCTATTTTCGTCAAGACATGACAAAAGACCACTTCTGGAACCTAATCACCGGCATGACACGACCAGAAACGGACAACAAGGACTACAAGGGCCTCAGAATCACTCATCCAGTCCTTCGTTGCATTTAGCGCGCCCTCGCTCATACTGTCTATGCGCGTGGCGAGACAGTCTCCCGCGCCAACAATGACAATCTCATCATGCTGGACAACATGCTCCGCCCTGATAATGACCTGGTACGTCCTGACTTTATGATTCTCATGATTAGGCACTGGCTGACCATCCAGCAGTCAAGAAAGATAGGGGGAGTCATCTCATGCGGTGCCTACATCACTTACATCGCCCAGCGACTTGGATTACGCATTGAGGGCGATGACCTATGCAAAGGTCCCACCAGTCTAGATCTAGATGCATTCGGTATGATCCAGTTCATCAAGACCAAGAAAGGCGCTGCCGGCCACAGCGATAGACACTACTGGCGCATGCCGGATGGTACTCAGCACCGGCTTTCACTCGACGCACCCCTCTCCTTTTCAGATACGAGCACCTAGATCTACACCAGACCACGAGAGGCTCAGCCACCACCACACCCACCTCCTTTTGCTGACGAGCCTATGCATGACGCTCCCGACTTCTCCCAGCATATGCATGCCTCTTCCTCCACTGCTGCACACCCTTCCCACCCCACCGACCCCACCATTCATGACTTGTACCGTCTCATGACTGATATGAGAGCCACTCAGCTAGAGCAGATCGACATCCAGCGACTGCAGGATGGGCGGCTCACGGCGATTGAGGATGAGCTGCACCGCTGGCGCCCCGACCCCTGATCAGGTTTGTTTCCTTTTCCCCTAGCTTTATATTTCTCTTTCTATCTGTCTTGAAGCATTGAGGACAATGCTCGGACTAAGCTTGGGGGGAGAACTTTGCATTTAGGACATGTTTACCTTTTCCTGCATTTTATTTTGTTTTTAGACGATAAATTTGTGTGATTGCTGGAATTAGGGACTTGTGTAAAAATTTTGGGAAATAATTTTGATTACCTTGAAAGATTGGAAATAACCCCATAGTTGACCAAAGGATAGCATAGGATGAGATGTTTTGAGAATTTGAAAAGATGAAAAGTTGAACTGTATCGAGAAAACCATTTTTAAACTGAATTGTGCCTTTCAAATAGGGAAATGGGGATTTTAAATAAAGAAAGATTGGGATATCCATTGGTATGAGTAAATACCATTGGATGTGTGTATTTATGGTGTATGCGAAAAATAGAAAACAAAAAAAAATGATGATGAAAATAAATGAAAAGATGGAGAACATAAGAGTACTGGCAATAAGTCCTATTGAGCGCCTTTGAGCTCGTCTCCCAAACTTAAAAAGGACTTTTGCATACATCAACACACGAAATCCGCGACTTTCTAACCTAAGCTTGTTCCAAGCTTGGGGGGATTTGAAAAATAAAAAATCACCTCACACGAGGGCATAATTTCAGTAAAATAATGAAATATTGATAAATTCAAGTAACTAGTTTTTTTTTGCAAATATTAAGGCATCTCGAAACATGGAGTTCATTAGTTAAGTTGTGGGGTGAATCAAAACCGATCAAGAAAAGTCCAAATCTCCCAAAAGGATTCTCGAGTTCTTAACGAAAGCAAGATCATGCAAATTTTTCATTTTCGCATTTAGGAACTTAATTTGCATTTAGGAAAAACCAGCCCGATAACTAAGTTGGGATTTTCTGCTTGAGGACAAGCAAGATTACAGCTTGGGGGGATTTGATATCTCGTTATTTTGTCTACATTCCGACCGAACTTTGCATTAAAACCTGTGTCTAAAACCCATATAAATGTGTGTATTTCACTGAATATCTACAGGATGTGGTACTGCTGCTCTTTCTTTCTTTGTTGCAGGAAATGGGCGAAAAAGAGAAAAGATCTGGAATCTGAAGGACAATACACAGGCCGTGCACTCTTGCATACGGACCGTACACCCCTTGCCCGACCATTGACTGAAGACTCACACCTCCCACTCATCAGGACACAGGCACACGGTCCGTGCACTTCTGTGTGCGGACCGTACACGGCATTTCTGGAAACAGAATCCAGAATTGGAAACAGAGGCCAGCTGGAGAGGTCGCGAATGGAAGGCTTTAAAAGGCGGGATTTCTCTCCAAGGAGGTCATTCTGGATCTGAGAGCAAGACCTAGAGCATAGAAGCGACGGCTGAACTTGGAGAAGGAGAAAACGGAGGAAATCGAGAGATTTGCGACGTCTCTTCTTGAATCTTCGAGTTTTGTCATGAACTTCTTATATATTTCTTGTTTTATTTTCTGTTTTTCTATGTTAGGCTAAACTCTTTAGTTTCTAGAGTTAAGATGTAGTCGAATGCTTTGTTTTATTCGCTAGTTATTGGAATTTGTATTGGATCTTGTGCTTGTTTGTTGTGTAGTATTTTATTGCTTAGATGAACTTGCTTGAATTGATTAGTTTATCGGTAGATGTATGGCCATATCTAGATGGTATTTCAAGGCTTTGATATTCTTTCGACCAATCTAAGTATTTGAGATAGGTTTGTGAACCGAGAGGTGAAACCAAGCGGTAGCCGAAAGGCGAAGTTTTCCTCGTATCGAGAGATCGAGGTTATCTTTAGTAAACCAACGAATAACTTAGGATAATTAAACCAATAAACGAGAGTTGAAGTTTACACTAGTGGAAAATGTACATTTAGTATCGGCACATCAGAATCGGATATAGCATAAAAGCGATACTGATATATATCTGGATCGGGTAATTAAAAGATCGACCTTGAAAGTAGGTATCAGGAACGGTCGTTTATAAACAGCCGTTTCTGATAGTCCAGAACTTATCAGGATCGGTCGTTTATAAATGACTGATCCTGATAGTGACTTATCAGGATCGGTCGTTTATAAACGACCGTTCTTGATAGTCCTGAACAATCAGGATCGGCCTTTTACTCTTGACCGATCTTAATGTTAAGCAATTAGGATCAGCTCTTTGCGTGAACCGATCTTGATGGAAGAGAGTGTTTTAGGATCAGCTATGTGTTAACCGATCCTGTTAAGATTTGCTCCCCATTTTGTCAAGTTCCACTGCAACACATATTCCACAATTCTCTTTCCCCAATTCTCTCTAATCCCGCTCTCAGTTAACTAGGGTTCTCCATTCCCCCTCTCCTCGGCCGCATTAATACGAGGGTTTCACCTCTCTCTCTCTATCTTCTCGCTTCTCGCTCTCTGTCAGCTCCAACCTCGCTTCTCGTTCTCCAGTCGTGACAGCGCAAGACGAGATGGCGAGGTTTCTCAAGCACCACAATCGTGTGACGGCCCACCCAGTCCCAGTAGCAGTGGGTACGCCGCGGAGGGGGGAAGCAGCGTCACCTCCAGTGGAGGGGTTGAAGAGGAGACTGAAGGAAATTCGGATTGGGGACGCGAAAAGAAGCATTTTCACGAGGTATGGGTTTTGATTTATTTCGTTAGAAAGTGCGTAAGTTAGCATTTTATATTGTGGAGGCTACTAATTTGCATGAAAAGCTCTCTGATTGAGCTTTTTATTTTTTATTTTTTAACTTCACTGATGCTAATTGCTGATCATACTTAATTGACCCATGTACATTGTATTTGCCATTAAATTTAAGGAAGAAGATTATAACCTAATTTATGTACGTAATTGGATTTAAACTTTTGGATTAACTTTTGGATTAACTAAGTATTTGAGCAACTCTGGTAAACCTATATATTCTAGGTAATAATATCTTTCTTTTACTTGTGTCTTTGTGAAGAAAACTAGTAATTAAACAAACAACAAAATCAGTAACTTTTTAAATTTAAGCTATTGTTTCTGGTCACAATTTCAGGTATGGAGATGAACACAAACTAGCAGGATTCTCTGCTACTTTACAAGCTATTATTTCCTTTGTTCAAAATAGGTGCGCTTTATGAGTCTTTCTGTATTTGTGCTGTTCTAAAATTATCTGAAATCTCTTATGAAGTCTAATTTTTTCTTCTTCTTTTTAATCATATAGTGGCGATAATATCAAATTTGTGAGAGCTGGAAAACACCAGGTATTGTGACTCCTGAGTTCAGATCTAATCTTGTAAAATCAGAACTTTATTAAATGATACACATTTAATCATTTCCTTGTGTGCAGATAATATTTCTTGTGAAAGGTCCAATATACTTAGTGTGCATTAGTTGCACTGATGAGCCAATTGAAGCATTGAGGGGTCAACTTGAGCTCCTATATGGGCAGGTAATAGACTTCAATTCTTTTACATATGAAGCTTGAACTTCAACTTCTTACATTTATCCTTTTTAATTATGATAATAGAAGATAAGGACTAGTTATCTGACTTCAATTTGATAATTTGCAGCATTGAGAAAATTAAAGAGACAATTAGTAAAAATGAGCAGCCAAAGCATTCTGACAGTAAAGGATATCAGCTCTCCAGAAAGAAGAAGCCACTCATGCCAAGCCTCGGCACCACCTTCCTTTCACAACCTATTCAAATCATAGCACAAGACCAGCTTCTCTGACAACAAGAGTCTTTCTTCGACCAGTCAATCTTCTTCCGATAAAACCAAACTCTTCAGCTTCAAAACTCTCCACAAACCCATTATGTTGACTGATCCAGAAAGCCCGATTTCTCACGCATCTCATCCCAATTTCTCTGACCCAATATTCTCTGGCTCTTCCACTTTCTGTACCAGTCTGAATTCTCGTGTTTCATCTTTTTGTATGTGTGAATGCTTGGAAGGTTAAAGCTAAATATTTTGTATTTAACTTATTGTTGGTATAAAATTGAAATTGCAGAGGCAACACCAAAGGGGGTGCTGAAGCTCATGAATGTGGAGGGTTTAACAATCTATCATGTCAAGAGTCATTTGCAGGTTATAATCTTAATTTTTTTCCAGATTTCATGGAAAAAGGATTCCTTATTTTTTGCGGATTCACTAATACTATGTAAAATCACGTGCAGAAGTATCGAATGGCAAAGCACTTTCCTGAGACAAAAGAAGGTATGTATTGTGCTGTATTCTGGTATTATACAGATGAACTAAACCTGGTATAAACTGCAGTACGTTCTACATTACTTACCTTATGTGAAATTAGTTGAACCTAGAATAATTTTTTTTATGAATTTCGTACTTTTCTGTGCTTCTATGTAATATCTAATACAATGCAATTCTTATTTATAAAGACAAAAAGACATCCTCTTCTTCTTCCTCTTCAGAAGATAAGAAGCCTCTGCCAGTAACTGATGCAAATGATACTGGCAAGAAAAGGTATGTCTCTTTATCTTATTTTGCATCAAACTAAGCAACTTTGCATTTGAGTTCAGTTCTAATTTTTGCATCTCTTTATATTTTAGGAACCTGCAAGTGACCGAGGCTCTCCGCATGCAAATTGAGATTCAAAAACAGTTACATGAACAACTCGAGGTTTGTTCGAAAGTTTCATTATCCTTACATTCTGGTTTAAATATATATGACCTCTTTAAGTCGACTGCTAACAGAGATGACATGGTTTACTAATACAAAACAGATACAGAGGCAGCTGCAGTTGCGCATAGAGGAGCATGCGAGATACTTGCAGAAAATTCTAGGCACAATAAAATTAACTTGTTTGATTTCTTTTGTGTTTTTTTTTTGATACAATAGCATGTAATTTGGATAATTTCAGTTAATTATTGTGTTAAGATAATTTTATATGTTGTGTTTAGTTAGCATGCTCAAAATATTTTATTGGTAGACATATGGTGGTCAGACCACACTATAGGACCTAACAATCAGAATTCACAAAAAAAAATAAAAAACAAATAATAAAAAAACCAATCAGGGTCGGTGATATTTAAAACACCGATCCCAATAGTTATGAATTAGTGCCGGATATTTTAATTAACCGATCTTGTAAGTCAACAACAGGATCGGTTGAATAATTGTCCGTTCTTGAAAGTTAGAATTAGGATCGGCTAAAATTTAACGACCGATCTTGATAGTTAGAATTAGGATCGGTTATTAATAAATAACCGATCCAGATGGTTGGTATCTGGATTGGTTCTTTAACCGATACAGTTTAGATTGACTATTTGTATCGGCTGGAACAGGATCGGCTGTAGGTCCGATCCTGATGTGCGAATATAACCGATCCTGATTTGTGTTTTTCCACTAGTGTTAAGAACCCTAAGAAGGTATAAATTGTGTTTCGTACCAAGCAATTAAGCCAATAAACGAGAGTTGAGGAGTATTGACTTAGGTACGACCAAAATAACTTTGCACAGGAAATCAATACAGAAACTAATAGCTGCTGTATCAACACGAGGGCCATACACGGCCCGTGCATATTACACACGGCCCGTGCATGAGAGTGCACGGATCGGGCACTTGAGGCAAAGCTGAGATGAAATCTAAAACCCTAGGAACCCCTTTTTATTCATTCAAAACCAAACCAAAATTTACTTTGCTATTTTAAGTACTGTCATTGAACTTTAGGACTTAAAACAAACCAAAACCAACCCTTTTGCAGACTTCTAGAGTTTCTATATAATCTAAGTAGAATCCGATCTGTTTAAACCGTCCCTGTGATCGATACCCGACAATATACTACGTGCTAGGATTGTATACTTGCAATCTGAACCAAAAGTGTATTTGAGGTTAAAAGGTACAGCTTGCTGTACCGAAACTTTGTACTATACCTTTTTGGTGTAACAATAGTAAAAAAATTCCAAAAAATATAAAATTTGGTCTCCAAGCACATTTTAATATAGATTGAATATCTAACGGTTTGGACTTTGAAAATCGGAGAACCGAATCGTTTGTTCCTAAGTCCAGGAACAAACGTTTGTATATTAGCCATTCTCATTATATATATATGTATATTAGCCATTCTCATTATATATATATAATATATGGAGAGGAGAGGCGCCGGAGAAGTAGAGGTTTAGGGTTGTCGCTGGGAGAGGAGATGCGCTGGAGAAGAGAATAGATCGGACTGGGCTGCTGGAAATTCAATTTTGCTCCGAACTGGACCTATCCAGTTCCGAAAAATTGCAAATTCCATCATGATGATCTGCACGACTATTGAAGCAGATCAAACGGCCACAAATCCGAAGTAAAAGGGGCTGTTTAATTTGCAAAGCACCGTTGCCTTACTCTATATATATATATATATATATATATATATATATATATATATATATATATATATGAGATGGGCTATTGTGCTTTGCAAAGTAAACCCCTCCGTTTACTTCGGATCATATTTTGTATTTTGAAAATCCAAACAACCGATCCGAACCGTTCAACATGTTCTAAATATTGAAATGTGCTTGAGACTAAATTTTACATTTTCTGAAATTTGTTTACTATTTTTTAAGCCACTTTGAAAATCGCTGATCCGGTAGTCCAGAAAATTTTACTGTTTTTACTGTTCACAGTGGATCAGTGATTTTCAAAGTGGCTTAATAAATAGTAAAAAAATTTCAAAAAATGTAAAATTTAGTCTGCAAGCACATTTCAATATTTAGAACATGTTGAGCGGTTCGGATCAGTTGTTTGGATTTTCAAAATGCAAAATATGGCCCGAAGTAAACGGAGGGGTTTAATTTGCAAAGCACAATAGCCCATCTCATATATATATATATATATATATATATATATATAGAATCTGGCTAATATGCTATGCATATATAAGGGCCTCTCCGTGCTACGGTTCACTTTTTGAGTTTTCAAAATCCTAACGGTCGATCCGAACCGTTCAACATGATCAACATATGAATATGTACTTGCAAACCAAATTTTATATTTTTTAGAATTTTTTTACTATTTATTAAGCCACTTTGAAAATCGCTGATCCAATGGTCCAGCAGATTTTACTGTTGTGTACAATGAGATCATGTTGAACGGTTCGGATCGACCGTTAGGATTTTGAAAACTCAAAAAGTGAGCCGTAGCACGGAGGGCCCTTATATATGCATAGCACCGTAGCACTGTCCTATATATATATATATATATATATATATATATGAGTGAGGCTATGGTGCTATGCATAGCATGGATGACTAGTGTACTACGGCTCAATATGGTACTTTTTAAAATCCTAACGGTCGATCCGAACCGTTCAATGTGATAACCATATGAATATGTACTTGCAAACTAAATTTTATATTTTTTCGAATTTTTTTACTATTTTTTTAGATAGGTAGAATTTTGATGGTCCAGAATTTTCAGAAAACACTGATTTTTCTACTTATCTAAAAAAATAGTAAAAAAATTCAAAAAAATATAAAATTTAGTTTGCAAGTACATATTCATATGGATATCACATTGAACGGTTCGGATCGACCGTTAGGATTTAAAAAGTGCCATATTGAGCCGTAGTACACTAGCCATTAGTGCTATGCATAGCACCATAGCCTCACTCTATATATATATATATATATATATATATATATATCTGTATATTTTCCTAAATAGTTAAATACTCCTGAAAACCCAAACTATATCTATTTTGTATCCTGAAGGGGACATTTTAACAAACTATTTTGGGAAGAGAGGAACTATATAGGAAAGAAACAAAGAGACATTTGGCTTTCTGATATTGAGTTGTCAATTCATGCATATTTTGCTCTGATTTTTGGATTTTTTTTAAAAACCGTAAATCAAAAAATTAATTCTACCAAACCAGCATGATGGCCTCTGTTTTTACAAAAACCATCAGAACCGAGATGCCAATTCGGTCCCAACGATTTTTTTTTCTCCGGACCGAATTGGCAATTCGGTCCCCTCTTTTTCACAATTTTTCACAACAAATCAATATTAGATCGTGTGGCTCCGAACAGGCCTGGACCGAATTGCCAATTCGGTCCGAAGGATTTTTTTTTCTCCGGACCGAATTGGCAATTCGGTCCAGTTTTTTTTTTTTTTTTTTTTTTTTTTAAGAGACAAATCTAACACTGAAAATTAAATTTTTAAGAGACAAATCGTCGATCCAAACCGTTCAACATGATTATCTAAATAAAATGTGATTGCAAATCAAATTTTACATTTTTTTGAATTTTTTTACTATTTATTAAGATGGGTACAAAATTCAATGGTCTGAATATGACTATTTTTTGTAAAATACTTAATAAATAGTAAACAAATTCCAAAAAATGTAAAATTTGATCTGCAAGCACATTTTATTGTGGAGATCATGTTGAACGGTTTGGATCGACGATTTGGACTTTGAAAATGAAAAAAATTGTTGTTGTAACTTTAGTATGAATATGCTAATATATGTCAAATTTTGCTCATCTCTAAAAAAAAAAAAAAAAAAAAAAAAAAAAAAAAAAAAAAACTGGACCGAATTGCCAATTCGGTCCAGGCTAAAAAAAACCTCTGGACCGAATTGGCAGTTCGGTCTGGCTTGTTTTTTGATTTTCTGTGACGCTTTTTCTACAATCGGTGGAAAACAGCAAGACCGAATTGCCAATTCGGTCCGGAGAAAAAAAAATCGTTGGGACCGAATTGGCATCTCGGTTCTGATGGTTTTTGTAAAAACAGAGGCCATCATGCTGGTTTGGTAGAATTAATTTTTTGATTTACGGTTTTTAAAAAAAATCCCTGATTTTTGGTTTGTACTTGACCAATTACAAAATCAAAATAGCAAAGCAATCCTCCGTGCAAATTGACAGCCAAGCCAGGTGCTTTGTTCTGGCTTTTTCCCACAAAAGCAACTCCATTCAGGAAAGCAATATCACAGTATTGATTTGAAATGGAACTATAATGCCTGAGGGCTGTTTCTCAAACAAAAAATAATAATAATTAAAAAAAATAAAAGTTGAATTATTATTTATAATGTTTAAAAATTTGAAGCCGTTTAGTTACAAAGAGTTGAAATCACAAGTTTTATTAGACTTGATAGTGGGCTTAAAGTAACGGAATTAGAATTGCAAATAAACTATTGGCTTTTCTCGTTGCTCTATTCATTAATTTCAATGAAAGGAATTACAATTGTTGGGCTTTATGGTATTGTATACTGATTCACTGAAAGGAGGTATAATTGTATGTGCTTTATGGTAAATGCATACTAATTCTGGCCCGATAGGTCCCACATGGCAGACTATTCAACTTACGGATCTTGTCGCTCCAAGAAGAAGAGAATGAGGTTGTTGGATTGATATGGGGGTGGGGCTGCCAGAGATGAGAAAGGAACTCATAAGATTCTCGGCTTTGACTAAGTCAAACATGACTAAGTCAAACATGACTAAGTCAAACATGACTAAGTCAAACATGACAAGTCTAAATTCATGCCACATTCACCACACTACCTCAACCTCTAATTTAGTTTGAAATATGGTGAATTAATTTGAACACCAAAAAATTAAGGCCCTTGCGAAACCCTAGTTCCCTAGGTTATATAAAACTTGTTTTAGACTGGTTAGCCTCCATTGTTTTCGTGTCTCATTCATATCCTTCATGTTTATCTTTGTTTTTAAAATTCAAACATACAATTTGAACCGCTCAACCTGATCTCTATATTAAAATATGTGCTTAAAAAACAAGTTTTATATTTTTTTTAAATTTATTTACTATTGGTTTAGATATCTACGAAATCACTGATTTTTTGTACCTATCTAATTTTTTTTTTTCAAAAACTATAAAATTTGGTCTCCAAACACATTTAAATATGGAAATCATGTTGAGTGGTTTGAATTGCCTATTTAAACTGAAAATAAATCTGTTGTTATTCTAAAGGAATAACAGGAACCTGTTATTCCAATCTCAACTGTTCAAATTTTTCCATATGCGAATCTCAAGAAAGAATGTTTTTTCATGCACGAATCTCAATGAAGATCAATGGTTGACGAATAAATATAATCTTATCCTTATCCGTATCTGATAAGTTAACGAAAAAATATAATCTTATCCTTATCTTTTCGAATACCATACGAGTTGTGTAAATAGATAAAAGGATCTTCATTAACACCCCTAATTATGATTATTTTTCTGACAAGTTCAATATTGTACATAATAACTTGGAGAAAGGGAACTGTTTTCCATCGATCAATCTTCTACACATTTAATATCCAAATTTCCATTTTCATTCACAAAACCAATAAACTACTAATATGGCTTTATATATACGTGATAGAAAATTTAGAGTAAATTAAAAATCTAATTAAATGTAACGTAAATTTAGATATTAATATTGAACTTGTATGTACACTAAAATTTTTATTTTACTTTTTTACAATAGCATTTTACACTTGTTGAAGCAATACGAGACACTTAACTAAGAAATAATAATGCTATCAAAATTTTATTTATAAATGCATAATTTTATTACTATTACCTTAAGTACATAACTTAGTTATTTCTTTCGTCTATACATGTGCAGATAACTGTTGTCTTGTCGCGAATTTAGTAAAAGAAAATTATTTGTCACGCACATAAATGTACAATCACATTTTCTTTCCTCCTACATGCACTTTTTATTTCTTTGCACACTTTTTGTTGCCTTCTCGGTGAGTAGCTTAACTACTATAAATATTAAATGAGAAAATTCAATCGTTTGTGAGTTTAAACAAACATTTTTTTTAAAAAGCCTTCACAGAATAGTTTAAACAAACATTGTAGTTTAAAGTAATTTAAATAAAATTGAATCACATGTGTGTATAAAATATCTCATATAATATATAAATATTAGATATTAGAGTAAATCAATTATCCATAAAAAATATCATAAAATAACACATCATAGTCAAATAAGGGCTTCTGATACATATTTTTTATCAGTTTGTTCCGTATACTACTCAATTCAAGTTAACTGGAATATATACCCTGTTCAACTATTTGTCTATTCTGGCAATATTTCTAATTGTTGTTGTGGCGATAAAGGTAATTTTAATTAATCTATTGTTTTACTTTAGTTTAGGTTTAGTTTATTTATTATATGACAAATAAAGTTATATCTTAATTTTCATCATTGACCATAAAGTTATATCTTAATTTTCATCACTGACCTATTATTTTTGTTTTTATAAAACCTTTTTTTGAAGTTATACAATTTCGACAAGACAAATTCTCGCCCCACAACAAAAAGTTCAATAACAACTACCGTCAATTTGAGCCAGTTTCATTTACTTGCAGCACGTTGTTAATTTTTTATTTTTTATTTTTCTCAATAAAATATTCCATATTTTTTTTGGTAGAGAAAGTGGTAAAAAAGAAATATTTTAGCTTTAATGAAAATATGAAATTTCGGATTGAATATCAGCTCTTTAATCAAATAATCTTGTCTTCTTTTGATTTTGTGCATCTTATTAATGTTTTTTTACATGTAGAAGTCTAAATTTATTTAAGTACGTACCCCCACACATACTCGCCACACATACTTGTCAATTTTTTTAAAAAAATTCCTAAATAAAAACCACAAAATGACATATTATAAAATCTGTATCAAATTATTAATTCATTTCCACACGTGCATGCTGCTAAAAACGTTAGAATTGAAAGAGTAGAGCTCAATGATCCCAACGAAAGAATTAATAAGGTATGCTAAAGTATATAGTGATTTCTTTATATCCATTCAGATTTGAAATCAATTGTCAATATTAATTACATGTATGTGCTTGATCTAATTACAAAAATATTAGTTTATTCGTTATCAAAGAATAAGCAGTATTCAATTATAAATGAATTTTTCATCGTCTATTTTTACGAAAATATATCATTTTGTATGAGATTTTTTTTTGTTCTCTAATAATATGTCCACGTTACAATAATACACATGCATCTATTATAAGTAACATTTAATTTGAATGGGGTTTGCATTTGAATTTAGAATCAATCTATTTTAATTGATATTGTTGAATAATTATTATTTTTTCATTGGGCTATTTTATTTTGAAAATATGTTATTTTGTATGAGTTTTTTTTTTCTTTTATAATATGTTTCCGTTGCAATGCACGGGCATTATACTAGTTTGTAAATACAGGGATAATGATGTTATAGATTTAATATTTTTTAATATTATAAAAAATTGAGATAACAATGAAACCTAATATTTTTTTGGGGGAATAACAATGGAGCCTAAAATTGACAATGAATAAAAAGGAACATTACCAATAACCCTAGCTGCAGCAGCAACTTTTTTTTTTTTGATGTTTCAACTTATCAAGGTTTTAAAATAATTTATCTGAGTTGTTGAAAACAATTTATCTAATTGATTTTGTTTGTTGACAGAGTGGAAATTGAGCATTTAATGTTACAACCAATGATTCATAACCAGGAAAAGGAAACCAAATATGTTACAAAAATGAAGTAAACCACAACAAACCAATCCAATTCAAATCCATGGAAAATTTAAGAGTACAATTACAATTTTTTTATTTTTAAAATACAGACAATAAAAAAAATTGAAATTACAACCATCGCAAGTAAGAAATGTAGAACAATACACCAACAACAAACTCCAAATGGGAACTTGCAATGAATGAGAGTGGAGATGAAACCGTTGGTCTCTACGCAGAGAGGGAATTTGTAAGATTATGTGATATCCTCTTACTTACATTCTTTTGTGTAGTCTCATTCACTCATTGAATTATACAGTTGGTCGCCTCGTCCGGATCCATCTTGTATATATATGTATATCGCGGAGTTCTGCTTAACATAATCCACGTAATTATAATTAATAGTAGATCAATTACAACGAAAAGAGAAAGGAAATTGCCCAACAGCCATGCCAAGTACATGAATAGCAAATCAAGACGAGGAAACTGTAAAGAAATTTTACAACCAAAGAAGCATGAGATCTCACCTTATTATGCGCTGGATATGCTGAATTTTGTATAGATCTTTTCCTTGCATAGATTCGTCTAGCTCATTTGATGGGTCTTTTACCAGTAACTCTTGAAGAGTCCGCACCTTTTGTAGCTCGGGAAGTGTGTGTAGCTCTTTACAATGGTTAATTTCGAGGTGAGTAAGGATGGGCATGGCTCCTACTTCTATGTCCCAGTGACATAGATTCGGCAGACCTTCGAGCTTCAGGTTTTTGAGGTTAGGAAACCCTTCGGTTGAACAGATCAACTCAGTTCCCACATATGAGTAACTACTTAACTGAAGTATCCTGAGGCTCTGCAATCTCTCTAATATGAACATTGGATCATTCTCAAGCCGAGTATCTACGAGCTTCAATTTTGTGAGATTTTTTGGGAACATCTCAACACTTGGATCAAACATATTTCTTCCCCACTCTCCGGTGAGAGATAATTTTTGTATCTTCTCATGACAAGATAAGTCTGTTGTACCACCAAATGGTAGGAACTCATATGTTTCAATACTGAGAGAGACCAACTGTTCTGTCATTCTCAGCACACCCTTGAGGTTTTGCCACTCTTTTAGAGCCCTTTCATTATCTAGATCCTCGATAATGACAATCTGTAACTTACGTAAGTTGATACAACATCCTAATTGAACAACTAATTCTATCTCTATCCTCGTAGAAACTGTTTGTAGATTTGTATGTTGATCCCATTTTAAAGGTAAATAAAAATCCTCTCCACCATATACATGTCTTAGAGTTGGGATTACGACATCACACAAATCTAATGTTTGTATAGATTCTTCGTCAGTTTCTGCTTCCGATCCCTCTAAATCAATGATTTCTAGATTACAAAAGGAAAAGTTCTTAAATATATCCAGTGGAATATGGCAGTCTCGTAAACCCAAATACCTCAAGTGTATCAAGCACTTCGGCCACTGTCTGAATTCGGTGAAATTGACACTCTCAAAGTTTAACACTCTAAGTAGTCTAAAGCCACTAAAATTGAGTTTGATAAAGCTATCATCTGGTTCATATTCGTTCAAACCAAAACAGAGTAAAGAAAGAGTATTTTCTGAGAAAATACCATCCTTTATGTGAGTGAAAGATTGCAGTGCCACACGGTTCGGTTCGCTAGCAGCTAGGTTGTTAACATCTTTTTCTGTTTCGGAGAATACGGTGAGGAAGTTCTTCTCCTTGGATTTCTGAATAGCCAGGTCCCGTAGAAGATCATGCATACGACAGTATTTGCAGTAGCCGTTCCAAGATTTTTGAGTAACTTGAATCAAGCACCTACAACAATATTTTTTATACAAATTGACATCAAAGAAGTTGGGAAATATTTGTTTATGAATAAGTAGGTACTTCTTTTAAGTCAAATTAAAATGAAAAGTAATGAATGCTCAGTTATATCTTTCGTCCAAAGTTTATAAAAATGATGAACGCTTCGCTATATAGGTAGGTAGGTATTTCTTAAGGTCCCACTTGGATAGTCCATGGTGCGGTGATAAAAACATAAAATATATTTAGGCAACTCGAAATGCTAATTTTTTTTTTGAATTCTTGCTCAGCTGTTGCATATACGCGATATTTTTTTAATGTAACATAAAAATAAAAATAAAAAAACCAAACATAATATTAGATTATTAATACCATTGTAAAGCCGGCGGTAGGTTTTGAACTTCTACCATTTCTTTTTTTTGTGACTCGTTTCAATTTGTTTATATACAAATTAATTTCCTTCATGAACCATTTATTTTCATAAGTTAAAAAGTGCGGTCCACTTCTAATCTTCGTTCTCTCTCTATTTCTCACCAGCAACAGAGAACCATAAAAACTAATTAGAGATCAAACAAAAAACAGCAAGGCTAGCTTACCGAGCTCAGGGGAAAAATTATACCTTTGGGTCTGTTCGTTTAAAATAATTAGAGAAAGATATCTTCGAAACTATATATTTTAAAATATTTATTATCGATATAACTATTAATAGTTTTGTGATCAATTCTAATCATCTAAAGTATGATTATTAACATATAATAACATTTAGAGTAGATATAATAAAATTATTAATAGTTTTGTTATGAATTTTTCTTTGATTAGTCGTGTAAATTATATGAATGTTTTTACCATCTTCAATTTACTCCTCGTTAATTGTGTACAGTCTCATTGCAACAAAATAAATTTTAACAAATCTCAATAAAGTTTAGACCTTTTAAACACATATAAATATTTGTGAAATGAATGTGTTTTAATTTATTATTTAGTAAATAATTTTTTTTTATTATAATAGCATTATCCGTTATTTACCTGCTACCGTTTCGTAATCCGATAACCATAACGGGTAAGGGTAGGATTCGGGTAAGGTAATTTGTAGCAGGTAAGGGTAGAATATGGATAAAAACAATTTGTAATGGGTATGGGTATGAAAATGCTTCCACTTGATCCTTACCGTACCCGTTGACATCCCTATTGTTTGGCCTTTACGGCTTAGCACAGAAAATTGCTGCTTGGAACTTCGTGCTTATTTCCTCTCTTTAACAGAGGTTCTTACAAGTTTCCAAGTTCCAACTCAATAAAGATAAATTTAAAATTTCTAATCATTTTCATTATTCAAACATGTTTCTCTTTGCTTCAAAATTTCTCTCTAATAAAATATGTACGGAAGTTTTATTTTAATGAAGTTTTGTAGACACGTATATATTTGAATTTTTATGTTTGACAGTCTGACAATATTGTACAATCCAAGCAAAACTAATATTTTTTAATATGTTTCGTAGGATAAAGAAATACAATGAGATCAACAGTAGAATTTGCAATAATACAAAAATTACAATATTAGCTTTTATTTCAAATTAAAAAATTAATTGTTCTTTTTAATTATATTGACTGACCAAATGAGGTTAATTTTTCTCTACAATATTTTTATATTGTTAGAATTAGTAGATAACTCAAAAATTTTAATTAAAGTTTTCTCTGCTATCTAATTATTTAGATATTAAAAAAAAACATTTAGCTATTTTATGATGAAATTTAGCCACTCAAGTCAATAAAGTGGTAGTGAATGAAAATGAAGACTTAAATATGACCATTGAGAATAATATTAAATTTGCCACTATACTTAATTTAAATATATTTTCTAATTTTAATGTTTTCAGTTCTATTATTAAAATAACAATAAAGTGTCCACTAGAAACTTTGTTCCAGATTGTATTGTAAAGATAAATTTCTAAAAGTAATGACTTTTGTTAATTTTACAATTCAAAGAATATCTACAAAAATTTAGTATCGAAAAAAAATGAAAATGGTTTAGTATCGAATTCTTTTCCTGCTCAACAAGTTCTATCTTCTCCACACTACTGGTTCTATAATATCTAGCTAAATGTTAATAATATCTATCTATCTATTAAGAGATGCCAACTAATAACATATTTGTTTGAATTAATTTAGTCTATTTAAAATAATATATTTTTATTGGAAAGCTTACCGTAAAATAACTTCTGCACTCTAACTCCCATTTTATTTCAGTTGGCAAGTTATGTTAAGAAGTCGTGTATGGATACGGAAAATGTTTTATAGTTTCGCTCTGATCGAAATGTTACACAAATTGTCTAAAATTTGTAACAGACTATTTCTCTTAGGTACAATGCTTGACCTTTATGCATTAATTAGAATATACTAAATTTCATGCAAATATTCATATATAAAATAAAATCTATTTGGTATTATCATTGTACTTTTTTTCTTCTTGGGAGAATGGTGAAATTAAGGAGGTAAAAAGAAGATCACGTGTATATCAATTTAGGGGGGGCTTATAAATTTGGTCGGAATGTGATGGGACTGGGCTGGAATTTGTATCCTCTGCATTAATTCAAAAAAAAATCTTTTGAGTTAATGCATCTGAACCGTCCGCACGAATATTAAAGAACCTTTGTGTTTAGGCGGAGACTAAATTGGCTCTGTTTAAAATTAGACGGCTGGAATGCATTAACTCAAAAGATGCTCTGTTGAATTAATGCAGACGATGCGGACTCACTGGGCTAAGCCAAAAACACATCAACACTTCTTTTATACGTGATTAGTACCATAAAAAATAGGACTGAAAAGGAGGGATACCGATGTACCTTTGCACTAGCTCTGCAAGACATTTGTCAGCTCTGTCCTCCATTGTTCCACCTCCATCTTTCGGTATGAATTCTTCAGCCATCCACATTTCTGTAAGTTGCCTTCCCAAAATTTTATTATCTTCAGGAAATGCTGCAAAATAAAGAAAACATGATTTGAGATGGTCTGGCAAGTCTTCGTAACTCCTGGCTAGGATCTTCATGCACTTCTCCCCATCTTCACTACTCCAATCCATGGTCTCCTCCACTTTACTCCAATCACTGTAGGTGCGATCTCTCCTTCTGAGGATACCACCTAGCACAACCAATGCCAAGGGTAGCCCACCACATTTTTTTGTTAATTTTTTGGCCACCTCCAAGAGATCAAGACGGTAATTCGCAGGTTGTATTTGTTGTTGGAAAGCCTTTCCGAAGAGGAGAGCTAGACCCTCATCATCATTTAAGTAACGGAGTTTATACATATCTGTATTGCAATCTGCTGCTCTAGCAACATCATTCAATCGGGTGGTAATTATCACGCGGCTCGCATTGTTTCGATTGGGTAATGCTACTTCCAATTGATCCCAAAGATCAATGTCCCACACATCATCTAGGATAATTAAGTATCTTTTAGAACTCAAGGAGCTCTTTAGCTTCAATGGTATATCCCTATCTGTTATGGGTTGATTTTCTTTTTTTTTCATTTGAGGATCAACAGAGTAAAGAATTTCTCTCAGGAGATCGTTTAAATTGTACTCTTGAGAGATGGACAGCCATGCGCGACAATTGAATTGCCCCTCCAGTTTCGCACTGTTATTAGAGAAATGAATGTGTTACAAATATATCACAAACTTGTACATCGTTAAGAAGATATAATTGGACCAAATTTTAAAACAAATTTATATATCGTTAAGAAATAAATTAATATTATCTGTACGTATTACATGATATTTGTAAAAGGTATTGTAACATAATTTGTAACAATTTTACATAAAATATTTCAATGACTACATGATTGTTTTTTTTTTTGTTACAAATATATATACATGATCTTTTCCAATTCGGCACTATGGTTATTTTTTTAAAGCTAAATTTTGTGTCCATGTTAATATTACATGATTGAATATATGTATTCTTAAGATGATCTGGACCACATTTATTAACAAATTTATTTATTGTTAAGAGAAGACCCTTTGAACCACGTCTACGTGCATAAATTTCCATGAAGCTAAGAACATTTAGAGCCATTGGTACCATTTTGTAAATTCTATTCAAAACAGACGCTAATTTTGATTAAGCGTAAATATTAAGGTGATGGGGCGGTGATTATTTTGGACTAAATTATCTGAATTATATCTATTGGGTTGTTGAGTAAATTTTCAGTAAATTTACATGCATATTTGCAAATCATCACAACATAATTTTCTCTATCCACTTGAATCACTAAACAATCCCTTTACCCATTCTGCCATTCATGTCATGAAAATATAATATAATTTTTTGTTCAACAAAAATTCTGGATTTTGTTCACCATTAAAAAAATGTGTCAGGTTGCCCTTGGTAAGGTTACATGCAAGGTAATTGATAACTAATAGTAATAAAGAATTCAATACAAATCTCCTTTTTCATTATTACCAGGTTAGATCGATGCATTGAATTTCATCACTTCTTGAGAAAGGAAAAAATCTTAACAAAGGATTGATTTCGACAGTTGAGTTCTCCGCAACTAGTTGGTTTGGAATTTAGCAATTTTCTTGTTATAGATTAATTGTGCCACAAAAATTTACCCTCTTTATATAAAAAGAACGGTTTAAAAAGAGAGAACATGCACCTGTTGTATACTTTTTTGGCCAGGGTGGTCTTGCCAAGACCACCAGTACCCACAATCGAGAGCACCGTGCGCCTCGAAATCTTTCTATCAAGCAGCTGCTCGATAATCTTTTCCCTGTCATCCTCAAAGCCAACAACTTCTGGATCATCAACCATATCAGAAGGTTCTGAATCATCAACATCATCTAGAGCGCCAATCTTATCCTGAATTCCCAACTCTTTTCCGCGCTGGTAAATCCAATTGAGTTTCTTTGTGATATCTATTGGAAATATAATCGGATTGTGGTTTAGTAGAAGACAAGAGTTATACTTTAAATTTTTTTTTACTTAAGAGAGTACCAAATTATAAAGTACAATAGCTTGATGTATATTCTCTCTCTCACACCTTCCTCATTCACACATCTCATATGGACCTCTAACCTAGTAATTTATACTAAGTTTATATCTCGAATATTGTACAAGATACAAAATATTAAAATAACATATAAGAAATTTCCAGCTCAATCCTCTTAATCGACAATATAAGTCGGTAGAAGTTTCTAGATTTGTACATATATATAGATTCTTTTACCCGGTTTTGGACAAGTTGGTTTAGTAGTAACTTGAATAATCTTGATTTAAACAATACCTTCAAGCTTGGCAGGCAGGTCGAGCATGTACGTTTTATAGTTTCTTTTCACATCCGTCGTAATTTTCGTCTTAAATTTTCTGAAGAAGCTGTTGTTGGAACTTGCTGCACGATTTTCTTCAATCTTTTCCCGGAAGGTACGAATCACAGTAGCTATTGTGTTGGCAATATCGCTGACCTCCTTCAGCCATAGTGTTACCAATTCCTTTTTGTCACGTTTGGAATCGGCATCTCTTAGCAAAGCTTGGATAAAGAGAAGCTCCTTCTCCATCTGTTCTATCTGCCCACGCACAGCCTGCAGTTCTCCATATTTCTCGAGCAAGAGAGCACCAAGTTTTGCCAAAGCAGTGCTCACAGATGAGGTAACAACTTCTGCCATGTATTTCTGATTGTGGGAAGTGTCTTTCGTTTTCTTTTTCTTTTTTTCACTTGGAGAGGGTGGGGAGAGGGGTTGAGAGTGAATTTTACTTTTTTGGGCAGAGATTATTGATAGACAAAGCAGCATTAGATAGCTATACAGAGCTTGGCCGCAGTTTTAATTAATTAAAATTGGTAGATTTTTCATTTTCTTTGGGCGGTGCTAATGGCATAGCTTCTCAAAATAAAATAAAATAAATTAATTAAAATTTTGTCATATTTCGTTTCACATGTACAAATAATATGAAGTTGTCACTTATTTCGAACAACCATGCATGAAAATAACTAACAATATATATCTCCTTACAATATCCAACGAGATATATTAAAATATAATTTAAATACGAAATTTGTGTTTGATTGATCCCAATTAAATGGAAATCAGCTTTTAGTCAATCTTAACATAAACTTATGGTTAGGGGTGTCAATGGTATCTTTTTAACTATTTATCCAATCCATATCGTATTCGATAAGGCGGTTATGGATAAGTTTTTTTTCTAGCTTATTGGATATAAGTATGGATAAGAATTCTTTTTCATTAACAAAATTGGTAAGGGTATGGGTAATGACTATTTCGTACCCGTTACCTATAGGGTAATTATAAAATCAAAATGTTTTCATACCCAATCTCTTGTACCCAGTATTTACCCAAGCTGATCCGATCAACTTTAAACTATAATTAACGGTAATTAACTGCCTCGTCCAGTCCCTGATCCATAACTATAATTAAACTATAATTAACGGTAATTAATAGCCCAAGGTTTTGGAAATCTATTTTTTTATACCAAATCGATAACCATAAAAAAATGGCAACGGCGATGACCCCACATCGTTGTTGCTGACACTTTCTACACGAATTCGCATCCTCTGAGATAACTCAAACTTTGAGTGGATCTGTGCATAATCTGAACCATTCAAATCCTTTCTGCACGAATCTCAAAGCACATTAAACTGGTCCCCTCCCTTGAACCCTGGTGAACCACACCTAAAGCTACTTCTACGCTCTCGCGCCTTATCCCTCCTAAATCTTTTCCACATGCAACTCTTCAATCCTTCTCTGTCCCTAGCTACTTCATTGCATTTACTCTCTACCAACCATATTCAATCTTCGACTGTACCATCTATGATTATGTTATTATTTTTCTGATACCTTTATTTAAAAATTGATTGAAGTTTTCGTGTTGTAGCCAGAAGTAGGTGCATATATTTATAGCCGCAAGGGGTCTGAAGGTAATGAAGTACTGAATAGATATAGGTAGGGGCGGACCTAGATGGGTGGGGGAGGTGGGCGGCTGCCCTCTTGGATTTTTAGTTTTAGTGGAGATTCATCGGTTTCGGCCAATTTTGCTCTCTCTGAAATTTTTTTTGCCTCCCCTCTGAAAATTTAATTTGTAATTCGGGGTTAAATTTAGGATTAAAATTGAAATAAATTTGTTGAATTTTGATTGATAATTAGAATTATAAGTTAGAGCATCAGAAATTACAAGTTAAAGCATTCAAAAGTATAAGTTAAAGCATTGTTTTTTTATCGAGTATCTAATTAGTTAATGGATTTAAACACGATTCATTATTATGTCCATTACCAGCCAGGTCAGAAAAGGTTTCAAATTTTCTTAAAAAAATGTGAAATCTCAATACAAACGCTTAATAGTTTTAACCTTTCTATACATATAATACTTATTCCGGCTACTATGTTATTCGTGGCAGTACGCCCTATATACCACCAGCCTACAAAATCTATCAAATATGTTTCAACCAATGAATTGAAACTGTTATAACCGATCCACTTCAAGTCTAGCGATAAAATTTTCTTGACATTTAGTATCAAGTCAAACAATAAGAAAGTGATGCAAAATGAAAGCATTGAAATTAACTTCAATTTTTTTTAAAAATATTTAAGAAACATAAGCACTAAAAACTTTTATAATAAGTTTGAAATTGTTCCAAATTATTTTGAAGTTGGAGAATTTTTAGATCAACATTGGCACTTTTATAATTTGGTTTTGGCAATATTTAAGATATTATAATTAAATTATTGGAACTCTTAGCTAGATAGTCTCATTACTCTGATAGAAAACTAATGTTGTGTCAAACATCAAATATTTTATTAATTTTCGAAAGATTTAGTCTAAGAAAGCAATTTTGTGGGGTTATATTCTTTGTGATAGTCTTAATTAAAGAGCGGAAGAAATTTGTATTCTATAATCCTGTTAAAAACGAGAAAGAAGTCGAGAAGATGGATAGAGGCAAATTTGTCCATTTTGTCTAAGGAGATGTTGTTGGTCAAATTTTATAATCCTGTTTAAAATTTTATATTCCTGTCCTGTGTAGGATGTTGTTGGTCAAATTTGTCCATTTTGTCTAAGGAGATGGATAGAGGCAAGTGGTCAAGTCGAGAAGAGACGAGTACAAATCCTCTGCTTTTCACACTCTTAGTCCCTCTGTGGTGCAAGCTGTGTAGATTCAAACTTTTAACAGAAGAAGCTTTAAGCTCAAATAAAAGATTGGAAGCTTTAAGCTGGACCAACTACTGACATGACCTGACATGACACTCCACATGGTCCGAAAACCCTAAAGTTTATGAAATTTATATTGGATGCAGTAACTTAATTAAATTCTGAGTTTCTGCACAACGAATCCAACCATTCGATCCATATTAGCACGAATATTAAAAAGTTTATATATTACAGACATGAGTCGGATTGATTGCAATTCTAAAGGGAAGGTCGATATTCTAAATTCAACATGTGAGTTAATACAGAGGATGCCAACCCAACTTAAGTTGATGATAATTTCTAGCAGACAACGCGTCACGGGTTCCACAGATGCTCACAATTAATACAAGCAAGTCCAGCTTTTTTGCACAGTGTCCTGAATGCATGTATGTGGGTCGGTGTGGCCCAATATTTTGGAAGGTTATGAATTAAGGCTGCAACTTTTTTTTTTGTCAAATAAATTAATTATACTAATATCTTCGTTTTAAAATAAATGAATGAATGCATGTGTGTGTGTCGGTGTGGCACAGTGTCCAGCTTTTTTTCACTGTCCTGAATGCCAATGTGGGCCAGAAAAATTGCAAAGTTATGAATTAAGGCTGAAACTTTTATTTTTTGTTTCTTCTTTTTGTCAAATAAATTATACTAATATCTTCGTTTTAAAATACAAGATAATTCTATACCTTTTTCATTTTAAACACGTCCACAATAATTTGTTAAGTAAATATAAACCGACAAAGTTACCAAGTTAATTACATGGGAAAACAATTGAGTTGCAGGAAGCGAGAGCAAACCAAGCAGCTTCGCGTAGATATAATAATGATTGGTTTTCGGCTTTGGAATCTCAAGAGAATGGCTTCTTGAATCTTGGTTGAGATGTAATGGTGCACCACTTTTACTTGAAAGTTTGCTTTGTGTTACCAGAAAATGTCACTTTCTAACTTAATTAATTAAAATCAGTGTTCTAAATAGCGCCGCTATAGCACCGCTATAGCACTTTTGGACCCTAAACGCTAAGCTATGGCATCAAAATGCACCAATTGAGCTACAGCCGCTATAGCGGTAATAGCGGTCCGCTATAGCGCAAAGAGCGCGCGCTATGCATAATGGACTTTTTTAAGCAATTTATATGGGTTTAAATAAAGACCCAAAAAAAGTTAAATGAAAGCCCAAATCGAAATCAATTAAAAACTTTGTTGCTACAGATCATTAAATTTGCCTAAACCGATAAGTAAACCCTTGT
Source organism: Carex myosuroides (assembly GCA_028015225.1). Taxonomy (NCBI): domain Eukaryota; kingdom Viridiplantae; phylum Streptophyta; class Magnoliopsida; order Poales; family Cyperaceae; genus Carex; species Carex myosuroides. The sequence goes on from CM051483.1 coordinate 5,035,396, forward strand.
CGCTGAAATTAGAAAAAATTTAAATAGAAATTATGGTGCTTTTGAAATTTAAATAGAAAAAAGAATTGATTTTGTCATGAATCATGATGCTTAAAATATTTTAAATAGAAAAAGATCGATAGTTTAAGATATTACTATGAATATTTTGAAATGCAATTTGGATTTTGTACTAGTTCAATATGAATATTATAATTTCTTAATTAATTTGGTATTATTTATTGTTCTATGAGACTTTAGATAATGTTGATATTTAGTACAAATATATAATATAATTTTTGTAAAAAAAAAACGCTATGTAGCATAGCTTCCGCTATTCGCTATATCTTTTTTTGTAACCTTCCCGTTATGACGCTATAAACGCTATTTAAAACATTGATTAAAATGGATATACTTAATGAATGAAAATGCACGAAACATACATGCATTTAGATGTTTTGTGAATGCAGACGAATCACAATTAATCATGGGTGGGCCCAGGCTGTTGTTAATATTATTTATAATAAAACTATAATTTCCAACTCCATCAAAATATTATTCCACCCTACTTCTGGTCTTTTTAAAAGGAAGAATAATAGATTTGAAAATTGAGACAACATTAGTTTTCTATCATATTCATGAGAGAATAATACAACATCATTTTTTCTTCTTATAATATCTAAGAGCTCCAACTTGAGGCAATTCAGTTTGCTCACTTTTCGGATTTTTTGTGGCGTGATGGCGGAAATTCCGTGAAAAAAGTATAAACCGAATTGCCAATTCGGTTTAGACAAAAAAAAACCTTCAAACTGAAATGGCAATTCGGTTTTACGGTTTTTGTAAAAAAATCAGTAATCAAGTTGTTTTTTTAAAATTAATTATTTTAATTACGTTTTATAAAAAAAATCCAGATCATTGTTGCCGAGACTTTCTACATGAATTCGCATCCTCTGAGATATCTCAAACTTTGAGTGCATCTGTGCATAATCTGAGCCATTCAAATCCTTTCTGCACGAATCTCAAAGCACATTAAACTGATCCCCTCCCTTGAACCCTGGTGAACCACACCTAAAGCTACATCTACGCTCTCGCGCCTTATCCCTCCTAAACCTTTTCCACTTGCTACTCTTAAATACTTCTCTGTCCCTAGCTACTTCATTGCATTTACTCTCTACCAACCATATTCAATCTTCGACTGTACCATCTATGATATATTATGTTATAATTTTTCTGATACCTTTATTTAAAAATTGATTGAAGTTTTCGTGTTCTAGCCAGAAGTAAGTGCATATATTTATAGCCTCAAGGGGTCTAAAGGTAATGAAGTACTGAATGATATAGGCAGGGGCGGACCTAGATTTTGAGTTTTAGTGTAGATTTATCGGTTTTGGCCGATTTTGCTCTCCCTGAAATATTTTTTTTGCCCCCTCTCTGAATGTTTGATTTGTAATTCGGGTTAGAGTTAAAATTGAAATAAATTTGTTGAAATTTGATTGATAATTAGAATTATAAGTTAGAGCATCAGAAATGACAAGTCAAAGCATTGGAAAGTATAAGTTAAAGTATTATTTTTTTATCGAGTATCCAATTAGTTAATGGATTTAAACCCGATTGGCTATTAAAATCCGATTCAATATTTTTTTGCCCCCCTGACAAAAATTCTGAATTGACCCTGGATATAGGTAGTCAGATTATGCTTATCTATTAGTGGATCACAAGTGCTGACTGAGTCCACTGAAATAGTTGAGAGTCATTAGGACTCATATTCAGCGGAAATTCAGCTCAAATTCGCTGGATATTACAACAAAAATGGATTTTCTATTTCCGTCGAATTATTTCAGCTGAAATAAGATTTTTGATTTTTAATTTTAATTAAATAAAAAATGAATGATTTTTTTAATTTTTCTTTAAAATATTAGAAATATTTTATATTTCTTGGAAATAAATGGAGTACTATAGAATTGAATTTATTAGAAAGTCTACGACAAATAACCCAAATCAATATTTTTCAGGTAGAATTTTTCATGGCTATAAAAAAATTGAAATATTTCAAAAATATTTTGGATCTAAGTTATTGATCCCGGTTCAAAAATCACTTCCGGGTAAAAAAAAAATATTATGGTCCTTTAAGTAAATTCAAATTCTAAGGTACTCCATCTATTTCTCTAGAAGTGATTTTTTAGGAAAATATTAAAATATTAAAAATATAAAATAACTTCTAGGGAAATAGATGGGTTAACTTAGAATTTAAATTTATTAGGACCAGAACAATTTTTTTATTTTATCTAGAAGTGATTTTTGAACAGAGAAAAATTAAAATTAATTTTTTTTACAGCCGTAAAAAATATTGCCTGAAAAATGTTGATCTGTGTTATTCGTGGCAGTTTTTCTAGTAAATTCAATTCTATAATACTCCATCTGTTTTCCAAAAAATATAAAAATATTTCTAATATTTCAATAGGAGAAATGGTGATTGTCTACTATTTTTTGTTTACCGAAAAAAATCTAGAGGGTTAGAATCTTCCATTGTTCTAAATAGCGCGCTATAGCGATGTTATAGCTGCGCTATTGTGTTTTCGGACCTTAAACGCTAAGCTATGGGATAAAAGTGTGCTATTTCAGCTACGATAGCTATAGCTATAATTGCGGTCCGCTATAACGCGAAGTGTGTTGCGAAAATAGCGAACACTATGCTACATAGGCTTTTATTTCAATGCCCGAATTGAAAATTTCTTTTAAGGACCATTTTTTTAAGGCCCAGAATATTTTTGCTTATAAATCGAAAAATATAGATAGTTTATGACATGATGCGTAAGTTATTTTGAATAGGAAAAAATTAATTAGTTTATGTCATGATGCTTAGGTTATTTTGAATAAAAAAATAGTTTATCATATTACTAGGGATATTTTGAATTGGAATTTGAATTTTGCACTGATTCATATGAATATTATAATTTCTTAATCAATTTGGTGTTACTTATTGCTCTATTGGACTTTAGATAAGGTTGATAATTAGTAGAATTATATAATATAATTCGCGATAGCTTTCATTTTTAACTTTTTCACTATGATGCAATAATAACTATTTAGAACTGTTATAGGCTATAGCAGGTGTCAAATAAATAAGTATTCACAAGTATAAAAATTGACTATTTGCAAGGGTATACTAACAAAAATGTGTTATTTTTAAACGTATCGGTATTACCAACTGAAGTTTTTGCGAAAATATCGACAAAAAATATTTTTATCCTCACCAAGGTACAAAGTAGAACCGCTTTTATTTTTGTTTATATTTTTATTTTGAGATCGTAATCGGCAGTGTCTCCGACGTCTTAGAATTATATGGGCCTTTTGGTAATTGTAAATAAATGGGCCAAATAGCGGGCCATCTTATGAATCAAATTACATCCATTTTTACCGACCGGTTTCTTAATACAAGCTGAGCATTCGCCACAGAAAAGCAGATATATATAGAGAGAGGGGTTTCTTGCCAAATTTTTTTTTTATTTTAAAAAAGGGAGAGACTCCGTTAGTAGCTACTAGGCCCACTACCCAAGTTTTTTAGAAAGGAATTTAATGTATAACCCTCTGAAACATCGAAATTATATATTTTTATCTCTAAAATTCATAATAGCATATTTACCCTTTTAAATTTCTAAAACTCACATATTTATCTAATTTAATATTATTTTTATTAAAACTCATTTTAGATTTATAAAATACTCATTTTTCTCTTAAATTAAAAAATAAAAAAATAAAAAATATCGAGCAAGTTTAAGAGAAATGTTCAGTGTTCTAATTGACTGATTATGAGAATAAATGATTATTTTCTTGTAAATTGTGATGCACATGAAAACATATGCCTACATGCCATTGTGTATGTGTGGTAGACAAATGAATTATTTATCCTTGGAAACTGACTAATTAAAGCACAAAACATTTTATTTATACAAAGTACATTTTTTTTAATAAAGGATAAAAATATTATTTTATAAATATAAAATGAGTTTTAATAGAAAAGATAACAAATTGGATAAATGTCTAAGTTTCTGAAATTTGGAAGGTTAAATATGATATTAAGAATTTTAGAGCGGAAGTATGTAATTTTAGGGATTTTCAGGGGTATACATGAAATGTTCCCTTTTAAAAAGAGAGAGAGGGCTTGTTGCGCAAGCTTAAGAGAGAGAGATTGAGATTAGAAAACACAATTTGCAGCATCTCTGCCTCCCTCCCTTCCTTTTCAAAAGGTCAAAAGAGAGAGAGAAAGAACCCTTAGCAGCCTCAGCCTCTGCCAAGCTTTCGAAACAAAGAGAGAGATTATTAACACAATTTGGATCATCTCTACATCCCTCCCTTTTTGTATTTACACCGACGACGACGGCAGAGACTCGTGTTAACCGTCTCTTCTCCTCCTTTGTCGATCAACTCTCCTTTGATTACAGTTGTGAGGTCAGCTCACTATATATTTCCCAATGTCTTAATTTTGTGGGTTCCTTTTTTTTTTGCTGTTTTTGTCAAAATTAAGTGTTGACTTTCGAGCCATCCGCTGGATCTAACTTCTCACCTGGTTTCTTTTAGCCTATTATCTTACATGGATAGCACCGATCAATAACTTATTGCTTTGTCTCATAATACTATAAAAATAACCTAGTATGAGAAATCCCAACTTCCCAAAGCAACAACAACTAAGATGCTTCTCTCTTTTTCTTTTTAATGGTTGTTTTATTTAAGCATGCATGTGTTTACAGAGTGCCTCTTTCACGCCTTACAACAAACAGGTTGTGGGCGTGCAATTTTGTTTATCCGTTTCCCCCTGAATTAATGAATAATCATGTGATATCCACGTATTTTTGCTGCTTCCCATATTCTTCTTGCAACCAATATTATAATCAAGTTGCAATATTCAATTCATTGAATAATCACAGAGATTCTCCTTGTCTCATCATCTAATTTATGAATGTGCAGACTGTGTGGCTATTCGACACGTTACAACAAACAGTTCATGGGCACTAAGCCCACTAAACTAATTTTGTAATTTTCCCTATCTGAAGAAATTTGTTATTTTCTCCGATTGAAATGGAATTCTCCACCTGAGGCTACAAGATCTGTCATCGTGCATGTAGCACATCAAGACCTGAGAGAGAGATCCATGCCCTTTTGCATCAGCATAGATCTGAGGATCTGATAACATTAACAGTATGTTGATCTCCTCTCCTCTGATTACAATTGTGAGGTCAACTCACTCTAATTTTATCGGTGTCTTAATTTTTAGGTTTTTTAATCTTCTGCTTTTGTCAAAATCAGGTGTTGACTTTTGAGCCTTCCACTGGATCTGATTTCTCACAGGTTTCTTTCAACCTATTATCTTACTTGTATAGTACTGATTATTGTTTTGTATCATAATATTAATAAATAACTGTGTATGTGAAATTTTCCTTACATTCCTCAAAAAAAACAAATTAATTCCTTACAGGATCAGAGAAGCCAGGAGCGGCTCCATGTATTCCAGCATGAGAGAAGTGTTTGTTCAAGTTTCACTTGGGAAAAACAACTAAGATGCTTCTCTCTTTTTTTTAATAGTTACAGAACAGCCAATAAGTTCTCTCTCTCTCCAATCAGCTGTGTTGCATAATCATAGATCCGAGGAGGAGATAACATTCAGTTCAAATCCAAAGCTGTACGTGCAGTAATTTTTTTTTTTTGTTTTCCTTTTTGCTATCTTATACTGATAATTTGATTCCGTATGAATTGTAGTTAAGAAACTTAGATCTAGTGACCAAGATATTAGATATATATGGTGCTTTCCAATGTTCTCTACATACAAATTACTGTCTAGATGATAATAAAAGTGTATTTCACCATATTAATTATTAAATCAAATATGATTCAGTCACTCTAAGTAGCTAATATTTTGATTCACATCACATGAAACAGGTTGCAATTCCATTATCATTTGAAACATCGTGCAAAATAAGATATCTGATAGTATGTTGAAGAAAGGAAAGGAAAAGGTTCAAGAAAGACCATCAAAGAAAAGATCTAATGTCTGGAATAGTTTTACTATGGAACAACAACCTGATGGTAGTAAAAAGACAAAATGTAACAATTGTGGAGAACTCCTGGGTGGCGATAGCAAGAACGGAACATCTCATCTTTGGAGACATCTCAAAAGTGTTGATTGTACTGAGCCCCCAAACAATGATGCAAGAAGTACTCTACTATCTTACTATTCTGGAAACAGAGAGAACCCATTGGGATATCTCCAGCAAACAAACGCAAAACCTTCTGGATGCCAAGAGAATAATTTAGGAGAGAATCATTTGGGATATGTCCAACAAATAAACATAGAACCTTCTGGAAATAGAGAGAACCAATTGAGATGTCTCCAGCAAACAAACACAGAACCTTCTGGATTGCAAGAGAATAATTTGGGAGAGAACCATTTCAGATATGCCCAACAAATAAACATAGAACCTTCCGGAAACGGAGAGAACCAATTGGAATACGATCCGCAAAAAAACAGAGAACTTTTTGTGAAAATGGTAATCGATAACAAAAGCATGTTGGAACATGTGGAGAATCCTTTTCTGCAAGAGTTTGCCAGATTCCTTCAGCCATTGTATAGCCATGTAACTCGGAGGGATGTTGAGGAAGACTGCCTCACTTTTTATAAAAAAGAGAAAACCCAGTTGAAAGAGAAAATCACCAAGCTAACTTCTAAAGTCAGCCTTAGTATGGTTAGGTGCTTCAATGAAAAAGCCCATCGTTTTGTATCATGTGTTGCAGCACATTTTATTGATAATGATTTCAAGTTGTTCAGAAGAATAATTGGGTTTGTGGAGCACGATGATGCATGGTCAATAAAAAAAATTGATTCTGAGAGAGTCCTAAATGATTGGGGACTTTGTAATGAAGTTTTTGCATGGTCAAAACAAAAATATTGCAGTAGAGGTGCAGAGAAGTCCAGCCCAACATTGGATGTGAAGTGTATTCTAGAGTGTTTTAGTTCAATAGCTTGTGATATCTACGAGAAAATTACACCAGACATAGATAATATTAGAGGAATGATGAATGACCTGAATGAATTTACAGAAAAAATGTGCTATTTCAACGAAATTGCAGCGCAACATAATCTTGCTCCTAAATTTGAATTTGTGCTAACTAGCAAAGAAGTACTGAGATTAGATCTCAATATTTTAAATGAAGCTTGTTCCTATAAAAATGTTTTTTGCACATTTGTTGACATGAATGTAGGATGGAGCAAAGTGGAGGAAGTTGTTCCCCTTTTAAATAAAATAAATGATGTGGCTGTGATGCTCTCTTCCCTTGAATTTCCGACATCAAATTTACTTCTAAAATTTGTTTTTGAAATCAGTGATGTCCTATCAGAGGCTTCTCCTGTTTTATTTGGTGATACCAAAGATGCTATTGATAGGTTGCTAGTAGAATTGGATGAGTATTTGGCTAGTTGTAATTATATATTTCTGATTGCTTCTTTGTTGGATCCTCGGTTCAAATTAAGATTCCATAAATGCTGTATTGGGAAGTTCTTTGCCAAAGAAGAAGATTTTGATAAATTCTTCTGCAGTTTGTACAAAAATATCAAAGTGAGAGCACATAGATATACAGATTTGACCATTTATCTCAAATACAAGAGCTGAAAAAGTATTTGAAAGGTCGGGTGGAAGAGGGACATATGAATTTTGATGTGTTGGGTTGGTGGAAGGATAATGAATTACTATACCCGATTCTTTCTAGGATGGCACGTGATATTCTTGCTATTCCCGCTTCTATCTCATTTACTTCAGAAACAGAATCCGTGGAAGATATTATTGAAGAGATCATTCATTCTACAGTGGACACACAGATGTCCAAGGTCTTGGTTTGCTGCAACAATTGGTTGAGAGTTGGTCGTAGTGCTGGTATGGCATCCATATAAGTACCTTTTTTTTTATAGATGTTGACATGATGTTTACTTGATTTACTTGTGATTATATATCTAATAAACTTTCAAACCCAAATTGTAGCTTAAGTTTTTTATAGTAGTGAGTACTTGTTTATTTGACACCTGCTATAGCCTATAACAGTTCCTGTGGATTATTTCGGCTCATGTATTTTCTTCTTCTCTTCTTCTTTTAGATAGTTCCTTCTAGAGAATTGATAAATAGCACTCTGTTTTTCTCGGATTTTAAAATTTTGAGCTTGTTTACCCATGACACTTTCCTGAGTTTTGTTGTTGAATTGTTCAAACTATTAGTATAGTCAGGGCGAAGTCAATTTCCATATTCTGCTATTAAAATATTAAAGTCATTTATTAGGGCTTCATATACTGAGTAATCTGCCTTTCTGTTCTGTTATACCAAAATTATTGTTTTCTATTGCACTTTTACTTTACCAGTACAAAGAGTTTCTAATTAGAATTAATTGGTGGCACAGATAGCAAGCAAAGAAAACTATATATGATTCAAATGCATGAATGTGTCGAGGTCTTATATAAAATATAATCATAAACAAGGAATGTATAGTGGTTGCTTTAAAGAATTTCATATAGTTTAAATAAGAGCCACATTTCATTATCAATATTCTTGTGCACTTTGTATACATTGTTTTTTCCTGGCACATAACATGAAATAAACCGAGTTCTTTTTAGATAACTTGAAATAAACAGAATTTCACACTAATTTATATATTTATATTATTTTTGATTTGAAGCAGGTAGTTCTGTGGCTGGCATAGAAAACATTATTGAGAGGATACACCTTGATCAAGCTTTCTCTGAACACTCAAATAGAAGTAACAGTTGGGTATATGATCAGATAGAATGCCAAGAGTTGCATGCTAAGTTGGTTATCTCATGTGAACTTCCATTCCATTTTGTGAAGAGTACTATGTTCATAGAATGGGCAAAAAACCTTCAGCCATTGTACACTCCTGTTGATCTGGCATCTATTAAGCCAAAGTGCCTAGGTTTCTATCAAATAGAGAGACAAAGGTTTAAAATTCTTCATAAGAAAACCTTCATAAATTCAGCCCACCTAGCCAAAGTTTGCTTTAGTGCTCACCAAGCAGAAGTATTCTTCCCTAAGTATATCCGTGTTACAGCACACTTCATTGATAATGATTTTAATTTGGTCAGAAGAACAATTGGTATAAAGATCATAACCGGTGAGGATTATTGTAACCCTTCGGCGATAACTGCACAAGTACAGAGATGCATAGACAATTCTTTGCAGTGCATTATCGATGGGTCGTTCAGTAAACTATTGAAATTTATATGGCATGAACTGGAAAATGTATTTAAATCTACCAGGAAGATGATAAAATTCTTTGCAGAAGATCCTAAGGCGATGCATACTATTAATCAACTTGCCATTGAACTTAAAATTCTTCAAGTTGATGATGAGAGAAGGTTGGACTCTACATTGAACATGTTATGTGATGCACTTGCATACAAAGATGTTTTTGATGTATATAAAGATTATGATGAGAGTTTCCCTTTATATGGAAATTGGAATGAAGTGGAAAGTGCTGTTGAACTTCTGAAACCAATTTATGAAGCAGTTACCGTTCTCTCTTCCTCTCAATATCCCACGTCAAATTTGTTTTTGAAAATTATTTTTGAAATCTATGATGCACTATCGCATGTGGTTTTCTATACAGATAATCAATACGGTAAAGGAAAATTCTTAATTTGGTTGATGGAAGTTTCTGACAGTTATTTGAAAGATTGCAATAATATATTGCTAGTTTCCTCTCTAATGGATCCCCGATTCAAGTCGACCTACTTGGAACGTTTCTATACGGAACACATCTCTGATGATGTATGTTTGGGTTATGCGCAATGTGTATCCACCCTGCTCCATATTTTTTCTTTTCCTTGATCTATGTTATGTTCCCGCATTTGAACCAAATTGTGCCCTTAATATATAGGGACAAATTCAATCATGGATAGTTGTTTAGTTAAATGCCTAATTGGCATTCATTGCAAATGGAGGCAATAGGCGCAACTAAGCACAATATTTTCAATATTAGATTGTCCACTCTCTCAAGTTTCAATCATCAGACTTGACATTAATTAACTACGATTGGATGCATTTTGCAGGTTATCAACTGCTATATTAGTATCATGAACAGTAAAAGAAGTACATCAGCTAAAATCCTGAAACTTACCACCTTCCATAGTCAGAAATTGCAGTCATTGGATGAAAGAGATAAACTTCGTGAACGCAATTTGCGTAACATCATTGAGAAGGGCAACAATTTCCTTCAAAATGAACTGGTAATTAATTTTCATTACTATATGACCTGTACAGTACAACATATAATTCTTACTAGTTGGAAGAACTAACAATCATACTTTGTAGGTGTTGTTGCCAATCCATGTACAAGACCATTGGTTTGTTGGGGCTTTAAATGCTTCAAAGAAGGAATTCCAGATATTGAATTCCTTGAACTCATTAGGCGGACCTTATGAAGAAACTACTAAAAAGCTGGTATATCTTTTCTAAAATAAGTATTGTTCGCATATGCTATTATACCATGCATGTAATGTTTATCATATTTGTATTTTGCCATTCAGAGATTAGGAATTCAAGTGTGTATTGATGCTGCACTTGATTCCCAAGGTACTCTACAAGCATGGCGACCAGAGATCAACGTACTTAATTGGCCTATATCTGTTATTTCGAATTTACCACAACAAAAAGATGGGTATGATATATTACATCATTATTCATTTGATTTCTGTAGAAATTATTTCATTCCATTGAGTAACCCAATTGGTGTTTTAGATGTTCTTGTGGTCTATTTGCACTCCAGTACATGGCATTATGGGATGGATCAATGCTTGCTACTGAATTCACACAGGTGTGCTATTATTCTTTACAATGGTTTATCTTGCAATTTGCATCGAAGAAATAAATTTATTGTTCAATCTACTTATACATGATATATTCCACTTGACAGGATGACATTGACTTGTTTAGGAAACAACTAGTTAGTGATCTAATCTTTTCAGAGCTCAATGAGATGAAGAATATTCAAGAAGAAATTATGACAAGAAAATTATCTTCAGACGAATCAGAAGAATATGTAAACTTAGAAGAAGATATTAGAAGAAATAAGAAGAAGAAGATATTAGGAGAATATATTAGAAGATTAAGAATATATTAGAAGAAGATATTAGAAGAATATGCAAAATTAGAAGAAGATATTAGAAGAATCACAAAAATAAACGGAATAAAATATCAAACAAGAGGTCATATAATTAGCACCCCAAACCATCATTAATATATCATTTGGTTTTGTTTTACTTATTTCAATTTAAAAAACAAATTATAATTCGGAAAACTTTTATATGTCGTTATGTGTGCAAATGGCCCACACAAAAAGTTTTGGGGCACAATTGTGTGGAACTGTAGAACTTACTATTTTTATTTTGATTAGTGTCTTTGTGAAACTTATTATTGTAAGCTTGAGCATGAAATATTGTTCTCTTGGCACAAGTTATACATTGTAATTGCTTTAACTTATTTCCTAATTACATTTTTCGGCAAAAAGTTTGAGAAAACATTGCAATTCTCCGGAAAATTCATTTCTTAATTTTAAAAAGAAAACAAAATCATATGCACTTAATCTAACTTCCGACCAAAAATTTTAAATATATCCTTGCCCAAAAAAAAGATAAACCAAAAAACCACTAAATCCTAAAAATTCAAAATTTAGCTCCGGAACGACAAATGGGGGATACATTTTTGGTATCCGCCATTTATTGTTGCGGACAGCCAAAAACAAAAAAAATTAAAAAATTCAGATATCAACGCTGAATTTTAATAGATTTGTTTAATAATTTTTAAAAATGTAAAAAACAACTAATAATTTGAATATGTTAGAATGATCATTAAACAAAATAGTTAAAACATCTTATAATTTAGATGTACTAGAAGGACTCCGAAACATTTTTCAGGCAGGATTTTTCCCGGCCATATAAAAATTAAATTATTTCTTGGTGTGTTACTCGAAAAAATTGAAAATGTTTTGGATCTGAGTTATTGATCCCGGTTCAAAAGTCACTTATAGATAAATAAATAAATTATAGTGATCCTTCTTGTACATTCAAATTCTAAGTTACTACATCTATTTTAATATAATCCTAAAATCACTTCAAGAGAAATAGATGGATTACCTTAGTACTAGAAGGATCATGATAATTTCTTTATTTACCCAGAAGTGACTTTTGAACCGGGATCAATAACTCATATTCAAAAGCATTTTTATTTTTTCCAGTAACACGCTAAGAAATAATTTAATTTTTTTTACAGCTGGGAAAAATCATACCTGAAAAATGTTTTGGAGTCCTTCTAGTACATCTAAATTATAAGATGTTTTGTCTATCTTATTTGATGTTTTTTCTAATATATTCATATTATTAGCTGTTTTTTTCTATTTTTGAAAATTGTTAAACAAATATATTAAAAGTCAGCGTTGATATCCGAATATTGTGTTTTTTGGTTGTCCGCAACGGCAGATGGCGGACACCAGAAATGTGTCCGCCATTTGTCGTTGTGGACGGGCTAAATTTCAAATTTTCAGTATGTAGTGGTCTTTTGGTTTATTTTATTTTTTTGGCAGAGGTATATTTAAAAATTTCAGAACTTCTGAAGATATAATTTGATCCACAAGAGGGTCCATTTCTTTTATTTTTCTAAAGATTTTATTGACATAATTTACAAAGTGTAGTAAATGATTGTAAAAGAAATTCATCTTTTCTAATTATCTTAGAGGGGCTTTAAAAAGTGAAAACTTAAAAAGGCATTGGCTGTTATAACATATTTTGCGTACAAAAATGCCTTGGACCTAATAAATATACTCTAAATACTATTTTGTACTTGCTCTAAATGAATTTTTTTGACAATCAGTAGCAGATATGATAAGTGTTGGGAAGTGATTTACAATAAGTACTGTAGGTTATCATAATTAGGAATTTGTAAGACTTTATGACAAGTGTTGGGAAGCCTAAGAATTTTTTTTATAAGCCATAATTAAAAATAAGAATTTAATGAAATCAACATGATTACTTTTTTTTTACAAAAATCATAAGAACTTAAATGTCATTTCGGTCCGAACTTTTTTTTTCCAGACCGAAATGGCAATTCAACCCGAGGTGGTTTCACAGCTTTTTCAGAAAAAAAACAAGTGTAGCCTTCGGTGTAACACTCATGGACCGAGATGCCATTTTGGTCCAATATTTTTTTAATCTGGACCGAAATGGCATTTCGGTCCGAACTATTTTTTTTTTTTTTAGGCTTTGCGTAGAAAGGAGGAAGAAGAGAAGAGAGAAGAGGCTGTTTCGGATTTAAAAAAAATTAGTGGGACTGAAATGGCATTTCGGTCCAGAGAAATTTTCAGATTTTTTGTGGCCGTTGGTATGAGAACATATAAAACCAATTCAGACTGAATTGCCATTTCGGTCTGGAAAAAAAGAAGTTCGGACCGAAATGACATTTCAATTCTTATGGTTTTTGTAAAAAAAAGTAATCATATTGGTTTCATAAAATTCTTTTTTTTTTTAATTATGGTTTATAAAAAAAATTGCAAGTCTAAGGGTGTTTTCTCAAAAAAAAAATTACAAACCAAAAGTCAGAACAAAATATGCATGAATTTACATCTCAATGTTTCTTGCTTTTTTTTGTTGGTCGCTATGTTCAGGAGTGTTTATTATATAGTTCGGTTCAACTTAAAATTGAAATAAGATAGATAGGCAAACTAAAGTTTATTAAATTCTCAAAAATACAACTAAATTGACCGAAGTAAACTTATCAACCGAATTACAACTGAACAGAACAAATCAAACCGAACAAACATAATTCATTTCAGTTTGTTCAGTTAAATCGAAATAAGAAGATTAATCATAAAAATAAATATTATTTTTTGTTACTTTTTTTAAGCTTTTTAAATGGATTTAAAAATTTTGTCTCGTTCGGTCTAACCGGTTTTAAACCGAACCAAGCAATATGCATTATGTTACAATTTTTGAATATTTTTCAAATATTTGGTTTCGGTCAAGGGACGAGTTTAAAAATTCAGTAGATTCGGTCTAACCGGTTTTAAAAAAATTTAAACCGAACCTAATAGTTAAGCCGATTTTAAAAATTAAATGAAGCGATCCATTTAACTAGAAAAACCATAACTTTTAATCTGAACTCTCTCGATTATATTTAAAACTGATTAAATCGATCCCGATGAACACCCCTATCTATGTTCACATTTTTTTAATACCTTGGCTTTCTTCCCAAATTAATGTAGTTACTTAATTAAAATGTCCCATTTTGAAAAATAAAACTCATTATTTTTTGGCTAATTGTATATATATCATTTAAAATAAATAAATTTAAACCAATAATATTAAATCTGTAAATTGTTGAACCAGGACGCAGTCCAAAAATTAATAAAGGGAAATGGAAGTAGCCATTATGCACTAAGAGAAAGAATTATTTTTATTTGTTGACTATTATAAACCAAAAATAAACATTATTTTTTTTTCCTCAAAAATATAAGAGGCAAAATACAAAAAGATAAAGATAGGCAATTAGAGAAAACTAAAAAAAATATAATAAGAATAAAGGGAAAAGGAAGTAGTCATTATGCACTGATTAATGGTGAGTGAGAAAAAAAAATGAGGGGGGAATTGGAGATCTCCAATGCGTTTGAATTAAAGAAAAAGGGATGAAGGGCCCCGTTCGCCAATATCTCTCTTTCTCTCATTTAACCCGACTCGTGGAACTCCACCTCCCTATCTCTCTGACTCAAGGGCCCCGTTCGCCAATATCTCTCTTTCTCTCATTTAACCCGACTCGTGGAACTCCACCTCCCTATCTCTCTGACTCAAGGGCCCCGTTCGTCAATAGAGTTTCATTCTCCTCAGAATCAGCTTGATTCCTCTTCCCGATAGGTCCTACATGGCAGACCTTTATTCAACTTACAGATCTTGTCGCTCCAAGAAGAAGAGAATGAGGTGAATAGAGTGAGGTTGTTGGATTGATATGGGGGGTGGGGCTGCCAGAGATGAGAAAGGAACTCATAAGATTCTCGGCTTTGACTAAGTCAAACATGACATAAAGAGGCACAAAAGTATAAATTCATGGCACATTCACCACACTACCTCAACCTTTAATTTAGTTTCAAATATGGTGAATTGATCAGCATAGGAATGACATGCTGGTACTCCTTAGAATGTTCTAATTGGTCAATTGGGTTTAAGAAACCATAGTTCCCTAGGCTATATAAAACTTGTTTTAGACTGGTTAGCCTCCATTGTTTTCACGTCTCATTCATATCCTTCATGTTTATCTTTGTTTTCAAAATTCAAATATACAATTTGAATCGCTCAACCTGATCTCTATATTAAAATATGTGCTTAAAAATCAAGTTTTATATTTTTTTTAAATTTATTTACTATTTGTTTACATATCTACAAAATCACTGATTTTTTTATGGTCCAATAATAGTGATTTTGTACCTATCTAAAGAATATTGTAATTTTTTTTTAAAATATAAAATTTGGTTTCCAAACACATTTAAATATGGAAATCATGTTGAGTGGTTTGAATCGCCTGTTTAAACTGAAAATAAATCTGTTGTTATTCTAAGGAACATCAGGAACCTGTTATTCCAATCTCAACCGTTCAAATTTTTCCATATGCTAATCTCAAGAAAGAATGTTTTTTCATGCACGAATCTCAATGAAGATCAATGGTTGACGAATAAATATAATCTTATCCTTATCCGTATCTGATAAGCTAACGAAAAAATATAATCTTATTCGTACTTATCTTTTCGAACACCATACGAGTTGTGTAAATAGATAAAAGCATCTAATTAACACCCCTAATTATGATTATTTTTCCGACAAGTTCAATATTGTACCTAATTATGAAGTGCTTTCCATCGATAAATCTTCTACACATTTAATATAAAAATTTCCTTTTTCATTCACAAAACCAATAAACTACCAAATATAGCTCTATACGTGATAGAAAATTTAGTGTATTCCTCATGATTAAAAATATAATTAAATATAACGTCAAATTAGAAATTAATATTGAACTTGCATGTACACTAAAATTTTTGTTTTACTTTTTTACAATAGCATTTTACACTATAATTAAATGTACGGATCATTCCTCGCTATGCATAGTACCAAAGCCACACTCATAGTTTTCACCTGTATTTTTGTTGGGTAGGGTTTTTGTCCAAAGGATTTTAGACAAAATTTTATCTGAAACTAGATCTAAACTGTTTGATCCATGCAATCATTTACACAGATACTTTTTAAATTCACAGAGCTATTTAAATTTATTATGTTCTAAATTCATTTGTATGAATCTCGACGCATATTAGATTGTTTAGGACAAAATTGCATTTCATTTTTATTTGATACTCAAACATGCTTCCTTATTCCTATTTGTCCAAATTTTGCATATACTTATACGTCAAATAGATTAAAGAACGAATTTAATCAATATCTTAATCCAACCCAATCTAATCTTATCGTAACCAATTTATATTGTTGTTTATCAAATGGTTAGGTAGAGATAAGGTAAATTTACAGTAAACACCTCTGTTTCAATTATATTATTAAATTATTAGCAAGTAAAAGCTTGGAAGACAATACCAACTCTCTAATCATTGTCACGGAGAATCCAACTGAATAAAATCAAGGCGGCTGTTAAGAGTCCAGACAACCAGGGAAGAAGTCACATCATGATTAAAATAGTACAATAATCACATCTATTTGTTTTTTAAATTTAATTTAATTGGTTGATAATCTGTTCAATTATTTTTTTGTACACACGTGATGTGTATTGTATGACAAATTAATACAAAATTTCTGTCTGTTTCGACGTCATTATGTAACATAAGCAAACAAGAAAAATGGTTTTTTTATTTTTCTTTTCTCAATGAACACATTCCATATTTTTTTTGGCAGAGATTAAAATTTAAAAAAATATTTTAGCATCCCAGCTCTCCATTATCTTGATATAAGAATTCTTGAACTCCTCATTTTTTAATGAAAAATTACAATTACTTAAAGATATATTTGCAGGTCATTCTCATTAATTAATTATTAATAATAAATCAATAGAAAAATTGTTCAAAAATTTAGCTGGTCAAAGCATTACAGATCTTTTTTCTTCCGGGCAATGATTGATTCTTTTTAGACTTTTTTTAACTTCTTTTTAGAAGGTGATTTTATATGATTTTGTATGATTTTGTATGATTTTAATAAGTTTTATATGATTGGTCGTTTTTAGTCTTGCCTTCATCTAATTAACATTACAAAGAAAAAAAGAATGATTGAATTTAAATATTATAAGCTTTCATAATAAGTAACAGGTAAGACTTAAGAGTATCTTTCAGTCTATTTTAGTACATAATAAGTAATTAATATTAGTACAATTGCAATTATGTTTCTTAATTTGTGACCAGTTGTGAATTGAGAATTGAGACAAGGTTGGTGTCTAAATTATATCAATCAATTCTTCTCTACTAGGTTGGTAATTTATGAGGTCACATCTTAATTACACAAACAGGGTTGCTATAATCACCTCATATGCAACCAACAACCCAACACTGAGTCAACTTAGGTGTGCACCAGAAAGGGGAGGAGTGACCGGATCTGATCAGATTTTGTTTACTTGCT
The DNA here is from genome assembly GCA_028015225.1 of Carex myosuroides. Lineage (NCBI taxonomy): Eukaryota > Viridiplantae > Streptophyta > Magnoliopsida > Poales > Cyperaceae > Carex > Carex myosuroides. The sequence goes on from CM051483.1 coordinate 5,053,073, forward strand.
ACAAACCGTTAAATTTTGAAGAGGAGAGAAATAGAGGGGATCAAGAGACTCTTATATACAAACTAGAGTAGGATTAAAATGCCTGAACAACATTATCTCTATTATTAAAGTTTAAATAGTCAATCCGAACCGCTCAATGTGATCTTCATATACAATGTGTTTGGATACAAAATTTTATATATTTTTTGAAATTGTTTTGCTATTTTATAAGATAGGTACAAAATCACTGTTTTTAGAATATTCTGGACCATTAAAAAATAGTGATTTTGTACCTCTTTACACAATTAGTACAAAAATTCTAAAAATTGTTATCCAAACACATTTAATTTTAATATGAAGATAATGTTGAATAATTCAGATCAATTATTTATTATATCTATTTTTTTATCCTAAAGGGGACATTTTAACTAACTATTTGGGAAGAGATCTAGGAACTATATAGGAAAGAAACAAAGAGACATTGGCTTTCTGATATTGAGTTGTCAATTCATACATATTTTGCTCTGATTTTTGGTTTGTACTTGACCAACTACAAAATCAAAATAGCAAAGCAATCCTCCGTGCAAATTGACAGCCAAGCCAGGTACTTTGTTCTGGCTTTTTCCCACAAAAGCTACTCCATTAAGGAAAGCACATATCACAATATTGATTTGAAATGGAACTATCATGCCTGAGGGCTGTTTCTCAAACAAAAAATAATAATAATTAAAAAAACTAAAATTGAATTATTATTTATAATGTTTAAAATTTTGAAGCCGTTTAGTTACCAAAAATTGAAATCACAAGTTTTATTAGACTTGATAGTGGGTTTAAAGTAACGGAATTATAATTGCAAATAAACTATTGGGCTTTTCTGCGTTGCTCTATTCATTAATTTCAATGAAAGGAATTACAATTGTTGGGCTTTATGGGATTGTATACTGATTCACTGAAAGGAGTTATAATTGTATGGGCTTTATGGTAAATGCATACTAATTCTGGTCCAAAATTAATTCAATGAAGGAATTAGAATTGTATGGGCCTTTTGGTAATTGTATACTAATTCTGGCCCAAACATATTTCCATGAAAGGAATTAGAAATAGAAATAGAAAATGAGCGTATGCCATTTTAATTGTATAAGAAAAGAACAGAGAGAAAAGAAATATGCTCATTTTAATTGTACATATTTCATTTATGTGGCGTATGCCATTTATGTGGCCCAAACATATTTCATTTAAAATGGCATACGCTACATATTTCATTTAAAATGGCATACGCGACATATTTCATTTAAAATGCCCTAACCATTTATGTGGCCCAAACATATTTCATTTATGTGGCGTATGCTCATTCTGGCCGAAACATATTTCCATGGTGTTAGTGGTAAGATGTGTAAGTGTGTGATAATCAGTATGAGTTGTAATTCTTTGAATTTGTCAACATTAGCATCATCCATCCAGTTTTTCAAAAAAGAGAGAGAGAGATTGAGAGATTATTAACACAATTTGGACCATCTCTGCCTCCCACCCTTTTCGTATATACATCGACGACGGCGGAGACTCGCATTGCTTTGTCGATCGCCTGTCCTGATTCCGGATGTGCCACATCCACGCGGTACTTTTACAGTTGTGAGGTCAATTCAAGCTATTTTTCCTGGTATTTTAATTTTTAGGATTCTTTTTTCTCTGTTTTTCAAAATCTAGTTTTGATTTTTGAGCCTTCCTCTGGATCTCACTTCTCACCAGGTTTGTTTTAGCCTGTTATCTTATTTTTATAGCACTGATTATTGCTTTGTCTCATAATATTATAAAATAACTGAGTATGTGAAATCTTCACTCAAAAGGGACAATTAATCACCCCAACAAATTCAAAATTACTATTTTCATCTTTTGTATTTTATAATAGTTGTAAGTATTTATATTTCAGTCTTTCTTATAAAATAGAAGTATACTACAATAATAACTTATTCAACCCTCCAATTTCAATGTTTTTGTTCTCCTCCTGAGAGAAAGAGAAACAATTCATCTGCCTAAGGCAAAAGTGCTTCTTCAAAGTTTCACTTGGGAATAAACAATATCTAAGATGCTTCTCTCTTTTTGTTATTTATGGTTACAGAACAACCAAGAAGATCTCACTTTCCAATCAACAATTAGATCCATGTCTTTTGCATCAGCATAGATCCAAGGATCAGATAACATTCACACTAAAATCCATAGCGGTACGTCCAATAATATTTATTTTTAATTTTTACTAGTTTATACTAAAAATGATTTTGGGATATGAATCATGTAGTAAAGAAACTTAGATCAACTGATCAAGAAAGATATATATGTTGCTTTCCAATGTTATCTACATACAAATTACTGTCTACATGATAATTAAAGTGTATTTTGCCATATTAATTTTAAATCAAATGTGATTCTGTCACACCCCGGAACAGGGGGGTCGTGCAGTTTTTGCCGTGAATATATAGTCTCCTATATACTCACAAGGCAAGTACGATGTAAGATATACAAACAACCTATTCATACTCAACTTTATACTCAAAGAATCATAACTGGGTGTTTTATTACGGCCCGCAATGAGGCCTGTTGCGGCCCGCAATCAACACTTATTTCTGAAAAATGAAATTTTTGTTTCTGACTCGTTTGGTTGCGGCCCGCAATAAAGTTACTGCGGCCCGCAATCAAATTCTAAATCTCTTGACTCGAAACCACACTTTTGTTGCGGCCCGCAATAGAGTTATTGCGGCCCGCAATCAATATACGAAATTTTCAGAATGGAGTTTTTAGGTTCTGTCTCCTCTCATTTCGGCCCGCAATAAAAGGGTTGCGGCCCGCAATGAGTCCACTGGATTTCACTCCTTTGCCTATTTCGACACATTTCTACCCCGTTTTCACACCCGATCAAATCCCGCATTATCCCACACATAAACCCCATTTCACAACACCAATTCTAACACATGCAACACGCAATTCAAATATCTTAAATCAAGATATCATTTCTAATTAGCAATTAGGATTTCTATTCGTAATTTGGTTCGATAACAAGTTATACAACAAAATAACCGACTACGGTTTCAATTACATATTCAAAATGGTTCAATAGGGTTTGGCATAACCTATAGACTCGGCTTATACTCACGAGTCGATCTCGAGTCCCGCTTCACTCGCGTTTACCTGCACACATATTAATTTAAAGGGAAAAATTCCCCGAGGGGTGGGGGGTGAGAAAACCTGTCATCTGTTATCTCAGTGCGGAATTTAAAGGGCTACTGGATTTGTAAGAAATCCATCACCAGAACTAAATACACTAGCAATAGGTTATCAATTAATTTATTCATCAGTTGTAATAAATGCACATGTATCGGGAACGGATTTAAACGGATTTCAATTCATATCACAACAGAACGATCAACGAATTTCCAGAATGATTTGGTTTCACATATTTACTTTATCAGTCCGGTTAGGAGGTATAGACGTCAACTATCTATCACCTCAGGCTTAAAAATTCTATTTTCTGGTTTCAAGTCATACAATCTCACAATTTCATCACTTCAATTTCACACTAGCATATTCCGCGAATATGCGACAGAATATCACTTTTCTCAAAAAGAAATCTTTCAATGAACACTGAACCACTGAACCACAGTTCTACCTAAAATTACACTGCACTTCCCTTACCCAACCGGTACTGGGTTCACTAGGGCCATTCTCCAGATGCGCATAAGGGTCCTGGATGAAAGTCTGGTAGCTAGCCAGACTTTCCACTATGATACTCACTTCATTCATTCAGTCCAAGTCATTACTGTGGTTCCACTAATTTATCAAAAACGATAGATCAACAACAGATAAACCGTACCAACATGAGAATCAACAGTTATACAATTCAGTTACACTAATATCGTAATTAATGCAATGCGGCAACAATGCTTTCAATCAGAGATTCAACATGCGATGCACAATTTATTTAAATCAAACAATCATTATAACTATAATAAGAACCGTTATTTAGTTCTACGAAATGAATCCCAAAACAGATCCCGTGAACCCCCGCACCTGGTTATGTAGGGCACGTGATCTCGAGGCTCGGTAATCTCGTCTATTCCACTACGCGTGTTCGTGCGAATCTATACATAAGTCAATTGATTAAATTCCGGCAGTTTTACAATCTAAACCCCGAACTTTACGTATATACCATTATTCTAGGGTTTATGTCACGTATAGTCTCAATTCGGGTTTGGTACCAATTAATCAAGTCACAAGTGCACCAATGTACCCCAAGGTACAATTCGAGTCGGATTTAGGTCAATTCGAGAGAACGGTACCAAAACTCAAATCGATTTTGGTGAAATCCATAATCGGAAATTTGGTTACAAATTGGACCACGAAATCAACAAATAAACACTTTAGAAACAACAAAGACATAGTACAATCAATTTGGTGCAATTCTACGGGTTTTCACCGAAACCCTAGAAATATGAAAACTCGAATCGAGAGAGAAATAGAGAGGGGATTTACCAACGGAGGGAAGCAAGGAGCGAGAAACAAGTTCCTCTCTCGATATCTCAATTTTCGGGCGATTCCGTCACCGGGGACTCTCTCTCTCACTCTCTCGCTCTCTCTCTGTGTGGCGGAAACGAAAGGAAGGAGGAAGGGAGAAGGGTGCAGGAAAGAGAAAAGAGAAAAGAGAGAAAGAGGGGTATGACATGGGGGGGGCCCTCTTGTAAGTGGCAATTTTGTACAATAAACCCTCCACTTGTCCCATATTCGTTATAATTGAATTCTTACACACTTTACTCTTCTCTCTTAACACAAATTATCGTATAATTATTGTTCACTATCCACGTCACTAAATTCGTATATACGTATATATATATAATTCGATTTACCGCTTATCATTTTAATTAAATCTAAATTTTAAAAGTTCACGGTGTTACAGATTCGGTCACGCTATGTAGCTAGTATTTTGATTCACATCACTTGTGAAACAGGTTTCAATTCCATTATCAAGTCAAACATCGTGCAAAATAAGATTTCTGATAGTATGTTGAATAAAGGAAAAGAAAAGGCCCAACAGAGACCATCAAAGAAAAGGTCTAAAATCTGGAATAGTTTTTCTGAGGAACAAGAGCCTGATGGTAGTAAAAAGGCAAAATGTAACAATTGTGGAGAACTCCTAGTTGGTGATAGCAAGAAGGGAACATCTCATCTTTGGCGACATCTCAAAAGTGTAGATTGTACTAAGCTCCCAAACAGAGAGAACCAATTGGGATATCTCCCGCAAACAAACACAAAACCTTATGGATGCCAAGAGAATAATTTTGGAGAGAACCATTTGGGATATGTCCAACAAAGAAACACAGAACCTTCTGGACGCCAAGATAATAATTTGGGAGAGAACCAATTGGGAAATGTTCAACAAACAAACACAGAAACTTCTGGATGCCAAGATAATAATTTGGGAGAGAACCAATTGGGAAATGTCCAACAAACAAACGCAGAAACTTCTGGATGCCAAGATAATAATTTGGGAGAAAACCAATTGGGAAATGTCCAACAAACAAACACAGAAACTTTTGGATCCGATTTTGGGCTGTGGAGCTCCTGTAAAAATTTCAGCCCGATCCGACGGACGGATCAAAAATTACACCCCTTTTTGTAAAGCATGCGCAGGATCATATCGCATCAATCGGCCCATTCTAAATTTACCCCACTCGCGTATCCTATCAGGTCTGGTTATGGTTCGGTCTGGTTAGGGCTTAAACCTTGCGCTCTGATACCAACTTAAAACTGTCACACCCCGGAACAGGGGGGTCGTGCAGTTTTTGCCGTGAATATATAGTCTCCTATATACTCACAAGGCAAGTACGATGTAAGATATACAAACAACCTATTCATACTCAACTTTATACTCAAAGAATCATAACTGGGTGTTTTATTACGGCCCGCAATGAGGCCTGTTGCGGCCCGCAATCAACACTTATTTCTGAAAAATGAAATTTTTGTTTCTGACTCGTTTGGTTGCGGCCCGCAATAAAGTTATTGCGGCCCGCAATAAAGTTATTGCGGCCCGCAATCAAATTCTAAATCTCTTGACTCGAAACCACACTTTTGTTGCGGCCCGCAATAGAGTTATTGCGGCCCGCAATCAATATACGAAATTTTCAGAATGGAGTTTTTAGGTTCTGTCTCCTCTCATTTCGGCCCGCAATAAAAGGGTTGCGGCCCGCAATGAGTCCACTGGATTTCACTCCTTTGCCTATTTCGACACATTTCTACCCCGTTTTCACACCCGATCAAATCCCGCATTATCCCACACATAAACCCCATTTCACAACACCAATTCTAACACATGCAACACGCAATTCAAATATCTTAAATCAAGATATCATTTCTAATTAGCAATTAGGATTTCTATTCGTAATTTGGTTTGATAACAAGTTATACAACAAAATAACCGACTACGGTTTCAATTACATATTCAAAATGGTTCAATAGGGTTTGGCATAACCTATAGACTCGGCTTATACTCACGAGTCGATCTCGAGTCCCGCTTCACTCGCGTTTACCTGCACACATATTAATTTAAAGGGAAAAATTCCCCGAGGGGTGGGGGGTGAGAAAACCTGTCATCTGTTATCTCAGTGCGGAATTTAAAGGGCTACTGGATTTGTAAGAAATCCATCACCAGAACTAAATACACTAGCAATAGGTTATCAATTAATTTATTCATCAGTTGTAATAAATGCACATGTATCGGGAACGGATTTAAACGGATTTCAATTCATATCACAACAGAACGATCAACGAATTTCCAGAATGATTTGGTTTCACATATTTACTTTATCAGTCCGGTTAGGAGGTATAGACGTCAACTATCTATCACCTCAGGCTTAAAAATTCTATTTTCTGGTTTCAAGTCATACAATCTCACAATTTCATCACTTCAATTTCACACTAGCATATTCCGCGAATATGCGACAGAATATCACTTTTCTCAAAAAGAAATCTTTCAATGAACACTGAACCACTGAACCACAGTTCTACCTAAAATTACACTGCACTTCCCTTACCCAACCGGTACTGGGTTCACTAGGGCCATTCTCCAGATGCGCATAAGGGTCCTGGATGAAAGTCTGGTAGCTAGCCAGACTTTCCACTATGATACTCACTTCATTCATTCAGTCCAAGTCATTACTGTGGTTCCACTAATTTATCCAAAACGATAGATCAACAACAGATAAACCGTACCAACATGAGAATCAACAGTTATACAATTCAGTTACACTAATATCGTAATTAATGCAATGCGGCAACAATGCTTTCAATCAGAGATTCAACATGCGATGCACAATTTATTTAAATCAAACAATCATTATAACTATAATAAGAACCGTTATTTAGTTCTACGAAATGAATCCCAAAACAGATCCCGTGAACCCCCGCACCTGGTTATGTAGGGCACGTGATCTCGAGGCTCGGTAATCTCGTCTATTCCACTACGAGTGTTCGTGCGAATCTATACATAAGTCAATTGATTAAATTCCGGCACTTTTACAATCTAAACCCCGAACTTTACGTATATACCATTATTCTAGGGTTTATGTCACGTATAGTCTCAATTCGGGTTTGGTACCAATTAATCAAGTCACAAGTGCACCAATGTACCCCAAGGTACAATTCGAGTCGTATTTAGGTCAATTCGAGAGAACGGTACCAAAACTCAAATCGATTTTGGTGAAATCCATAATCGGAAATTTGGTTACAAATTGGAACACGAAATCAACAAATAAACACTTTAGAAACAACAAAGACATAGTACAATCAATTTGGTGCAATTCTACGGGTTTTCACCGAAACCCTAGAAATATGAAAACTCGAATCGAGAGAGAAATAGAGAGGGGATTTACCAACGGAGGGAAGCAAGGAGCGAGAAACAAGTTCCTCTCTCGATATCTCAATTTTCGGGCGATTCCGTCACCGGGGACTCTCTCTCTCACTCTCTCGCTCTCTCTCTGTGTGGCGGAAACGAAAGGAAGGAGGAAGGGAGAAGGGTGCAGGAAAGAGAAAAGAGAAAAGAGAGAAAGAGGGGTATGACATGGGGAGGGCCCTCTTGTAAGTGGCAATTTTGTAAAATAAACCCTCCACTTGTCCCATATTCGTTATAATTGAATTCTTACACACTTTACTCTTCTCTCTTAACACAAATTATCGTATAATTATTGTTCACTATCCACGTCACTAAATTCGTATATACGTATATATATATAATTCGATTTACCACTTATCATTTTAATTAAATCTAAATTTTAAAAGTTCACGGTGTTACAGATTCGGTCACGCTATGTAGCTAGTATTTTGATTCACATCACTTGTGAAACAGGTTTCAATTCCATTATCAAGTCAAACATCGTGCAAAATAAGATTTCTGATAGTATGTTGAATAAAGGAAAAGAAAAGGCCCAACAGAGACCATCAAAGAAAAGGTCTAAAATCTGGAATAGTTTTTCTGAGGAACAAGAGCCTGATGGTAGTAAAAAGGCAAAATGTAACAATTGTGGAGAACTCCTAGTTGGTGATAGCAAGAAGGGAACATCTCATCTTTGGCGACATCTCAAAAGTGTAGATTGTACTAAGCTCCCAAACAGAGAGAACCAATTGGGATATCTCCCGCAAACAAACACAAAACCTTATGGATGCCAAGAGAATAATTTTGGAGAGAACCATTTGGGATATGTCCAACAAAGAAACACAGAACCTTCTGGACGCCAAGATAATAATTTGGGAGAGAACCAATTGGGAAATGTTCAACAAACAAACACAGAAACTTCTGGATGCCAAGATAATAATTTGGGAGAGAACCAATTGGGAAATGTCCAACAAACAAACGCAGAAACTTCTGGATGCCAAGATAATAATTTGGGAGAAAACCAATTGGGAAATGTCCAACAAACAAACACATAAACTTTTGGATCCGATTTTGGGCTGTGGAGCTCCTGTAAAAATTTCAGCCCGATCCGACGGACGGATCAAAAATTACACCCCTTTTTGTAAAGCATGCGCAGGATCATATCGCATCAATCGGCCCATTCTAAATTTACCCCACTCGCGTATCCTATCAGGTCTGGTTATGGTTCGGTCTGGTTAGGGCTTAAACCTTGCGCTCTGATACCAACTTAAAACTGTCACACCCCGGAACAGGGGGGTCGTGCAGTTTTTGCCGTGAATATATAGTCTCCTATATACTCACAAGGCAAGTACGATGTAAGATATACAAACAACCTATTCATACTCAACTTTATACTCAAAGAATCATAACTGGGTGTTTTATTACGGCCCACAATGAGGCCTGTTGCGGCCCGCAATCAACACTTATTTCTGAAAAATGAAATTTTTGTTTCTGACTCGTTTGGTTGCGGCCCGCAATAAAGTTATTGCGGCCCGCAATCAAATTCTAAATCTCTTGACTCGAAACCACACTTTTGTTGCGGCCCGCAATAGAGTTATTGCGGCCCGCAATCAATATACGAAATTTTCAGAATGGAGTTTTTAGGTTCTGTCTCCTCTCATTTCGGCCCGCAATAAAAGGGTTGCGGCCCGCAATGAGTCCACTGGATTTCACTCCTTTGCCTATTTCGACACATTTCTACCCCGTTTTCACACCCGATCAAATCCCGCATTATCCCACACATAAACCCCATTTCACAACACCAATTCTAACACATGCAACACGCAATTCAAATATCTTAAATCAAGATATCATTTCTAATTAGCAATTAGGATTTCTATTCGTAATTTGGTTCGATAACAAGTTATACAACAAAATAACCGACTACGGTTTCAATTACATATTCAAAATGGTTCAATAGGGTTTGGCATAACCTATAGACTCGGCTTATACTCACGAGTCGATCTCGAGTCCCGCTTCACTCGCGTTTACCTGCACACATATTAATTTAAAGGGAAAAATTCCCCGAGGGGTGGGGGGTGAGAAAACCTGTCATCTGTTATCTCAGTGCGGAATTTAAAGGGCTACTGGATTTGTAAGAAATCCATCACCAGAACTAAATACACTAGCAATAGGTTATCAATTAATTTATTCATCAGTTGTAATAAATGCACATGTATCGGGAACGGATTTAAATGGATTTCAATTCATATCACAACAGAACGATCAATGAATTTCCAGAATGATTTGGTTTCACATATTTACTTCATCAGTCCGGTTAGGAGGTATAGACGTCAACTATCTATCACCTCAGGCTTAACAATTCTATTTTCTGGTTTCAAGTCATACAATCTCACAATTTCATCACTTCAATTTCACACTAGCATATTCCGCGAATATGCGACAGAATATCACTTTTCTCAAAAAGAAATCTTTCAATGAACACTGAACCACTGAACCACAGTTCTACCTAAAATTACACTGCACTTCCCTTACCCAACCGGTACTGGGTTCACTAGGGCCATTCTCCAGATGCGCATAAGGGTCCTGGATGAAAGTCTGGTAGCTAGCCAGACTTTCCACTATGATACTCACTTCATTCATTCAGTCCAAGTCATTACTGTGGTTCCACTAATTTATCCAAAACGATAGATCAACAACAGATAAACCGTACCAACATGAGAATCAACAGTTATACAATTCAGTTACACTAATATCGTAATTAATGCAATGCGGCAACAATGCTTTCAATCAGAGATTCAACATGCGATGCACAATTTATTTAAATCAAACAATCATTATAACTATAATAAGAACCGTTATTTAGTTCTACGAAATGAATCCCAAAACAGATCCCGTGAACCCCCGCACCTGGTTATGTAGGGCACGTGATCTCGAGGCTCGGTAATCTCGTCTATTCCACTACGCGTGTTCGTGCGAATCTATACATAAGTCAATTGATTAAATTCCGGCAGTTTTACAATCTAAACCCCGAACTTTACGTATATACCATTATTCTAGGGTTTATGTCACGTATAGTCTCAATTCGGGTTTGGTACCAATTAATCAAGTCACAAGTGCACCAATGTACCCCAAGGTACAATTCGAGTCGGATTTAGGTCAATTCGAGAGAACGGTACCAAAACTCAAATCGATTTTGGTGAAATCCATAATCGGAAATTTGGTTACAAATTGGACCACGAAATCAACAAATAAACACTTTAGAAACAACAAAGACATAGTACAATCAATTTGGTGCAATTCTACGGGTTTTCACCGAAACCCTAGAAATATGAAAACTCGAATCGAGAGAGAAATAGAGAGGGGATTTACCAACGGAGGGAAGCAAGGAGCGAGAAACAAGTTCCTCTCTCGATATCTCAATTTTCGGGCGATTCCGTCACCGGGGACTCTCTCTCTCACTCTCTCGCTCTCTCTCTGTGTGGCGGAAACGAAAGGAAGGAGGAAGGGAGAAGGGTGCAGGAAAGAGAAAAGAGAAAAGAGAGAAAGAGGGGTATGACATGGGGGGGGCCCTCTTGTAAGTGGCAATTTTGTACAATAAACCCTCCACTTGTCCCATATTCGTTATAATTGAATTCTTACACACTTTACTCTTCTCTCTTAACACAAATTATCATATAATTATTGTTCACTATCCACGTCACTAAATTCGTATATACGTATATATATATAATTCGATTTACCGCTTATCATTTTAATTAAATCTAAATTTTAAAAGTTCACGGTGTTACAGATTCGGTCACGCTATGTAGCTAGTATTTTGATTCACATCACTTGTGAAACAGGTTTCAATTCCATTATCAAGTCAAACATCGTGCAAAATAAGATTTCTGATAGTATGTTGAATAAAGGAAAAGAAAAGGCCCAACAGAGACCATCAAAGAAAAGGTCTAAAATCTGGAATAGTTTTTCTGAGGAACAAGAGCCTGATGGTAGTAAAAAGGCAAAATGTAACAATTGTGGAGAACTCCTAGTTGGTGATAGCAAGAAGGGAACATCTCATCTTTGGCGACATCTCAAAAGTGTAGATTGTACTAAGCTCCCAAACAGAGAGAACCAATTGGGATATCTCCCGCAAACAAACACAAAACCTTATGGATGCCAAGAGAATAATTTTGGAGAGAACCATTTGGGATATGTCCAACAAAGAAACACAGAACCTTCTGGACGCCAAGATAATAATTTGGGAGAGAACCAATTGGGAAATGTTCAACAAACAAACACAGAAACTTCTGGATGCCAAGATAATAATTTGGGAGAGAACCAATTGGGAAATGTCCAACAAACAAACGCAGAAACTTCTGGATGCCAAGATAATAATTTGGGAGAAAACCAATTGGGAAATGTCCAACAAACAAACACAGAAACTTTTGGATCCGATTTTGGGCTGTGGAGCTCCTGTAAAAATTTCAGCCCGATCCGACGGACGGATCAAAAATTACACCCCTTTTTGTAAAGCATGCGCAGGATCATATCGCATCAATCGGCCCATTCTAAATTTACCCCACTCGCGTATCCTATCAGGTCTGGTTATGGTTCGGTCTGGTTAGGGCTTAAACCTTGCGCTCTGATACCAACTTAAAACTGTCACACCCCGGAACAGGGGGGTCGTGCAGTTTTTGCCGTGAATATATAGTCTCCTATATACTCACAAGGCAAGTACGATGTAAGATATACAAACAACCTATTCATACTCAACTTTATACTCAAAGAATCATAACTGGGTGTTTTATTACGGCCCGCAATGAGGCCTGTTGCGGCCCGCAATCAACACTTATTTCTGAAAAATGAAATTTTTGTTTCTGACTCGTTTGGTTGCGGCCCGCAATAAAGTTATTGCGGCCCGCAATAAAGTTATTGCGGCCCGCAATCAAATTCTAAATCTCTTGACTCGAAACCACACTTTTGTTGCGGCCCGCAATAGAGTTATTGCGGCCCGCAATCAATATACGAAATTTTCAGAATGGAGTTTTTAGGTTCTGTCTCCTCTCATTTCGGCCCGCAATAAAAGGGTTGCGGCCCGCAATGAGTCCACTGGATTTCACTCCTTTGCCTATTTCGACACATTTCTACCCCGTTTTCACACCCGATCAAATCCCGCATTATCCCACACATAAACCCCATTTCACAACACCAATTCTAACACATGCAACACGCAATTCAAATATCTTAAATCAAGATATCATTTCTAATTAGCAATTAGGATTTCTATTCGTAATTTGGTTTGATAACAAGTTATACAACAAAATAACCGACTACGGTTTCAATTACATATTCAAAATGGTTCAATAGGGTTTGGCATAACCTATAGACTCGGCTTATACTCACGAGTCGATCTCGAGTCCCGCTTCACTCGCGTTTACCTGCACACATATTAATTTAAAGGGAAAAATTCCCCGAGGGGTGGGGGGTGAGAAAACCTGTCATCTGTTATCTCAGTGCGGAATTTAAAGGGCTACTGGATTTGTAAGAAATCCATCACCAGAACTAAATACACTAGCAATAGGTTATCAATTAATTTATTCATCAGTTGTAATAAATGCACATGTATCGGGAACGGATTTAAACGGATTTCAATTCATATCACAACAGAACGATCAACGAATTTCCAGAATGATTTGGTTTCACATATTTACTTTATCAGTCCGGTTAGGAGGTATAGACGTCAACTATCTATCACCTCAGGCTTAAAAATTCTATTTTCTGGTTTCAAGTCATACAATCTCACAATTTCATCACTTCAATTTCACACTAGCATATTCCGCGAATATGCGACAGAATATCACTTTTCTCAAAAAGAAATCTTTCAATGAACACTGAACCACTGAACCACAGTTCTACCTAAAATTACACTGCACTTCCCTTACCCAACCGGTACTGGGTTCACTAGGGCCATTCTCCAGATGCGCATAAGGGTCCTGGATGAAAGTCTGGTAGCTAGCCAGACTTTCCACTATGATACTCACTTCATTCATTCAGTCCAAGTCATTACTGTGGTTCCACTAATTTATCCAAAACGATAGATCAACAACAGATAAACCGTACCAACATGAGAATCAACAGTTATACAATTCAGTTACACTAATATCGTAATTAATGCAATGCGGCAACAATGCTTTCAATCAGAGATTCAACATGCGATGCACAATTTATTTAAATCAAACAATCATTATAACTATAATAAGAACCGTTATTTAGTTCTACGAAATGAATCCCAAAACAGATCCCGTGAACCCCCGCACCTGGTTATGTAGGGCACGTGATCTCGAGGCTCGGTAATCTCGTCTATTCCACTACGAGTGTTCGTGCGAATCTATACATAAGTCAATTGATTAAATTCCGGCACTTTTACAATCTAAACCCCGAACTTTACGTATATACCATTATTCTAGGGTTTATGTCACGTATAGTCTCAATTCGGGTTTGGTACCAATTAATCAAGTCACAAGTGCACCAATGTACCCCAAGGTACAATTCGAGTCGTATTTAGGTCAATTCGAGAGAACGGTACCAAAACTCAAATCGATTTTGGTGAAATCCATAATCGGAAATTTGGTTACAAATTGGAACACGAAATCAACAAATAAACACTTTAGAAACAACAAAGACATAGTACAATCAATTTGGTGCAATTCTACGGGTTTTCACCGAAACCCTAGAAATATGAAAACTCGAATCGAGAGAGAAATAGAGAGGGGATTTACCAACGGAGGGAAGCAAGGAGCGAGAAACAAGTTCCTCTCTCGATATCTCAATTTTCGGGCGATTCCGTCACCGGGGACTCTCTCTCTCACTCTCTCGCTCTCTCTCTGTGTGGCGGAAACGAAAGGAAGGAGGAAGGGAGAAGGGTGCAGGAAAGAGAAAAGAGAAAAGAGAGAAAGAGGGGTATGACATGGGGAGGGCCCTCTTGTAAGTGGCAATTTTGTAAAATAAACCCTCCACTTGTCCCATATTCGTTATAATTGAATTCTTACACACTTTACTCTTCTCTCTTAACACAAATTATCGTATAATTATTGTTCACTATCCACGTCACTAAATTCGTATATACGTATATATATATAATTCGATTTACCACTTATCATTTTAATTAAATCTAAATTTTAAAAGTTCACGGTGTTACAGATTCGGTCACGCTATGTAGCTAGTATTTTGATTCACATCACTTGTGAAACAGGTTTCAATTCCATTATCAAGTCAAACATCGTGCAAAATAAGATTTCTGATAGTATGTTGAATAAAGGAAAAGAAAAGGCCCAACAGAGACCATCAAAGAAAAGGTCTAAAATCTGGAATAGTTTTTCTGAGGAACAAGAGCCTGATGGTAGTAAAAAGGCAAAATGTAACAATTGTGGAGAACTCCTAGTTGGTGATAGCAAGAAGGGAACATCTCATCTTTGGCGACATCTCAAAAGTGTAGATTGTACTAAGCTCCCAAACAGAGAGAACCAATTGGGATATCTCCCGCAAACAAACACAAAACCTTATGGATGCCAAGAGAATAATTTTGGAGAGAACCATTTGGGATATGTCCAACAAAGAAACACAGAACCTTCTGGACGCCAAGATAATAATTTGGGAGAGAACCAATTGGGAAATGTTCAACAAACAAACACAGAAACTTCTGGATGCCAAGATAATAATTTGGGAGAGAACCAATTGGGAAATGTCCAACAAACAAACGCAGAAACTTCTGGATGCCAAGATAATAATTTGGGAGAAAACCAATTGGGAAATGTCCAACAAACAAACACAGAAACTTTTGGATCCGATTTTGGGCTGTGGAGCTCCTGTAAAAATTTCAGCCCGATCCGACGGACGGATCAAAAATTACACCCCTTTTTGTAAAGCATGCGCAGGATCATATCGCATCAATCGGCCCATTCTAAATTTACCCCACTCGCGTATCCTATCAGGTCTGGTTATGGTTCGGTCTGGTTAGGGCTTAAACCTTGCGCTCTGATACCAACTTAAAACTGTCACACCCCGGAACAGGGGGGTCGTGCAGTTTTTGCCGTGAATATATAGTCTCCTATATACTCACAAGGCAAGTACGATGTAAGATATACAAACAACCTATTCATACTCAACTTTATACTCAAAGAATCATAACTGGGTGTTTTATTACGGCCCACAATGAGGCCTGTTGCGGCCCGCAATCAACACTTATTTCTGAAAAATGAAATTTTTGTTTCTGACTCGTTTGGTTGCGGCCCGCAATAAAGTTATTGCGGCCCGCAATCAAATTCTAAATCTCTTGACTCGAAACCACACTTTTGTTGCGGCCCGCAATAGAGTTATTGCGGCCCGCAATCAATATACGAAATTTTCAGAATGGAGTTTTTAGGTTCTGTCTCCTCTCATTTCGGCCCGCAATAAAAGGGTTGCGGCCCGCAATGAGTCCACTGGATTTCACTCCTTTGCCTATTTCGACACATTTCTACCCCGTTTTCACACCCGATCAAATCCCGCATTATCCCACACATAAACCCCATTTCACAACACCAATTCTAACACATGCAACACGCAATTCAAATATCTTAAATCAAGATATCATTTCTAATTAGCAATTAGGATTTCTATTCGTAATTTGGTTCGATAACAAGTTATACAACAAAATAACCGACTACGGTTTCAATTACATATTCAAAATGGTTCAATAGGGTTTGGCATAACCTATAGACTCGGCTTATACTCACGAGTCGATCTCGAGTCCCGCTTCACTCGCGTTTACCTGCACACATATTAATTTAAAGGGAAAAATTCCCCGAGGGGTGGGGGGTGAGAAAACCTGTCATCTGTTATCTCAGTGCGGAATTTAAAGGGCTACTGGATTTGTAAGAAATCCATCACCAGAACTAAATACACTAGCAATAGGTTATCAATTAATTTATTCATCAGTTGTAATAAATGCACATGTATCGGGAACGGATTTAAACGGATTTCAATTCATATCACAACAGAACGATCAACGAATTTCCAGAATGATTTGGTTTCACATATTTACTTTATCAGTCCGGTTAGGAGGTATAGACGTCAACTATCTATCACCTCAGGCTTAACAATTCTATTTTCTGGTTTCAAGTCATACAATCTCACAATTTCATCACTTCAATTTCACACTAGCATATTCCGCGAATATGCGACAGAATATCACTTTTCTCAAAAAGAAATCTTTCAATGAACACTGAACCACTGAACCACAGTTCTACCTAAAATTACACTGCACTTCCCTTACCCAACCGGTACTGGGTTCACTAGGGCCATTCTCCAGATGCGCATAAGGGTCCTGGATGAAAGTCTGGTAGCTAGCCAGACTTTCCACTATGATACTCACTTCATTCATTCAGTCCAAGTCATTACTGTGGTTCCACTAATTTATCCAAAACGATAGATCAACAACCGATAAACCGTACCAACATGAGAATCAACAGTTATACAATTCAGTTACACTAATATCGTAATTAATGCAATGCGGCAACAATGCTTTCAATCAGAGATTCAACATGCGATGCACAATTTTTTTAAATCAAACAATCATTATAACTATAATAAGAACCGTTATTTAGTTCTACGAAATGAATCCCAAAACAGATCCCGTGAACCCCCGCACCTGGTTATGTAGGGCACGTGATCTCGAGGCTCGGTAATCTCGTCTATTCCACTACGCGTGTTCGTGCGAATCTATACATAAGTCAATTGATTAAATTCCGGCACTTTTACAATCTAAACCCCGAACTTTACGTATATACCATTATTCTAGGGTTTATGTCACGTATAGTCTCAATTCGGGTTTGGTACCAATTAATCAAGTCACAAGTGCACCAATGTACCCCAAGGTACAATTCGAGTCGGATTTAGGTCAATTCGAGAGAACGGTACCAAAACTCAAATCGATTTTGGTGAAATCCATAATCGGAAATTTGGTTACAAATTGGAACACGAAATCAACAAATAAACACTTTAGAAACAACAAAGACATAGTACAATCAATTTGGTGCAATTCTACGGGTTTTCACCGAAACCCTAGAAATATGAAAACTCGAATCGAGAGAGAAATAGAGAGGGGATTTACCAACGGAGGGAAGCAAGGAGCGAGAAACAAGTTCCTCTCTCGATATCTCAATTTTCGGGCGATTCCGTCACCGGGGACTCTCTCTCTCACTCTCTCGCTCTCTCTCTGTGTGGCGGAAACGAAAGGAAGGAGGAAGGGAGAAGGGTGCAGGAAAGAGAAAAGAGAAAAGAGAGAAAGAGGGGTATGACATGGGGGGGGCCCTCTTGTAAGTGGCAATTTTGTAAAATAAACCCTCCACTTGTCCCATATTCGTTATAATTGAATTCTTACACACTTTACTCTTCTCTCTTAACACAAATTATCGTATAATTATTGTTCACTATCCACGTCACTAAATTCGTATATACGTATATATATATAATTCGATTTACCACTTATCATTTTAATTAAATCTAAATTTTAAAAGTTCACGGTGTTACAGATTCGGTCACGCTATGTAGCTAGTATTTTGATTCACATCACTTGTGAAACAGGTTTCAATTCCATTATCAAGTCAAACATCGTGCAAAATAAGATTTCTGATAGTATGTTGAATAAAGGAAAAGAAAAGGCCCAACAGAGACCATCAAAGAAAAGGTCTAAAATCTGGAATAGTTTTTCTGAGGAACAAGAGCCTGATGGTAGTAAAAAGGCAAAATGTAACAATTGTGGAGAACTCCTAGTTGGTGATAGCAAGAAGGGAACATCTCATCTTTGGCGACATCTCAAAAGTGTAGATTGTACTAAGCTCCCAAACAGAGAGAACCAATTGGGATATCTCCCGCAAACAAACACAAAACCTTCTGGATGCCAAGAGAATAATTTTGGAGAGAACCATTTGGGATATGTCCAACCAAGAAACACAGAACCTTCTGGACGCCAAGATAATAATTTGGGAGAGAACCAATTGGGAAATGTTCAACAAACAAACACAGAAACTTCTGGATGCCAAGATAATAATTTGGGAGAGAACCAATTGGGAAATGTCCAACAAACAAACGCAGAAACTTCTGGATGCCAAGATAATAATTTGGGAGAAAACCAATTGGGAAATGTCCAACAAACAAACACAGAAACTTTTGGATCCGATTTTGGGCTGTGGAGCTCCTGTAAAAATTTCAGCCCGATCCGACGGACGGATCAAAAATTACACCCCTTTTTGTAAAGCATGCGCAGGATCATATCGCATCAATCGGCCCATTCTAAATTTACCCCACTCGCGTATCCTATCAGGTCTGGTTATGGTTCGGTCTGGTTAGGGCTTAAACCTTGCGCTCTGATACCAACTTAAAACTGTCACACCCCGGAACAGGGGGGTCGTGCAGTTTTTGCCGTGAATATATAGTCTCCTATATACTCACAAGGCAAGTACGATGTAAGATATACAAACAACCTATTCATACTCAACTTTATACTCAAAGAATCATAACTGGGTGTTTTATTACGGCCCGCAATGAGGCCTGTTGCGGCCCGCAATCAACACTTATTTCTGAAAAATGAAATTTTTGTTTCTGACTCGTTTGGTTGCGGCCCGCAATAAAGTTATTGCGGCCCGCAATCAAATTCTAAATCTCTTGACTCGAAACCACACTTTTGTTGCGGCCCGCAATAGAGTTATTGCGGCCCGCAATCAATATACGAAATTTTCAGAATGGAGTTTTTAGGTTCTGTCTCCTCTCATTTCGGCCCGCAATAAAAGGGTTGCGGCCCGCAATGAGTCCACTGGATTTCACTCCTTTGCCTATTTCGACACATTTCTACCCCGTTTTCACACCCGATCAAATCCCGCATTATCCCACACATAAACCCCATTTCACAACACCAATTCTAACACATGCAACATGCAATTCAAATATCTTAAATCAAGATATCATTTCTAATTAGCAATTAGGATTTCTATTCGTAATTTGGTTCGATAACAAGTTATACAACAAAATAACCGACTACGGTTTCAATTACATATTCAAAATGGTTCAATAGGGTTTGGCATAACCTATAGACTCGGCTTATACTCACGAGTCGATCTCGAGTCCCGCTTCACTCGCGTTTACCTGCACACATATTAATTTAAAGGGAAAAATTCCCCGAGGGGTGGGGGGTGAGAAAACCTGTCATCTGTTATCTCAGTGCGGAATTTAAAGGGCTACTGGATTTGTAAGAAATCCATCACCAGAACTAAATACACTAGCAATAGGTTATCAATTAATTTATTCATCAGTTGTAATAAATGCACATGTATCGGGAACGGATTTAAACGGATTTCAATTCATATCACAACAGAACGATCAACGAATTTCCAGAATGATTTGGTTTCACATATTTACTTTATCAGTCCGGTTAGGAGGTATAGACGTCAACTATCTATCACCTCAGGCTTAACAATTCTATTTTCTGGTTTCAAGTCATACAATCTCACAATTTCATCACTTCAATTTCACACTAGCATATTCCGCGAATATGCGACAGAATATCACTTTTCTCAAAAAGAAATCTTTCAATGAACACTGAACCACTGAACCACAGTTCTACCTAAAATTACACTGCACTTCCCTTACCCAACCGGTACTGGGTTCACTAGGGCCATTCTCCAGATGCGCATAAGGGTCCTGGATGAAAGTCTGGTAGCTAGCCAGACTTTCCACTATGATACTCACTTCATTCATTCAGTCCAAGTCATTACTGTGGTTCCACTAATTTATCCAAAACGATAGATCAACAACCGATAAACCGTACCAACATGAGAATCAACAGTTATACAATTCAGTTACACTAATATCGTAATTAATGCAATGCGGCAACAATGCTTTCAATCAGAGATTCAACATGCGATGCACAATTTTTTTAAATCAAACAATCATTATAACTATAATAAGAACCGTTATTTAGTTCTACGAAATGAATCCCAAAACAGATCCCGTGAACCCCCGCACCTGGTTATGTAGGGCACGTGATCTCGAGGCTCGGTAATCTCGTCTATTCCACTACGCGTGTTCGTGCGAATCTATACATAAGTCAATTGATTAAATTCCGGCACTTTTACAATCTAAACCCCGAACTTTACGTATATACCATTATTCTAGGGTTTATGTCACGTATAGTCTCAATTCGGGTTTGGTACCAATTAATCAAGTCACAAGTGCACCAATGTACCCCAAGGTACAATTCGAGTCGGATTTAGGTCAATTCGAGAGAACGGTACCAAAACTCAAATCGATTTTGGTGAAATCCATAATCGGAAATTTGGTTACAAATTGGAACACGAAATCAACAAATAAACACTTTAGAAACAACAAAGACATAGTACAATCAATTTGGTGCAATTCTACGGGTTTTCACCGAAACCCTAGAAATATGAAAACTCGAATCGAGAGAGAAATAGAGAGGGGATTTACCAACGGAGGGAAGCAAGGAGCGAGAAACAAGTTCCTCTCTCGATATCTCAATTTTCGGGCGATTCCGTCACCGGGGACTCTCTCTCTCACTCTCTCGCTCTCTCTCTGTGTGGCGGAAACGAAAGGAAGGAGGAAGGGAGAAGGGTGCAGGAAAGAGAAAAGAGAAAAGAGAGAAAGAGGGGTATGACATGGGGGGGGCCCTCTTGTAAGTGGCAATTTTGTAAAATAAACCCTCCACTTGTCCCATATTCGTTATAATTGAATTCTTACACACTTTACTCTTCTCTCTTAACACAAATTATCGTATAATTATTGTTCACTATCCACGTCACTAAATTCGTATATACGTATATATATATAATTCGATTTACCACTTATCATTTTAATTAAATCTAAATTTTAAAAGTTCACGGTGTTACAGATTCGGTCACGCTATGTAGCTAGTATTTTGATTCACATCACTTGTGAAACAGGTTTCAATTCCATTATCAAGTCAAACATCGTGCAAAATAAGATTTCTGATAGTATGTTGAATAAAGGAAAAGAAAAGGCCCAACAGAGACCATCAAAGAAAAGGTCTAAAATCTGGAATAGTTTTTCTGAGGAACAAGAGCCTGATGGTAGTAAAAAGGCAAAATGTAACAATTGTGGAGAACTCCTAGTTGGTGATAGCAAGAAGGGAACATCTCATCTTTGGCGACATCTCAAAAGTGTAGATTGTACTAAGCTCCCAAACAGAGAGAACCAATTGGGATATCTCCCGCAAACAAACACAAAACCTTATGGATGCCAAGAGAATAATTTTGGAGAGAACCATTTGGGATATGTCCAACAAAGAAACACAGAACCTTCTGGACGCCAAGATAATAATTTGGGAGAGAACCAATTGGGAAATGTTCAACAAACAAACACAGAAACTTCTGGATGCCAAGATAATAATTTGGCAGAGAACCAATTGGGAAATGTCCAACAAACAAACGCAGAAACTTCTGGATGCCAAGATAATAATTTGGGAGAAAACCAATTGGGAAATGTCCAACAAACAAACACAGAAACTTTTGGATGCCAAGATAATAATTTGGGAGAGAACCAATTGGGATATGTCCAACAAACAAACACAGAAACTTCTGGATGCAATAATTTGAGAGAGAACCATTTGGAATATGTCCAACAAATAAACACAAAACCTTCTGGAAATAGAGAGAACAAATTGGGATATCTCCAACAAACAGGCACAGAACCTTCGGGATCCCAAGAGAATAATTTGGGAAATAACTATTTGAGATCTGTCCAACAAACAAACACAGAACCTTCTGGAAACAGAGAGAACCAATTGGAATACGATCCCCAAAAAAACAGAGAGCTTTTTGTGAGAATGGTAATCGATAACAAAAGCATGTTGGAACATGTGGAGAATCCTTTTCTGGAAGAGTTTGCAAGTTTCCTTCAGCCATCGTATAGCCATGTAACTCGGAGGGATGTTGAGGAGGACTGCCTCACCTTTTATAAAAATGAGAAAGCCCAGTTGAAAGAGAAAATCACCAAGCTTACTTCTAAAGTCAGTTTTAGTATGGCGTCTTTCCAAAATCCAAAAGACGACTGTCAACTTTTATGTGTTGCAGCACATTTTATTGATAATGATTATAGATTGGTCAAAAGAATAATTGGGTTTGTGGAGTTGGATGATCTTTTTTTTTATAATGATGCACAGGTAGGATTTGATGCTGAGAGAATCCTAAATGATTGGGGACTTGGTAAAAAAGCTTTTGCATGTACTGCAGAAAAATATTATTTTAAAAGTGCAGACAAGTCCAGTCGAACATTGGACGTGAAGTGCATTCTGGAGTGTTTTCGTTCAATAGCTGGTATAATCTACCGAATAATTGCATTAGAAGATTATTTGATTAAAATAATAATGAAGGACCTGAATGAATCTCCAGAACAAATGTGCTATTTCAATCTAATTGCAGGGGAACATAATCTTGGTCCTAAATTTGAATTTCTTCGTAATACCAAAGGAGTACTTGGTTTTGATCTCAATATTTTAAATGATGCTTGTACCTACAAAAATGTTCTTTGTGCATTTGATAACAGGAATGTAGGATGGAGCAAAGTGGAGGAAGTTGTTCACCTTTTAAATCCAATAAATGATTTGGTTGTGAAGCTCTCTTCCCTTGAATTTCCCACCTCAAATTTACTTCTAAAATTTGTTTTCGAAATCAGTGATGTCCTCCTATCAGAGGCCTCTCCTGCTTTATCTGGTCATACAAAAGATGCTATAGATTCCTTGTTAGATAATTATTTGGCTAGTTGTGATAAAATAGTGCTGATTGCTTCCTTGTTAGATCCTCGATTTAAATTCAAATTATTGAAACGCTGCATTGAAAAAATTAAAGCCGATGAAGAAGATTATTGTAAATTCTTCTGTAGTTTGTATGATGAATATCAAAGTGAAAGCACAGTGATATACAGATTTGACCGTTTATCTCAAATACCAGAGCTGAATAAGTATTTTGAAAGAAGTTTGGTGGAAGAGGGAGATGCGAATTTTGATGTGTTGGGTTGGTGGAAGGACAGTGAATCAGAATACCCGATTCTTGCTAGGATGGCACGTGATATTCTTGCTATTCCAATTTCTTCCTCACTTACTTCAGGCACAGAGCCTGTGCAAGAAATTATTGATGAGATATTTTATTCTACAGTTGATACAGGGATGTCCAAGCTCTTGGTTTGCTGCAACAATTGGTTGAGATCTGGTCGTAATGCTGGTATGGCATCCATATATACACCTTTTATTTATATAGATGTTGATATGATGTTTACTCAATTTGTGATTATTTATCTACAAAATTTTCAGACCCAAATTGTAGTTTCAATTAATAATTTCTTTATAGTATTGAGTACTTGTTTATTTGACACCTGCTATATAGCCTATAAAGTTTACTGTATCTAATTTTGGCTCGTGCATTTTCTCCTTTCCTTCACAAATAGTTGATAAAATGAGATATCCCTCCGTAATCCAATTTTCTTTTAGATAGTTCCTTTTAGATAGTTGATACATAGTACTCTGTTTTTCCCAGAACTTAAAATTTTGAGCTTGTTTACCCATTACAGAAATCCTGAGTTTTGTTGTTGAATTGTTTAAACTTCAAGTAGTTTGGTCAAAGTTAAATTCCATATTCCGATGTTAAAAAAAAATTCATTTACAGTTCTGTTGTCTGAAAATTATTGTTTTCTATTGCACTTTAACTTCACCAGCACAAAGAGTTTCTAATTAGAATTAATAGTCCGGACAGATTATAAGTCGAAATTTTATTTATAGCATAAAAAAAAAAACCAAATCACCCCGGTTCTGGGGAAATTCGAAAACTACTCAGTTTCTAATTAGAATTAATAGTACATTGTGCGGCCCCAAAATTAAGGGTCTGCACAAGGTCGATGCGGCCCCAGTCAGAGG
Organism: Carex myosuroides; assembly: GCA_028015225.1. NCBI lineage: Eukaryota > Viridiplantae > Streptophyta > Magnoliopsida > Poales > Cyperaceae > Carex > Carex myosuroides. The sequence continues at coordinate 5,077,927 of CM051483.1, forward strand.
TTCGCACAATGCCCCTGCGGCCCCAACTTGTTCCTTTTTTTTGTCTAAAGAAAAATTCTGTGATGTCTCAACTTTTGCGAGACCGACGTGTACGATGCCTATTTGGAGATAGCGCAGAGGCCAGTATTATATGTGCGTCGAGATTCGTGCACAATGTATTTTAACGGTTTTGATTTCTCTAACTTTGAGATATCTCAGAGGATGCGAATTCCAAGAAAAAAAGATATTGGATTGTAATAATTGTGCAGACCCCACCTATGAAAAAAGACATTGGGTTCTCAAACTTTGACCTCAATCTCGAAAAAGTTGAGACATCTGACAATTTCTCTTTAGGCAAAAAAAAAAAAAAGTTGGGGCCGCATTGGCATTGTGCCGACTCCAGTCTTTGGGGCTGCACAATGCCCCTGCGGCCTGGGTAAGTTTCAAATTCAGACCAAACTGGAGTTATTTGGTTTATTCTTTTTTTTTATGCTATAAGTAAAAATTTCGGGATAATAAGAGACGAAAACTATACATGATTCAAAATTTCAAATGCATCAATGTTTCGAGGTTTTATATAAAATATAATAAAAAACAATGAATACATTTCATTATCATTCTTATGCTTTTCCCTGGATGATAACATAGAATAAACAAAGTTCTTTTTAGATAACTTGAAATAAACATAATTTAACACTAATATATATTTTTTATATTATTTGTGATGTGAAGCAGGTAAGTATGTGGTTGCCAAAGAAAACATCACAGAGAAGAGGCATCTTGAGCAAGTTTTCCCTAAACACTCAAATAATAATAACAGTTGTGTATATGATCAGATAAAATGCCAAGAGTTGCTTGCTAAGCTGGTAATGTCAAGTCAACTTCCATTCCATTTTGTGAAGAGTACTTGTTTCATTGAATGGGCAAAAAACCTTCAGCCTATGTACACTCCGGGTAATCTGGCTTCTTTTAAGACAAAGTGCCTAGGTTTCTATCAAATAGAGAGACAAAGGTTTAAAGATCTTCATGCATATGAGAACAGCTTTGCAAATTCCACACTAGAAAGATATTGCTTTAGTGTCCACAATGAAGGAAGAGAATTCCTCACTGAGTATATATGTGTTACGGCACACTTCATTGATAATTCCTTTAATTTGGTCAGAAGAATAATTGCTACGAAAAGCTGGAACATTTTGGATTGGATAAGAGCAGATCAGATAGCAGAAAATGTACAGAGATGCATAGACAATTGGGATCTTCCTAAAACGGTACTTGCATTTACAACTGAAATAATTCATGATGAGTCTTCCAGTAAGGAAAATTTAGATGGGTTGACTTGGGGTGTTGGGGCAATCAATTTGCATTGCATTGTTGAGGGGTTGTTCAATGGACTATTGATGTTTTTATGGTACGAACTGGATAAAGTATTTGAATCTATCAGGAAGATGATCAAATTCTTGGTTGAAGCTCCTAACGGGATGCATACTATTAATCAACTTGCTATTAAACTTAAAATTAATTCCCCAAAATTGTATCTTCAACTTGATGATAAGAGAAGGTGGGACACAACATTGAACATGTTATCTGATGCACTTGCATACAAAGTTGTTTTTGAAGCATATAAAGGTTATGATGGGAACTTCCCTTTATGTGAAAATTGGTATGAAGTGGAAAGTGCTGTCAAACTTCTGAAACCAATTTATGAAGCAGTTACCATTCTCTCTTCCTCTCAATATCCCACATCGAACTTGGTTTTGAAAATTGTTTTTGAAATCCATGATGTGCTATCACATGTTGCTCTAGAAACAAATAATGATTATAATAAAGGACAATTTTTAGATCGCTTGATGATAATTCCAGATAGTTATTTGAAAGATTGCAATAATATATTGCTGGTTGCCTCTCTATTGGATCCCCGATTCAAGTCTACCTACTTGGAACGTTGCTATACAGAACACATCTCTGACAGAGAGGAAATTAAAAAATGTATTGGGGACCTGTGCATTATGTTTGAAATTGAACATGATAAGGGATTGTTAGAACTTGATAGATACTTGCAAGAAGACCATATAGAGGTCAGAGATGGTGATTTTGATGTTTTAAGATGGTGGAAAGATAACCAATATAAGTATCCCATTCTTTCAAGGATAGCACGTCATATTCTTGCTGTCCCTGTTTCTGCACTACCCTCCGAGTCAGCTTTTTCCAATCCATTTCTTTCGGGATGCTTGAAAATGTTGAAGTTCAGGAAATTTGCGAGTCAATTAGGTCCAAGGACAATGGAAGCTCTGGTGTGCTCTAATAATTGGCTCTTAGCTGCAAGTAGTAATGGTAAGCAACATTCATCCTGTATACAGTTAATTTTTGGTGAACTATATTGATATAATTACCTGCACAATTTTTTTTCTTTTCCATCATTTAGCAAGATTTAAAATCATTCATTAATTAACTTTGAACGTGCAGAGCATTACTTCCTAATTTCCATTTTCTAAAAGATGTTTCTTTTGGAGAACTATTTTCATCTTTATTCAAATAAATATTTTGTCCAATAAAAATGCAAAAAAAAAATTTTGCTTACCTCTTAAGTTGAGAGCTTTTTTGCATTTGGTATGGAACAAATCTCTATTTGTTAAGTCTGAAGTCTGGGCCAGTGGTTACATATCAATAGTAGATATTTGAAAAAAAAAAGGTATTAATTCGGTCTAAATGAATCGTGTAGTTCCCACGTTTGATCCCAGTTAATTAGTTGATTATGTAACAACACAAACATTATATTAATCCAATAACTATTCATCCAGCTTAGTTGATTATTGTCCTTTTTTCTTCTGATGATTTAAAACAAGGGAAATTTGTGCGAAAGGGGGCAGAAATAGACTTGGTAAAGAAGCACATTCCACCGTCATACAAATGCCCGTTACGAGCCTGTGACTTCTGGTCCATAAATTTTCTTGAGTATGGTTTGAAGGGAAGGATGTCAGAAGTAATAGTAGCTATCGGTGGTGCCAAATTAACTGCTGAGAACATGCAGTGTCTCATCAAACCAATTGACAAGGATGGAATTGACAGATGGATTCATAGTGAGGTACGTTTGTGTTTTATATGTACAATGAGAAACCTGTTGGAAACTTGGCTGATTGCAGCAGCCTTTCGCTGGTTCAAACTGGTAAACTTGCTGGTACGAAACAGATTTTTGACAGAAAATTCTGGTAAACAGAAAACTGCTGCTGAACAGAACGCTAACTTCTCAATATGCTGGAATTTTATTTTCTTACACCTTGCAATCAATTACATAACATTCTTACATATTTATAACAAGTACATCTATCTAATTTTAGATCCCACTACTTTCTATAACTACACTACAATCTAAATTTATCATCTGTTACCATAAATACCCTGCTGACAAGAACTTCAGTTCATGCTATTTTAGGCACATCCTGCTTCTAATTACTGAATTTACTAAAATAGAAATTGCTAATTATAGCACCCACGCCTCTGACACTAATTGCAACTTTTAATAAATTTTTAACAAAACCTCCTATCTCAGCAATGCTTGGTGGAGTCCAGCTCCATAAGGCAACAATAGTTCTAATGTTTCTCATTAATCGAGCATGGTATAGAGTATGTCTTGATAATCAAATAGTGCACATGCGGTGTATCCACCCTGCTCACTATTTTTCATTTCCTTGATTTATGTTATGTTTTCACATTTAACAATAATTGCATAATTCTGGACCTGTTGATGAAAATTAAGCACAAATTCATCATGGATAGTTGTATACTTAAATGTCTAATCGGAATACATACCAAATTGTGGCAATAGGTGCTACCAAGCACAATATTTGCAATATTCCATTGTTCACTCTCTCAGTTTCAATGATCAGATTTTACTCTTAACTACGAATGGATACATTTCACAGGTTATCAACTGCTATATTGGTATAATGAACAATCAAAGAAGTACATCAGGTAACATCCTAAGACTTAGCACATTCGATAGTCAACTATTGCAGTTAAGGGGATCGTCAATGGAAGCATTTAGTGAACGCATTTTGTCTAACATTATTGAGAAGGGCAACAGTTTCCTTCAAAATGAACTGGTAATTTTCATTAGTATATATATGAGATGTACATTTCAATTTTTACTTCTTACTGGTTGAACTAGCAATCATAATTTGTAGGTATTCATGCCAATCCACGTACAAAATCATTGGTTTGTTGGGGTTTTAAATGCTTCAAAGAAGGAATTCCAAATATTGAATTCCTTGAACTCGTTGGGCGGACCATATGAAGAAACAACTGAATATCTGGTATATATTTTCTGAAATAAGTATTGCTCGCATATGCTATTATACCATGTAATGATTGTCATATATTTGCATTATTTGCCATTCAGAGATTAGGAATTCAACTGTGTATTGATGCTGTTATTTCGAAAATCCCACAAGCATGGCGACCAGAGATCAACGTACTTTATTGGCCTATATCTGTTATTTCGAATTTACCACAACAAAAGGACGGGTATGATATATTACATCATTATTCATTTGATATTTGTTGAAATTGTTTCATTTCATTGAGTAACCCAATTGGTGTTTTAGATGTTCTTGTGGTCTATTTGCACTCAAGTACATGGAATTATGGGATGGATCAAAGCTTGCTACTGAATTCACACAGGTGTGCTATTATTCTTTATAATGCTTTATCTTGCAATTTTCATAGAAAATAAATTTATTGTTCAATTTACTTATATATGATGTATTTAACTTGGCAGGATGACATTGACTTGTTTAGGAAACAGCTAGTTGGTGAGCTAATCTTTTCAGAGCTCAATGAAAGGAAGAATATTCAAGATGAAATTAAGACAAGAAAATTATCTTGGGAAGAATCAGACGAATCAGACGAATCAGAAGATAATGCAGAATCAATTAAAAAAATATTAGAATTATTAGAAAACCACCGACGGAAATGAATAATTCTTTTACTTATTAGAAGAACCACAAAAACCACAACAACAAGAGGTCATATAATTAGCACCCCAAACCATCATTAATATCATTTGGCTTTGTTTTACTTATTTCAATTTAAGAAATAAATTATAATTCGAAAAACTTTTATATGTCGTTATTATGTGTGCAAATGGCCCACAAAAAAGTATTGGGGCACAATTGTGTGGAACTGGAGAACTTATTATTTTTTATTTGATTAGTGGCTTTGTGAAACTTATTATTGTAAGCTTAAGAATGAAATATTGTTCTCTTGGCACAAGTTATTACATTGTAATTTCCTAATTACATTTTTCGGAAAATGGTTTGAGAAAACATTGCAATTGTTTACATCGGGAATGGTATAGCTCCAGCTATTTTTTGAAGAAAATCAAACAATCTATGGGAGAATCCTTCTCCAGAAAATTCATTTCTCAATTTTAAAAAGAAAAAAAATCATATGCACCTAATCTAACTTTCGACCAAAAATTTTAAATATATACTTGCCCAAAAAAAGATAAACCAAAAAACCACTGCATCCTAAAATAGATAAATCAAAAAACCACTGAAGTGACTTTTGAACCAGGATGAATAACTCAAATCCAAAGCATTTTTTTTTTTCCAGTAATACACCAAAAAATAATTTAATTTCTTTTAATCAGGGAAAAATCATGTTTGATGTTTTATCTATTTCGTTTGATGTTCTTTCTAATATATTCAAATTATAAGATATTTTATCTATTTTATTTGATGTTCTTCTAATATATTCAAATTATTAGTTGTCCTTTCTATTTTTGGAAATTATTAAACTAATATATTAAAATTCAGCATTGATATCCGATTTTTTTGGTTTTTGGCTGTCCGCAACGACAAATAGTGGACACCAAAAATGTGTCCTCCATTTGTCATTGTGGACGTGCTAAATTTCGAATTTTCAGGATTCAATTCAGTGATCTTTTGGTTTATTTTTTTTTGGCAGAGGTATATTTAAATATTTCATAACTTCCGAAGATATAATTTGATCCACAAGAGGATCCATTTCTTTTCTTTTTCTAAATATTTTAGTGACATAATTTACAAAGTGTAGTAAATGATTGTCAAAAAAATTCATCTTTTCTAATTATCTTAGAGGGGCTTTATAAAGTGAAAACTTAAAAAGGCATTGGCTGCTATAACCTATTTTCCGTACAAAAATCCCTTGGACCGAATTTGAATCTTATTGTTCTTTTCATTTTTTTTAATTAATGAAGGCTTAAAGTCCATTATACATCAAACTAATAAATATACTCTAAATACTATTTTGTACTTGCTCTAAATGAATTTTTTTTTACAATCAGTTGCAGATAAGATAAGTGTTCGGAAGTGATTCACAATCAGTACTGTAGGTTTTCATAATTAGGAATTTGTAAGACTTTTCTACCTACTAACGCAAGTCTAAGGGTGTTTTCTCAAGAAAAAAAAAAGTACAAACCAAAAATCAGAGCAAAATATGCATGAATTGACATCTCAATGTTTCTTGGTTTCTTTTGTTTGTCGCTATGTTTAGGAGCGTTTATTATATATTTCGGTTTATTTAAAATTGAAATAAGATAGGCAAATTAAAATTTATTCGATTTTCAAAAATACAACTGAATTGACCGAAATAAACTTATCAACCAGATTACAACTGAACAGAACAAGCCAAACAAACAGAATTAATTTCAGTTTGTTTGGTTGAATCGAAATAAGAAGATTAATCATAAAAATAAATATTATTTTTGTTAATTTTTTGAAGCTTTTTGAGATGGATTTAAAATTTTGTTTGGTTCAGTATAACCAGTTTTAAATAGAACCAAGGAATATAAATTATGTTATAATTTTTGAATTTTTTTCAAATATTTGGTTTCGGTATGGGGGCGAATTTAAAAATTTAGTAGGTTCGGTCTAACCGGTTTTAAAAGTTTCTAAACCGAACTGAATAGTTAAGCCGATTCTAAAATAAAACAAAACTATCCATTTAACCAAAAAAACCATAACTTTTAATCTGAACTCTCTCGATTGTATTTAAAACCGATTAAATCTGTCCTGATGAACACCCCTAACTATGTTCACCTTTTTTTTTAATACCTTGCATTTCCAAATTAATGTAGTTACTTAAAATGTCCCATTTTGAAAAAAAAAAACTCATTATCTTTTGGCTAATTTTATATATATCATTTAAAAAAATAAATTTAAACTAATATTAAATCTGTAAATTATGGGACCCAGGACGCAGTCCAAAAAATAAAGGAAAATGGAAGTAGCCATTATGCACTAAGAGAAAGAATTATTTTTATTGTTGATAATTATAACCAAAAATAAACATTAGTTTTATTTTCCTCAAAAAAAACAAAAAAAAAGAAAGGCAATAAGAGAAAACAAAAAAAAATAACAATAATAAGAATAAAGGGAAATGGAAGTAGCCATGATGCACTGTATGGTGAGTGAGAAGAAAAGAGAAATTAAGTAGGGGAAATTGGAGATCTCCAATGCGTTTGAAATGAAGAAAAAGAGAAGAATATAAGGCAGCTTAATTGTGGGACCCAAGACCCAGGACGCAGTCCCCTCACGTTTGTTGTTTATTTCGAATAAATATCGCGACTCATTAGCACCGGATTCACACAACAAAAACAACCGCTGAGCAATTCAACAAAAATTTCATCTCTTCGCCGTGCATGCAGGATCAAGTATCCTCTCCAATATGTGTAAAAGATTCCATTCACTTTACGGTTGAGATTTACACTTTGAGATTCGGGCTAGCGCAGGGACAGTATTATTGGGCTTTGACATTTGTGCAAACTTAAAAATAACAGTCCGGATGAACTAATTCTAAAAGATTCCCTTCACACAAACCAAAGATTTGGTTCGCGTACTCCTAGCGCACCCAAGTGAATGGAACCGGCGCTCTATCTCTCTCTCTCTCTCATTTAACCTGACTCGTGGACCTCCACCTCCCTATCTCTATGACTCATGGGCCCCGTTCGCCAATGAGTTTCACTCTTCTCCGAATCAGCTTCATCTCTCTTATTTTCTCTCTGCCCGATAGGTCCAACATGCCAGAACTTTCATCAAACTTACAGATCTTGTCGCCCAAGAAGAAGAGAATGAGGGTAAATGGTAATACAGTGATGTTGTTCGATTGATAACGATCAGTGTTGTGAAAAACGGCCGTTTAGGCTGATTAATTGGCCGATTAGTCATTGTCAGCAATCAAAACTTCACGGATTTTCCAGACTAATAGGCCGATTATTCCCGATTATTACCAATTATTCTAGATTATTCCCGATTAATCACTTGACGGTACCCTGTCCGTCCGACGAGCGCATACCGTTATTTACAACACTGGTACTGATAATATCCTTAGCTTTCATTAAGTCAAACATCAGAAAAGAGGCACCTAAATCTAAATTGACTCTACAGGGATATGAAATGACGTGCCGGTACAGCTTAGAATGTTATAATTGGTGAATTGTCTTTAAGAAAACATATAAATTAGTTTGAACACGCAAATGTGACATGTTTTAATGCCTAGCATGATGTTCAACACTGGAACAAAGTTGGAAATAAGTTGGAACACATTAAGCCTCCTCTAACGATTGGATTCCCCTGGCCTCGTGCCTAGGGATGTGATACTGGTACCAAAGGACTGGTACCAGTTCAGTATAACAATCTGATGACACATGATTACTGTACTGGTACCATTCTTCCCTTTGCAAATCCTATCTCTAAAATGATACTTTAAACATCAATCCAATACCAATAAACAAATCCAATAAAGAAAGTTAACAGGAATGATTAAAATTATTTTAGCATGAGAGGAATTTCATTAAAAACTTCTCCATCAGATGAGAATCTAATAAGAACAAACCCGATAGGACAATATGACGTGTAACGATCGAAACAATCTAACACAAATCTTGACAACATTTGAAGCTCTGAAAGAAGGGTTTACTAAGAGTTTTATTCAACAGATGAGTTGAATAAAAATGAATACTTATAAGGATTTGCATGCATATTGTCAACTGTTGATGTCATTCTCCTTTTCTTCCGTATTTCTTAAATCCTATCTCATATAATCTTTTATGTTTAACTTAGTACAGTGGTAATGTTTTGGTAATAAAACATGGTTTAAGGCGCTTTATTGTTAAATAAAATGTTTTCTGTTTTGATAATGCTGTTAATTTCTTATTGATCTGATTGCACAAGTAACAATGTTCATATTCTATCACTTATAAGGATCTTTTGGTAATCTTTGCATGATTTTCTGGTTAGTCATTTTCTTCATTTCTTTTAGGCATTTCATGATTTCTCTCTTCATATCTCTCCTCTGTTTTTTCATATCTGAATGCATGTCTTCCTTTTAAGAAACCAGTCACCAGTGATTAGTGCATAAGTGGTTAAGATTTAGGTCTGTACCAGTTCACAGTGTCTTGAACTTAATTTTTCCAGTTTTCACAATTTACACTGAATTAGAAAGGAAAATTTGTAGTGCCATCTTGTTTCCTTTGTTTCACCGTTTAATGAGACAGTGGTGTTAAAAGATCAAGCACTGATAAGAACGAAGATCATTTCCATTGTGCATAATACTGTGTCATAATGCAAGTTCTATAGGGTAAAAATATGCATTGATAAAGATTTTGTGTAGCTTACTTTTGAAAAAAGATGAATTGACATATGATGATTTAAAATATCATACTGTGTCCGAATGCTGACGAAACTCGAGGTGTCAAGCCTTCAAACCACCCAATTCTTTTGGAACATTCACCGGTAATGCCAGAATGATATCGGATCTAAACCCTGAACCCAATTCAGTCCGATAAAAAGGAATAGAGTAAAACTGAGATGCGTTGAATTATCACACCACTTCCAAAATAGCTTTGGTGGTGTCTTACGCGTCCAGACAGCTATTTGATGCTGCCTCAGTTATATTGCATGCCTCCATCTAACCCAACTAGATTTTGCAGATTTTATTGGAAAAAATTTATAAAATAAATAAATAACATTATTTTATTATTTAAAACGTAGATAGAAATAATATAGCATATTCAACTATTAGTAACGTAACATTGGAGGAGTTATAATTTTAAAAATAAAACACAATAGTCGCTTAATTAGTCAATTCTGGTAGTTAATTAGCACATTCAACTATTCCAAAAGAATCCTTAAAAATTGATCTTCGAATTCTTCTAATTCTGATTTTGTAGATAATTTTCTTTTCTTAATTTCATCTTGAATATTTTTCATCTCATTGAGCTCTGAAAAGATCAGCTCACCAACTAGCCGTTTCCTAAACAAGTCAATGTCATCCTGCCAAGTTAAATACATCATATATAAGTACATTGAACAAATTGAAACTATTTCAATCAATTCCGTTTTCCTCTCGAAGGTGTGTTGGACATGGCGACTCCGAAGGCGATTTTGAAGGCGACTCCGAAGGCGATTTTGACGGCGGCTCCAAAGGCGATCTTGAAGGAGACTCCACATGAGATGACAACAAACTTAAAGACAGACAAAAGAGGGAACAACAAGTAAAGACAAAACGGTGAGACAAGACGAACAACGTAGTTTCTCAGAACAAAGATATTGCTACAGGTTTACAGATCCTTGGGAAAGAGACGATAGAACAAGGAGTATATCAAGGGTATGGTGGAGATACCATCAAAAAGGCGGCTCAAGTACAGAAGAATCAGACTGATAAAACGGGTCTGATACTTGTAGGAGATTACCCGGTTCTTCGCATTCTTCCCAGAGATAATAATGCATAGTGAGAGTGACGACACAGCTGTCAATTCCGCGCAATGAATCTATGGAAGACTAAAACGGTTGCGATTCTCGAGCAAAAGGAAGGCCAATCGATAATGAACAAAGTCGGAATTATTTGTTGATGACACAAATAAAATTGTATCATCCGCATAATGACAGTTGGTCACTGCTGCTCCTTTCTGACAGGAAGGTTCTAGATTTAAAATAAGTTGTTGTGCTCTTTCTTTATTAAAAATATAACTCAAAGTATCTGCAACAAGTATGTAAAGGAAAGGGGATAACGGATCCCCTTGTCTAACTCCCTTTTACAATAAAATAATGAGGTAAGATGGCCATTAATATTGAGGCAAGATTGAGAACTGTAAAGCCATCTAGTAATCCATTATATCAATTTAGTTTCTAAATTTATGGTAGCCAAGACCTCTAACAAATAGTCCCAATTAATCTTGTCCTAAGCTTTTTCGAAGTCAATTTTAATCACAACTCCTTGTTGTCCAGTTTCTTTAGCATTATGAATAACCTCTTGACTAAGAACTATATTATCAAGAATGTATCGGCCTTTGACAAAGGCTGCCTAGGAAAGGTCAATAATTTTATCCATAATTTTGTCTAAGTGAAATGTGAGCAATTTGGACAAGATTTTGAAACTACAATTGACTAATCTAATAGGCCTATTACACAACTTCTTAGAAACATAAGACAACAAAAAATGATAAGAAATATCCCGCTCTTAATGAATGTTCTGCATCGAGGAACATGTGCTTGGGGGTATGTGCGACCAGTACTGATGAATATGATGGAAATATAAAGGTATATTATATACATAATTATTCAAGAGAAGGGTTCAAATGCACCATAATTTTTGTGCTACAATATGCTCCACATCTTTTATCTCCATTTTCAAAGTCCGAACAGTCGATCTGAACCGCTCAACATGATCTTCATAATAAAATATGCTTGGATACCATTTTTTATATTTTTTAGAATTTTTTTACTATTTTTTTAGATAGGTACAAAATCACTTTTTTAAGGAGATTCTGAACCATCCGATAAAGTGATATTGTACCTATCTAAAAAACTAGTAAAAAAATTCTAAAAAATATAATATTTGGTCTCCAAATATATTCTATTATGAAGATCATGTTGAACAGTTCGGATTGACTGTTCGGACTTTAAAAATAGAGATAAAGAATGTGGAGCATATTGGAGCACAAAAATTATGGTGCATTTGAACCCTCTCTTTATTCAATACAAATTGAAAAATGGATGTAATTATATCCACAAGGCCCATACAATTATTTGCAATCACCAAAAGGCCAATACTACTCTAATACCGTTCACCAAAATTAATGAATAGAGCAACATAGGAAAGCCCAATAATTTATTTGCAATTCTAATTCCATTACTTTAAGCCCACTGATCAAATCTATACGGCCCGGATTGTGTTAATACTTAATAAATGTGCATTTTTCTTTTTATATATTTCCGCTGATACAGACCAATACTGTAGCTGTAGCTGAGCCGAAATTTCTAGAGTTTATGTCCTTTCTGTTTAGATTCTGACTATTCAATCAAAATCTGAACTAATTCGGTCCGACCTGAAATTAGTCATTTGCTAACGGGTACCTCGGGCAGGGCAGGGCAGTACCCGTCCCGGGCAGCGGGCAGGACGGGTACGGGTACAACGGGTAGGCGGGTACAACGGGCACGGGTAGGCGGGTTTTTTTTTGAAAAACTCCGTCCTGCCCGTCTCAAACCCGTGCCCGTTGCGGGTAGACGGGTACAACGGGTACGGGTACAGCGGGTACGGGCAGGACGGGCACGGGTAGACTTTTTTTTTTTTTTTTGCTGTTTTCTGTTTTGTGTTCTGATTTGTTTTCTTATTTTTTTTACCGTGTCGTACGAATATTATTACGTGTTTACCGTGTCGTACGAATATTATTACGTGTCGTACGAAATATTATTTCTTTACACGAGTAATTTTATTTTATTTTCAAACTCTCATTCTAATTATATAGTTTCATAATTTATTTATATCTCATAATTATATGCTTGTTTAAGCCCATATATTGACTTCTTAAGTTTTGTTTGTGAAATATTCGGTATTGGTGATCTTTGGGCTATTAATTGAATTGTTCATAATTAATCATGAGATCTCAAAGAAAAGAAAATAAGATAACATTTGGTATCAGAGCCACCAATCAATAACTGAATATTTCCTATGATTGCAATTGATCTGTTCTATGCTTTACTCATGATGTTTAACCAAGTCCTGGGCATGCTTCACAAAAAAGGGCATAACTTTTGATCCGTCCGTCGGATCGGGCTGAAATTTTGACATGAGCTCCACAGCCCCAAAACCAAGCTAACTTACATTTCAGCCCGATCCGACCGTCGGATATAGAGTTTTCGAACTTTCTTTACAATCTTAGAGTTTTCGAACTTTCTTTACAATCTAACATATTGAAAAATCTAACATATTTATAGATTCAAAAAATATAAATCTAACATATTAAAATCTAACTTATTTATCTAACATATTTAAAAATTAATCCGAAATTAAAAAATAAAATCTAACCTATATTAAAATAAATCTAACATATTCAAATGATCAAATAACATATTCAAAATTTAAAAAATAAAATATAACATATTAAAAAAAAATCCAACATATTTATAGATCCAACATATTTATAGATCCAACATATTTATAAATCCAACATATTAAAAAATAACCTATTTGAAAAATCTAACATACTAAAAAAATCCAACATATTTATAGATAAACCTAAACATATTTCAAAAATTAATCTAACCTATTCAAAAATAAAGCTAACATATTTTAAAATAAATCTAACCTATTCTAAAAATAAATAGAACTTATTTAAATCTAACTTACAAATAAAATCTCACATATTTCAAAACTAAATCTCACATATTTTAAAAATAAATCTAACCAATTTTACAATAAATCTAACCAATTTTAAAATAAATTACCTATTCAAAAACCATTTTTAAAAAAAATATAACTAATTTTAAAATGAATATAACCTATTTAGCACAAATAAAACCTATTTAAAATAAAATTTAACTTACTTAAAAATAAAAACCGAATTAAAAATTAAATCCACTGTGCTACAGTAATTTGCGCCTTTGGATTCAAAATTTTTTGAATTGCTACAGTGATCTGTCAAATCGGACGGTCCGGGTGGGTCCGGTTGCGGGTACGGGCACGGGCACGGGTTACCGGGTGCGGGTACACCCGTGGCGGGTGCGGGCAGACGGGCAGCGGGCACGGGTACAGCGGGTACGGGTACACCCGGGTTTGTTTCCAAAAACAGCCACCCTGCCCATTTCAGACCCGTACCCGTGTACCCGTTTACCCGGGTATACCCGGGCACGGGTACGGGTACCCCGGGCACCGGGCACGGGCAGACCGGGTTTGGGTTACCCTTAACGGGCACTGTCAATACACTACCTGAAATGCATCAGGTCCTTTAATATTCGTGTGGATTATGATTCGACAGTTCAGATTTAAATACAAACATTTTGTTACCTTAGGTGGTACGAATTCAAATTTCTCCCTAAATCTCCTCAAATAAAATCAAGTCTAGTCTCAGTTTGAGTTCCGATAAGAGGATTTAAGCTCTGCTGTTATTCCAATAGAAAAGTAGGGTCATGCTTTTCCGATCTCAACCATTCAAAATTTTTCATTTGCGTATCTCGATAAAGAAACTTTTTCATGTACAAATTTCAATGAATTTGATGGTTGGAATCGGAAAAGCAGGATCCTGCTTTTCCATTAAAATAACGGCAGAGTCGTAACTGCTATTTAGTCACAAAAAAATTGAAATCAGAAGTATAATTTTTCAGACAAGAAAATATAACTTCTACTAAATGATGATGTTAAACCTTATTTTCTCACTTATAACCATCAAGTTCATTCCCTAAATAGCTTTAAAATTTTAAATATTATAAATAATAGTTTCATTTCAAATCAATACTGTGATCATGTGCTTTCCCCAATGAACTAGTCTTTGGGATTTTGTGGGAAAAAGCCAGAACAAAGCACCTAAATTTGGTTGTCAAATTGCACGGAGGATTCCTTTGCTATTTTCATATTTTTATTTTGTTGTTGGTTAGATACAAACCAAAAGTCAGAACAAAATTTGCATGAATTGACATCTCAATATCAAAAGCTAAATGTTTCTTTATTTTTTTCTGCTACTTTGTATTTGCATGAAAATTTAAAGTTTATAATATATAAAACTTTACAAATTTGGTACTATTAAACTTGACTTTTCTAATTATCTATTTTCATAAAACAAAATTAAAAATTAATATTTTTTTCATAATTCAAAGCAACAAATGTAAACATCTGAAACTTGAAGAAATAATAAAATATTTTAAAATTTTAGAGGTGCAAATTTAATATTTTATAACTTAAAAAAGAGAGAGAGAGAAAGAGTTTGGTGCCAAAATAGCTTTAGCGGTGTCTTACGTGTCTATGGTGCCTCATTTATTGCATGCCTCCATCTAACCCAACCTCTCAATCTCATCTTATTCCTGGAACCCACTTATTCTACTGATAACCCAACCCAATTCCAATTCCAATTCCAATTCCAATTTCAATTCCGACCTAAAAAAAAAGGGAAAAGACGGTGCTACTTTGTATTTTGGGCGACGCCATCCGATTCGCATCAAAATTCACGCCAAAAATTTATGAATCCAGCTGATAAAAAATTAATAAAAAATAAATAACACTATGTTATTTAAAAATAATACACAGTAATCGCCACTGATTTTACTTTTTTTTTTATAAAATTCAGTCTAAATTTATTTATCTCGTTAATTAAAATTCAATAATTAACTTTTTAACAAAGTAATTTCATATTAGCTAGTGAATAACTAGGGAAACAACTTTTTTATACTAGTGATTTTCAATAATTTAATTTTAAATTATAAATTGAATTATTATTAGGAAATTGTGGTAGATCTAGCGTGTTTGCAATTTGGATAAAAAATAAATTTTCTATAGATTGTAAGGTTTTAATACTATAAATAATAAAAAATTGATAGACAACACAACCGTGGACCACAAAAAATAAATCTTGCCCTTGAGTTGGGATTTCGTAAATTTAGTTGTTTAAATTTATTTGAGAGCGTATGATCTAGGGTTGCACAAAAAATTCGTAGTTCGTAATTCGATTCGAGTTTGATTCGAAAAAGTTCGTAAAAAATTCGATTTGAAATTGAGTTCGTTTGAAATTAATTCAAACCAAATTTAGTTCGAAATTAATTCAAACCAAACTCAAACTGGACCTAGTTCGTTCGAAATAGGTTCGCAAACCAAACTTAATTCGAAATTAACTCAAACGTGAACCGTTAATTTCCGTTGATAATGAACTTTAATGTTTTATTTAAGATAATATTTGGGTTTGTAATAATTCTAAGACTTTGGTGATTGTTCTGTACTTCTATTGATATTTAAATTGTACTTTGAATACTTTGGATATTTGAAAACTTTGGTGATGTTGCTTCTGTTGGCTATTTGGAAAACTTTAGATTATGTGATTGTACTGAACTTTGATTGATTGTACTAACTTTGGTGTTTGATATAAATTTTGGTATTTGTAATGAACTTTGATATAAACTTTGGTGTACTGTGTAATTAGAATTCAGAATGCCTGAGTTTTTATTGAAGTGCTGTAATTTCAAACTATGGCCCAGCCATAAGTCATAACTCGTAAGTCATGACAAAGTATATAAAAGTTTGAAATTGAGTTTGTAAAAAATTCGATTCGAAATTGAGTTAGTTCGAAATTAATTCAAACCAAACTTAGTTCGAAATTAATCTAAACCAAACTCAAATTAGAGGTAAGTTTTCGATTCGGTTCGGTTCGTTTGCATCCCTACTATGATCCAAGTTGTCTTTCAAATTTATTTATTTAAATTAATGAGTTCAAGTCACAGTATCCGAATCTCCACATTTTGAGCTGGAAATTAAAAATTCAATTTTTTGAAATGACCTTGTTTGACTTTACAATTCCTCGTTTGACTTTATATTTTATACGTACTTTTATATTTCAGATGTGTTTATATTTTTGTAGTATTTATACTTTATGAAAGTAATACTTATAATTTTGCGTTAATTAAAATATTTGAAAGTAGTCTTTTTGCTCATTCAATGATTATTTTATTTTAAATTTCTTTTTGTTCATTCATTAAAAAATGGTACATATTTTATTTTATGCAACCTAAAATTGACAATGAATAAAAAGGAACATTACCAATAACCCTAGCTGCAGCAGCAACTTTTTTTTTTTATTTATGTTTCAACTTATCAAGGTTTTAAAATAATTTATCTGATTGATTTTGTTTGTTGATAGAGTGGAAATTGAGCATTTAATGTTACAAAACCAATGATTCACAACCAGGAAAAAAAAACCAAATATGTTACAAAAATGAAGTAAACCACAAGAAACCAATCCAATTCAAATCCATGGAAAATTTAAGAGTTCAATTACAATTTTTTTATTTTTAAAATACAGACACTAAAAAAATTGAAATTACAACCATCGCAAGTAAGAAAAGTAGAACAATACACCAACAACAAACTCCAAATGGCATAAAACTGGCAGCCTCTGCCATGCATTTTTCAAAAAAACAAAAACAAACTCCAAATGGCAACTTGCAATGAATGAGACAGGAGATGAAACCGTTGGTCTCTACGCAGAGAGGGGATTTGTAAGATTATGTGATATCCTCTTACTTGCATTCTTTCGTGTAGTATCATTTCATTCATTGAATTACACACGCGCCCTCCCTGTAAAATTCCCAATTTTGCTTAACATAATCCACGTAATTATAATTAGTAGTAGATCAATTACAACGAAAAGAAATAGGAAATTGCCCAACAGTCATGCCAAGTACATGAATAGCAAATCAAGACCAGGAAACTGTAAAGAATTTTACAACCAAAGAAGCATGAGATCTCACCTTATTGTACGCTGGATATGCTGAATTTTGTATCGATCTTTTCCTTGCATAGATTCGTTTAGCTCATTTGATGGGTATTTTACCAGTAACTCTTGAAGAGTCCGCACCTTTTGTAGCTCGGGAAGTGTGTGCAGCTTTTTACAATTGTTAATTTGGAGGTGAGTAAGGACGGGCATGGCTCCCACTTTTATGTCCCAATGACATAGATTCGGCAGATCTTTGAGCTTCAGGTTTTTGAGGTTAGGAAACCCTGCCGAACAGATCAACTCAGTTCCCACATATGAGTCTTTAATTAAATGAAGTATCCGGAGGCTCCGCAAACTCTCTAATAGGAACATTGGATCTTTCTCAAGCCGAGTATGTTCGAGCTTCAATTTTGTGAGATTTGTTGGGAACATCTCAACACTTGGAACAAATATATTTCTTCCCCACTCTCCAATGAGAGATAATTTTTGTATCTTCTCATGACAAGGTAAGTCTGTTGTACCACCAAATGGTAGGAACCCATTTGTTTGAATACCGAGAAAGACCAACTTTTCTGTCATTCTCAGCACACCCTTGAGGTTTTGCCACTCTTTTAAAGCCCTTTCATTATCTAGATTCTCGACAATGGCAATCCCTAACGTACGCAAGTTGATACAACATTCTAATTGAACAACTAATTCTATCTGTATCCACGTAAAAATTGTTTGTAGATTTGTATGTTGATCCCATTTAAAGGGTAAATCAAAATCCATTCTACCATATACATGTCTTAGAGTTGGGATTACGACATCACACAAATCTGATGTTTGTATATCTCCTTCGCCAGTTTGTGCTTGCGATTTGTCTAAATCAATGGTTTCTAGATTACAAAAGGAAAAGTTCTCAAACATATCCGGTGGAATACGGCAGTATCTTAAACCCAAATACCTCAAGTTTATCAAGAGCTTCGGCCACTGTCTGAATTCGGTCAAATTGACACCCTCAAAGTTTAACACTCTAAGTAGTCTAAAGCCACTATAATTTGGTTTGATAAAGCCATCATCTGGTTCATATTTGTTACCAAAACAGAGTAAAGAACGAGTATTTTCTGAGAAAATACCATCCTTTATGTGAGTGAAAGATTGCAGCGCCACACGGTTCGGTTCGCTAGCAGCTAGGTTGTTAACATCTTTTTCTGTTTCGGAGAATACGGTGAAGAAGTTCTTCTCCTTGGCTTTCTGAATAGCCAGGTCCCGTAGGAGATCATGCATACGACAGTATTTGTAGTAGCCGTTCCAAGATTTTTGAGTAACTTGAATCAAGCACCTACAACAATATTTTTCATACAAATTGACATCAAAGAAGTTGGGAAATATTTGTTTATGAATAAGTAGGTATTTCTTAAGTCAAATTAAAATGAAAAGTAATGAATGCTCAGTTATATCTTTCGTCCAAAGTTTATAAAAATGATGAACGCTTCGCTATATAGGTAGGTAGGTATATCTTAAGGTCCCACTTGGATAGTCCATGGTGCGGTGATAAAAACATAAAATATATTTAGGCAACTCGAAATGCTAATTTTTTTTTAAATTCTTACTCAGCTGTTGCATACACCCGATTTTTTTTAATTGTAACATAAAAATAAAAATAAAAAAACCAAACACAATATTAGATTATTAATATCTCAAAAAATATCACTACCATTGAAAAAGCTGGCGGTAGGTTTTGAACTTCTACCATTTCTTTTATTTATGACTCGTTTCAATTTGTTTATATATAAAATAATTTCCTTAATGAACCATTTCTTTTCATAAGATTAAAAGTGGGGTTTAATCTGGTCCCACTTTTAATCTTCGTTCTCTCTCCATTTCTCAAAAAATATCACTACCATTGTAAAGCCGGCGGTAGGTTTTGAACTTCTACCATTTCTTTTTTTTGTGACTCGTTTCAATTTGTTTATATACAAATTAATTTCCTTCATGAACCATTTATTTTCGTAAGTTAAAAAGTGGGGTCCACTTTTAATCTTCGTTCTCTCTCCATTTCTCACCAGCAACAGAGAACCATAAAAACTAATTAGAGATCAAACAAAAAACAGCAAGGCCAGCTTACCGAGGGAAATAAATTATACCTTTGGGTCTGTTCGTTTAAAATAATTATAGAAAGATATCTTCGAAACTATATTTTTTAAAATATTTATTATGGATATAACTATTAATAGTTTTGTGATCAATTCTAATCATCTAAAGTATGATTATTAACATAGAAAATAACATTTAGAGAAATAAAAATAATAAAATTATATAAGTATAATATGTTATGAATTTTTCTTTGATTAGTCGTGTAAATTATATGAATGTTTTGACCATCTTGAATTGACTCCTCGTTAATTGTGTACAGTCTCATTGCAACAAAATTAAATTTGAAGTAAAAGATAATTAAAACCCTGCTGGTTGGCCTTTACGGCTTAGCACAGAAAATTGCTGCTTGGAACTTCGTGCTTATTTCCTCTCTTTGACAGAGGTTATTACAAGTTTCCAAGTTCCAACTCAATAAAGATAAATTTATATTTCTAATCAGTTTTATTATTCAAACATGTTTCTCCTTTGCTTCAAAATTTATCTCTAATAAAATATGTACGGAAGTTTTATTTTAATGAAGTTTTGTGGACACGTATATTTGAATTTTTATTTTAATATGTTTCGTAGGATAAAGAAATACAATGAGGTCAAAAGTATAATTTGCAATAATACAAAAATTACAATATTAGCTTTTATTTCAAAAAAAAAAATTAATTGTTCTTTTTAATTATATTGACTGACCAAATGAAGTTCATTTTTCTCTACAATATTTTTATGTTGTTAGAATTAGTAGATAACTCAAAAATTTGAACTAAAGTTTTCTCTGCTATCTAATTATTTAGATATTAAAAAAAAACATTTAGCTATTTTATGATGAAATTTAGCCACTCAAGTCAATATATAAAGTGGTGAATGAAAATGAAGACTTAAATATGACCATTGAGAATAATATTAAATTTGCCACTATACTTAATTTAAATATATTTTCTAATTTTAATGTTTTCAGTTCTATTATTAAAATAGCAATAAAGTGTCCACTAGAAACTTTGTTCCAGACTGTATTGTAAAGATAAATTTCTAAAGGTAATGACTTTTGTTTTTTATCGTACGGTTTTCACTTTATTTTTTATTCCCTAACTTTTATATATGTTAATTTTACGATTCAAAGAATATGTACAAAAATTTAGTATAGAAAAAGTACTTGCAAGAGAAAAAAAATGAAAATGATTTAGTATCGAATTCTTTTCCTGCTCAACAAGTTCTATCTTCTCCACACTACTGGTTCTATAATATCTAGCTAAATGTTAATAATATCTATCTATCTATCTATCTATCTATCTATCTATTAAGAGATGCCAACTAATAACATATTTGTTTGAATTAATTTAGTCTATTAAAATAATATATTTTTATTGGAAAGCTTGCCGTAAAATAACTTCTGCACTGTAAACTGATCTATGAAAATGGTATGTTAAGAAGTCAGTGTATGGCTACGGAAAATGTTTTATAGTTTCGCTCCGATCAAAATGTTACAGAAATTGTCTAAAATTTGTAACAGACTATTTCTCTGAGGTACAATGCTTGACCTTTATGCATTAATTAGAACATACTAAATTTCATGCAAATATTCATATATAAAATAAAATCTATTTGGTATTACCATTGGAAATTACTTTTTTTAGTGCAGATCTAGTTCGCACGAATCTTAAAATAGATCGGATGGTCGAGATTCATTAACTCAAAAGATTCTCTTTTGAGTTAATGCAGAGGAAAGGAATTCCTTATAAATTTGGTCTGAATGTGATGGGACTTGGCTGGAATTTGTATCCTCTGCATTAACTCAAAAAAGAATCTTTTGAGTTAATGCATCTAAACCATCCGATGAGCTTTAAAATATGTACGACCTAGATCTGCACGAATATTAAAGAACCTCTGTGTTATAGGCAGAGACCGAATTGACTCTGTTTAAAATCACATTAACTCAAAATATGCTTTTTTTAGTTAATGCAGACGATGCAGACTCATTGAGCCGGGCCAAAAACACATCAAGACTTCTTTTATACCTCCCCGGTACCGTAATATGAATTCGGGGAGGATCTGAATTCAGATCAGGACTAGGCTGGGCTGGGCTGGGCCAAAAACTTCTTTTATACCATAAAAAAAAGGTGGGATATCGATGTACCTTTGCACTAGCTCTGCAAGACATTTGTCAGCTCTGTCCTCCATTGTTCCACCTCCATCTTTCGGTATGAATTCTTCAGCCATCCACATTTCTGTAAGTTGCCTTCCCAAAATCTTATGATCTTCAGGAAATGCTGCAAAATAAAGAAAACATGATTTGAGATGGTCTGGCAAGTCTTCGTAACTCCTGGCTAGGATCTTCATGCACTTCTTCCCATCTTCACTACTCCAATCCATGGTCTCCTCCACTTTACTCCAATCACTGTAGGTGCGATCTCTCCTTCTGAGGATACCACCTAGCACAACCAATGCCAAGGGTAGCCCACCACATTTTTTCATTAATTTTTTGGCGACTTTCAAGAGACCAGGACAGTCATCCGCAGGTTGTATATGTTTTTGGAAAGCCGTTCTGAAGAGGAGAGCTAGACCCTCATCATCATTTAAGTAACAGAGTTTATACATATCTGTATTGCAATCTGCTGCTCTAGCAACATCATTCAATCGGGTGGTAATTAGCACGCGGCTCGCATTTTTTGGATCGGGTAATGCTATTTCCAATTGCTCCCAAAGATCAATGTCCCACACATCATCTAGGATAATTAAGTATCTTTTAGAACTCAAGGAGCTCTTTAGCTTGAATGGTATATCCCTATCTGTTATGGGTGGATTTTCTTTTTTCATTTGAGGATCAACAGAGTAAAGAATTTCTCTCAGGAGAGCGTCTAAATTGTACTCTTGAGAGATGGACAGCCATGCGCGACAATCGAACTTCCCGTCCAGTTTCGCACTGTTATTAGAGAAATGAATGTGTTACAAATATATAACAAACTTGTACATCGTTAAGAAGATATAATTGGACCAAATTTTAAAACAAATTTATATATCGTTAAGAAATAAATTAATATTATCTGTACGTATTACATGATGATAGGGCCATGTTCCACAGGCCCTTTTACTTGTTCCAAACTGGGCCATGAAAGACTGGGATTCGGACCTTAACAAGGCCAACCCGACGTCATATGAAAAAGCCCAAAAACTCGTTAAGCCGGGGCCCAATATGCCGGCCCCAAACCAGAGCCTCAAAATAGGCCCAGGTCAACCGACATACGGGATAGCCGGGAAACGGCTAGCTTAATGCCCACGTCCCAGTAACGGCTGACATAACTGCCCACGTTCTCCATAAACGCCCGAGATGGCAGTTATGGCTGGACGATATATAAGGCAGTGATTCCCATGAAACGGGGGACGCAATTTCTACTAAGAGAGAGATCATACAGGTCAGAGTCCGAATCTCTCATCAAATATCCCGAGTTCCTAACTCGATCCACATCTCGGCCTGCCATTCCTTGGCAGGACGAATCCAGCCCAGCCCAAAAAACTTCCATACGGCCTCATCTCCCGAGATAGGACGTATCAACCACCGTGGGGCCACGCCTGGCTCGAACACAGAACTAGATGGCTCGTCCGACCACATCAACTCCGCTCCCACCAGGGGTGACGACCCCACCCGGGGTAACAATCACACCACCTCCAGTGGTAACATCACCCACAGCAAATCCTTCCCACAGCCAAGTCCCGGGGCCGAGGCCTAATAATTCAACGGTACGACCTCAGGGTCCTCAACCTGTTCAACCTCGCCCCGACGCTACCCGACCTTCATTCGCTGAAGGGAATGCGACCAGGCCACTCTACATCGAGCACAATCAGGTAACTGGTGCATATCAGATACCCTACATACCGTATTACCCTCAGCAAACACCGCTGTATCACTACGGTGCGACTCCTTACACACCTTACACTCCCACGGGCCCCCAGTATCCTTATGCCGCACCACCTGTGCAATGGGGCCCGGGAGGCGCTCACGGGACGTATCCCGTGACAGGTCCAACCCATTGTTCCCCGCAAATACCACTACGACCTGTCCACCAAATCGTACCCCCCATCGTAGCTGTACCGCGACCTTTGTCTGCCAATCGTGTCCATAGTCGACCAGCAAATGTGTCGCCAAGAAATCTGGAGCAAGAGTTCGTACAGGTCCGAACTGGCAATGAGACAGATACCCCATCACTACCCGACCAACAGGTCCAATCCGAACGCAGGGATCAAAATGTCCTGCCTACAGGTGTACATCCCGATATAGGAAGACGCCCGGAAGGTCAGGATGAGAATAGGGGGCCACACCCCGCGGAAGGACCACGCACCGAAAGTCTCAGAGCCCACCCTAACAACGAACGAGAATCAGCTAACCATGGCAGAGGGTCCAGGCCTTCCCGCAGAGATCAATCTCGCTCCCATAGAGAGCGCGAACGAAGCCCACCCCGAGGTCGGGATAGAGCTCGCCGCGATGACCGGAGAAGGAACCGGCGATCACCAACCCCAATCCGAGGTATCAACATGGCCCAAGTCGAAGAACTGATCCAAACCAGACTTGCGGCCAAACTAGCCGAACTCGAATCCCAGAAGGCAGGCACTTACTCTCGGCCTATGGGAATCGAAGACGGCCCCCTGTCCAGAGACATCTACCGCCAATCAATGACAGATTTCAAATACCCAACAACCCTTCCCAGCTTCCGAGGTAGTGGGGATACTCAGGATCCACACAACTTCGTGTACGGGTTCCTTGAGCGACTCCGCCTTCTTGGAGCCACCGATGCCATCATGTGCCGAGTCTTCACCACTTGCTTAACCGGAGAAGCATGGGACTGGTACATGACGCTACCCCGGAGGTCCATCAACAAATTCGAGGACTTCGCGAAACTGTTCTTGGAAAGATATACAATAATCAAACCACCGCAAGCCACGTGCGAGATGCTTCTGGACATAGTCCAGGGACAGCGAGAAAGAACGGGTGCGTTTGTCAACCGTTTCATACAAGCATCTCGGCGAATTCAAAATCTCAATGAGGAATTCGCCCTAGCCGCAATCAAGAAAGGACTCCGCAAAGGGGGTCCAGGAACCTTGCGTTACGAAGCCCACATGAAGAAAATGAATACTCTGAGGGAGTTTGTAAACTTTGCAGAAGGTTACATCCGTGCCGAAGATGACAACGGGAGTCCCATGAGACCGAGATCTCGATCTCCCCGCCATCAAACAAACAGACAGCCGGCTCCGGATAGGTTTCGCAACCAAAGGGAACCTCGGAGAAACCAACCAAACCGATCAACCGAGCAAGAACACAAATCTGGCACTGAGGGGTACCGACAACATTTCGTGAGATACGCGCCTCTCACGAAAAAACGACACGAGATGTATAACATCGTAGAGGAGATGTTCGACCTGCCCCCACCATTGCCTGAAGGCATCTTTACGGTACAAGATAACTCCAAGAAGTGCGAGTATCATGGATTCAATGGGCATTCCACTGCGGATTGCCTTCAACTCAAAGACATCCTGGAGAGACTAGCCCGCGAGGGTAAGCTGATCGAGTTCATCAATCCCGATTTCTTCAGAAAGTTCTCCAGGAAATACAATGGCAAAGGTAAGGTTTTTAAGAAACCCATTCCTTACAGACAAGATTACACGGGACCTCGGGTTGGAGAGGACAGACCTCAAACTCGGGATGGTCCCGAGACAAGGCGCCAGGAAAGGCAGAGCAGCCCTGTCATTAACGTGATCAGTGGAGGCCATCGCGGTACCATCCGAAAAATCTTGCCTCGCGACAATCGAAAGCCATATCCCACTGTTTTACAAGTCGAGACCGACAAAAAACGACCTCGCCCGGAAGAAGCGATATCTTTCTCCGAGAAGGATCTAGGTGAGATTTCCAGCCCACACGATGATCCCGTGGTGTTGAACCTCAAAATTAACACCCACCGGGTTAGGAGGGTGTTAGTCGACACGGGAAGCTCAGCAGACATCCTGTACTTGTCGGCTTTCACGCAAATGGGCCTCGACACTCGCGCCCTCCAACAGCATATCTCACCTTTGATAGGCTTTACGGGAGATGCCCTCCGACCTCGGGGTATGATGCCACTCAAGGTGACATTTGGTAAGTCCCCTCGCACGGTGGAAGTCATGGTGGACTTCCTCATCGTTAATGCCCCCTCGGCGTACAACGCAATTCTGGGAAGAGGAACTCTGAACAAAATTGGCGCAATCATCTCCCCTTCCCACCTTAAAATCAAATTTCATACAGATAACGGGATAGGGGAAGAAAGTGGCCAACAGCAGGTGGCGCGGGAATGCTACATGACTTCCATTCAGAGTCAAGGAGGCTCTGTCCACCAAGTCGAACAATCGGAAGCAAAAACCAACCAACAGCGGTTGCGTTCAAGTACCGCATATCTACCACCCAACACCAACCTGGCGCTGGATCCAGTTGATAAAGCTGAGATTACGGCTTCCCTTGAGCCGGCAGATGAAGTCGAACAACTCGATTTGGGCGGAGGCAGAACACTCAACATCGGAAAGGCGGTCCAGGGGCAAGCGAAAGATGAACTTGCCAAATTTCTCCGAGAAAATCAGTCCGTCTTTGCCTGGACAGCCGCCGACATGCCAGGAATTCCGAGGTCAATAGCAGAACACCGACTGCATATCAAACCGGGCTCAAAACCAGTTCGGCAACGAAAACGTAACATGGGGGAAGAACGGCAGCAGGCCGTAAAATGTGAAGTCCAGAAGCTACTTGACGCTGGTTTCATCAGAAATGTCGAGTGCCCGGAATGGACAGCCAACCCCGTGCTTGTCAAGAAGTCCAACGGTGACTGGCGTATGTGTATCGATTACACCGACCTCAATAAGGCATGCCCCATGGATCCATTCCCCTTGCCAAAAATCGATCAACTGGTCGACTCTACCTCGGGACATGCCTACCTCAGTTTTATGGACGCGTTCTCCGGGTACAATCAAATCCGGATGAATCAAGACGATGAAGAAAAGACCGCTTTCACCACCAACTCGGGGCTATACTGCTACCGAGTCATGCCTTTCGGGTTGCGCAACGCTGGAGCCACATTCCAGCGCATGGTTAACACGGTATTTCACAACCAGATCGGGCGAAATGTAGAGGCATATGTAGATGACCTGCTCGTCAAGAGCATGTCGGACCTTGACCATGTCCGAGATCTCCGAGAAACCTTCGCGACACTGAATTCAGCCAACATGAAACTCAACCCGAAGAAGAGCTTTTTCGGCCTAACCGGGGGTAAGTTCCTTGGTTTCATGGTTTCTATGCGAGGCATTGAGATTCATCCTTCCAAATCACAAGCCATCCTCGACATGAAGCCGCCTCAGAACCTCAAAGAACTGCAATCTCTCACAGGCAAGCTGGCCGCTCTTAACAGGTTCATTGCGAGGTCCGGGGATGTGTGTTTCCCCTTCTTCAAAGCCATGCGTAAATCCGCCAAATTTGAGTGGACAGAAGAGTGTGCCGCGGCCTTCGAAAAAGTCAAAGCTTACCTCGTTAATCCTCCATGTCTTAGCAGGCCGACCGCAGGCGATGTCCTGGTATTGTACTTGGCAACAACGAATCATGCGGTAAGTGCTGCCCTTGTTCGGGAAGAGGGGCGAGATCAAAAGCCGATTTATTTCGTTTCTCATGTGCTTCGGGATGCCGAAACAAGGTATTCCCAGATTGAAAAGGCAGCATATGCTCTTGTCATAGCCGCAAGGAAATTGAGACCTTACTTCCAGTCGCATTCCGTAAAGGTTTACACCGGGATCCCACTCAAGAAGGCATTTGCAAATTTCGATTCATCCGGGCGATTGCTAGCTTGGGCACTCGAATTATCCGAGTTCGATGTTTCTTTCCATCCCCAAAATGCTTTGAAATCACAGATCTTCGCTGATTTCATCGCCGAGTATTCCGGCGTTCCTCCCGAATCTGAAGGACGTTGGACAATCCATGTCGATGGCGCTTCTTCATTACAGGGGGCGGGGGCCGGGGTATCCCTCACTGGTCCACATGGGGAAACCCTGAATTATGCTCTCCATTTTCAATTCCCGGTAACGAACAACACCGCGGAATATGAAGCCATGATAGCAGGCCTTAAGCTAGCCAAAGAATTGGGCGCCCGCGAGGTTCATCTTCGCAGTGATTCCGAGTTAGCGGTAAAGCAAATAAACGATGAATGCCGCGTCATGGACGATAAGTTGCGCAAGTACCGACAACAGTTTCACCTGCTCAAGAGTCATTTCAACGAGGTTGATATCCAACATGTCTCCCGCAACAAAAACTGCCAAGCCGATGCTTTGTCCAAACTTGGCGCTGCGGGCAACCTTGACAAAGATCGGCCCGTGATTGTTATGGATGTTCCAGAATCCAGCATCACCCTTGACACCACAGCTGTACTTGCCATCGGGGAACCCGGTGAGTCCTGGTTCACCCCGATGTGGAACTTTCTTAACACCGGGGTCCTCCCCACCGATCCGCTGGAAGCCCGACGTTTGAAAAGGATCGCACCGATGTACTCCATATTCAACAACCATCTATACAAACGGGGATACGTGCGACCTTGGCTTAAGTGCATCAACGAGGAGGTAGCATTGCGAATGCTTTCCGAGGTGCATGAAGGCATTTGCGGAAGTCATCAAGGAGCAAAAACTCTCGCCAAACGAATTCTCAGAGCTGGTTTCTATTGGCCAACCATGCAGCACGATGCGGCAACCCTGGTCCGAAAATGTGACCGCTGCCAATTCCACAGCAAGCTGAGCAATATCCCGCCATACGATCAGATATCCATTTCGGGGGCTTGGCCGTTCGACTTATGGGGGATTGACATCGTCGGGCCATTCCCCAAAGCCGTCAGGCAACGCCGCTGGATTATCGTAGCCGTAGAGTATTTTACTAAATGGGTTGAAGCCGAAGCACTGGCCAATATCACCGCTGCAGCGGCAGAAAAATTCATCTGGCGGAACATCATATGTCGTTTTGGCATACCCCATGCACTCATATCAGACAATGGAACACAGTTCAATGCAGCCAGCACCATGTCATTCCTCTCCAACTTAGGTGTCCAAAACAACTTCACCTCGGTCAGTCACCCTGCTAGCAATGGATTGGCCGAGGTCACTAACCGTACCATCTTGGACGGTCTCAAAAAGAAAGTGGCGGCTAACAGGAAGAATTGGCCCGACATTCTCGATGGAATCTTGTGGGCCTACCGCACAACACCTCGCGAAGCCACACAACAAACACCTTACTCTTTGGTATTCGGGATGGAAGCAGTAACGCCAATTGAAATGATGGAACCATCTCTCCGTACTCTGACATATTCCACTGACGAGAATCGCGACGCACGTGCCGTTGAACTCGACCTCATCACAGAAGGTCGGGAGCGGGCTCGTATTCGTACCACGGAGTATCAACGCAGGGTTAAACGTGCATTTGACAAACACGTGGTACCTCGGGAATTTCAACCGGGCGATTTGGTGCTCAAAACCGTGGAAGCAACTGGCAAACATGCCAGCAAACTTGATCCTCAGTGGGAAGGCCCTTTTAGGATCATTCGTCCACGAGGTAAAGGCGCTTACGAGTTGGAAGATCCGAGTGGTTTCATACTCACTCGTCCATGGAACACTTGCCATTTGAGGAAATTCTACACTTAATGTATGTCGTGAGCTCAGGGCAAGATAAGCCTCTGTTTTCTTTTCTTTTCATGTATTCACTTAGACCATGATACAATTTTTGTATGGTTCTAAGCATTTATCAATATATATGATATTATTTACAATTATGTTTTGTGTATTGGGTCCGAGATATATGAACGAACGCCATCTAAGGCAACGAAAGATGTCCTGGTTAAAATCCCGAGATACGCGACATAAATTAATGTAGTCCTAAAGGACGATGACTGATAAAATAGTAATGCTTTTGTTGGAAACATTTATCGAAAACCCCTCGGGGTAACGCATACGTTTCTGGCAATATAACTTTCCCCCGACGTTGACCATTTCTGTCAAAAATAAAGAAATGCTTTTGTTGGAAACATTTATCGAAAACCCCTCGGGGTAACGCATACGTTTCTGGCAATATAACTTTCCCCCGACGTTGACCATTTCTGTCAAAAATAAAGAAAAAGAAAGGGGGCTAAGGATATCATACATGAAGGATATCATACATACTTCACTCGTTCACAATGACATTCTAAGAATACCCCGAGATATATTCCAGAAAAAGATATCATACATGAAGGATATCATACATACTTCACTCGTTCACAATGACATTCTAAGAATACCCCGAGATATATTCCAGAAAAAACAAAAAGATCTCGGAAAAAGATAAACCTAATGTCGGAAAAACATAAACCTAATGCAACGAGAGAAGTAAAAATCATGTTACACCAAATATTCCGTTAAATCCCCACATCCCGGGGATATCAACTTTATATTACAACACGCTTTTGTTTAAACCCCCACATCCCGGGGGCACAAATAAAATAACAAGGGTAAATCCTTCAAACTATCAGAGGCACAGAAATTTCATAAGACCAAGGTGGCGTCCAGTGCTGGCCATCATCCTCCCTACAAACAAAACAAAAGAAATAAGATTAAGCGTGAAGGCAATATCTCGGCAATCACGATATTAGAAGTCTTCTACTTACAGACGTTGGAGCCTTTTCTGAAGTTGGAGCCTTTTCCGACTCAAGAACGTTAGTCCCATCACCACAAGATACGATAGAAACATCCTCCGGATCCTTTCCATCACCTTGTGGAGCAACAGGGTACATCTCGACATTCATCTCGGTGATAACAGCAGCGTTCACCTCGGTATCTCTTATGTCGGTCTCCTCTTCGTCACTTTCCTCAGAAGAAGTCTCGGAAGGAATCCCGTCATCCTCCCCTTCAGCATCATTATCGACAAGCTCGAGATGCTGAGGCCATTTATCTTTCGGCCAGGGATGAACAATCCTTCCACGAGGATGGTTCTCAAGTTCCAACTCTTTTCGGAAAGGAGTACCATCCGGGTTCAACAAAACGTCATTTTCTTCGTCCCAGCCATGATCTGAGAGATTCTTAATAACGAGCTTCTCGGTTTCCACTTTCGTAAAACCCATATGCTCGGGTTTGAACGGGTAAATCCTGGCCAGTTCACCCATATAACAATAAACGGTCTCCGTCATCATTTCTTTACACGCGTAGGGAACGGCTTGCGCAAAGGCCTTACTGCCTAAAAATTTGCTCAGCGTTTTCCTCTTGAGACCTGCCATCTCGGCCTTTAGTCGGACATTTTCCGATCTTGCCTCCTCCATCTCCTTGGCCTGGGTCTCGAGCTTGGAGTTAAGGCCATCGACTTTGTCCTTGTACTCTTTAGCCTTGTGTTTATAGCGCTTTGCCTTTTCCTCATTCTCCTTGCGCTCTTTGTCAGCCTGCAAACCTACCAATCGCACCATCTCGTATTTTGCCGAAGCAACGGCGGCTTCCCCAGTGGCTATCTTCCTTTCCCTTTCCTTTAACTTAGCCAACTTGACAAAATAATCCCTTTCCATGATCGCCTTATTAATCGCCTCTTGATCAGTTGTGATAGTAAGAGCACTGCGATTTTCAAGCGAATCTTTGAGGAACCCAAAGAAAACCCCGGCATCATGCAGCGACCTTAACACTTGACCGACGACTTGGTCAGGATGCTCTTCAGCCCACTTCTTTTGATGAGCGGTTGTGGTTAGCCTGAAGGTTTCCCGAGAAAACGCGGCTTGTACTTCGGGATGCTCTTCATCATCCTGCATGGTAGAATATCCGGGGAGATACGCCAAAATACTATCAGGGAATCCTTGCGAAATATGGGTCCCCCACACGAATCCGGTATTTCGCCCCTGTTCCGATATACACGACTTGAGATGCTCGGTGTGCTCCTTCGCGGGATCCCACACGTCGCGTGCCGCTTCGTCAATAATTCTCTCCAACTCCCTCTCGGCAGCCTCAACCCGAGATTGGGGTGTTTCTTTCGGGGCAGCCCCAGACACCTCTAACACACTATCAGACTGAACCTTTAACCTTTTCGACTCAGGTTCCTTTACCACGACTTCCTTCCCCTTCTCTCGCCTTGTTAACTGCACGGGGGGATCAACAGAAACTTCCTTCCTCTTCTGGGAACCCCCGAGCTTGGAGGACCCGGAAACACTACTTTTAGCTCCTTTGATGGTCGCCGCAACGTTTGTGGTAGATTTCGGGCGACCCGTTGTAGTTTTAGCAGACCCCAACTTTACTGTCTTAGGACCCTGGGAAGAAGAAGTTGGTTTTCGAGATGTCGCAACTTCTTTTCCTGTTGCGAAGCCGTCCTCTGGGGTGTCAAAAACAAGAGCAGGACGAGCAGCCTTCCAGGGTAGTGCCATAAACCCGCGTCCTAGGACACAAAAAAGCACACTAACATTAACAATGTGTTTAATATAGCAGGATTAATGAACAAATGCGATGTAAAAAGATATCGGTACTAACTTGTGAAATAACTGTCAAGAATTTGAATAACTTTTAATTCATCTGACGTCGGAGGTGGAGGAGAAGCCGGAACCAAACTTTCTTTATTCAGAGGACGCCACTTCCTCCGTATCCCCCGAAAGCATTTCAAATCCTTGGGATTCTCGAGGTATACCCAGCCATGGTTCCAATCATCCACTTTTGACAGCTTTTCAAAAAGCGCAACTTTAGAGCGCTTCCGAATTGCAAGGTGGCTCTCATTATTGTACAATACCGTGAAATAATGAAAGAACAATCCCGTACTGGGCCAGTACGACTCTAACTCGGGCATGAAATCAAACAAATACTTAAAACTCATTATGTAACACCATGCTGGTGCGGTTAACTGTGCAGGGGCCACGTCGAGATATCGTAATATCTCGCGAACGAACTTAGACACCCTCACTTTGAAACCGCATCTCGGCATTTTCCAGTAAATGCACATCCCACGACTCGAGTCATGCGCTCGGTCATTTAGACTCGGGGCTGTCAACTTAAGCGCATGTCGTGGATATTCTGCTCTATCAGCTTCATCTACGAGTTCCTCATAGAATGCGTCAGCATAGGCTTGACATCGGACAACTAGTTTAGGAATAATGCCAGCTGATACTGGAAAATCCGAATCATCCCCATGACCATCTCGGGGAGGGACATCTTTAGTTTTTTTCTTCTTGGGCTCCTTCGACTCACGAGACGTTCCCACTAGGGCAACTACAAGCTCACCCCGAGATGGATCGCCTCCGTCTCCATCATTCCTGTCACCATGTTGTTCCTCAATATTTTCCGGCATTGCATCGGAATGCGGAGGCAACATGCCATATAAACTCTTGCCCTTACCAGGACGGGGGGGCAAATAACATAACTGGGACGGTTCCCCCGAAGTAGTGGGCGACGAATCCCGAGATCCTTCTTGTTCTCCGGCCATTTCTAAGTTAACGAAGAAATAGGATTGGCTTAGGTAACCGCTATTCTTTATTTCTAAGGTATTACATTTACCGACTTATCCACTACGGATCGATTGCCAAGGCTGGATCATTAATCCTAGCCTCGATAACGTTATCATGCCTATGTGATCATTACATCATTATTAACCTCGGCAATGATCATACACAATTAATCAATATAAATTCGACTACCGAGATGGGAAAGGATTACCTGAAGTTGAAATTTCTCTACAACGCAATCTTCGGATGTCTTCTCCGAGGTTTCCTAAATGCTCTGAACTCGCTCCGTTATCACCAACAAATATTTTCGCTCTATGGTTCCGAGATAGATTTCCTCGCAATAATCGATAATGAATGAACGAAACGGGATGAGATATATATAAGGGTCTCTATTTTTCCCGCTCAATCCTAGCACGAATTTCGAAAAGAAGCCGCGAGACGACGCGTTGCCACCCCTCATCATGGCAACGCCTCGGTTTCAGCGCTTCGGGGTCGAACCGAGCTAAAGGATGCCAGGTGTCGCGCGAGGATTGCGCTATAACCTCGTACCTTTGACTGATTTGACGGCTGATTTGATAGCTGATGACGGTTAACGGAAGACGAGGCGTCGGAGTAATTAATGCCGACATACTATATATATACTACTTCCATATTCCTTTAACGGAACGTCCATCGATCCCAACCATACCTTCCAGCTCGGATCATAATATGATGACAACTAGTAAAAATATGAAGGACGAGGTCAAGGAGGAGAAAGAAGATATTCCATCACCACACACATCTCCACAACATCGGAACCCTGAGATCAACATCGAACAACCCCGAATTAACTTGGGGGAAGAAGAAGACGACCCGTTGGCCTGGGATAAGTGTGCTATTTGTAAAACCCGTGGGAACTATCGGCACATGTTCCATTGTGACGGATGCGAAGAAGCTTTTCACCCCGGATGTCTCGCTCGCAGATCACCTCGGAACCATGGTGATCCCCGCTTCACATCCTTCACTTGCAAGAGATGTCTGGATCAAGAACGCCGGGCTAAGCGCTCCCGCCGTGAATAACACTAGCTATATGTAGCGTATTGCGGAAATAGCCCGCCTTTTGTTTTAATTAACTGCAACTTTTTAAATTTTCTTACTTTCTTACTTGCTTATGTTGTAACACCCAGCCGAGGTTTTTTACCTCGTGTTGTTTTGATTAATATACATTTTTGCATAGGCGTTTCAGTACTATTTAATACATTTTTGACCACCTCAACAACGTCGGAAGATTGTCATCTCGTATAACTTACACAATGCCCAATGACATTTATGGCTAGTAGCTGGCGGCTACCTATTTAGGCAATATGGCCCACGTCATTTATGGCAATATCTTTCCCAACAACTATAAATACCAGAGTCACCATACGGTAAAAAGACACATTTTTACTCTGAGCCTTTACAATTCTCTATACCTCCGAGATGCCTATCAAAGGAGTGGTCTCCAAAAATAAAAAACCTACCGACCAAGGCCAAAGTAGCCCCAATCTACCTTCCCCTAATCTTCGGTATTCTGAGGACACGA
This sequence comes from Carex myosuroides, assembly GCA_028015225.1. Classification (NCBI taxonomy): domain Eukaryota; kingdom Viridiplantae; phylum Streptophyta; class Magnoliopsida; order Poales; family Cyperaceae; genus Carex; species Carex myosuroides. The sequence continues at coordinate 5,112,794 of CM051483.1, forward strand.
TACGGGCCCTATCTCGGCCTGAGAGATGGACCCTCCTCCAACATTTTTCCGAGAAAGATTTGGATTGGATGCTCGCGAATGAGGACTTCCAAATCGGTGACCTTCTTGACCTAATCCTTGCTAACGCACCCTCGTTTACCAGGGAAGACGAGAACGACATTTCTAGATTCAATCTCGAGCCCAAGTTGCGTAAGTGCCGCATCTGCCGTAAAAAAGAAGACAAGCACGAGATGGTGAAATGTCGGGGATGCCGTGAGTGGAGTTGCTTCACCCACTACAACATCCAAGGTCGGTCAGACCCTCGTCGCCGGTTTTGGAAGTGTGCTGGATGTTTATCACGCTATGCCGGAGGTCCAACGTTGTACACCGCCACTGAACCTGAGCTCATATCGGATAACCTCTTTGAGGATACCGACAATGACATGGTGTAAGTGTGATTTTCAACTTAAAAAACGACATCACACCCGTCTTTTTGTCAAACATGGACAGCGCGATGCTTGGGAGACGCGACATGACAGACATGGCATCAATAGTGGAAATATTCTACCAGGCATCCCATGTTTTCATATACCATGTTTAGTCTAATTAGGCGTTGTATGATTTCGATATTTTACTAGATCGAGGCGTTGTATGATTTCGATGTTTTCTTATATGTAGGCTTATTCTACTACTGTAATATCAATGATTCCTTGCCATTTCTACGATTTCCTTCTTTTACTAATCTTTTACTAATCTCGGACTAAATTGGATACCATGTCGCAATTAAAAAAAAAAAAAAAAAAAAAAAAAAAAAAAAAAAAAAAATTTTGTTACAGCATACACTAACGTCGGTGTTAAAATTCCTCGACGCTAAGTACGCTCAATTGTATCGGGTTATTCCGTATGATAACACATGAACTATCGGATCCATACCGAGATAGGTATAAGTTAACATGTTGGGTCCGTAACAAGACATGCACCCGACAAATGTCACACCCGAGCTATTACAGCACGACTAATATACAAATGTCGGTAATAGAAACCATGTTTTATGAATTATTCACCTTCAAGTCGAAAGCATCTCGCCGATGCATTCCGACTTCGGGGGCTAATGATAGGGCCATGTTCCACAGGCCCTTTTACTTGTTCCAAACTGGGCCATGAAAGACTGGGATTCGGACCTTAACAAGGCCAACCCGACGTCATATGAAAAAGCCCAAAAACTCGTTAAGCCGGGGCCCAATATGCCGGCCCCAAACCAGAGCCTCAAAATAGGCCCAGGTCAACCGACATACGGGATAGCCGGGAAACGGCTAGCTTAATGCCCACGTCCCAGTAACGGCTGACATAACTGCCCACGTTCTCCATAAACGCCCGAGATGGCAGTTATGGCTGGACGATATATAAGGCAGTGATTCCCATGAAACGGGGGACGCAATTTCTACTAAGAGAGAGATCATACAGGTCAGAGTCCGAATCTCTCATCAAATATCCCGAGTTCCTAACTCGATCCACATCTCGGCCTGCCATTCCTTGGCAGGACGAATCCAGCCCAGCCCAAAAAACTTCCATACGGCCTCATCTCCCGAGATAGGACGTATCACATGATATTTGTAAAAGGTATTGTAACATAATTTGTAACAATTTTACATATAATATTTCAATGACTACATGATTGTTTTTTTGTTGGTTACAAATATATATACATGATCTTTTCCAATTCGGCACTATGGTTATTTTTTTAAAGATAAATTTTGTGTCCATGTTAATATTACATGATTGAATATATGTATTCTTAAGATGATCTGGACCACATTTATTAACAAATTTATTTATTGTTAAGAGAAGACCCTTTGAACCACGTCTACGTGCATAAATTTCCATGAAGCTAAGAACATTTGGAGCCATTGGTACCATTTTGTAAATTCTGTTAAAAACAGACGCTAATTTTGATTAAGCGTAAATATTACGGTGATGGGGCGGTGATTATTTTGGACTAAATTATGTGAATTACATCTATTGGGTTGTTGAGTAAATTTTCAGTAAATTTACATTCATATTTGCAAATCATCACAACATAATTTTCTCTATCCACTTGAATCACTAAACAATTCCTTTACCCATTCTGCCATTCATATCATGAAAATATAATATAATTTTTTGTTCAACAAAAATTTTGGATTTTGTTCACCATTAAAAAAAATGTGTCAGGTTGCCCTAGGTAAGGTTACATGCAAGGTAATTGATAACTAATAGTAGAATTCAATACAAAATCTCCTTTTTCATTATTACCAGGTTAGATCGATGCATTGAATTTCATCACTTCTTGAGAAAGGAAAAAATCTTAACAAAGGATTGATTTTCGACAGTTGAGTTCTCCGCAACTAGTTCGTTTGGAATTTAGCAATTTTCTTGTTATAGATTAATTGTGCCACAAAAATTTACCCTCTTTATATAAAAAGAACGGTTTAAAAGAGAGAACATGCACCTGTTGTATACTTTTTTGGCCAGGGTGGTCTTGCCAAGACCACCAGTACCCACAATCGAGAGCACCGTGCGCCTCGAAATCTTTCTATCAAGCAGCTGCTCGATAATCTTTTCCTTGTCATCCTCAAAGCCAACAACTTCTGGATCATCAACCATATCAGAAGGTTCTGAATCATCAACATCATCTAGAGCGCCAAGCTTATCCTGAATTCCCAACTGGATTCCGCGCTTCAAAATCCAATTGAGATTCTTTGTGATATCTATTGGAAATTTAATCGGATTGTGGTTTAGTAGAAGACAAGAGTTATACTTTAAATTTTTTTTTATTTAAGAGAGTACCAAATTGTAAAGTACAATAGCTTGATGTATATTCTCTCTCACACACCTTCCTCATTCACACATCTCATATGGACCTCTAACCTAGTAATTTATACTAGGTTTATATCTCGAATATTGTACAAGATACAAAATATTAAAATAACATATATAAGAAATTTCCAGCTCAATCCTCTTAATCGACAATATAAGTCGGTAGAAGTTTCTAGATTTGTACATATATATAGATTCTTTTACCGGTTTTGGATAAGTTGGTTTAGCAGTAACTTGAATAATCTTGATTTAAACAATACCTTCGAGCTTGGCAGGCAGGTCGAGCATGTACATTTCATAATTTCTTTTAACATCCGTCGTAATTTTCGTCTTGAGTTTTCTGAACAAGCTGTTGGAACTTGCTGCACGATTTTCTTCAATCTTTTCCCGGAAGGTACCAATCACAGTAGCTATTGTGTTGGCAATTCGTCTGACCTCGTCCAGCCACAGTGTTACCAATTCATTTTCGTCGCGTTTGGAATCGGCATCTCTTAGCAAAGCTTGGATAAAGAGAAGCTCCATCTCCATCTTTTCGATCTGCCCAGGCACAGCCTGCAGTTCTCCATATTTCTCGAGCAAGAGAGCAGAAAGGTTTGACAAAGCAGAGCTCACAGCTGAGGTCACAACTTCTGCCATCTATTTCTGATTGTGGGAAGTGTCTTTCGTTTTCTTTTTCTTTTTTTTCAATGGGAGAGGGTGGGGAGAGGGGTTGAGAGTGAATTTTACTTTTTTGGCAGAGATTATTGATAGACAAAGCAGCATGAGTGGTTATATTATATATAGCTATACAGAGCTTGGCGCAGTTTTAAATTTGAGAAACAAACAATTGGAAGATTTTTTATTTTCTTTGGGCGGTGCTAATGTCAAAGCTTCTCAAAATAAAATAAAATAAAATAAAATTAAATTAATTAATTAAAATTTTGTCATCCAGATCTTGATACACTCGGTTTTAACATATTTCGATTCACATGTACAAATAAATTCAAATTCTACACTCTATTTAGCAAGGTTTTGAAATATGTCAAATACAGGCAGCGTATCTATGGGACCTAGATGTGACATGTCAATAGTTCTTGAGGAGAACTTGATTGCATTAAAATAATTTTACCATGAAATATTAATTCTTTGTGTTACAAAATATTTCATTAATGTGATAATAAATTATTATAACCAAATAAATAATTGTTTTCGTACATTAAACACAACCAAATAATAATAAAAAATAATAATAATAATAATAATAATAACAATAATAATAATTATAGAGTAGGGTTAAAATGCCCCACTGTTTTTTTGCCTCATGTGCCCCAACATTATTATCTCTATTTTCAAAGTCTAAATAATCAATCTGAACCGTTCAACATGATCTTCATACTAAAATGTGCTTTGATAACAAATTTTAGAATTTTTAGAATTTTTTTACTAATTGTTTAGAGAGGTACAAAATCACTATTTCTGAATGGTCCAGAATTTTCTAAAAACAGTGATTTTCTGCCTATCTTAAAAAATAATAAACAAATTTCAAAAAATCTAAAATTTAGTATCCAAAAACATTTTAATATGAAGATCATGTTGAGAGGTTCGGATCAACTGCTTAAACTTTGAAATAGAAATAACAATATTGGAGTATAATGGAGCACAAAACCAATGAAGCATTTTAACCGTACTCATAATAATAATAATGATAATAAAATGTATTGCAGACAATTTCTATAATTACAACTAAATTAATTTGTTGAAAGGATAAGATTATTTTCCCATCTAACAACTCTATTTGTTGGTCATATGATCATATTCTATTTTTGTTTCTACACATGAGCGGCTGGCTAGAAAGATGCGATCTGACCTCGACCGAATCAACTCAATTAAATAAATGAAGGAAGTAGATCTCGAGATCTGCCATTGAGTTCGACTACTAGTGAATTGAATACAAATAATCAGCTGGCAGTGCGCTGGCCGTGATGTGCTATGTGAATAAAATAACTGAATTCATCACACAAAATAAATAAAATGAATGCATCTCAGATCTACCTCGAGCAATGCTGCATGGCTTGCAATGTAGTTGAATTATTCACACCACGTGAATGCTTGGTTTCTTTGAAGATCTACCTCATTCTCTGCCGCGCATCCCGTTTGCTGCATGATGTATGGATGGGTGGATTTTTCAGAGAACTTTTTTTTTTTAAAATTTATGCACAGCACTAGGGTGTCAACCGGTACGATATGGATCGGGTGGAGATATTTTCATATCCGTACCCATTATGATAATGGAAAAAGATCTTTACCCTTACTCATTTTCCGAATACAGTACGGATCGGGTAAACGGATATATAAGCACCATTGGTATCTTAAAAAAATAGCCGTAATATTATAAAATATTATAAGAAATTTAACAGAATACATGAGAATTATTAATTATATAAGAAGTTTAAAAGATGAAGGTATTTGTTCCATTCATTACAATTTACAATGAAGAAAAAAAACAAACGAGTTTGTGCAAAAAGGCCCATAAAAGGGTTAATTTTTCAGATGCCCTTCAAGCAATAAAAATCCGCCCCTATCTTCATCCTCTCTCACAATTTAGACGAGAACAACAGAAGAGGAGAAGAGGGAAAAAAAAAAAGAGAAAATCAAACTCCGGAAGCAGATTTTTGTAAGTTTTTTTATTTCTTTAATTTTAAATTATTTAATTATTTAATTTATGTTAGACTTATATAGGATTATTATTTTTTAAATTGTAGTTTGTTATTCAGACAACGAAAATAAAAAATAATATGTGTGAAAAATTTTGTTGGAGGGAAAATCCAATACAATGATGATGAGGTCTTTTACGGTACCAGGCCAAAATACTCAATTCCCGGTAACCATGAATCATAACTTTGATTATCTTCAGAATGAGATTTATAAACTCGTTGGGTATACCGTTAGTCAAGCAAATTTGGAAATCCAAACCGGGTTTAACATGTCTACTGAAGGCCAACGGGACTACCAATTGGTACCAGTAACAAACCTGCCATCGTTGCCAATGATTTTAAGAATTGTGGCATCCTTCTCACAAAGGTTACCGGTTGTGGAGTTATATGTAGAATTGGAACCGAATCATGCCGGTTTTAATTCCCAATTTGATCTGAACAGTCAGGCCCTTGTACCCAGTCAAATTCCTGAATCTCGAACCCAAGCCTATGATGGTTGTGAGCTATCCACAACAACGGGCTAAACGTGTCTTACAGTAATTTAATCTCTCTCTCCTTGATCAGGTACTTTGTCTGCCATACTACAAAACCGTGGATTTTATTAGCGGTTTGGAGATCTTTTGAAATCTTGTTAAACAGGGTGTAAAATTTGAATTTTTTTTTTGGATATTAATAAAATTTTTGGGTTTATTACAGATGTGTGGATTAATATTTTTGAAATTTTCAAATACAGGCAGCGTATCAATGGGACCAAGATGTGACATGTCAATGGTTCTTGAGGAGAACTTGATTGCATTAAAATAATTTTACCATGGAATATTAGTCCTTAGTGTTACAAAACATTTCATTACAATATATTTGCAATCAGCAATTAAGTTTTTCCTTGAAATAATTACGACTATTGGAATTATAATTTGATTACAAACAATGTGATAATAAATTATTATAACCAAATAAAAAATTATTTTCTACATTAAACACAACTAAAATAAAAATAATAATAATAATAATAATAATAATAATAATAATAATAATAACAATAATAATAATATAATTTCTATAATTATAACTAAATTAATTTGTTGAAAGGATAAGATTATTTCCCCAACTAACAACTCTATTTGTTAGTCAAATGATCATATCCTATTTTTGTTTCTACACATGAGCGGCTGGCTAGAAAGATGCGATCTGACCTCGACCGAATAAACTAAATTAAACAATTGAAGGAAGTAGATCTCGAGATTTGCCATTGAGTTTGACTAGTGAATTAAAATGCAAATAATCAGCTCCCAGTGCGCTGGCCGTAATGCGCTGTGTGAATTGAATTCGATCGTATCCTCTGCATTAACTCAAAAAAGAATCTTTTGAGTTAATGCATCTGGACTGTTTAATTTGTTTTAAGATCCGTACAAACTAGATATGCACTAATATTGAAGGATCTCCATGCTTATAGGCTGAGATCTACCTCATTCTCTGCCGCGCATCCCGTTTGCTGCATGGTGTATGGATGGGGGGATTTTTCAGAGAACTTTTTTCCTTTAATTTATGCCGCACGCTGTATAAATTTTTTAAAATTTAGGCAACACTTTTTTGAAGATATTAGTGTTATCTTTTTCAGAAAAATGCAGGATGAACAAACAAAATATACTTTTTTGGGCACTTAATATATTTAGTATGCATCCTAATTTTATATTATTTGAATCATGCAGGTTCATCTGTCTATCTCCGACAAGGGGAAACCATCAAACATTTGTTCTCTGAATGCTCTATGGCCTTGGCTGTATATACAACACTTACTGGTAAATTCGGATTACCAGTAAGAAATTGGAAGAGGGTTCTACAATCGGAGAGTGCACACAGATGGATTGTGCAAAGGAATGTAGATTTGAAGTCGCGGGAAATTTTGCTATTAGCCATGTTTATTTGTTGGAGAGAAAGATGCAATAGAATTTTTAGAGATCAATCTAAAAATGTCCAAGAATTGGCTGAAGAAGTTCGAGAGCAGTGGAAGTTTGCACAGTGATACAAGAAGAGTTTTATTTTTGCAATTCTGTTTTTTTATTTATTTCTAGGTTCAACCATGTTGAATCTTTTTTATGTTAATCTTGTCGGAACAGGTTTCATATTGTAACCTTTTTTAATAAAGCAAACAGGGACCCGATTCCTGTTTTTTCTCAAAAAAAAAAAAAAAAAAACTTTTTTCACGCCTTGTTATAGCATGATCTTAATCATATATAGACATGATGTACCTGTTTCACAAAATGAAGTCGTTGTCAGTAGGTGTGGATGCAAGATTTTAATGAGGGTAACACAAGAAATTATCGAATCAAGTTTAAATAGATAATTTGGTTCAAACTCATTAAATTTTATTTTTTTCTTTCGAGTCAGCGGAGAAGAGCAGAGGAAAGGCGATAGACAGGCGCAGCGAGGAGAAATGTGTATTTTTTTGTTTCGTTTTTGTCTCGAGTCAGAGATAGACAGGCGCAGTGAGGAGAAATGTGTATTTTTTTTTTGTGCATTTCAAAAGTCCGTAGGCACATGACATAGTTCAGTAGATAAAGATTTTCACTGGTACAGAGGCATTCCTTACATGTTATTCTCTAAGAACATTTTCAAAAAAGGAAGAGAAACTAAACGGCAAACAATTATAATCTTTATGTGAAGTCCTTTCTTCATCAAACTAACAAAATCTACTCTAATTACTATTTTGTATAACTTGCTCTGAATTTCTTTTGCGCTAAATGAAATAACTTTTTTATCAGTAAAATGAAAATATTTTGAATTATATTGGTAACTTTTTTTAATTTTAAATTTATAGAGGTGAAAGCATTATTAATAAACTAATTCCGCCTCTTACTGCGGTGAAGGCATTATTAAAAAATAGTTAAAATAGCTTAGCTCTTAAGAAAATGTGTCTTTCTAGAAGGCCCATCAAGAATTTGCGTTCTTCTAGAAGGCTCATGAGGAAATCGCTTACTTTTAGGAAAGTCCACGGATCGTGCGGCCTCAAGGCATGCTGCATGTGGTATAGAGGAGGTCGCAGGGATTCCTAACTTAGCGGATTTTCTTTGTATTTTCACCATTTCGCATGTTGTGCATTTCGTGTGAGGTGTTGCATGCTCCATGTAATGTCTCATTTTGACGCCTTATTCAGAAATCGCCTAAATACGACACTTTTACTTTGTTTTTGCCCAAAGTATACAACTTTCTCAAAAACCTGCCAAAAAGACCTAAAAACATGTTTGCAGTAAATAAATCGGAAAAATGGCTACTTTGCATTCGCATTTCGCCATTTTTCGAAAGAAAAGATACTGATTTCCGTTATATGTTTTGGCTTCATCACATCCCAAGATTAAACTTTTGTTCGTCCTCAAACAAAATAAGCAAAAGCTACTCGATAGGTCGGCTAAAAATTGGCCGTTGAATAAATTTTTTGAAAATATTGATTAATTTTCTAATAATTAACCTAATACAAAAATGTCTACTCAATTCATAATAGTTGTACTTGATGAAAATTTACCAGGATGATGTTAAGAGAAACTTGTCTTAACATCATCATGGTAAAAGAAATCTTAAAATCAATCAATACTCACTTTTCATCCTTCTAAATTTTTAATCCCTTCTTCGAGCTAAAATTTTATAGACTAAGTGTGTTAGTAGAATGAAACTTTATTGATAAAAGTAAATTGCAAGAAAGTAAATACACCGTACTCAATTTGGCTTTACCCTTCTAGCGCATAGATACAAACAAGAGGTTATGCGTTCCGAATGTACCTAAGGATTTCATCGGGTGATTCTTCTAGCGCATAGATGCAAACGAGAGGTTATGCGTTCCGAATGCATCTAAGAATTTCATTGAATCCCAAATTGAAACATTGTGGTGGGGACCTATTTTGCGTCCTCTTCTAATAATTGATATTTTTAGATTTTTGGTGGGACACATTTTATGTCCTCTTTTAGTACTAGTTGTATCTACTATGAATACACGCAATTTCTAGATTTATATATATCTAAAAATTATCTTTTATAATTTTGCCAAATTATCGGGGTCACAATTTAAAAAAGTTGTGCTTAGAAATATTCTCAACTTTAAGAAATTTTTGCTTACATAATGCATAAGGAAAATCATCTTCTTTTTCAATAAAATTATTGTTAGCCTTAGCCTTTCCATGTCCAAAATTTCAATGAAGTGTCTTGAAGACTATGCTATTTTTTCATTTTGGAATTGCATCAACAAAATTGGATAAGTATAATGCTTTCAAAAATTTCAAAATTTCATGTGTTTTCATGTGATGACTCTACCTAACCTACACTTTATGCAATCTCAAACAATTAAGTTTAATCATGCAAGACTCTATTTCTATAACTTCGGTAAACATCCTGACAAGCTTGTAATCTCAATCTATTAAGTTCATTCATGCAAATCCTATTCGTGGTCAGGTAAAAAACCTAGTTATACCCCTAAAAAAAATGAAAAAAATTGACCCTAAAACCTAAGATACAAGGGTTCAGTCCCCTCACCTAAGCGTTAACCGTGCATTGTCCCTAATGCAAAGGTAAAATCTTCGAAGAATATCTCGAACCTTGGGTTAGAACTTACAGTCAGAATTGACGAGGTATGCCGTCGAAGAATGAACCTTCTTTGGCACCATAACTCCTGAAAAATTCGCTCGCGTTAATCATTAGAGCTCTATGAAACTCTAGGCTTTCAAGCCTGCACTTGATTCCTACGAGTTTTTCCATGGTTGGGCACTAGTGAAGATGATCTGGTCTCATGGAAGTACCAGGTTCAGAGACGGTGGTTGATCTGTGATGTTCTTGGCTGAACATGTTGGATTTGTCGCGATCTAGAAAGCCTGCGGCATAGGTTGAGGTTGCATGCGGCATACGTGATGCCATAGGCGTTGCCTCCGTTTGGCTCAGCTGCCTATCTGCGTCCGGCGTCGGGATGGCCGCATGAGGCATAGGTGATACCGCACGATCTACAGGCTGTACAAAAACTTCGCGTGCAGGTGGCCCGGTTGTCTCCTAATCTGGCGTGTTGACTGCATACATCTTTTCAGGTAATGCTAGTGCCTGACTAGGTACCTCATATGGCTTGCTCCTCCTTTTAGATCTGATGCGATGCTCCGATCTAACACTTCGTCCTTCTCTTGCTTGTGAAGGGTCTCGAGTATACATAATGACTTGGTTCGCTTGTTGATGATCCTCCTCTAGTTCCTCAATAGGTTCACCTTCTAGGGTTTGATGATGATCTACATTTGGTTTGTTGATAGGTTCATCTTCCAAAGTTGTGGCGGGTTTGCTTGAAAAAGGTTAGACGGGGTCTGAACGGATTAAACCTAATAGCCTATCTGCCATGCGGACGTAAATATGGATGTGCTTACTTCCATTATGGTATGCGGTGTATACTTGATCATTGTTGATCAAATATTTTAAGTTGATGCATGGATCGCCGTCTAATTCTTTTTCAAGTATGCCGACTTGTAAGTATTTTGCGAGGAGGATGACATATGCGCCTATAGTTATGTCAATATTTTTACGTTTCTCCTTGGCCACCTTCTTGAGGTGGTCAACAACGAAGAACCCTATGTTGGGTGGCCATTGTTGTTAATGTCCCTTCATTTGAGCAAGAAAGATAATGCCTCTATCATCTACCTTTGTGTTGAATTCTCGAGTTGGAAAGATAGAGTTCGTCAAGAGCACAAGCGCACAATCCTACCGTGTAGTATAATTGGGGTGTTGATTCTATGGATAGTGTATTAGATTTCAAACAATTTTCACTAGTCTAGGTTATCGGGGGTTTTTAAAAGTTTTATGCGGTGGCACTAATTGCGATCAAGGTTAAGGTTAAACAGTAAATAGAGAACATCTAGGGTTCATTTCCTATCCTTCTTAATTATGCAAAGTATAAATTTCGATGACTCTCTCGGTCGCATGCGGCACTGTCACTGTCGCATGCAACCTAGATTGTCCCATAGCTACCCCGCATGCCGCACTGTCAATACCCGCAGGGCGTGCTGGGTGTTTGTTTATGCGATTTGAAATATTTTCTGATGTTGCGAACGACTTTTGGGCTACCAAGACTGAAGTATTTTAGGTACGCAATTATATTATTTTATAGTCAGATGGTTAATTAAATTGAACAATTCGATTCAATGACGCGTAATTCAATAATATAAGCAATATTGTCACCCCTCATAGCTAGTGACTAGCCATAGACATTTACCACAGTTTTACTATCCTTACAGTCACAATTTTCAATATCCTCTACCCAACCGGTACTGGGCTCAGTTGAGGCCATTTACCATATGCGCGTAAGGGTCATGGATCAAAGTCTAGTCATGACCTAGACTTTGCAGTAATCAGTCAATTCAATAAAATTTGGTAACTGTGGAATCACTCAGTTACTTAAAACACGGAACAAACAATCGATAAACCATACCAAAATGACAAGTCAACAACTTACCAGTAATTCAGTTTCGTTTGTATCGTGTTGTGCATATGATGCAACAATTCAAATAATGCAGTCAATCAATTATTCAACATGCAAAATGAATACAATTTAATTCTTAGAAATGAATATCAAAACAAAGCCAATGAACCCCCGCACCACCTGATAATGTAGATCAAATAGAACGATCAGTCATTGAATATGAGTTGTTCTGAGCATGCAATCTCGTCAAGCCTCACTTCACAATATTTAAGCCTATGTCAAAGTAATATTTTCTCGATCATTACTTATAAAATATCATCACTAAACAATTCACATGTACTAGTAATTCATTAACTCGTGTATGATTGTTATTCATTGTTAATTAATGGCATCATGTACTGTGTACGTACTGGATTAATGATCCAATAGTGTACTGTTAACAAATCTAAGTCCACAGTGCAATGATTCCAGCTCTTGGCACAAGGCCCTTGTTCATTTTTACTTTTTTATTGTATAGCTAGGCCACTAGTATAGCGCCTTGTGAAACAAGCACCAAGGCGTATACAAATCATTGAGGTTTTGATTATAAACCATAAAGTTGAGATTGATTTCTATGAACAACTTCGATCTATATATAGTTCAAGAATTATCACCCAAGCAAGAAAAGAGAATAAAAGAATACTTGCAGTTATATAGACTCAAGACCGATAAGAAAACGGAGGAAAGAAAGAGAGACATATAGGAAAATATACACCATCACACTATTAAACATATTTTTAATGCAATCACCATAAATTTGCGAAGTTTTAGATCCATCGGTTAGGAGAGACAAAATAAGAAGAGATGAATACCAATAGCTGCGCTAACTGTTGTGGGATAGAGAACACCCGACCAACAAATTTCAAATTAAAGAATGAAAGACAACTCTCTCGGTTTCATTGTGACTAAAGAAAGGGAGATGGGTTATACAAGACAGAGAAAAATATATGAGGTAATATCTAGAAAGCATACAGCTCACTCAGCACCTCGCTGGAGTGAGGAGAAGTCGCCACACAAGGAGATTGAAATTTTCACAATTGATCGAATGACAGGTGGGGTCCTTTATCATAATATTGTTTATTTCAGTTTTGATTTATTTTTGCATTCTAGATTTTTAGAATTCAAAGGTTTTTATTTTCTCAATATTTCAAAAGTTACCAATTTATATAACAAATATTTAGATAGAGATACTCCAATTTGAGTTTTCATAAGAGAATTTAAGAAAACATCAATTTTATTTTTCGTTTTAAAAAGAAATATTAATTCTGATCACATCTGTGAACTCATCGGTGATCAATGTGTCACAATCTCGTCCCAATAATTCCTTATTAAGTGTGAAAATATGATTTAACACCATTTTGCAGAAGTAATATTTTTTTGTCTAAAAAATTTAACTTGTGATTTCAATTTTTTTATTACTATATTTGGAAATAACAATATAAAATATTTTTTATATATAATTTTATTTGATAAGATTATCACATGTTTTCTTATTCCAACTTTTGTCATGTCAAGTAGATAAAAACAAGGGATTTAAATAACGTGTTAGATCCAACTCAATTACATTTTACTGGGACGTTCGGTAACAAGGAATTTTTTTTTTTGGATAAAAGACATTCAAGATGCCCATTTCATTTCCATGAAATTGGATAGTTAACTTACAATCAAAAGATCAGAGATCTGAGATCAAGTAGTAAATTCTAAAGTGCTCTAGCACCGAACAAAACACAAACGCACGGCGTTTGACATGCCACCAAAACACTGTAATAGTAAAAATCCAACTAAAAACTAAACCACAATTCAGCGAACTTTGGTAAAGTAAAGATCCTAATTTGTATTCTATATAGAACTCAAGGTTCGGCTTCATGGTGAGTTATCATCCTCCATCTGCAGGGGCATCAGGCCTCCTTGAGCATCACCCGTAACAAGGAATTCAAAGTGAAAGATTAAGAGTTTAAGGAGCGTTAAGAAACTGATGTTCGGTTGTCTTAATATGTGACTGAAAGTTAAAGAAAGTAAAGGAAGGAATAAAGATGCCTTAAGATTCAGACAAAATGAGGCTAAAGGATATAATCTTAATCCGCGCTAAAGAATCAGTTTTTGACAGAATTAAGCGACTAAAGAAGCTAAAAAAAGCAGATTAAGTCTTAAAGAGACTTAATCCTCATTGCTGAACAGCCCCATTATTGAGTATAGGTGAAACTATCGGAGAGTGATCGATGTGTACCTACCATTTAAATTTTCCGTTTAAATAATTAGCTGCGGTCAGACTTTCGGTGTGAAAGAAAGTAAAGTAAACACATCAATTATTTATTAATTATTACCTAGCAAAAGGTTAAAAGACACCACCAACTATCAAACACTGTAACAGAGACCAAGACTCTGATTATTGTTTCTTTAAGGTCATTTGATGTGCAGGAAAATAAACAAAAAATAAAAAATTGTACAATTTTCATATCACATGTTGGTGAGTAGAGAAAAATTACTTAATTTTTGGAAATGGTGGAGAGTAGAGAAAATTTAATTATTTTTCTTCACAAATTTTTTATATAACTTTTTGCCGAAAAATGTAAGAAAAAAACTGTAGAAATACTTTCATATCACACCGGCATTTTTATTAATATCCAAAGTTAATTACAAATTAATAAATATACCCATAATGCGCCAGTTTTTCAAAAAATGGCCGATTTGGACATTTTTAGAAAGACAGACACATTCTGGGTATATTTATTAATTTGTAATAACTTTGGATATTAATAAAAATGTCGGCATATCACATGTTTCCATTATTGCTTTTTAAAAAAAAAAGTAGTAATAAGAATCCACAATTATTATTTATAAAACTCAATTTATGCATGCATTGAGACAAGTGACCCCCCTGACACTTTTTTAAATTTCTCTTACTTAAATATGTGTTAACCACTTTGACAATATATTTATTTTTTAACGAAAGTCCCACTAACTCTCCCTTCCACTTAGTTACTCTCCTTTGTTTTATTCTTTTGATAAATCCGCATGGCAACACCTCTCTTTGACCACCTAGATCTGATTTAGCTCTCCCTTCTCTTGCGTTGTTAAACTGGAGGTGAGTATTGATGCGGGTAGAAGAGTAAGAGGGGCCCTCTTCGGAAGTTGATTAGGTACATATTACATCAATTCTCAACGACCCGTTTCTTTATTATAAAAAATGACCATACGCCACAGCCCGCAGGAAATCAGAGAGAGCTCCTCTCCAAGTTTAAAAAAAAAAAAAAAGTAGAGCGCGCTTTTCGAAAAGGAGAGGGAAAAGAGACAGTCAAAGAGAGCTTTTTCGAAAAACAAAAAGAAAAGAGAGCGCCTTGACAGCCTCAGCCTCCGCCTGAATTTTTTAAAAGAAAAGAGAGAGAGAGAGGCTTAGGGTTTAGGGTTTAATTAACAGCCGAAAAAGCAGCCGCCTACGGGGAATTCGTTGGAGTTATGCTCGAGTGAAGGACTCCAACGGGTAATTAACAGTACACGTCAGGGCCACAAAAGGAAGTAAATGGCCACAAAAGGAAGGCGGGCCAAAGGCTCACAGCCCGTAATACCTTTCAAGCTGGGCCTAGCAAAACGAAGTCCAAAAAGGCAACATATCAAGGCTCAACAAAACCAGTGGATCTGGGACTATCTCCTGATGGATTCTACCAAGTCCATGTGGCTTACGGTCCAAGAAGAAAATGTAGCGGTGTAAGCAGTACAATCAGATTAGCAAGATGTGATATTGTTTGTATTCAGAAATCCAAATTAAATGAATTTGATTCAAATTATTTTTTGAGTTTTTTTCCGAGTTTCTTTGAGAAATAGTGTCTTCATTAATGCAATAAATACCTCGGCCGGATGCCTGATCTCTTGGAAAAAAAACTATACACCCCTAAACTCATGGTCGACAAGACACACATGCTCGGTTGCCCTTAGGCAGGACAACTCGGGTAAGATTTTTAAGATGACGAATGTCTATGGTCCAAGTGATGATGCTCTCAAACCAGAATTTTTAATAGAATTGGCAAAGGTGGCAGAGCTAATTACCAAAAAATGGATTTTGGTGGGTGATTTCAACTTAGTGAGATGGCTAGATAGGTCGGGTGACTTCAGAAGTAGCCTGTTTAATGAACTACTATTGCGTCTACAACTCGTAGATGTTGTAGAATTTATGAGTTGAGACAGAGAAGTTTGAATGAGAAAATGAATTATTTCATTCTGCTGCTTTCATGTTACAGTGGGCTATTTAAGCTGAAAATAAAGTGAACAATAACGGTTGCCTATTTGCTGCCTATTTACCTATTTTCTGATCCTATACTAAGTACAAATGGTAACTTACTAAAAATGTACATAAAGATTGAGTTACTTTTATCTATAATTAGTAACTCTCTTTTTATACATCTAAACCCTATGATGGATATCCTAAATGGATCTGAGGGTAATTGGATCCAATTAGTCCCTTTTCTCAACACTCCCCCTCAAGCTAGGGTTGTAGATGTTGATTAACCCTAGCTTGCTCGTACTATTCTCAAATGGTTTCGGATCTAGACCCTTGGTGAATACATCCGCCAATTGTTCTTCACTTCGTACATAGGGAGTTTCGATTTCTTTGGGTTGAATTTTTTCTCGAATAAAATGACAATCCACCTCTATATTTTGTTCTTTCGTGAAATACCGGGTTGGATGCAATGTGCCGTGCCGCTTGATTATCACAAAACATCTCTATTGGTTCTTGAATTTTAATTCCAATATCTTCAAGGAGTTGTTTGATCCATGTTAATTCACTAGCAGCTGACGCCATGGCACGATATTCCGCCTCGGCACTTGATCGTGCCACCACGTTTTGTTTCTTGCTTTTCCATTTGACTAAATTTCAGCCTACAAACGTGCAAAAACCGGTTGTTGATTAAATGAGAGCTTTATTTTTCATACCATGCTCTTGGAGAATGCTTCAATCCGTAAATTGACTTCTTTAATTTGCAAGCTAAATCACAATTTTGGTCTTTTTCATAACCGGGTGGTAATGACATATACACCTCTTCTTCAAGTGTCCCTTGAAGAAATGCATTTTTAACATCCATTTGGTACAATTTCCACCCTTGGTTTATCGCAACGGAAAATAAAATTCTTACGGTGTTTATTTTTGCAACGGGTGAAAATGTTTCATAATAATCTATACCGTATGTTTGTGTGTAACCTTTAGCAACCAAGCGTGCCTTGTACCTTTCCACGGTACCATCGCTTTTATATTTAATTTTGTATACCCATTTGCATCCTACGGGTTTTTTATTTTTGGTAATTGAATGATTACCCAAGTTTCATTTTTTCAAGGGCTTTTAATTCTTCTTTCATGGCATTGTTCCATACGGAATTTTTTATGGCCTCCTCATAGTGGTTTGGTTCTTGTTCTTTTTCAATTGAGGTCAAGAAAGTTCTATGGTTGGAAGAGCCATTACTATATGTAATAAAATTTTGGATAGGATATTGTACCTTGTAGGTTATAAAATCCCTTGGCCTTCCCAAATGTTGTGTTGTTCGAATCGACCTTCTTATTGGTGTTTCTTCTATGATTTGATCTCCTCTATTTGAATAAATTTCTTCTATTTTCTCCTCATTTTCACTTTCATTTTCATTTTCGGTTGGAATTTCAATTCCATTGGTCTTACCTCTTCTATTGATGTTGAATTGGGGTAATGTAATTTTCTTGAAGGATTCTCTAATAAATTCCTCATGAATTTTTTCCTTGTAATATGGCTCATTTTCTAAAAAAGTTACATCCCTAGAAATGTATAATTTTTTCTCCTTAGGGTCAAGCATTTATATCCCTTTTTTGTGATGAATAACCCAAGAAAATAGCCTTAATAGAGGTATAATCCAACTTGTCCTGTTTCTTTTTATGTACATAACATGTACAATCAAATATTTTTAAATGCTCAATATTAAGCTTTGATAAAGAATTTCTAATGGGCTCTTATAATCCAAATAGCACTTGGCAATCTATTTATTAAATATGTTGCGGTGAGAACGGCATCCGACCAATAAGTTTTTGGTACATTATTTCGAAATAAAAGTACTCGAGTCATTTCAAGCAAGTGTCTATTTTTTCTTTCGGAAACACCGTTTTGTTGGGTGTATAACATATGTTGTTTGATGTAAAATTCTCTTTTCTTTAAACAAGTTTGAGAAATTTTGGTTTATAAATTCCGTTCCGTTATCGGATCTAAAAGTTTTAATTTTTACTTCATATTGATTTTCTATAAAATTATAAAAATCTAGAAATTGTGAGAATACTTCACTTTTATTTCTTAGTAAATATAACCAAGTTGTTTTAGAAAAATCATTAATAACATAACAAAATATTTGTATCCATTAAAAGAATTAATTGGGGCGGGGCCCCATACATCCGAATGAACCAAATCAAAATGTTTTTCGCTTTTACAACTTCATAATGTAAAAGGTAACCTGGTATGTTTTCCTAGCTTACATGTCTCACAACTACTATTATCTAATTTTGAAAAATTAAAAAGACTCTTTAAAGTCTTGTCGGAAGGATGCCCAGTTCTTCTATGCCAAAGTATGCTTAATTCTTCATTTTTGGTTACTAGTCAAGTGCCCACGCGTTGCAGTGGGGATTGACAATATTAATTTTGTAAAAGATTTAACTTGTGTTAGATTCATAAAAATATTTCTTTAAGAAGTATTTTTTTAATGTGTTTCTCTGAAGAGTGACAAAATTAATTTTAATAAAATTCACGTATCATTGATTTTGGAGAGTAGACTAATTGAAGGGGAAAAAAAATATATTTTTCGTTCTTTTAAATTTATATATATATATATATATATATATATATGGATATACAAGGAGAAATTCTTATTTATAACATTATATGAAATTCTTATCCATTTGAGCAATAAGGTTAAAGTTTTAAAATTAAGACTAAATTTGATAAATTTGAAAATTTCCATATGATTCAAACAATTTGCCCAAGTCACAGTGAAAGAAATCATTATTATTTATTATCAAACTTTTAATGCGTTTAACAAGCATTTATCTTTCTTTTAAATCCATGGCATAAGTTGAAAGTTATTTGCTTTCAACAATACCATCAGGATCTTCTCCATGGTCATCTGATCCGATGTCACTTGGTGTTCTGTCAATGATAAATTGATTGAAACTACCAACAAAAGAAGAACGGCCGCATATGCCCATGGAGGGGATGAGGCTCACTTTGAAATCCGCAGTAGGCGCCGGACCAATGCAAGATTGAGCTTGTCGCCGGCGCTGGAGCTAGTGCTAGGCTTCCTGCTGAAGCTCCTCTTGAGCATGCCGAGGGGCCCAGAAAAGACCGTTTTGACTGAAAACACAGAAAGAGAAGGGAGGGAGAGATTAATCCTAAAATATTGCATAAAAGGAAACTTAGAGAGAACCGAATAATTGTAATTTTACTTAAAAATAAGTCTAAAGTTAATTTTGACAATTGTACCTCAACTCTTCCTTCGTATGAGATGGGGGTTCCACCTTTCACATTGGCCAAAGTTTTGGGAGTAACCTAAGGGACATAAAGACGTAATTAATAATTCCATTTCTAAAAACCGTCAGACTAACAAATGTGCAAAAATTATTTGTATACCTCCATGCAGTACTCATTCTGGTTGTTAATCAGGTGATTCAGGATTTCTGCAGGATTTAGTAAAAAATACAACAAACAATTAGCCAAAAGTACTTCATGCCAACTGAAACTGAGCGGAGAAATAATGAATTGAAGCTGTTAAGAAGCATACTTAGGTCAACTATTGCTCCCAAGTTGTCTGCATTAGCAACAAAAACATACTCCTTGCCCTGCCAAAGGATCAACTACAAAATTAGTCTTCCGATTTCAGTGACATCGCAACCCCACCCATAAAAGTGAATGTCACACTTGGAAATACTGAATCAGCACCGGAAGGAAAAAAAAAGTTGAATTTGAGTTATTTTATTAAAGCAAAATTAACAATAATAATTCAAGGATCAATTTATATATAATTAATGGATATCAGTAAACTTAAATAACAAAAAAACATAGTTTCCATAAATTTATAAAAAAACAAACTTCTAGAGTTTACCTCTTATCATATGGAGATCGAAGAGAGAAAAGAAAAGAGACGGAGGTCCAAGAGAGAAAAGAGGGAGGAGATCATCTTCTGGTTCTGGAGGAAGGTGGAAGTGGTGGAAGGCTGACGAAGGGGGTGAAGGTTTCTCTCTGGCGGTGATAAAGGGGGAGAGAGAAAGGAGGGGCGAAGCGAAGAGAAAAAAGACGGAGGAAGAGAGAAGAGATCCGCGTATTAGGTGGTTAGTAAAGGAGAAATGCGCGTAATCTGTGTGGTCTTGTGTGTAATAGGTTGATTATAACTAATTTCAGACTTGTACACAAATAGATATATAAAATATATGCATAGTATCTCATATTCAACAGAATGATTCTGAATCGTTGGATCTGCTGGATGGACGGCTGAGATTTTCTCTGGACAGATACACCATTCAGTCCCTTTTATCTCATGGTGCTATTATAGGAGTTATGACTATTAATCAAATTAAAGACAATTATTTTCAAATTATAAATGAATTACACCGAATCATAAATGTATGGATCAACCGCTAGAGCTATGAGGTCTTTCTTTCCAAGTATTTTCCAATCAAAACCTGCATCTTCTAATTTAATGCGACCTTTCAAATCAGTAGCTAATTTCTCTGCCACTCTTGAGCTTCCCGTGAAAAGGGTCATCTTTGGTTTTGCCTAAATTGAGATAAGAAAATTCAAATCACAGATGAAAAAAATATTTCTGAATTTCAGAACTCAATGTTGGAATTGTTTGCCTTCGAAAATAGACTTGCAAGTGTAGATTGAAAAAATACAATGAGAAACCAAAAGAAAGAAGCAATTATGTGAATTCTTACTGCATCCAAGTAGAGTTGCAAAAATTTACCTCAAGCAAGAGCTTCTTCATGGCTACACCATCAGAGTTGATAATATCAGCATCCTCTAGAGGTAAGCCACACTCATGTAGCAACCTCAGTATCTGATCCATCACTATGCTTACCTGTTTTTTCAATTATTAAACAAAATAAATGCAAGAACATAAATAGTGTCACTAAAAGATGAGGTCAATACAATTTCCTGGTGGTAGACTGGCACTTCATAAATAGTTATATCTAGGATGATATTGCATAATGTCAACCTTCAAGTTATTTACAGGCAGGAGATGCTTACGAATCCTTTCTTAAAAAAACAGACCTTGCTATCAACTTTAAGCACAGGTTTATTGCCCATGTAAAGTGCACCCTTGTAGAACATTAAAATGTAATATACACCCTTGTAGAACAAAATGTACCTTGTGAGATAACTCTGTTACTTCACAAATACAAAAATTATCCATCATACTTCTACTTTTCTTTACAAATAAACAATAATTTGACATTTTGCAAGATATTCTAGACCTAGTAAGAGACATTTGAAGATTTTCTTTTCTTTCTCACCTACAAATTTAACAAATAAAGAAACATTCAATTTTGCTCGGTTAATTAAATACTTTTTTTGTCCACATTTGAATTCATTTTTTTGTTATCAGTAAAAAAAAAGTATAACAAATAAGACAAGGGTAGAGATTTAGAAATTGCATCTGACCTATTCATGCCTTCAATTTTATAGCTCCATTATTCAAATTTGATTCTTCCTATCTAAATGTTATTCATGCCCATCAATATATATATATATATTTTTTTTTTGAGAGGGGTGGTGGTGGTAAATTTTTTAACTCAACATGACACATAAATGCCTGACAGAATACTTGAGGATTAAGGTTAAACACAACATGACATTTAAAAGATTGGATGGTATTTTCTTCGAAATTTCCAACTCAGAGCAACCAGATGCTTCACAAATTGAATAAAGGTTATGGCAATGGAACAATAACAGGATCCAAGTAGCAGCAACCAAACCTTCTTCACAAGGATGGAGCTAGAGGCAACTCACAGCAAGGTTGAATAGAAGGGCAATATGGGAAATGAATTGTTTGTGTTGAAGTAGCAGCAACTTAGGATTTTATTAATTAGTCACAAGTGACAGTAGTTTCTTTCATGCTTTATTTATGAAATTGTATCACAATTCTTTGAAAAAGTATACTTTATCTCACAAGTACTCAGTTCCTACTGTATCTCTCTACATAAGAGCTAAAAGCAGGGTTATATATTTTAAAAGAACTAAGGGAAGTGAAATAAGGGTTATCTCCAATCGCAGATCAGAAATATATATCATTCTGCAAAAGACTGAAATAATAAATCAAGACTTTACAGGAGCACTATGTGATTTTAACAGTAAAATTAAAACTTACAGGATGCCCAGAAATTTTTTGTATCCTCTTGTTATTACAACAACTAAAGTTCTCAGCTGTCCAGCTGTCGTTGCCAACATCTTCCCATCTAAAAAAAATTAAAGATGAAATTAAGAGTTTTGAGTAAAAAATAAATAACACTACTTGTTACCAAAAGAGGTAGAGAGATGAGATTGCTTTGGAGGAGACGCTAAATGTCCCCAAACTCATCCCAGTATGGACCTTAGTCTTGCAAACCATGCCATCAGCACCAGCAGTATATATAAATGAACCATTAGCTGAGTATGCAATGGCAGTTACACCCCTTAAAAAAAAAACACTTGCAAATTATCATAGACCTAGTGGGGATTTACACTTTTGACAGATCTATGTAGAAGTACCAGTGCATCCTGGAACAATATTTACGGATACCAGGTTACAGTAACAATGCATGCTACTTTGTGTTATGACTTCTTGACCCAAACCGCCAAGCACCAATTTGCACCAAATTTTAATATTGTATTCTTCCTAATTAGTAAGTCCCTTATCAACTGGTACGTACCATTTCCTATCAGACCCAAACCACTAAGCACCAATTTTTAATATTGTATTCTTCCTAATTAGTAATTACCTTACCGAACTGGTACGTACTATTTCCAATCAGACCAAAATTCGGTAAACACCAATTTTACAATCAAGACCCTTATAGAACTCACAGTATGTTTCTCAACAAAATAAATGCTCAAATTACGCAGTACGTCTCATTGTTTGCATTCACTGCTAAATTCTGGACCTGACTTAATTTGAAATAAATCAAAACAAGACAAGGATCAAACAACCTGATCCAAGCCAAATGAAACTTAAAATCGATCTGACCAATATAAAATCCAAGATAAACCAAAATTTGCTATTGATCTGAAGTTACAAAATAATTCAAAACCAATGAGAAAGTATAATCTCTATTCAGAATTTTGGCACATGGCCATTCCGATCTGTTTAGTTGGATCAATTTTTGAATTGGAGTCATTACCTCTTTTTGGGAAGCATGGTTTTCTTGCTTAATCTGTGGATTCCAAACAGTCAGGGTCTCTTCAATATTCTCGTCTTGCGTGTGGGAGAGGTGATATTGCGGTAATGCCCCTAAACAAAAGGAAAATATCATAATATCAAAGGCATAATACCAGCATTGTGTAAACATATCTACAGCTAAACATATACATACACATTAATTATAAGAATAACATCAACGGTTGCAAGCCCTTGGCCTGATGGACACCCATGTCTTCTTCGAGATAACCAGTGGAGTGCTCTGGCGCTGCATACTTCTTTAATTTGAACCAATAAACGGTTTCGCCTTTCTTGAATCCTATTCAAACAAATATACCGTGAAAAAATGAGCAACAGAAAAAGAAAAGTTATCGTGTCACAGTCACATACAAAATGCCAATGTACTCGTGAAAAAGAGCACCTTCTACGTTGAAGCTGCAGTTCAGTTTCTCCCGCACCACTGATGAATCCTTGGCCTCCACTTCTGAATGTCACAAATAATTGGGTTTTATTAGGTAAAATATTCAGTTCTGTTTTGTATAAAAAAATTAACAAAAATTTTCATTTTACAAAAAGAATTGGAATTATCCTTGAAAATATGTATTTCCTGATTTATAATAAACATAAAAAATAGTCTAACCTCGAGCACTAACAACTTCAGCTTCTCCAGTTTGTCCAAATGTTAAACGACCACCTAGGCTCTGCAGTCGTTAATTACAAGTAATTACCATGAGGAAAACTAAGATACAATAAAGTATAATCATAGATATTATTCAGAGCAAAATTGACCAGAGTGCAGGAACCTAAGTCAATGCTGAACAAACATCGAATTATCATTTGGACTTATCATGAAGAACGAATTAGGAGATTGAACGAGCCTCTTCTTCTTGTGCTTCAACTTTTTCAACTCAGTAGGCGGGCTTAAAAGATCGATATCGTTTTGCAAAACCTAAAATGATAATCAGAAACTTAATTAGACCAAATTACGTACACAATCAACCAGGATAACCAAAGCTAGAATCTATTCTCACCATCGATCAAAAGGATGAGTTAAAAGGCGATCTTCTAAGAAACAAGTGAGGAAACACCTACCTTGTAAGGTGCTAACTGAGGAACTAATCGCGAGAGATTCTGCGTCAGGACGCCGATTCGAGAGGGTTCAGCGTGAGACTACGGCGTAGGGTCCCACGATCTAGGGTAGAGGCGAGACACCAGGATGGAGTTTGATCAGAGAACAGCAGAGAGAGGGTGCCGGTGTAGAGAGAGAACAGCGGCGGTTAGGGTTTTTTTCTTCGTTGGGAAGAAGGGTCGGGGAGGGGAACAAGCAACGAAATCTCGCGCGGGAGAGGGATTTTTCGCCCTGAAATTTCTATCGCGCTGGATAGGTATCCTGGAGTTTTCAATCGCGTGCCACCCGATCTGAAATTATCCTGACGATTCCTATCGTGCCGGGGGTCTTAACACCGCTAAATGCCTAATTTCTTGTAGTGGAGAGAAAAGGAGAGTGAAAATGAGATGAAAAGAGGAAGACGCTGGGGAAGACTTCGTGGGGAAGAAGAAAAGAGAACTGTCTTCGTGAAGAAGAAAAGGAGAACTTCGTGGGGAAGGAGATCCGAGAGAAAGTAAGGAGAAAGGAGGATCGAAGAGAGAAAAGAGGGAGGAGATCGAAGAGGTGAAAGACGATCTCCGTATAGCGCTAGCCAACTGAGGAGAAAGAAAAATCCATGTGGCTTTGTATATAGCAGGTTGGTTTATAACTATTTTTAGATTCGTACACGTACAGATACATAAATAGCATGTATAAAATCTCATATTCAGATGAATGGATCAGATTTGATGAATTTACTGAATGGAAGGCTGAGATTACCTCTTGACAGATAGAGGATTGGATCCCAAAAAAATATGCGTGATATTTAGTAGTCCTGATGTTGAGGTTGAATTTTTCTTCATTCAAAAAATAAAGCTCATTTTCTATAAATTCTTCACCAATCATAATCTTTGTTATCTGATCTTGAAAAATTACATTTTTTTGTCAAAAAAATGAGCTCACAATTCAACTCATTTGTGATTTTACTAAAGGATAATAGATTTGATGAACAATCTTTTATATACAAGACATTTTGAATTATTTTTGAGAAAATATTTATTGAGCCTTCTACAAGAATTTCCATTTTATCACCATTTGCAAACGTAACAAATTGTTTGGTTTCATATTTTCTAAATGAGGTCAATAAATTTATATTACCGAATCCAATATCCATCTAGAATCCAATATCCATCTAGAATTTTTTGGAAAAAAAGATAAATTTGAGATGCAAATCATACCAGAGGTTTTTGTATTTTCTTGTTTTTGATTCATCAGGGCAGTGAGCTGTTGGAGGAACAGCCGTATAGGATCCGAACTGGAGGAGGCAGCGATTTCTCTAGGACCCGGGTCAGACACAACCCGTTCAGTCCGTTCGCTCCCCTCTCCTATTTCCGCTAAAAACCCCTTCTTCTTTTCAAATCTGCCGTAGCCGCCTTTGTCCCACTCTCCTCCTTTCTTGTGCCACTTTGGTCGGAGGTGGGGGTTTAGAAACTAGCAAGCCTCCTTGCGATGCTCCTCTCTCTTACAGTGTTCACATTTCTCGACTGTTTGGTCTCCTCTCACCTCCGCCCGATAGCTAGGGTTAGGGTTCGGTCTGGTAACGGCAGCTATAAACCCCTTTGATTCTGGGTTTTCAGGTGGCTGTGACCCCATTACTTCTCTTCTCGTTTCTTCTACTTGTACCATTGAAGCCACTTCATATGGAGATGGAAGTTCGGCTAGGAGGAGAATTTGTGACCTCACAGCCTCATAGGTCGAGTCGAGGCAGGCTAGAAATTGAAAGACCTCACAGCCTCATATCCATTATGTTGTAATTTTTGCTTTTTTTTAAATGTTTTGTTCGGTCAGGGACAAATTTAAAAATTTCAGTCAGTTCAGTCTAACTAGTTTTAAAAATTTCTAAACTGAACCAAACCAAACCGAATAGTTAAGTTGATTTTATAATGAACTAACCGATCCATTTAACCAGAAAAACCGAACCATTTAATATGAACTCTCTCAATTCAATTTAAAACCGATTAAACTAGACTGATTAACACCCCTAACTATGTTCACCTTTTTTTTAATACCTTGGCTTTCTTTCCAAATTAATGTAGTTACTTAAAATGTCCCATTTTGAAAAAAAAAACAATCTCATTATTTTTTGGCTAATTTTATTTATATCATTTAAAAAATTAAATTTAAACCAATAATATTAAATCTATAAATTGTGGGACTTAGTATACGTAGTCCAAAAATAAAGGGAAATTGAAGTAGCACTATGTTACCCAGATACTCCTCTATGGACTCTGTACTCTTATCGGCTATGTATGCGATACAGATATACGCAACCAATACGGTCCCGATACATGTCAACTGGAATA
Source organism: Carex myosuroides (assembly GCA_028015225.1). Classification (NCBI taxonomy): domain Eukaryota; kingdom Viridiplantae; phylum Streptophyta; class Magnoliopsida; order Poales; family Cyperaceae; genus Carex; species Carex myosuroides. Next base: position 5,139,638 of record CM051483.1, read on the forward strand.
TCTGGTTACGTGGCATATCCTTAATCTCTTGATACGGTCACTGATACGGTTTTACTTGCAACGATACGTCTTTGACAGATACGCGGATTATGTAGATCCGAATAATTTTCTACCGCCCTGCACTGTGAATCGCACATGGACCGGCCCAGAGCTGTGCACCGCGCACCGCTCATGGACCATGCCAAAACAATTTTCTAGCACCAAAAAGAATCAAACCTGGATCCAATGGCAACACCCACATAGCCCTTAACCACTATACTAGTTCGGTTTTGTTGTTAAAAGCTAGTAACTAATACATTTAATGTATACTTGGATTATCCTGAATCCAGGTAGCTTCCCCCTTGTGGTGTATCTGAATATGACAGTATTATCAAATTGCCTACCTGGGCCAAGGGAGAGATATCCATAGGCATAATCAAGATTAGTTTAAAGAAAATATCATCTTGTCTAACTTTGCACCAATAAGAAGTAGTGAAATATAGATGTGTCCATATTGGTAAGAGTTGGAATAGAGACATTATTAAAGCATAACTTATTTCGTGCTAACCAAATTACTCAAATAGTGGCAACCCTAATTAATTCAACTAAAAGGATATCTTTTAAAGGTATACAAGAGTCTAAAAACCAGAGATCTTCTAAGGTTGTACAATCATATTGAAAACCATTATGTTGAGCTATCCATGACCAATAGCAGTAATAAAAGGATAGGTAACAAAGAGATGATTAAGACATTTCAAATGAACCACAGAAGGCGCAATCCAGATTTCCTTGCCAACCACTTTTAGCTAAATTAGATTTGGTAAGAATGTCATCATTTCTAAGTAACTATAAAAAGACTTTAATTTTGAGGGGTATTTTGGACTTCCAAATAGTTGTAAACTGGGTATTTGAAAACCCCCCAAATTCTAACCACTAGTAGAGTGAATGAACAGTAAAATTTCCAGAGGAGGTCCATCTCCAGGTAATATGGTCAGGGGTATTAGGTAGACAATGAAAAGAAAAGGAAAGTTGCATATCATTCCATCAGAAAGTAAGATGCCAGTTAATTGCCTATTAAACCTTAGAGATAAATGAGAAGTAGAGAAAGCATCAGATATAGTAATAGTAGGGTCAACAACAATTTTGAAGAGATTAGGGTAAAGACAGTATAGGACACATTCCGATGCCATCTGTCAAACCAAAAGACTGTATCTTGACCATCATTAACACGTCTATTAAGTCCTAACTCAAAAATCTGATGATAGCTAAGGATACCAGTCCAAAAGTGAGAAGATCTAGAAGTAACTAAACCTGAGCTGCCATACTTGTCAATGAGTATGTTTTTCCATTTACCCTCAATTGTGGGATCCTTAAATCTAAACCACCATTTAGCCAAAAGAGCAGTGTTAATTCTAGTAAGATTCATAACTCCTAATACACCTTGGTCTTTACTTAAACACACATATTTCCATGAGATGAGGTGGTATTTTTTCTTAACAGGGGAGCTACAGACCAAAGTTAATTAGGTGGAAGCAACAATGATAAAATAGACCAATCATAGAACAAGAAATATATACTCCATAGAGAATGAGAATTTTGATCATCGTCACACAAATTATAACTATGCATGTGAGTTTGTACCGAGAATTTTAATCCTACTTCAAAATAAAAGTCATATAGATATAGTTGTACAAGAAATTAACAATTTTTGAACTAAAATTTTGAACAACTAATTTCTTCAACAAGAATGAAATTCTTCCGTGATATGACGTGGAAGAAACAGCAATTTGGTATTGGTCTTACCCATCACATATACGTGTACCAACATGATTGGACCATCAATTCTATTCAATGCAGATTCTTTAGCACAACCACTCCCCAAAGTACATACTTCATCATGAATCTCATTTGAAAGAGAAAATTACGTAGAAGATGTCTGTAGTTTTAGATTCGCAAAATTCCTCACAAATCGTCAGAAATATTGACGAGATTAAACCGAGAAAAAAAAATCACTTCTAAAAATGTGTAAAAGATGAGTGTGTAATTAGAGAGAAAAGAAAGTTGATGTCCAGTTCTTTTTTTTTAATACTTGATGTCTTAGGTATGAATACATAAGATATTATATGGCAATACTTGCACGCATAAGTATCCATACATACGCGCGCCAGTTGTAATTTTTTTCAACCATAAGTGGTCCCCCAAGTAGTTAATGTAGTTAGTGGTCCCATCGTACTTTACACATCAGTTAATCAGGGGGACGTTTAGGGGACAGAATAAGGACAAAATGGGGGGACTATTAATTGCTCCCAAAAGAAAAATCTAAGTAAGATTAAAAATAATTGGGTTCAGACGAATGGACGCTTCAAAGAGCAACAAGTCTGGCGATAGGCGGAACCGAAACCGTCTACCGGGGAGGGAGAAGACTTTACAGGAATGGTTCGACGAGGCGTTCAAGGAACCACCCAAGGATATCGGCGACTTGGTGCCGGCGGGGAGGCCACCAAAAGCGACTGACAACGGTAGGGACGGGGCTGCTCAGGAAGATAACACACAACTGCAAGCGAGCTCGGTAATAAGAGATAGCTATGCCCAGGTAGTGCAGCGGACAAGCTCCGGGCACACTGAACCCAGAGGAGAGAAGGGGCAGCAGAAGGCGACTTGGACGGCAGCACGGTTGAGGGCAAGAAAGACAACAGAACAGGCCATTTCTCGCCGTAATGCACAGCTGGCAGAATGTAGGAAGGAATGGTGTGCAGCAATGGTGTCTAAGGCTAGAGAGATGGAACGGGACAAGGTGGAGGGGATGAACCAGGACGACAGAGGTCTAATGAACAAAAACACTGACAGGCAGATCAGAGAGAATCACATTATAGCCAGTATGGGACAGGTCAACACTACTCACCTCAACCACAACACGCCATTGCCCACGTCTCCTAAAGAGCAGCATGAGGAACAGGGATGGACAGGAGTATGTCATCGAAAGAAAAACACGCCAAAAGGACATGCACAGCCACCCTATCACCTATGGAGACAAAAGTTAATGGCAGAAGGGAAGTGTTTTAATTGCCTGGAGAGAGGGCACAGACGATTTCATTGTCAGAAGGAAGTTAAATGTCTATACTACAATGAACAGGGACATACTCAGCATAAATGCACATCTGCTAGGCACATTAATGGGAGACAGAGAGCAGAATACAGAAATGCTCAGCCTATAAAACACACCACACAGCACCAACAACAACCTCAAACCACAATACTCAAACGCACAGAACCACCTAAAAAGAACGAACAAATGGATCCTCTTGCAGATTGGGAGACGAGGACTCTCATAAATCCAGACTACTTTCAGGACCGCTGCCCCACCGACAGTCGGGTGTTTCTCAGGCCAAGGCAACAACTCTCAGCGTCCACCGACTTTCTTCGCCGATCAGCCATAGCGCTGACGGGACCGAATGAGAACACCCCGGCTCTTGCATTCGGCATCGTAACCAAGCTGGCGAATCATTTCGGAGTGAATCCGAATTACATCAAGATCAGGAAATCACCTGTAAGCATGGGAGACTATTTGGTCATATTTCCTAACCAGTACACGAGAGATAGGGCTTGTGATATCTGTGCTTTCTCACTGGGGCAAGGAGTACAGATTCAGTTAACAAGTTGGACAGAATTCGACGGCATGGTGCACGATCCACTCACACACAAGGCCCGAATCAAAATTCATGATTTACCAATGAAATTCTGGAACAAAGAACAGCTAACAGAACTAGTAGCGCATTTTGGGAAACTGGAAAGAATGTCTTCGTTTCCGGAGAATGAGAACTACGAAGAACTAAGGGTACTGGTGGCTTGCTATCACCCAATGCACATACCACAAGATACCACTGTGTCAATCGACCCCCACTCGGTTACAGTTCATTTTGAGCTGGAGGGATGGATCATCTCAGAGGCAATCAACCCTCACGGCTCCCAGAGAAACAACAACAGAAGGGATCAAGAACCACCAAGAGAGTATTCAGACCTTGAAGCTCAATACTGGAGAGATTAGGCGAGAAACATACGGCGACCACAAAACAACTCATTGGACTCGGATGGATCAAGCAGCCCGGTGACTCGGTTCAATAGACACGGGTCATCTTCACAGGAAGGGGACGCAGAAAATCTGGAAATAGAGGGCCCAAGAAAAAGAGATAAGCTAGAAATGGAGACAAGAGAACATCAGAACCATCCTCTCGTCATTAAAGAGAATCGGCTGGGACAGAGTAGGGGAGAGCCTAGTCAGGGGATAAAGGAGGTGAACTTTCTCTGGCAGTCTACTCAAAACAGTACAGAGCTCCTGATTCATGCAAAAAGTACTGAGGGAAAAATAATAAAAGAAACCTGGGTAAGGCTCACACCACAGATGTCAGCATGGGTACAGGGAGTTTTAATGATGTCAGAGAGTACACAGCCTGGCCCAAGGCAAAACGGTAACAAAGAAGGACACTTTCACACTGGACAGCAAGAAGAGGAGTTTTATGTGGAAGGGCAAATTATTCAAAAAAGAGAGGCAAGGCCGAAAGCTCAGGGAAGTGGGCTGTTCGGATTAACAACCCAAAGCAGTAGAATCGGGCTTCTGGAAAGAACAGGTCAGGAAAACGGGCCCCTCGAAAAAGTGCAGATGGAAAGCAGGCCTCTGGAAATCCGGCCTCTGGAAAATGGGCCTCTGGAATTCGGGTCTCTGCAGATCGGGCCTATGGAAAATAGGCATATACTCGAAGCTACAGCCCAGCAGAGCGGAAATGGGCTAATCGGAATAACAAGCCCGGATAGTGACATAGAAGATGATGACTCAATCCCTCCAGGATTTACGGGTCTAACTCCGGGCCCAATTCGCAGGAGCACAAGGCTCAGGGCAAAAAATATCGGTCCATACCGCTCTCCACAGGAAAAAGCCAGACTCAACACAAGACCGGACTCGGCATCCCTGAACCGCACAAATACAAAGACCAAGAAGAAAGAACCTGTGCATATCACACCCGAATATCTGAAAACTTATGATCCGCTGACTCCCAACCACGCGGAATTGATCGTCATGGCAGCAGGGATTGAGTATACGGGGGAAGTGGCAGCGCAAATGAAGGCCGCCCTGGAGATATAGGCACCGCAGCCACTGTGTGAAGTTGGTCTTAGTAGAATCCCCAGTTTTAATATGTTATTTACAGTATTAATTAGTCGCTTGAGTAGTAGAGGGTCAGACATGCAACAACAATTGTTTAGAGGGATATACAGTAGTGGGGGGTACCATAGTAGTAAATGGCGAGGTACAATAGGGATAAAAATCAGAGGAAAGGCTAAGTGCTGCAAGGGAAATTTCGCAGGAAGAGAGGAAGCTGGTCTTTACCAGAATCAGGCTGTAAGTGTGGAATTCTGTATGTTTTCTTATTTAAATGAAAAAGCTGGGGTTTCAAAGAAAAAGTGGCAAGAAAAGGAAGATATCTAAAGGTGCAACATGAATCACAAAACCAAAATTAAATCTGTGTGTTGGAATGTGAGGGGGCTAAATGAAAGGGACAAGAAAATTGCAGTTAGGGAGAGTATTTTTGGAGAAACCAGACATCATATGCTTCCAGGAGACAAAACTGAACAGCATGGATGATGGAATGAGAAAGGAAATATGTGGCAGAAGATTGAACAAATACGTAACATTACCAGCAAGGGGTACAAGGGGGGGAATAATGATTGCATGGCAAGAGAAAAGATTTCAGAAAATTTCAGAGATAGCAAGTGAGCATTGTTTGACAGTCACATTAAAGGATACATTGTTGGAAAGGAACATTGTGTACACGAGAGTATATGGCCCCACCAGCGCGGCCATGAGAGGCAACTTTTTTCGTCAATTGGCAGAAATGAAACCGGAAGATAACACACCATGGCTCGTAGCGGGTGATTTCAATACCACCCTAGACATCCAAGATAGAAATTCAACAACCCAAGATATGAGATGGCCGATCGAATTCCACAACTGCTTGTCAGAACTGGGATTGCAGGATATAAGAATGGAGGGTCGCAGCTACACATGGTCCAACGCACGAGAACAACCGACAATGGCGAAATTGGACAGATTTTTTATATCAATTGCGTGGAGTGCGGCGTTTCCGAATTCAAGGCAACAAACACTACCAAACACCAACTCCGATCACTGTCCGATCAGATTCGAGGCCATGAAAGAATTCAAAAAATCTAAAATTTTTTGTTTTGAAAAATTCTGGTTGAGGATACCGGAATTTAAGGAATTGGTTATACAAGAATGGCAAGCCTTACCTGTGGCTCAGAACACTGCTCATCTACACCAAAAGCTACTAATGGTGCAGAAAAAAATAACACAATGGAATAAAAGTCGGGTGGGAAGTATAAAGAGACAAATAATGGCATGTCGACAATTTATAGGATGGGTTGAAGAGGCGCAAGAGAGAAGACCGATTACTATACTGGAGAAATTTTTAAAGGCCATCATCAAGGGCAGATACACGAAATGAGCGGTCCTAGAAGAGGACATGTGGCGTCAAAGAGCCAAGATAAAGTGGGAACTCGAGGGGGATCTAAATACAAGATACTACCATGCATATGCTTCAAGCTCCAAAGTCAGCAACACGGTCAACGCAATCGAACATGAAGGGAGACTATACACGGATCAAAATTCAAAGGCAAGGGTCTTTCGGGAATTTTACATAAGATTAATGGGTACAGCACAAGCAGCAAGGGCGGTGCTAGATTGGGGGCAATTGTATCCAGAAAAGGCAGAGTTGGAGGAGTTGGCTGTCCCAATACAAGAAGAGGAGATCAGGACAGTAATTAGAGCATGGCCGAACAACAAAGCACCAGGACCGGATGGGTTTAGTGGGGAATTTTGTAAGGCATTTCTTGAAGAAGTAATACCTGATATAAAGGCGGCCATCACACATGCAACACAACAGGGAGAGAGTTTTTTTCCCCTTAATGGATCGTATATGGTTCTGTTACCAAAAACACAAAATTCCAATAAGTTGAAGGACTTTAGACCGATAAGTCTAATTAATGGGATACAGAGAATTTTTTCTAAAATCCTATCAAATAGATTGCAAGCAAAAATCGGGCTACTGTTACACCAATCACAGACGGATTTCTGAAGGGTCGACAGATAACGGAGGGCTTTGTGTGTGCACAGGAGTTATTACACATGGCAAAAGAAAGCAACACACCTTTGGCAATATTTAAAGCAGACATACACAAAGCATTCGACACGGTTAGTTGGGAGTTCTTGTCACAAGTCATGACACAACTAGGTTTTCCGGAAAGATGGATATCATGGGTACAAAGACTAGTATTACGGGGGGCCTCACAGATAATAATAAATGGATTAGTGGGAAAGAAGATTGAGCTAAGGCAAGGGGTAAGACAAGGGGACCCAATGTCACCGTTGCTCTTCATCATTGCCATGGATTTTATACCAAGATGGCTACAGAGGTTAATGTACGTGGGAGCAATTAGAATGCCGGTACAAGGAATGCAACCTTCCCTATTATACGCGGATGACGCCCTTTTCTTCATAAAACCCGAAAAACAGCAAATTCAAGTGTTGAAGGCAGTCTTGGCTGTATTTGGTACCTTATCGGGCCTTAAAATAAATCTCAAAAAATCAGAAATAGTCACCACGGCCACGGAAAGGAATCACACATGACAAATGACAGACATATTGGGTTGTAAGGAGGTCCGATTCCCTTTTACATATTTGGGTCTGCCCCTTTCAGACTCCAGACTTCCAAAGGCAGCATATTTACCTTTGATAACAAAAATCAACAAGAGGTTAGCGGGATGGGCAGGGAAATTACTCACACAAGCAGGAAGAATTGTGCTCATAAATTCGGTATTATCCGCACTACCAATTTATTTCATGTTAGTTTTTAATTTGCCGGTTTGGGCAGTGAATGAAATCAACAGAACAAGAAGGAATTTCTTATGGCGAGGGGCGACACAGAATGAAAGGAAAATGCATCTAGCTAACTGGCAGTTAGTATGCACACCGAAAAAACTGGGAGGTTTGGGAATCACGAATTTAACGAGTTTTAATCATGCATTGTTGGCCAAATGGTATTGGCAGTGGCAAAATAATGAGACCAAGCTTTGGAAAAACCTATTTAACGCAATCTACGGTAGACAACAAGGAGGAGCGCACAATTCGCAATTTTTCAAGACTAATCTCCAAAAGGTGATAAAATTTTGCGATTGTATTATGTCGCGGATAGGAGGCAGAGGTGATACGGTAAGGATTTGGGACCAAGATTGGTGTCTAGGGACCCTAAAATATAGATATGAAGAACTGTACACGTTTGTGTTAGACAAATACATGACACTACAGGAATTGTACCTTCAAGGAAACATCCGATCACTATTTAGGCCGGTCCTGTCAGAAAATGCAACTGACCAGCTTTGGGACCTCATAGCAGAATATAATAGGTGGTCATCGACCCTAAACCAGAACAGGAATATGGCAGATGATGTGGTATGGAAGATGCATGAGGATGGGAAATTCACGGTCAAAAGGGCATATCAAACAATGGAGAATACACCGATGATACAATCACAAATACATAGGATATGGAAGTTGAGGGTACCTCCGAGATTCAGGGTATTCGGCTGGCTAGTTTTGCACAACAGGATACTGACAGCAGACAATTTGAGGTTGAAGGGGTTCCACATAGTGGGTATGTGTTACATGTGCAGACGGCAGGATGAGTCGATACAACACTTATTCAACAAGTGCCAGCTGAGTGAGCGCATTTACAGAGGAGAAATGGCGGAGGAACAAGTGCCAGTGGCTGGCCGGGATAGAGTGCAGCTCATTGTAGCCCGCGGGATAGAGTGCAAAATTAGAGAACTCACACTGATAACACATTTTGTGATATGGAGGGAAAGGTGTAACAGAATATTTAGAGAGAAGAGTAAGACCGAGGCAATACTGATACAAGAAAGCATATCACAGTGGCGAGCGTCAACAGCAAGGGGCCAGGACGGAAATAACACCTAGCGCGAGATACAAAGCAATAATAGGCTTCACTTTCTTTTATGTTTTCAATTGTCTTTTTTTTCAGCTGTCTAAAAATTTCCTTTTTGTAAACCGGGTTTCTACTCAGAAACTCAAAAACATCTGTAACCATCTTCGGTTAATGAAAAACAGGGGCTTTGACCTCTGTTGATTCTCAAAAAAAAAAAAAGATTAAAAATAATTATTTACAATTTACATCTTACTTTTTTTGGCAAAAGGTTAGAGGAAACACTGTAATTGCTTACATTAACGAGAATAACAAGCAAACATATGTTTAAGTAATTGCAATTTTTCATTCAAAAAAAATAAGGATTCAAGCATTAACTTGTATCAAGATAATGGATGCTCGGATGCTCGGATGCTCGGATGCTAAAATATTTTTAAACCCAATAACATGGGCCTGTTATACCAATAGACTAGGCCTTAAATTAATGGACCAATAAGCGGGCTAACAGATCCTAATTAACCCAAACTGGACCCGTCTAAATTTGCATTGAGTTGACCCCTGTTTGGGTTTGCGTATGAGTGATTATATATAGCAACTTGTGTGTGTAAGATCTGACCTCATTAATCACGAAACTAGTAGAGAAGCACAAATCATTGATTGATCTAATTTAGACACCAACCTACTCCTCCCAATGTTCAAATGACAACTGCTGACAAAGAAACATAATTGCAATTGTACTAAGTATACTAATTACTATTATGTATTAAATTAGACTTCCCAGAAAGCTACTCTTACTAATTACTTTTTATGAAACCTTAAAAATGTTTCAATTCATTAATTTCTTTATTTGAGATGTAAATTAGGTGGAGGCAACAATGATAAAAAAGACCAAACATAGAACAAGAAATGTTTCATAGAGAATGAGAATTATATCATTGGCGCACAAATTATCCCATTCTTAAATGAAAGTTATGCATATAGATATAGTTGTATAAGAAATTGAAGATTTTTCTTGAATTATTAATAAAAAAAATTGAACTAAAATTTTGAACAACTATTTCTTGAACAATTTTTATCTTGATTTATAATAATAATTAATTAACGAGAATGACTGGCAAACATATCTTTAACTAATTTCAATTTTCCATTCAAAAAATAATGGAGAGTTGGGATACTAATTAAAAATGTTTTCTTTGATCATTTTGTTTGTAACAATAAACAAATAAAATTCTGACTTCTATTACATGATGACGTAGAAGAAACAGCAATTTGGTATTTGTCTTACACATCACGTGTGTACCAATTTTCAACATAAAAAAAATTAATTGAACCGATTTTCAAACATGACTGTACCATCAATTCTTTTTTAATGCAGATTCTTTTTGAAAACAACCCCCAAAACAATTTAAATAAATGTCACCGGGGCCACTTGAGTTTTATAAATAATAATTGTGGATTCTTATTCTTGTTTCTGAAAAAGAAATAATGGAAACATGTGATATTAAAGTATTACTATTTTTCTACAAATTTTTTCTTACAATTTTCAGGAAAAAATTATATAAAACATGGTGGAGAAATTATAAATTACTTTTCTCTATTTTCCATCATTTCCAACAAATCAAATAATGCTAACACGGAAAATTGATTTTTTATTTTTATTTTCCTGCACATCAAACGACCTTGAAGAAACAATTAATAATCACAGTCTTGATCTCTGTTACAGTGTTTAGAGAGTTGGTGGTGTCTTTTAACCTTTTCCTAATTAATAATTAATAAATAATTGATGTGTTTACTTGTTTACTTTCTTTCACACAGAAAGTCTGGCCGCATGTAATTATTCAAACAGAGAATTAAAATGGTAGGTATATATACATTGATCTCACTCTCCGGTAACTTTACCTAGCTATTCAATAAGATATGATTGGGTTGTATCTAAGATGTTATTTAAATTCCTTACTTTTATCTGTTTGATATGTATCTATTGACGCAATTCGATCGGACAAAAGTAGGAATAAGAAAACATGTGATTATCTTATCAAATAAAATTATTTAGAAAAACAATTGTATATTGTTTTTTTTTGTTTTTGAAAACTTGGTAGTGACTACCAAGACCCATTTTATATTGTTATTTTGTAAGATAATGATACGTGTAAATTTATATGAAGTTATTTAGAAAAACAATTGTATATTGTTTTTTTTATATTGACGCAATTTGAATATTTGGCACCATATTCAAATTGGTTTGTGCGATATATCATACAGTACCGCTTTTTAGTATGCATTTTATATTGCTATAATGCTATATATAGCTTCTTTTTCTATAAATTATTTGATATCGTCATATAAATGTTTTATTAACTCTCTAATAATTCAAAATATATAACTATAAAATGATTCAACGAATGAAATATTCTTATGCATTGTCAATAAACGCAAATTCTAAGTTTTAAAATATTCTGATTCCATAGTATATAACTATATATGCTTCTCTTTCTTTTCGAATTCAAATCATCAAATAAAAAAAATGTGCAGCATTTATATTTTATTATTTCTTAATAAACATATGCGAAGACATGTAAACACATCGATCAATCGTGAAGTGGATTGGTTTCAACATTTTAGATTTGTTATTTGAAGTCATTCTCTTATGTTTTGAAATTAACACCAGAAAAGAATTGGTAAGCTTATGAACAGTACCCTTCTACTCTTCATGAAATTTTATTTGTGTCTACAGCGAAAGTTAGTGCATTTTTTTTTTCAAAATTATTTGATAAAAAAACAACAACTTTCGTTAGGGGTGGAGATAAACTTCTCGTAACTCATGTGAGATCGATTCAAAAATTCAAATTTCAATTGGATTGCTGGAGGCTTTTAACTTTGCTATTATGCGGCAGTCATTTCTGTACCCTGTAATTTTGTTATTAGGAATAAAGTCAGCTGTTAATTGACATATACTTTTTTTATATTTTACCGCAATTATTTATTTCAACCTTGAGTTCCTGCTTTGGAGTTCTGAAACCAAATCTGTGTATCTCTATGTAATATGTATATGTCGGTGTTCACCAACCCATTTCTTAATACAGAATGAGCATACGACGCACAAAAACAGAGAGAGAGAGAGATCAGAGAGGCAGATACCACAAGGTTTGAATAAGAAAAGAGAGGTGTGGGGGGTGGGGGGGGGGGGGGTGTTCAGCCACTGTAAAGGTTTCAAAGAGAACACACATCACAGTATTGATTTGAAATGGAACTATTAATTATAATGTTTAAAATTTTGAAACTGTTTATTTAGTAACAAAAAAATAAAATCCAAGAAGCGGATCCGGTTGTGGAGCGAGATGGCGATTAAAGTATTACAGTAATCAACATTTCGATTGGAGTGTGATGGTGAGTAGATCCGGTTTCCGTCGGAGCGCGATGGTGGTCAAAAAAACGAATCCAGTCATGGAGCGAGATGAGGATTAAAATACTAGATTAGTTTAGAAGATTTTATGAGAATAAAAGATTAGGTTTAGAAATTACGGTCATTTGACCTATTGTAAATACGTTTTTTTATCAATGAAATTGTTAGTTAGCATTTAAAGCCGCTAACCTTAAAAAAAAAAATGTTATCAAATTTGATTCAATATCAAGGCGAAACCGTTCAATATACATCACGCGAATAAAATTAATATAAATCTTGATGTAGTTCGGACAACTGCAACCGAGCATTGGTCAAATTATGTCGATAAAATGTTAAGAAATAGAAAAGAAATGGACCAATAAGGGTCTTCTTCTGGATGAAATTATGTGGTCGGCAGTTGGGTTAGGCACATTCACATTATTGCATCAATTTTGATTTATGACCGACCCGTTTCTTAATACAAACTAACCATACGTCACAGAAAAACAGAGAGACAGAGTTCCCCTCCCATGTTCTTTTTTTCTTAAAAGTTGAGCGCGCTTTTACGAAAAGAGAGAGAAAGCGCTTTTAAAAAAACTAAAGTGAGAGTCAGAGAAAGCATTTTCAATAAAGAAAAAGAAAAAGAAAAGTAAAGTGAGAGCTTTTGAAAAAGAGAGGGCCTCAGCATCCGACTATTCTCACCAGCAAACATCCTTTATTCTCACCAGGTTGAAATCTTCCCTCACAGGGAAAGAGATGCTTCTGGTTTTTTTCTTGTTGAAGTTTCACTTGGTAAGAAACAACAACTAATTAAAAGTAAAGAGAAAGCCTCAGCCTCCTACTCGGTTTTTTCAAAAGAAAAGTGAGAGAGGAAGGGGGCAGCCGTTGCCAAGCTTTTAGAGAGATCGAGTGATGCGCGAGATCCATGCGGTGCTTTTACAGTTGTGAGGTCAGCTCACTCTAATTTTGGTTGTCAAAATTAAGTATCTATCTCATATCTGACTTTCAGGTTTGTTTTAACAAAGTATGTGAAATCTTGGCTTACAGGTTTTTTAAGAACAGCCAAGAAGATCTCTCTCTGCAATCAACTAGATCCATGCCCTTTTGCATCTCATAGATCTGAGGATCAGATAACATTCACAGTACAAATCCAAAGTGGTATGTCCATATTTTTTTTTCTTTTTGCTTGTTTATTCTGATAATTTGGTTCCGAGATATGAATTGTAGTAAAGAAACTTAGATCTAGTGATCAAGAAAATGTATTTCGCCATATTAATTAGTAAATCAAATATGATTCAGTCACTCTAAGTAGCTAGTATTTTAATTCACATCACTTATGAAACAGGTTGCAATTCCATTATCATTTCAAACATCGTGCAAAATAAGATTTCTGATAGTATGTTGAATAAAGGAAAAGAGAAGGCTCAAGAAAGACCGTTAAAGAAAAGGTCTAAAGTCTGGAATAGTTTTACTGAGGAACAACAGCTTGATGGTAGAAAAAAGGCAAAATGTAACAATTGCGGAGAACTCCTAGGTGGCGATAGCAAGAATGGAACATCTCATCTTTGGCGACATCTCAAAAGTGTTGATTGTACTGAGCCCCCAAACAAGGTTGCAAGAACTACTCTACTATCTTACTCTTCTGGAAACAGAGAGAACCAATTGGGTTATCTCCAGCAAACAAACACAGAACCTTCTGGATCCCATGAGAATAATTTAGGAGAAAATCATTTGGGATATGTCGAACAAATAAACACAGAACCTTCTAGAAACACAGAGAACCAATTGGGATATCTCCAACAAGCATACACAGAACCTTCTGGATCCCAAGAGAATAATTTGGGAGAGAACTATTTGAGATATGTCGAACAAATAAACACAGAACCTTCTGGAAACAGAGAGAACCAATTGGAATACGATCCGCAAAAATACCGGAAGCTTTTTGTGAAAATGGTAATCGATAATAAAAGCATGTTGGAACATGTGGAGAATCCTTTTCTGGAAGAGTTTGCAAGATTCCTTCAGCCATCGTATAGCCATGTAACTCGGAGGGATGTTGAGGAAGACTGCCTCACCTTTTATAAAAAAGAGAAAGCCCAGTTGAAAGAGAAAATCACCAAACTAACTTCAAAAGTCAGCCTTAGTATGGTTAGGTTCTACAATAGAAAAGCCAAACGTATTGTATCATGTGTTGCAGCACATTTTGTTGATAATGATTTCAAATTGTTCAAAAGAATAATTGGGTTTGTGGAGGACAATAATATAGCATTGTCAAAAAAAGAAATTGACTATGAGAGACTCCTCAATGATTGGGGACTTCGTAATAATGTTTTTGCATGGTCAAAAACAGAATATTACATTAGAGGTGCAGAGAAGTCCAGTCCAACATTGGGTGTGAAGTGCATTCTAGAGTGTTTTTATAATATAGCTTATGTTTTCATCAAAGAAATTAAATCAGACATAGATTATATTAGAGGAATGATGAGTGACCTGAATGAATTTCCAGACAAAATGTGCTATTTCAACAAAATTGCAGCAGAACATAATCTTCCTAGTAAATTTGAATTTGTGCTTACTAACAGAGTACCTGATTTTCATCTCAATATTTTAAAGGAAGCATGTACCTATAAAAATGTTCTTTGCGCATTTGTTGACATGAATGTAGGATGGAGCAAAGTGGAGGAAGTTGTTCCCCTTCTAAATAAAATAAATGATGTGGTTGTGATGCTCTCTACCCTTGAATTTCCCACATCAAATTTACTTCTAAAATTTGTTTTTGAAATCAGTGATGTCCTATCAGAGGTCTCTCCTGTTTTATCTGGTGGTACCAAAGATGCTATTGATAGGTCGCTAGCAAAATTGGATGAGTATTTGGCTAGTTGTAATTATATACTTCTGATTGCTTCATTGTTGGATCCTCGGTTCAAATTAAGATTCCATAAACGCTTCATTGGGAAGTTCATTGCCAAAGAAGAAGATTTGGATAAATTCTTCTGCAGTTTGTACAATAAATATCGAAGTGAGAGCACAGAGATACACAGATTTGACCGTTTATCTCAAATAGCAGAGCTGAAAAGGTATTTGAAAGGTTGGGTGGAAGAGGGAGATGTGAATTTTGATGTGTTGGGTTGGTGGAAGGGTAATGAATTAGTATACCCGATTCTTTCTAGGATGGCACGTGATATTCTTGCTATTCCCGCTTCTATCTCCTTTACTTCAGAAACAGAATCTATGGAAGATATTATTCAAGAGATCTTTCGTTCTAGAGTGGACACAGAGATGTCCAAGGTCTTGGTTTGCTGCAACAATTGGTTGAGAGCTGGTCGTAGTGCTGGTATGGCATCCATATATATACCTTTTTTTTATAGATGTTGATATGATGTTTACTCGATTTACTTGTGATTATATATCTATGAAACTTTCAGACCCAAATTGTAGCTTAAATTATGTATAGTAGTGAGTACTTGTTTATTTGACACCTGCTATAGCATATAACAGTTCCTGTAGCTTATTTTAGCTCATGCATATTCTTCTCTTCTTCTTTTTTTGGATAGTTCCTTTTAGAGAGTTGATAAATAGCACTCTGTTTTTCCCAGATCTTAAAATTTTGAGCTTGTTTACCCATGACACTTTCCTGAGTTTTGTTGTTGAATTGTTCGAAGTATTAGTAGTCAGGTCAAAGTTAATTTCCATATTCCGCTGTTTCAAAAATTAAATTCATTTATTAGGGCTTCATATACTGAGTAATCTGCTTTTCTGATCTGTTATACCAAAATTATTGTTTTCTATTGCACTTTTACTTTACCAGTACAAAGAGTTTCTAATTAGAAATAATTGGTGGCACAGATAGCAAGCAAAGAAAACTATATATGACTGAAATGCATCAATGTGTCGAGGTCTTATATAAAATATAATCATAAACAACGAATGTATATTGGTTGCTTTAAAGAATTTCATATAGTTTAAATAAGAGCCACTATTCATTATAATTTTTATGCACTTTGTAATTGTACACATTGCTTTTTCCTGTCATATAACATGGAACAAACAGAGTTCTTTTAGATGACTTGAAATAAATAGAATTAATCACTAATATATAATATGTATTTATTTGTGATGTGAAGCAGGTAAGTCTGTGGATGGCATAGAAAACATTATAGAGAAGAGGCACCTTGATCAAGCTTTCCCTGAACAATCGGGTAAAAGTAATAGTTGTGTATATGATCAGATAAAATGCCTAGAGTTGCTTGCTATGCTGGTAATATCATGTGAACTTCCATTCCATTTTGTTGAGAGTACTTGGTTCATAGAATGGGTAAAATACCTTCAGCCATTGTACATTCTGGTTGATGTGACATCTATTAAGACAAAGTGCCTAGGTTTCTATCAAATAGAGAGAGAAAGGTTTAAAAATCTCCATAAGGAAGCCTTTGTAAATTCAGCCCAACTGGCAAGAGTTTGCTTTAGTGCCCATCTAGCAGGAAAATTCCCCACATATATGTGTGTTACAGCACACTTCATTGATAATGATTTTAATTTGGTCAGAAGAACAATTGGTATAAAGAACATAACTGATAAGGATTATTGGAGCCCTGTGGCAATATCAACACAAATACAGAAATGCATAGACAATTTGGAGCTTCCTAAAAAGGTACTTGCATTTACATCCCAAAATTTTCTTGATGACCATTACCAGAAAATTTTAGATGGGTTGACTTGTGGTGTTGGTGCAATCAAGTTGCATTGCATTGTCCAGGGATTGTTCAATAGACTATTGATATTTATATGGGCTGAACTGCATCAAGTATTTCGATCTATTAGGAAAATGATACAATTCTTGGACGAAGATCCTAACAAAATGCATACTTTTAATCAACTTGCTATTGAACATAAATTTAATTCCCCAAAATCATATCTTCAACTTGATGATCAGAGAAGGTGGGACTCTACATTGAACATGTTATCTGATGCACTTGCATACAAAGATGTTTTTTATGCATATAAAGGTTATGATGGGATGTTCCCTTTATGTGAAAATTGGAATGAAGTGGAAAGTGCTGTCAAAATTCTGAAACCAATTTATGAAGCAGTTACCATTCTCTCTTCCTCTCAATACCCCACGTCAAACTTGTTTTTGAAATTTTTTTTTGAAATCTATGATGCAAATTATCAATGCAATAAAGGAAAATTCTTAAATTGCTTGATGACAATTTCAAACAGTTATTTTAGAGATTGCAATAATGTATTGCTTGTTGCCTCTCTATTGGATCCCCGATTCAAGTTGACTTACTTGAAACGTTGCTATACAGAACACATCTCTGATAGTGAGGAAATAAAAAAATATATTGGGGACATATGCATTAAGTTTGAAATTGAACATGTTGGGAGAATGTCAGAACTGAAGAGATACTTGCAAGAAGACCATGTGGAGGACAGAGATGGTGACTTTGATGTTTTGAGATGGTGGAAGAATAAAAAATCAAATTATCCTATTCTTTCGAGGATAGCACGAGATATTCTTGCTATCCCTGTTTCTTCACTACCCTCTGAGCCGAATTTTTCCACCACATTTCTTACAGGAAACAGAAATATTAGGTTCAGAAAATTTGAGAATCAATTGGGTCCCAGGACATTGGAAGCTTTGGTGTGCTCTAATAATTGGCTGTCAGCTGCAAGCAGTAATGGTAAGCAACCTTCATCTTGTATACTGTTAATTTTTGGTGAACTTTATTGAGAAAATTTTCAAGCAGTTAGCAAGATTTAAAATCATTCATTTACTTTGAATGTGTAGAGCATAAGTTTCTACTTCCCATTTTCTAAAAGATGGTTCTTTTAGATAACTATTTTCATCTTTATTTAAATAAAGATTTGTTCCAACCCAAGTACAGAGCATTTTCGAATTTCCCATTTTGTTTAGTCTAGGTGAGTGACTACATAACAGTAATGGACATTTGAAAAAAAAAAAAAAATGGTCTATAGTTGGGTTCCTGCAATGGAAATAACACAAACTTTTTGTTCATGCCATAACTATTAATTCAGTTTAATTGATTATTGTCCATTTTCTTCTGATGAATTAAAACAAGGAAAATATGTGCAAAAAGGGGCAGCAAATGACTGTCACATCAGGTCCATAAGTTTTCTTGAGAATGGTTTGAGGGGAAGGATGTCAGAAGAAATAGTAGCTATAGGTGATGCCAGATTGACTGCTGAGAATATGCAATGTCTCATCAAGTCAATTGACGATGATGAAATTGACAGATGGATTCCTTGTGAGGTACGTTTGTGTTACATACAATGAGAAATTTAAACTCCAATCTCAGCAGTGCTTGGTGGGGTCCAGTTCCAATTTTTCTCAGAATATTAGTTATAATTTTTCTCAAAAATAATGTGCAGTATGGAATATTCCTGGACAATCAAATAGCATGCGGGTGTATCCAACCTGCTCCCTGTTTTCCATTTCCTTGATTTATGTTATGTTTTCGCATTTACCAATTGCATAATTGTGGGACAGTTGAAGCCAATTAAGCATTAATTCATTCATGAATAGTTGTATACTTAAATGTTTAATCGGCATTCATTCCAAATGGTGGCAATAGGTGCTGGTAAGCCAATATTTGCAAATATTTGATTGTTCACTCTCTCAAGTTTCAGTCATCAGTTGACTCTAACTACAAATGGATACATTTCGCAGGTTATCAATTGCTATATTGGTATAATGAACAATCAAGGAAGTACATCATGTAACATCCTAAGACTTAGCACATTCGATAGTCAGCTATTGCTGTTATGGGCATCATCAATGGAAAAAAGAGAGGAACTTTGTGAACGCACTTTGTCTAACATCGTTGAGAAGGGCAACATTTTCCTTCAAAATGACCTGGTAATTTTCAATAGTATATGAGTTGTACATTACAACTTTCACTTCTTACTTGATGGAACTCACAATCACATAAAATTTGTAGGTGTTCTTGCCAATCCACGAACAAAACCATTGGTTTGTTGGGGTTTTAAATGCTTTTAAGAAGGAATTCCAGATATTGAATTCCTTGAACTCAGGGGGTGATACTCAGAAAGAAACAATTCAAAAGATGGTATATCTTTTCTCAAATAATTATTGCTGACTTATGCTATTATACCATGCATGTAATGTTTATCATATTTGCATTTTGCCATTCAGAGATTAGGAATTCTAGAGTGTATTAATGCTGCACTTGACTCCCAAGGTGTTTTAAAAGCATGGCGACCAGAGATCAACATATCTATTATTTCGAATTTACCACAACAAAAAGACAGGTATGATATATTACATCATTATTCATTTGATTTCTATAGAAATTATATATTTCATTCCATTGATTATCCCAATTGGTGTTTTAGATGTTCTTGTGGTCTATTTGCACTCAAGTACATGCTATTATGGGATGGATCAAAGCTTACTACTGAATTCAAACAGGTACGCTATTATTCTTTATAATGGTTTATCTTGCAATTTACCTCGAAGAAATAAATTTATGGTTCAATGTACTTATATATGATGTATTCCACATGGCAGAATGATATTGACTTGTTTAGGAAACAACTAGTTGGTGAGCTCATCTTTTCAGAGCTCAATGGGATGAAGAATATTCAAGATGAAATTACGAAAAAAAAAATATCTACAGCAGAACCAATAGAATCAGAAGAATTAGAAGAATCAGAAGAACTAGCACTGGCAAGATGTATTATTTTTTGGGAACAATTTTTATGCGAAAGGCCATCTTAAAAAGGTATTGGCTGTTATAACTTATTTTGCGAACAAAAATCCCTTGGACTGAATTTGAATCTTATTGTGTACGTCTCTTTTCATATTTTTAGTTATGAAGGCTTTATTTGAAGTCCATTATTCGTCAACCTAATAAATATACTCTAAATACTATTTTGTTCTTGCCCTAAGTGAGATAACTTTTGTTACTTATAAAATGAAAACATTTTGAATTATAGTGGTCGCTTTTTTAATTTTTAATTTATATAGGGGGAAGCATTATTAATAAATTAACTAATTCCGCCTCTACTGCAGTGAAGGCATTATTAAAAAAAAAATAGACACAATATTAGAAAATATTGTAAGAAATTTAACAGCATACATTACAATTATTAATTATATAAGAAATTTAAAAGATGAAGGTATTATTTCCATTCATTACAATTTACAATGAAGAAAACAAAAAGAGTTTGTGCAAAAAGGCCCATACAATTTCTAATTCCTTTCACCAAAATTAATAAATAGAGCAACGCATAGAAGCCCAATACTTTATTTGCAATTATATATAATTCCATTACTTTAAGCCCACCGATTCAAGTCTCAAGTCTCAATTTTGTGTTAATAGAGGTGCATTTTTCTTTTATATATTTCCGGATTGTGTTAAAATAAAATCAATTCCAGTCTCAGTTTGAGTTTGAGTCCCGATTAGAGGATTTAAGAAAACATTAATTCTATTTCCAAAATTAGGAATTGGTAATTCTCCAAAAAAAAAAATACAAACCAAAAGTCAGAGCAAAATATGCAGGAATTTACATTTCAATGTCAAAAGCCAAATGTTTATTTTCTTTTTTTGTTTCTTGCTTTCTTTCTCTGTCCTGGGTAAAAGGGTGACAATTAGGAAGTCGCTATATATGTTCAGGGATGTTCATTAGTTCGGTTCAGTTAAAAATTTATTTAGTTTTCAAAAATACAATCCAACTTACCGATATAAACTTATCAATCAAATTAAAACCAAACTGAACTAAATTTCAATTTATTCTGTTGAATTGAAATAAGAAGATTAATCATAAAAAATTAAAAATAAATATTTGAATTTTTTGAATTTTTTAAGATGGATTTAAAAATTTTGTTTGGTTCAGTCTAACTGGTTTTAAACCGAACCAAGCAATATTCATTATGTTATATTTTTTTAATTTTTTATATGTTTTGTTCGGTTGGGGGACGAGTTTAGAATTTTCGATCGGTTCGGTCTAATTGGTTTATAAAATTTCTAAACTGAACCGAACAATTCAGCCGATTTTAAAAATGAAACGAACCGATCTATTTAACTGAAACAATCAAACCGTTTAATCTGAACTCTCTCGATTATGTTAAAACCGATTAAAACGGACCCCATGAACACCCCTGACTATGTTCACCTTTCTTCAATACCTTGGCGTTTTTCCCAAATTAATATAGTTACTTAAAATGTCTCATTTTGAAATAAAGAAATAAACTCATTATTTTTTGGATAATTTTATATATATCATTTAAAAAAATAAATTTAAACCTAATATTAAATCTGTAAATTGTGGGACCCAGGACGCAGTCCAAAAAATAATGGGAAATGGAAGTAGCCATTATGGACTAAGAGAAAGAATTATTTTTATTTGTTGATTATTATAAACCAAAAATAAACATTATTTTTATTTTCCTCAAAGAAAAAATAGAAAAAAAAGAAAGGCAATAAGAGAAAACAAAAAAAATAACAATAATAAGAATAAAGGGAAATGGAAGTAGCCATAAGGAAGAAAAGGGAAATTGGAGATCTCCAATGCGTTTGAAATGAAGAAAAAGAGAAGAAGGGAGATATAAGGAAGCTTAATTGTGGGACCCATGACCCAGGACGCAGTCCCTCACGTTTGTTTATTTCGAATAAATATCGCGGCTCATTAGCACCGGATTCACACAACAAAAACACCCGCTGAGCAATTCAGCAAAATTTTCATCTCTTCGCCGTGCATGCAGGATCAAGTATCCTCTCCAATATGTGTAAAAGATTAGATTCACTTTACGGTTGAGATTTACACTTTATAATTCGGGCTAGTGCGGGGGACAGTATTATTGGGCTTTGAGATTTGTTCAAACTTAAAAATAACGGTCCGGATGCACTGATTCTGAAAGATTCCCTTCACACAAACCAAAGATTTGGTTCGCGTACTCCTAGCGCACCCAAGTGAATGGAACCGGCGCTCTATCTCTCTCTCTCATTTAACCTGACTCGTGGAGCTCCACCTCCCTATCTCTATGACTCATGGGCCCCGTTCGCCAATGAGTTTCACTCTTCTCCGAATCAGCTTCATCTCTCTTATTTTCTCTCTGCCCGATAGGTCCCACATGCCAGACGTTTATTCAAACTTCAAGATCTTGTCGCCCCAAGAAGAAGAGAATGAGGGGAACTGATAAGATCCTCGGCTTTGACTAAGTCAAACATTACAAAAGAGGCACAAAAGTCTGAATTGACTATACCTGAACCTTTAATTTAGTTTGAAATATGGTGAATTGATCAGCATAGGAAATGTCGAAATGATATGCCGATACGGCTTAGAATGTTGTAATTGGTCAATTGGGTTTAAGAAAACATATAAATTAGTTTGAACACACAAATGTGACATCTTTTAATGGCTGACATGATGTTGAACACTGGAACAAAATTGGAAATATGTTGGAACACGTTAAGCCTTGAGGAACAGCCTCCTCTAACGATTGGATTCCCCTGGCCTCGTGCCTGGGGATGTGATACCGGTACCAAAGAACAGGTACCAGTTCAGATGACACATGATTACTGTACTGGTACCATTCTTCCCTTTGCAAATCCTATCTCTAAAACGATACTTTAAACATCAATCCAATACAAATAAACAAATCCAATAAAGAAAGTTAACAGGAATGATTAAAATTATTTTAGCATGAGAGAATTTCATTAAAAACTTCTCCATCAGATGAGAATCTAATAAGAACAAACCCGATAGGACAATATGACGTGTAACGATCGAAACAATCTAACACGAATCTTGACAACGTTTGAAGCTCTGAAAGAAGGGTTTAATAAGAGTTTTATTCAACAGATGAGTTGAATAAAAATGAATACTTAAAAGGATTTGCATGCATATTGTCAACTGTTGATGTCATTCTCCTTTTCTTCCGTAATTCATAAATCCTATCTCATATAATCTTTCATGTTTAACTTAGTACTGTGGTAATGTTTTGGTAATAAAACATGGTTTAAGGGGCTTTATGTTAAATAAAATGTTTTCTGTTTTGATAATGCTGTTAATTTCTTATTGATCTGATTGCACAAGTAACAATGTTCATATTCTATCACTTATAAGGATCTTTTGGTAATCTTTCCATGCATTTCTGGTTAGTCATTTTCTTCTTTTCTTTTAGGCATTTCATGATTTTTCTTTTCATATCTCTTCTCTGTTTTATCATATATGAATGCATGTCTTCCTTTTAAGAAACCAGTCACCAGTGAATAAGTGGTTAAGATTTAGGTCTGTCCCAATTCACAGTGTCTTGAACTTAATTTTTCCAGTTTTCACAATTTACACTGAATTAGAAAGGAAAATTTGTAGTGCCATCTTGTTTCCTTTGTTTCACCATTTAATGAGACAGTAGTGTTAAAAGATCAAGCACTGATAAGAATGAAGAACATTTTCATTGTGCATAATGGGATAATTCATTGGGAGGAAAGAAAAATTTGAAATCAGAGTTAGTACTAAGAACAAGTACCAGTTTAATGTAGAACATTATAATACTGTGTCATAATGCAAGTTCTATAGGGTAAAAATATGCATTGATAAAGATTTTGTATAGCTTAGTTTTGAATAAAGATGAATTGACATATGATGATTTAAAATATAATACTGTGTCCGAATGCTGACAGAACTGAAGGTGTCAGGCCTTCAAACCCTGAACCCAATACTTTTGGAACATTCACCGGTAATGCCAGAATGATATCGGATCTAAACCCTGAACCCAATTCAGTCCGATAAAAAGGAATAGAGTAAAATTGAGATGCGTTGATTTATCTTTGGTGGTGTCTTACGTGTCTTACGTGTCCAGACAGCTATTTGATTCTGCCTCAGTTATATTGCATGCCTCCATCTAACCCAACTAGATTTTACAGATTTTATTGGAAACAATTTATAAAATAAATAAATAACATTATTTTATTATTTAAAACGTAGATAGAAATAATTGTGATTCAAAAACCTAATTTCTTTATTCCACTGTGGGTATATATATACCCAGTTACATATAGGTCCCTAGATTATCTTCTAATTGCACTTTTACCAAATAACCCTTGATACAATTATAAATCTCAACACTCCCCCTCAAGATGGGCGAAAAATATCCACTAAGCCCATCTTGTCACAACCTCTAGCTAAGTCTAACGAATTGAGTCCTTTCGTCAAACAATCTGCTGCCTGGTCTTTAGTTGAAACATGACCTAACTCTAGTAGTCCACTGTTCAACTTCTCCTTGATTAAGAACCTATCGATCTCGGTATGGCTTAGAATGTTATAATTGGTTAATTGTCTTTAAGAAAACATATAATGCCTTACATGATGTTCAACACTGGAACAAAGTTGGAAATAAGTTGGAACACATTAAGCCTTGAGATGTGCAATCAAGGTAAAATAAGAGGAACAGCCTCCTCTAACGATTGGATTCCCCTGGCCTCGTGCCTAGCGATGTGATACCGGTACCAAAGGACTGGTACCAGTTCAGTATAATAATCTGATAACACATGATTACTGTACTGGTACCATTCTTCCCTTCGCAAATCCTATCTCTAAAATGATACTTTAAACATCAATGATCAATCCAATACCAATAAACAAATCCAATAAAGAAAGTTAACAGGAATGATTAAAATTATTTTAGCATGAGAGGAATTTCCTTAAAAACTTCTCCATCAGATGAGAATCTAATAAGAACAAACCCGATAGGACAATATGATCAAAACAATCTAACACGAATCTTGACAACGTTTGAAGCTCTGAAAGAAGGGTTTAATAAGAGTTTTATTCAACAGATGAGTTGAATAAAAATGAATACTCATAAGGATTTGCATGGATATTGTCAACTGTTGATGTCATTCTCCTTTTCTTCCATATTTCTTAAATCCTATCTCATATAATCTTTCATGTTTAACTTAGTACTGTGGTAATGTTTTGGTAATAAAACATGTTTTAAGGGGCTTTATTGTTAAATAAAATGTTTTCTGTTTTGATAATGCTGTTAATTCCTTAATGATCTGATTGCACAACTAACAATGTTCATATTCTATCACTTATATGGATCTTTTGGTAATCTTTGCATGCTTTTGTGGAAAGTCATTTTCTTCTTTTCTTTTAGGCATTTCATGATTTCTCTTTTCATATCTCTTCTCTGTTTTATCATATATGAATGCATGTCTTCCTTTTAAGAAACCAGTCACCAGTGAATAAGTGGTTAAGATTTAGGTCTGTACCAGTTCACAGTGTCTTGAACTTAATTTTTCCAGTTTTCACAATTTACACTGAATTAGAAAAGAAAATTGTAATGCCATATGGTTTCCTTTATTTCACCTTTCAATGAGACAGTAGTGTTAAAAGATCAAGCACTGATAATAATGTAGAACATTTTCATTGTGCATAATGGGATAATTCATTGGGAGGAAAGAAAGATTTGAAATCAGAGTTGGTACTAAGAACAAGTTCATTGGGAGGAAAGATTTCACAGTTTAATGTAGAACATTATAATACTTTGTCGTAATGCAAGTTCTATAGGGTAAAAATATGCATTGATAAAGATTTTGTACAGCTTAGTTTTGAATAAAGATGAATTGACATATGATGATTTAAAATATAATACTGTGTCCGAATGCTGACAAAACTCAAGGTGTCAGGCCTTCAAACCCTGAACCCAATTCTTTTGGAATATTCACCGGTGATGCCAGAATGATATCGGATCTAAACCCTGAACCCAATTCAGTCCGATAAAAAGGAATAGAGTAAAACTGAGATGCGTTGAATTATCACACAACTTCCAAAATAGCTTTGGTGGTGTCTAACGTGTCCAGACAGCTATTTAATGCTGCCTCAGTTATATTGCAAGCCTCCATCTAACCCAACTAGTTTTTACAGATTTTATTGGAAAAAAATTATAAAATTATAAAAATAAATAAATAACATTATTTTATTATCTAAAACTTAGATAGAAATAACATAGCATATTCAACTATTAGTAACGTAACATTGGAGGAGTTATAATTGTAAAAATAAAACACAATATGGTTTTGGAGGGGTATCTGCACTCACATCATGTGGGACTGCACTTACTCAACTAGGTTTTGGAGGGGTATCTGCACTCACTACAACATCGCAGCGACGGGAGGTGCCAACCTACTATCATTATGGTTGGATCAGCACAGTCTCCTGACTCATCGCGACAAACTATACAAAGGATCACTTTGGGCGGCGGGGGTTTGGGCTCTGTGGAGGGAGCGAAATAGGAGATTATTCTCAAACAAAAGACGCCCGGTGTCTCTCTTAATAAATGATACAACTATTGAGATCCTCTTGTGGTCTACCAGTGTTTAGATCCGTATCTTTTATCATTAACTTTTGTGCATTGCTTGCGGCAATATTTTCTAGGTAGAATAGTTAAATTCTGTTAGGTCAGGTTTGGAGTTTACTTTTCTTTACATATGTAAATAACTCTTTTATCAATATATCGTTCGTGGCAACCTTTGCCGCCAACCTTCAAAATAAAAAATAAAACACAATAGTCGCTTAATTAATCAATTCTGGTAGTTAATTAGCACATTCAACTATTCCAAAAGAATCCTTAAAAATTGATCTTCGAATTCTTCTAATTCTGATTTTGTAGATAATTTTCTTTTCTTAATTTCATCTTGAATATTCTTCATCTCATTGAGCTCTGAAAAGATCAACTCACCAACTAGCTGTTTCCTAAACAAGTCAATGTCATCCTGCCAAGTTGAATACATCATATATAAGTATATTGAACAATAATTCATTTCTTCTATACAAAGTGCAAGATAAACCATTTTATATAAAAAATAATATCACACCTGTGTGAATTCAGTAGCAAGCTTTGATCCATCCCATAATTGCATGTACTTGAGTGCAAATAGACCACAAGAACATCTAAAACACCAATTGGGATACTCAAACGAATGAAATAATTTCTACTGATATCACATGAATAATGATGTAATATATTATACCTGTCTTTTTGTTGTGGTAAATTCGAAATAACAGATATAGGCCAATTAAGTACGTTGATCTCTGGTCTCCATGCTTGTAGAGTACCTTGGGAATCAAGTGCAGCATCAATACACACTTGAATTCCTAATCTCTGAATTGCAGAATGCAAATATGATCATCATAACATGCTATAATTAATATATAGAATATGCAAGCAATACTTATTTTGAGAGAACAAATACCAGCTTATGAGTTGTTTCTTCACAAGGTCTGCCCAATGAGTTCAAGGAATTCAATATCTGAAATTCCTTCTTTGAAGCATTTAAAGCCCCAACGAACCAACGGTTTTGTACTTGGATTGGCAAGAACACCTACAAATTATATATGATTGCGAGTTCCAACAAGTATGAAGTGAAAGTTGTAATGTACAGTTCATATACTAATGAAAATTACCAGGTCATTTTGAATGAAACTGTTGCCCTTCTCAATGATGTTAGACGAAATGCGTTCACAACGTTTATCTCTTTCATCCATTGTCGATCCCCAAGACTGCAATAGCTGACTATCGAATGTGCTAAGTATCATGATTTTACTAGATGTACTTGCTTGATTGTTCATGATACCAATATAGCAGTTGATAACCTATGAAATTTATCCATTCGTAGTAAGAGTCAATTCTGATGATTGAAACTTGAGAGAGTGATAATTGAATATTGCAAATATTGTGCTTAGCAGCTAGCTCCTACTAACACCATTTGGTATGAATGTCGATTACACATTAGAAGTATAGAACATAACCTTCCATGTGTGAATTAATGCTTAATTTGCTTGAACTGGCCCATAATTATACAATTGGTAAATGCGAAAACATAACAAATGATATACCAAGGAAAATGGATACCTCGTCAGGAATCAATATGTCAATTTCATCCTTGTCAATTAGTTTGATGAGAGACACTGCATCTTCTCAGCAGTTAATCTGGCACCACCTATAGCTACTATTTCTTCTGACATCCTTCCAATCGAACTATGCTTTAGAAAACTTATGGACCAGAAGTCACATACTCGTAATGGGCATTGGTATGATGGTGGAATGTGCTTCTCTACCAAGTCAATTGCTACTCCTTTTCGCACACATTTTCCTTGTTTTAATTCATCAGAAGACAATTAAAGGACAATAATCAACTAAACTGGATGAATAGTTATTGCATTAGCAAAAGGTTTGTGTTGTTACATATAACATATATTCATGTGTAGCCACTGGCTCAGACTTAACAAATAGAGATTTGTTCCAACCCATATGAGAAAAAACTATGAATCGAAAAAATAAGCAGAGCTTTTTCGCATTTGTTGGAACAAATCCTTATTTGAATAAATATGAAAATAGTTATCCAAAAGAAAGAAGTTGTAAAAAGTACTACAAGATATGGGTTTCTTACCACTGCAGCTTGCATCTGATAGCCAATTATAAGAACACAATAAAGCTTCCAATGTCCTTGGACCCAATTTATTCGCAAGTTTTTCTAATCTATCAAATTTATTCGGCCCATAAATAAATGGACTGTAAAAGGCCAACTCGGAGGGTAGTGAAGAAACAGGTATAGCAAGAATATGACATGCTATCTTTGAAAGAATGGGACAATTTGATTTTTCATTCTTCCACCATCTCAAAACATCAAAATCACCATCTATGACCTCCACATAGTCTTCTTGTAAGTATCGCTCAAGTTCTAACATTACCCCATCATGTTCATGTATTTCAAACTTAATGCACATGTCCCAAATACATTTTTTAGTTTCCTCTCTATTAGATATGTGTTCCGTATAGCAACGTTCCAAGTAGGTCGACTTGAATCGGGGATCCAATAGAGAGGAAACTAGCAATATATTATTGCAATCTTTCAAATAACTGTCTGAAACTTCCATCAACCAATCTAAGAATTTTCCTTTATCGTATTGATTATCCGTATGGAAAACCACATGTGATAGCGCATCATAGATTTCAAAAATAATTTTCAAAAACAAGTTTGACGTGGGATATTGAGAGGAAGATAGAATGGTAACTGCTTCATAAATTGGTTTCAGAAGTTCGACAGCACTTTCCACTTCATTCCAATTTCCACATAAAGGGAAACTCTCATCATAATCTTTATATACATCAAAAACATCTTTGTATGCAAGTGCATCACATAACATGTTCAATGTAGAGTCCCACCTTCTCTCATCATCAACTTGAAGATATGTTTTCGGGGAATCAATTTTATGTTCAATAGCAAGTTGATTAATAGTATGCCTTGCATTAGGATCTTCAGCAATGAATTTTATCATCCTTCTGATAGATCCAAATACTTCACGCAAATCATGCCATATAAATTGCAATAATCTCTTGAACAATCCCCTGACAACGCAATGCAACTTGATTGTCCCAACACCACAAGTCAACCCATCAAAAATATTCTCGTAATTAAACCCATCCAAAAATATTTCACTTGTAAATACAAGTACCTTTTTAGGAAGTTCCCAATTTTCTTTGCATCTCTGTATTTTTTCTGTTATCTCATCCCAAGGTCTTATGATCTTTATACCAATTATTCTTCTAACCAAATTAAAATCATTATCAATGAAGTGCACTGTAACACATACATACGGAGTGGGGAATTCTCCTGCTAGGTGGGCACTAAAGCAAACTCTTTCTGGGTGGGCTGAATTTACAAAGGTGTTCTCAAGGAGATCTCTAAACCTTTGTCTCTCTATTTGATAGAAACCTAGGCACTTTGTCTTAATAGATGCCAGATCAACCGGAGTGTACAATGGCTTAAGGTTTTTTGCCCATTCTATGAACCAAGTACTTTTCACAAAATGGAATTGAAGTTCACATGAGATTACCAGTTTAGCAAGCAACTCTAGACATTTTTTCTGATCATATACACAACTGTTACTTCTATTGGAGTGTTGAGGATAACCTTTATCAAGATGCCTCTTCTCTATAATGTTTTCTATGCCATCGACAGATTTACCTGCTTCACGTCACAAAAATTTATATATCAGTGTTAAAATTCTGTTTATTTCAAGTTATCTCAAAAGAATAACTCTGTGTATTTCATTTTATGTGAAGTAAAAGTGCAATAAAAAAACAATAATTTTGGTACAACAGAACACAAAAGCAGTTTACTCAGTAACTTTTTTTAACTACGGAATATGAAAATTGACTTTGACTTGACTACTAAAAGTTCAAACAATTCAACAACAAAACTCATGAAACATTAATGCTTAAACAAACCCAAAATTTTAAGATCTGGGAAAAACAGAGTGCTATATATCAACTATCTAAAAGAAAACCGGATTACTGTGGGATATCTCATCTTATCATTATTCATGAAGGAAAGAAGAAACTGCATGATATCTCATTTTATCACTATTTATGAAGGAAAGAGGAAAATGCATGAGACAAAATAAGCTACAGGAACGGTTATAGGCTATAGAAGGTGACAAACAAACAAGTGCTCACTACTATAAAGAACTTATTAATAGAAACTATTATATGGGTCTGAAATATTTGTAGATCTTTAATCACAAGTAAATTGAGTACAAAAAAGTATATATATGGATGCCATACCAGCAGTGCGAGCACATCTCAACCAATTGTTGCAGCAAACCAAGACCTTGGACATCTCTGTATCGATTGTAGATAGAAAGATCTCATTACCAATTTCTTTCACATGTTCTGTGCCTGAAGTAAGCGAGGAAGAAATTGGAATAGCAAGAATATCACGTGCCATCCTAGAAAGAATCGGGTATTCTGATTCATTATCTTTCCACCAGCCCAACACATCAAAATTTGCATCTCCCTCTTCCACCCAACTTCTTTCAAAATACTTATTCAGCTCTGGTATTTGAGATAAACAGTCCAACCTGTATATCTCAGTGTTCTCACTTTGATATTCAATGTACAAGCTGCAGAATAATTTATTAAAATCTTCTTTGTTGGTAATGAACTTCCCAATGCAGCGTTCACGGAATCTTAATTGGAATCGAGGATCCAACATGGAAGCAATCAGAACGATTTCATCACAACTAGCCAAATACCTATCCAGTGTTGCTAGCGACCAATCAATAGCATCTTTGGTAACACCAGATAAAACAGGAAAGGCCTCTGATAGGACATCAATGATTTCAAAAAATAATTTTAGAAGTAAATTTGATGTGGGAAATTCATGGGAACAGAGCATCACAACTGCATCATTTATTCTATTTAGAAGGCGAACAACTCCGTCCACTTCGCTCCATCTTACATTCGTGTCACTTAGAAGGCAAAGAACATTTTTATAGGTACAAGTATCATTTAAAATATTGAGATCAAAACCCAGTACTCCATTGTTAGTAAGCACAAATTCAAATTTACGAGCAAGATTATTCTCCGCTGCAATTTCGTTGAAATAGCACATTTTTTCTGGAAATTCATTCAGGTCATTCATCATTTTTTCAATCTTATGTATGTCTGGTATAATTTTGGAGTAGATTATATCAGCTATTGAATGAAAACACTCGAGAATGCACTTCAAGTGCAATATTCGACTGGACTTCACGATAATTCCAGTGTAACTTTTTGCAGTACATGCAAAAACTTTTTTACCAAGTCCCAAATCATTCAGGATTTTGTCAGCATCATATGAGTCCACAAACCCAATTACCCTTTTGACCAATTTGAAATCATTATCAATAAAATGTGCTGCAACACATAAAAGATGACACCGGTCTTTTGGATTATCGCACCAGGCCACACTAATGCTTACTTTAGAAGTTAGCTTGGTGATTTTCTCTATCAACTGGGCTTTCTCATTTCTATAAAAGGTGAGGCAGTCTTCCTCAACATCCCTTCGAGTTACATGGCTATACAATGGTTGAAGGAAGCTTGCAAACTCTACCAGAAAAGGATTCTCCACATGTTCCAACATGCTTTTGTTATCGATTACCATTTTCATAAAAAGCTCTCTGTTTTGTTGCGGATCGTATTCAGAAGGTTCTGTGTTTGTTTGCTGGACATATCCCAAATGGTTCTCTCTGTTTTCAGAAGAGCAACTGAAACAAGGATGTTCTACATTTGACTGGCTCTCTCCAACTTTTTCTTTCCCTTTGTTTGACATGATAATGAAATTGGAACCTGTTTCATTAGTGATGTGAATCAAAATACTAACTACTTAAGTGAGCAAATCACATTTGATTTAATAAACTAATATGGCAAAATAAACTTTTATAGTTTTATTATAATTTTGACCATGGTTCGGAAATTGGAAGCGGAATCGGTTAGTCGATCATGAAATCGGAATCGACCGAGTCAACTCAGAATGTCAGAAAGAAAAAATATAATTAGTCCAACAAAGATGTTAAGATAACAAGTTAGTCTCATATAATTCACTTATATAATATAATACAAAAATTCAAAATCAAACAGATAACCTGATGAATTTTCACATAAAAACAGAAAAACAAACAAAAATAAAATATTACTTAATTAAAGACAACTTAAGATACATGATAATAATTCATGAAAATAAAATATTACTTAAATAAAGACAACTTAAAATACATATTAATAAATTATATTTCCAAAGACGGTCCAAATCAATGATTCTTAACCTAGTATCAAATATAAATTTTAGGGTTAATTTCTTATTTGTCCGCGAAAACAAGTCCAATATCTTATTTACCCCTAAAAACTTGAATATATCTTATTTACCTAACAACTTTAACAAATCTTTCTTATTTACCCATCATATAATAACTCCTAATTTACCTCTATTTTAAGTTATAATTTATCCTTGGTTAACTTCTAATTAATAAATAAAGACATAATTACCCTTACTTTCTCTCGTAGCTTCTTGCTCCATCGTTGCTACTATCTCTGTCTCTGCCATTATTTACCAGATATATATTTTGTTGAATGCTTTGCAGGAGTGACTTAGACATAGAGCTCGTATCTAATAGTTATTCATTCTATGAATTTGACTAATTTTCTAATATTTTGGATGCAGGCAAAAGGTCCAATACAGGGACCATAAAGCACTCAGGCATGAACACCCCCATATAGCAATTGCTAGTTGCTACTTGCTATCTTTGATAAAACCATGTCGGTCACAAAACTCACCTAAAGGTCTAATAAAGGGATTGGATTGAAAATGTCGGTCACTCACGAACTCCTGTGTATTGGATTGAAAATGTTTATTATATTATGACACCCAAAAAAGGGATTGACCGGTTGTGTAACTAGGAGAACGAGCAAGATTGAAAGAAGAGAACATAAGGATATAATGGGAAAGTAAAATATTAAGGACTGAAATTAATTAGATGGGCAAATAAGAAAGATATGTAAGAGTTGAGGGATACTTAAGACATGGTCCACTATGTACCTAAGTAATATTATCAAAATAGAGCAGTACATCACATATACTGATATACACCATGTGTATTTAATCTTCTGTAATGCCTCAAGCTCCTCCTCCTTTCTCAGTCGCACACCCCTCTTACTCTACCAAATTATTTTGACGGGTCATGCAAAAATACAAAATTGATTCGATTGAATTAGGCCTGCTAATTGGACGAGTTTGTCCATGGGCAACCGGGCTGGACAAATATTGGACAAAGTCTGGACGGGCTGTAATATAAATGGGCTTAATATCCGGTTCAGATTCAATTGAAAAGAATAAATGCGGACTGGTCACGGGCTGAACATGGACAGTAACCGAACAAAAATTTAATTGATAAATAATGAGCAGCCCGGTTTAGAGCCCGGTTGAGCCCGGTTGAGCAATGATCAGTCTCTCATGTCCTCTTCTCTCTCAGACTTGATCACTTAGCAAACCAATCTATCTCTATGGCGCCGCCTCTTCTCCATCGCGCCGCATGTCACGCTTCTGGGTTACTAACCTAGAGGCACGCCTTCTTCGTTACTAACCGATCTAGCAAACCTAGAGGCACACTTCTGGGTTACCTCTTCTCCATCTCGCCGCCTCTTAGCAAACCTAGAGGAACGCCTTCACAGTAAGCAATTTTTACTACTTGAATTTTCCTCCACAATAAGCAATTTTTACTGCGTACTGTAACCCCCAATTTTAGAATATTGGGCACCAATTTGTCTGGTACTACCCCCCAATTTTTGTCTTGCACAGTGAGGCTTTATCTCTCCTTACAAGGAAAGAGCTTTTCAACGTTATAGGTCAGGCACTCAGGCCCAACTTTTCATAACAGAATCAAACAATTAATCGCCATTAGAATTTCATGGCAAACTTGTGGAATTGGTATCTTTACATTTCTGTTCTCTTTTTGTTGTTTGGCATAATATTGGATAAGATTTCAAATTTAGTTTAGGATATTTTAAAACATATTATTCAACCTAAAATATCTGAATTTCTAAATGTGTTCATCATCATTAAATATATTTAATCGTATATCAAATTTTAGTTAATTTGAAAATTTAATTGATCAGTTATTAAAAGAATATAAATCCGTCAAACTCTTTTAACTTGTTTGATAAAAAGCAAAATAACTCTAATATTAGCCAAATTTTTTATATGCTCTATTTAAACAACTAATTTTTTTTTCTGCCAGAATAATATTTTTCTATAGTATTGGGTATACTGTAAAAAGCACATGTGTTAGAATAAAAGTTAAAAAAACCAATTAAACTTAAGAGAAGGATTGTGATATTTGATTTGGTTAGTACCAGACAAATTAGGTACAGGCAGTGTTTACCAGTGTGACCAACTATTTCCCCTTTTTTCTTTCTGCCTTTTATTGGGCATCTTACTGCTTAATGAGTTCTTTTTGCCTTCTCTTCTTTTTCTGAAAACCGGTTTTGTAGAAACTCAAGCATATATATTGTATAATCCCAATTCTGAAAACCAGTTACTCCTGCCAATTCCAAACTTGTGCAAGGATTGTGATTGACCTTTGTTGACAGACTTGTGTCTCTTGTAATTTACATGTATGCCATTGTGTCTCTTTGTTGACCGAATACAGTTTTCTTCTACTTGTTGTTTCCGAAATAGGACCATAAGACAATACAGTTGTTATATTTTCTTGCTGGTTATAATGTACAAATTTTTTTTACTATTGTACAAATTCAGGTTCGTGGCATCAGATTTGGCAACAGATGTGGTGGTACATGTCGGCGCAGTTAAATTTTTTTTACACAAGGTTAGTTTTGTCCTTCTCTTTACTATCAATTCAATTGATCATGTAACATGTAACCAGCCTGTATGATACTAGTTTAATTGGTTTGTACTGGTAATGTGTCTAACTAGTCTTAGAATGACATTGCACAGTACAATTTTTATGAGTCATTAACTACTGGTACCATCTGGTATAGGTTCTGTACTATACTGGTACAGAACTGACAGGTACGATGTAAGTATGTAACTATCCCATGCATTAACTCACCTTCGTACTAACAGTACTTCGAGCAACTCCATGGTACCATTTGTTGTACCTGTAATTTCTAAATGCTATTTGCACAATATTAAACTTGATTCCATTTGGTCTCTACTAGCAGCTCAAGGAGATGGTATATCTAAGAAGAAATTTGATGTGATTAGATTTCTAAATGAAGATAGATACAATATTCATTTTGGAGTTGGTTGTGACTATTGTGGGATATGATTGACAATCTCATGAATTATTGTGGAGTTGGTTGTGATTGTATTTGGATGACATACATGATTATTTTGTATTAATTCTTGTTTGTTGCGTTTTTAAAATTCTTGTTTGTTGCGTACATTATATTATCCTCAGATTATAGTTATCATAATATCAAATGGGGAGAATTTCAGACATAAATGATTTCTATATATCTAAGGTTACTGTGAGATGTATATTTCTTATGGTGAATGAAATTGATATATATATATATGATTTCTGATGGAAGGTACTATTAATATGCTAAATTGGAAGGGTATATGAGCAAACATTGATTCTTGTAAGGTATATTTAAATAATTGTTGCACTTGCACCTAAAGCGAACCGCTTATTCTCTACCTTGTTTCACACACATGGGACCCACTTGGGCAATCTATTATCTATATTGATCTTATTCTCTACGCTGTTCACAAGACTTGTAAACTATGTTCCCATATATGCGGAACCAAAACAGGGCCCGGGGAGAATTTCGGACAGGGCCCGGGCTTTTAAATGAAACAGACAGGGTCCTTGATACCCGGATAGGGCTCGGGCTTTTCAAATTGAATTTGGTTTGAACAGGGTCCGGGCTTTTCCTCCTCCCATTCAGTTTGAACAGGGCCCGGTTATGTTTTTCAAATTTCTGAACCGGTTATGGTTTTGCTGAAAGGTTGGCCCATTAGCAGCCCTAGATTGAATCGCCGAACATGGCTCTGAAATTCAGAATCAGAATTGGAATCGGTCACTTAACCAGAAAATCGAAATCGGATAAATCGGCCAGAATCAGCTGAAACGGATTGAAAACTCGAATTTTTTTAGCAAAAACTTGTTTTGTACTTCAAAAAAAAAATGAAAAAAAATTGGTTAAGAAATAATTTGTCAAAATTAAAATTTATCTAATTTTAAAATAAAATAGACTATATATTCCATAAAATAATAAAAGCCTAAATAATATTTCCAAAGGAGAAATAAAATGTTTAATTTCTACTTGCCTAGTATACCCAAGTTAAAAAAAAACGAAACAAACCACTGTCACCAGCTGTATACATCTCGTGACTTTAGCCAAATAAAAAAAATATAAACAAAACAAATAGATTCCCTCACCAACACTTTTGACCAAGTTTGTTCAACAGCAAAACCATGAAAAGAATAATTCATTGGATCCAGATAATTATCTTGGCCGAGTAACTCCGGTGGAAATTCATGGCCGATTCCTATATGAATTGGCCGATCCGACTCAGAATCGGCCAAGTTTCGGAACCATGATCTAGACAGTAATTTGTATGTAGAGATTATTGGAAAGCACAACATCTTTCTTGATCACTAGATGCAAGTTTCTTTACTACAATTCATAGCCCGGAATCAAATTATCAGTATAAACTAGCAAAAAGAAAAGAAAAAAAGATTAGTGGACGTACCGCTTTGGATTTGTACTGTGAATGTTATCTGATACTCGGATCTATGCTGATGCAAAAAGGCATGGATCTAGATGACAGCAACTGAGTTGATTGGAAAGAGAGATCGTCTTGGTTGTACTTGTTCTGTAACCATTAAAAAGAAAACGAGAGAAGAATCTTAGTTTTTGTTTTCGATCACTTGAACAAACACTTTTATAGTGTTATTTTATAATATTATCAGACAAAAGAAATAATCAGTGCTATAAAAGTAAGATAATAGAGCGAGCTGACCTCAACGATAAAAGCAAGGGATGCAGAGATGATAACAAAGTGTGTTTTTAATCTCGATTTCTCTCTGTTTTAAGCTTGGCAGCGGATGCTCTATCTCTCTCTCTCTCTCTCTCTCTTGAAGGGTAGTGGACCTAGTGGCTACCTAAGGAACTCTCTCTCTCTCTCTCCCTCTCTGTGTTAAAAAAGAAGTTGGCAGAGGAATCTCTGTGTTTTTTAATAAGATTACTACATCT
The DNA here is from genome assembly GCA_028015225.1 of Carex myosuroides. Taxonomy (NCBI): domain Eukaryota; kingdom Viridiplantae; phylum Streptophyta; class Magnoliopsida; order Poales; family Cyperaceae; genus Carex; species Carex myosuroides. The sequence goes on from CM051483.1 coordinate 5,177,601, forward strand.
AATAATTTGGTCCAAATTGTATCTACAAAAATGAAAGGGAGGCGTTGGTGAAAATGGAAGTAGTATATATATATATATATATATATATATATATATGTGCCTTATCTAACATCCCAGCACATAATTTGATCCACATGCAATAAGGCCCGCTTGGTCCATTTGTTTACAATTACCAAAAGATATACCAACGCAGAAAAGCCTAATACTTTATTTGGAATTTTCTAATTCCGTTACTTTGTTAGAATTCAGATTTTTCAAGTAATAAAAAATGAAGTTTGAATTGGAAGAGTTACAAATTATAGTACGAATTTTGAAATTATTTTTTAATTAAAATTGATCTGTTAATTTTAATCAAATTCGTGTTCCTTTGGTCTGAATTTTAATCAAATTCCTTAATGTGGTCTGAGTTTAGATTTCTAAATGTTGTCAATTCGATTCACAAAAAATAATTTATAATTATTTCAATCGTATTTGATTAGTCACAAATTAAAAACTGCTTAATTTATTTATTTTTTACACTGTCAGATTCAGCAAATTTTACTGATTTATTGAAAAAATAATAAGAAAATAATAAGTAACGCTATGTTATTATTTTAAATGTAAATGTGAATAATATAGCATATTTCAACTACTACTAACAAATGGACGAGTTATAGTTTATAAATAAGCAGATTTTCAGTAAATAAACAAAAATATAGTACACGATGTTCGCAACAAGATTTTAATATATTTATTTAATAAAATTAAGAATCGAATTTTGTTATCTTTTTAATGAAAATCCAAATAAGAAACTTTTTTTAAAAGACGTGATTTTCATTAACAACCGTTTTTCGTTTGTTTTGTGGAAATGAAATCAATATTATACAGAGGAGCAACGCAAAAGAATGACAAAAAAAAAAAGGATTGACTAGCATGATATGGGTAGTTTAATGACATGCCATGCTATGGCTTCAAATTTATGTTGTAATTTATGGCTTGCACCTGAGCCATAGGTTTGGTTAGAAAATGGGTGTTTAGGGCTTCTACTGAGCATAACTCATTCATGCAATGCATCCCAAAGAATCTTACATTAATCTAATTTCTTTGCATTTATTAGTTCTTCATTTTTTATATTAACTTTATTTATATTATTTATTACTTAGTTTTTGTTTTCAGAATTATTGGGAATTAAATGAGAAACTTTATCTGGATATTGCAAGAAGCATAGACGGACCCTTCTCTGGCAGTGCCATGGGCTGGGATGTCAGTTGATAATCAGACTGGGTATTATTGCTTCTTCTTTCCAAATTTGTATTCTTAATTTTTTCTACTGCTTTAGTAGCTAGTGTCATGCGTACTTGGCCCTTTTCGTCTTACATAATTTATTTATTTATTTTTTGATTTATAAGGTCCATGAGCCCATTTCATATATAAAATAGTTTTTACATTTAAATTTACTTAATTTCTGATTCCGTGTCGTAGCTCTTGTAGGCTCCAACTTTTAAAGAATACTTTTATTTTATAGACGATATTCAATAACTCGTGGTTTATTCGAGATCGGATTATAAAAGCTCATAATTAACTTGTTTGATTCTGACTCGGCTCACTACCCTACAAAATAGCATATGATATATTTTTTTTTCTAACTAAATTACTTCCAAACCATAAGAACCTCTTTCTTAATTCATTAATTTGTAATTTATTCTAGCAAGCATCTGATACACTGCTAATCAGTACAAGGGAATGGAGGAAACTACATCATTTAGTAATTAAAGTTAATCTGCCTCTTAAGAATGTGCTTCAGAAAAAGAGAGAGAAGGGATGACCGGAACTTGTTTACTTGCTGCAAAATGTCAAATTAAAAAAAAAAAAAACAGAAGAAAAGAGAAAAAGAGAGAAGGTGAACTTTATATACAAATTATTCAAATTTTGAAGCTTCAAAATCAGAATGTAAAGGAAGTTAATCATTTATCCTGCCTTCTTCTATATAATTGGAAGGCATATAATTAATCCTACACTCCTAATATATTTGCTATCTGGATGCTAAATGAATCAGATATATTCAGGAGTATCATTTCTGATTTAGCAAAATTAATTTGTAACCCTAAAAGATCTGCAAACCCCATTTAATTTCAAGGCCTCAATCATGAAAGGGTTTGTCCTCTATAAAAATTAGGTATAATTAGCAAAATGCAGATTGAGTACCTATCTAGTAGATGAAAAATTACTCAATCCTTGAATATAAACAGCTAATTAATTGAGTTGTTTCAAGAATTTTATTTAAAATTTCAGCTACTAGGTCAAAAAGAAATAGGGATAACGAATCACATTGTCTAAGACCTCTTAAAATTGACACAAGTTCTACCACTTTCTAAAAGATTTTGCATCCCTAAAAGAAATTTATCTCCAAAACCCCTTGCTTTTTAAAACTTCTAATAAAAATAACCAATTCACTCAATCAAAAGTCTTTTCAATTATAATCTGAAAAAGACTCCCTGAGTCTTAGTCAATCTAATCCTTAATATAAGCTGTTTTGTCTACTATCTATGAGGAAATTCAGGAGCAGATCCATGATTTTTGTCAGGGGGGCAAAAAAAATATTGATTCGGGTTTAAATAGCTAATCGGATTCAAACCCATAAACTAATTGGGTACTCGATAAAAAAACAATGTTTTGACTTATATTTTTCAATGTTATGACTTGTAATTTCTGATGCTTTAACTTATAATTATAATTACCAATCATAATTCAAAAAAAAATATTTTTATTTTAACACTAAATTTAACCCGAATTACAAATCAAACATCCAGAGGGGGGCAAAAAAATTCCAAGGGGGCGCAAGATCGATCAGTACCGAACTACCGATAGATCACCACTAAAACTCAAACCAGGGAGGGGCGGCTCCCCCCTCCCCCCTGTTACATGCTGGGTCCGTCCCTGAGGAAATTCATGAATGGAGCTAATATATTTTATAAGACTTTAGTAATTAATTTAAAACTAGACTTATTGCCTTTCATTGGAAATAGTAGTTGCATAATAAAATTTGTCAATATTAATGTGTTTAAAATATTAATACCAACTATATATACAATATAAGAGACACCTTGTTGTAAGTATAATTTTTCTTGTTATATATTGAAGCTACATGTGCAAGTTTGGTATAATTTTTAAATACAAAATAATGGTGTCATTTGCAAGAGCTCTGGTGTAGCACATATTTGTTAATGATTTGTTATTAATGGTACATTTAATTTTTGGCAGTGTTATCAAGCCCATAGGCTCCATCTTTTATTATGTCAAATTGAATTAGTATAAGCAGCATTTATCTGTCCCAAGTTGGTCAGATTCTAAATGCAGCAGGTTTTAGATGCTATAACTCGTTATTAAATTTCATTTATATGCATTTATATTCTTGTTTGGTAAAATTAATTAATATTGACACATAAATATATAGACAATAAGCATCCACCCTTAATTAATATGTCAAGTTTGGTAAAAAAAAAGAGGAGTGTTCTTGACTCTTCCAAAGAACTTTTTTTTCTGATTTTCTGTATCAACTTTTTGTTATTTTTTTAGATTTTTTATTTAAGATTGAAAGAGGATCAAATTTCTAAACATATAAATTTATATGAAATTTTCAGGGGAGTTTCGAGTTTCCAATTTCTGAACTTGTTTTTGATTTGGTGGCTAAAGAAGAACCAGTTTTTGATTTGGTGGCTAAAAATGTTCTTCTACGAGAGATCGCAGGTTGAAAAATCAACTAAAAACTCTCTTGTAATTGTGGATATTAAAAATTAAAAGACTTGACTAACACTTTTATCTTAAAAATATTTACAAGATTTATCCAAAAATAATTACTTATTAATCAGACGCTAACTAATTTTTTTTTTACTTAAAAATGCATAAATGTCATGAACATGTGCGCAAGTTGGTTCAATTAAAAGAGTTAATGATAGATTTTGATGCAAGATAATAAAAATGTGCTTATAAAAGTTATTATTAAATAATGCTGTTGCTGTGTATGGGCATCCTCTCTGGTGCACTTAATATGCTTTACAACTCAGTGACGTGGCTAATTTTAATTTCAAAATGTTTTCTGAGATAGAGATGCTCTTAATATTCCTTTCGTTCTGTGTGTGGTACCTTTTCCTTTTGATTTTGTTTTCTCTTTTGTAAATTTGAAGCTTAATTTAATTATTCATAAGACGTGTAAAGCATAATTGCAAGACAAGGAAATGGTGAAATGCTCTTGCTTTTAGTAATGTGGATATCCATATGTTTTTATTCTTTACTTCTTCTTTCCCCTTTGATGATATGGAAATTCTTTGCTTGAGAGACTAACTACGTACTCTTTCCACTTTTAAATCCCTTGACAAACCAGAAATTTTAAATTTACCATTCATTAAAAAAAAAAACCAATTCACCACGAATTCTATGGAATTCAAAATTCACCAAGGACGCAACTTCATGTTGCGTCCAAAAATTGGGTAGGCCCCACATTTTTTTTGGCCACTCAAAAAGTTAGTTAAAAAAAGAAGAAGTTTTTGGATGCAAGACTCAACGTGAAGTTGCGTCCATGCTAAATTTCAAATTCCCACAAAATCGTGGTTTTTTTATTTATCATTTTTTTAATGGTGAAAATAAAAGTTTCGGCTTAACAAACAATTAGATTTCATAGTGGAAGAGAGAATATTTATATATTCTTAAAATTCTGAAATTCTTATTGATATCAGACTATGTTTTTTATAATATGGGTTATTCACTTCTTAGTGTGATTGCACATAAAAAAAGAAAGAAATTAATCACATCAGAGAGAATTATTAGGCTTCAATTTGTTTCAATCACTTTTGTAGCCTATTATGTATACAAACAGCAAGGACAAGTATAAAAAAATTTTGGCACAAATTTTTGATTTGAACTTATTGACTACAACTACAAGTACAAAAAAATTCAATTAAATAATTTAAATCATCTACTAGAAGTACCAAATGTATAAGATTTTTTTTTTACTTTTTATAATGGAATTTAAGGAAACTAATATTGTGCAGTAATTGATGAAAGAGAGTCCAATGCTAGAAGAAAGATTATTCAGGGACAAAATTGACTATAAAATAACAAAAAAATATATAGTGTTATGTCAATAATAAATTATATGTTGTGCTAATATCAGTCGCCAGTTTAAAATTCCACAATTTCAAATCAAACTATTTTAAACCGAACGGTCAAAATCAATTTTTAGTTCCCATTTAAGGAAATTTGTCAAACAATCTGAATATCACAACCGATTAATAGAAATGCAGTTGCTGACTTATCAAACTTACATATCAAAACAAATTCATGTTATTTAGAAATTATGTACGTATCAGATTTCTCATTATCTTAAAACTAAGTTAATGATAAACTTTAAATTCTTATTATGATCTTAAACGAAAACTTTCATGTAAATTGAGAAAAAAACATTGCCTAAATGAATCATTTAATTAATTAATCCTATTAGTATACTATCTAAAGCCTTAATAAACAAAATTAAAACACAAATAATGACATAAAAGTATAGATTTTGATGAAACATATTAATTTCAACAATTTTTCATTATGTTTGTTATCATTTGTTCGTCCTTTTTAACATCAATAGACAAAATCGTTATTTCTTAGATTGAAGAAATTAACCATTGCAATGCAACCATCAAAAGGGAGCCAGTGTTGCAGGGTTGGTCGGACCACTACTAAAATGCCTTAAACTAGCCAAGGAACGAGTTCCTCAAAATTCAGAGATGGACAATATCATCGAAGAAATAAGCATAGAGGTTGAAAAGACAAAAAAAGAAAAAACCACACGACTGGACCCCATAAGCCACACGTCCCATCCCTTTCTTTGTCCTCTTCATACCGGAAATTTTTTTCATGGCCGTGATAGACAATGAAGTCCCGTTTCTTTTTTTTTCTTGGCCATGATAGACAATAAAGTCCCTTTTTTCGCTGTTTAGTCAGGGGTTAATCTTTTTTCGCTAAGCAGGAGGACGTGATGGTATATAACGTCCCCTGGATGTTATAAACTATCACGTTTTTCTTATATGTCGAATTTCTCCATATCCCTTCTCTATTGTCAATATTTTTAATTTATTTTTCTATTAATAAAAATTTCGACATATATGAGGGTGTCTGTCAAATTGCAGACCACCGTCTTTCCTTTTTTATAAGTTTAGTATTTATTATGCTTTTAGTAAAGATACACTATATCAAGAGCCCACATTTTAATTAACAGTAATACAACGAAATTCATTAAAGCTTATAAAACCAAATGAAGGTTCTTATTAAAAAGTAAAGATCACACGGCACTTGAGAGACAAAAATAAAAAAGATGACATTCTTGTTATGAAAAGAAATGTGCCTAACATGGGTTCCATTCATGGTTGTGAAACTCGGAATCAGATGAATCAGTCGGAACCTAAAGAATCAAATTGGAAATATGGATTTTTTTTACAGAAGCTTGTTTTGTAGCAAAAAAATAGAAAAAAAATTGATAAAAAAATAATTTGTAAAAAAATTATATTAAGACAAAAGATTACACTCAAATAATATATACACTAATTATAAAATATAATACAAGAATTACAAACATAAGACATTTTTTATTGTCATAAGTTATGCCAAGCTGGCTGAATCACTCATCCTCTATATTAAAAAATAGGGAAAATTGTCAAAATGCCACTACAAAACCTTCAAATCTTCAAAATGCCACTCCAAAATCAGAAATTGTCAAAATGCCACTGCAAACTCACATAATTCTTAAATTTGCCACTTATACTGTATTGTTATACTATTTTTTTTAAGAATTAATTGAAAAATACTGATTTGGAAAATGTATTTTTGTATTGCCAATTATACCCTTCGTACCCTCTAACAAGTATCGCCTTCCCCAATATACATCGCCTCTGTGAGAGGAAATCGCGTGAGAGAGGAAATGGCGTGATCAGCCAGAGAGGAAATCGCGACCTCAGTGAGAGAGATCTGAAGGAAATCGCGACCTCAGGGAGAGAGATCAGTGAGAGGAAATCGCCTCCAGTCCTCCTCTACGCAATCGCCATCAGTGAGAGATCAGTGAGACCTGAGCATGCATCGCCATCAGTCCTCCTCTAAAAGAATTAAAAGCTGGAGCTCCGTTAAGGCTACAGTGTTCTGTTATTTTTCCCTACCTTAGTGTTCTGTTATTTTTCCCTACCTTGTTTCTATTATTTTTCCCTACCTTGTAATCCTCTATAAAAAGGGCATTGTATTCATTGAACGGGCATGAAATGAATAAACAAGATTATTGAAATTCCTTTATCTCTGTCTCAATTTCCATTCTCCTCGTATTCTTAATTTTCCCAGAATTATCTTCCCTCTTGTATCTTTCTACTCAATTTTGAGTTTGTTTAGCTGCTGCTGAGAGCGAAGATCGCTGCAGTTGCCCTGGTACAGGCACTGTACCAGTACACTGTACCGCTGTACCAGTGCAGTAGCAGTACAGTGTTATGCAGTTTTTTTTTTCTGTTTTTTTTTTGTACCAATTCCTTTTTTCTTGTGCAATTATTCAATCAAGAATTGGAGTTCAATAAACAGATACATGAAGTTCAATAAACAGATAGTCAAAGTTCTATAAACAGATACATGTGCTTTCTTGTGCAATTATCCCATGTGCTTTCTTAACAGGAAGTTATCACATAGTCATGAATTTCAATAAACACATACATTAATTGGAGTTCAATAAACAGATAGTCATGAAGTTCAATAAACACAGAGACCCCGTCGGAGAAGGCACAAATTTTCTCGGTGGATTTGGCCTCCCTGAGCGGGGAAGAAGAAGAGGGGAAATATAGGGTCGGTCTCTGAGAGAAGAAGATGAAGCAATTAATTAAAAAAATTTCGAAGCTGTGATTGAGTTTTGTTTTCTCTCTCAGGGGTATTTCGGTCATTGATTAAATTTTTTTTTTTTACATGACTAATACAGTATAAGTGGAAAATTTAAGAATTATGTGAGTTTGCAGTGGCATTTTGACAATTTCTGATTTTGGAGTGGCATTTTGAAGATTTGAAGGTTTTGTAGTGGCATTTTGACAATTTTCCCTAAAAAATACGAAGGGGGTATTGTTGTACAGACCCAACTGTATTAAAATACAAAGGGGTGTCACATCACCTCATCGTCCTCATCACATAATTTGGCTGAGTCAAGCCGATTCAACCGAGTTTTGATGAAAAAAATCATATGGGTGTGAAACTCAGACAACACAGCTCAGACCCGACCGATACTATTCTAACTCAGCCGATTTTCCAATCCATGGTCCATTGATTACTAGTACCAGCAGGCTTATCACCATCTGCTTCCAGAGCCGGTACTAGCGGCGGGGACATTTTACCAGATAGTACGCTTGACGAGGAGCGTATGATCTTTCAGATATTTTGAGGCCTCCAGGACCGACCTCTTGATGTAGGTGTTGTAGCCCCAAGTGGCCTTGCCATGGCATGGCGAGAAAGTCATCAGATTCAAAGAAGCAGGGGTAGTGCTCAACCATTTGTAGGTGGTCCAATCCCGGACGGATAGAAACTGATACGTGGTCAGAGATCGACTCAATGATGCCTTGCAGGTAGAATTGTATCACCTAGTTGTAGCCTCCCACTGGGAAGCGCTCTGACTCGATGATGTCCGTGTTGCTGATGCTTTTAATGATGCAGTAATCTGTTATTTCGAAAGTTTTCGACCCTGTGACGAACAACAGGGGCTCTGAGACCATTGCAATATTTAGATGAGAAATATATAGAGTTATATATACTGATATTTGAGCCCTGGTTACGTTGTAGGATGAGTTCATTGCAATTTTCTGAAGGTTCTTGCATTTATAGATAGATGGGTCATGAGTTGCAGCCTCAGAATTAGTTACACAATATAAGTAATATAATCTTAGATGTTGAGGGATATTTATTGTCAAATCAATATCTTTGAATGAAGAAAATGACGATCAGGTTCCACACATACGGCGGTACAGATTTTAGAATATCAGACCGTTTGCTTACCTCTTTCTTATTGTTAGAAACTTTAGAGCAAATTGATCTTGTCACAGCAGAAACAGAGTCATCAATAGAACCAGTGAACTGGTAAATACCAATACAGTAAAACTATAAATTGCAAGAAAGTATTGAACACAAGAATTTTACGTGGAAAACCCTAAAACTAGGGTAAAAAACCACGGGCGGCAGCAGCCAAATTAGTTCACTATATTTTTTGGTAGTTTTACAAATTACAGCAACATATTCTCTCTTCTAATATAAATATAAATCCCCCTCTTAATTTAGGCAACAGAAAAAGAAAGGAAAGTAATAATAATCAAGATCATGCCAAAGATTTCAAAGCTGAGAACACAGAAGAAAATTGGGCCAGCTGTAGAATCTAACTTGGGCTTTGAAGTCCAGTAAATTAAGTCGCCTCTTTCAATCTCCACCTCGACTGATTTACTGGCATAATCAGAGAAGTTTGCTACTTAAGTTGCTGTTGTGGATGCTGCTGTACCCGACATATCGGGTCCGATGCTTGCTGCCGCCAGACAGCCAGTCTTAGTGAGTTACCTTCACCAAGTCCAAGCAATGCTCGAACTTGGTACCGGGAAGAACTTTTGTCAACATGTCTGCTGCATTGTTTGTCGTGTCGACCTTCTTCACAATAATATCGCCTTCTGCAATAACTTCCCGAACTTTATGGTACCTTACATCAATGTGTTTCGTACGCTCATGGAACATGCCATCTTTTGTGAGATAGATAGCACTCTGGCTGTCACACAAAATGTTCAATTTCTGCACATCTTGAGTTAGTTCACCGTAGAGATTCCGAAGCCAAATTGCTTCCTTAACGGCATCAGTAATGGCCATATATTCTGCTTCAGCGGTGGAGAGGGCAACACAATCTTGAAGCCGTGAGCGCCAACTCACGGCACAACCACCAAAGGTGAAGACATAACCCGAAGTAGATCGCCGACTATCGAGGCAACCGGCATAATCTGAATCTACATAGCCAACTAAACCCGTTGAAGAGTTAGAAAATTCAAGTTGTTTGGAAGTTGTACCTTTCAAGTATCGAAGTATCCATTTAACCGCTTGCCAATGTTCCTTTCCAGGATTGGCCATGAAGCGGCTAACTACACTAATGGCATGAGCTAGATCAGGACGGGTGCATACCATTGCGTACATGAGCGAGCCAACTGCACTTGCATATGGCACATTTTCCATTTCATCAACTTCCTTTTCTGAAGACGGTGACATTTGTCTTGTCAACTTGAAGTGTGCACCTAAAGGAATAGTAACAGACTTCGCCTTACTCATGCCGAACCTCTCTAGGACCTTAAGAATGTAACCTTCCTGAGAGAGATATAGCTTGTTTTCCTTTCTGTCTCTTGAGATTTCCATGCCAAGAATTTTCTTTGCTGCTCCAAGATCTTTCATCTGGAATTCTGTTTTCAGTTTCACCTTCAACTTGGCAATGTCAGACATGTTCTTAGCTGCAATAAGCATGTCATCCACATAAAGTAACAAATACATAAAGGAGTGGCCGCACCTTTTAAAATAAACACAAGCATCAAAATTACTTCTTTCAAAACCAATACTGGTAATGAATTGGTCAAACCTTTTATACCATTGACGTGGAGACTGTTTGAGACCGTAAAGGGATTTCTGTAACTTGCATACATAGTCCCTTTTACCGTCAATGTAATACCCCTCTGGTTGCTCCATGTAGATTTCTTCGTCTAAATTCCCGTGTAGGAAAGCCGTTTTCACATCAAGTTGCTCCAATTCCAGATCATTTTGAGCAACCATACCAAGAATCAACCTAATAGAGGTGTGTTTCACAACAGGAGAATAAATGTCAGTAAAATCTATACCTGGAATTTGACTGAACCCCTTTGCAACCAAACGGGCCTTGTAGCGAGGATCTTCAATTGCAGAAATGCCCTCCTTCTTCTTATACACCCACTTGCACTTGATGGCCCGCTTACCGGGAGGAAGCTTTGTCAGTTTCCATGTGTTATTCTCCTGTAAAGCTTGCATTTCTTCTTGCATAGCAACTAACCATTTTTCTGAATCAAAACAACTTACAGCTTGATGGTAACTTTGCGGATCAGTTCCATTGTCGATTTCAGATGCTGCAGCTAGGACGAAACCGACAAAATTTGACTCCTCTATCAGCCTCTTGGGTGCATGTATGTTCCTTCTAGGGCATGTAGCAACAATTGTTTGGACTGGTACATCGGTAGCGGATGGAATTTGAACTTGAGCTGAACTGACCCGTGTTACTGTCGTGTCAGACACACCTGCTGCTGCTCCAGAACTGGACAACATATCAAAACCAGACAGTGGCTGGTTCGGTTGCTGGTTCTGCTGAATTTCATCAGAATTGTTACGGGACTGATGCTGCTGCTGGTATGAATCAGTTCCAGCTAAAAACAGTTCTGAATTTGGGGCAGCAGCTGCAGTCGACTGGGATTGTGCAGAATACGGCACTAATTGAAGCTCCACCTGAGAATGTTCTGAGGCAGCAAGCTGATCATCTTCTGGCGCAGTAAAAGCATCATTTGGACCTGCATTTGCTGCAATATCTTGCCCTCTATTAATAAGAGAACTTTCATCAAATATCACATTTCTAGAGACAATTATCTTAGAAGTATGTGGGTTCCACAATCTATAACCTTTGACACCGGGAGAATAACCAAGGAAAATACATTTCACTGACCTTGGATCGAGTTTCCCATTACTTACGTGTGCATATGCTGGGCAACCAAAAATCTTCAAACTGTTGTAATCAGCAGCCTTACCCGACCACCTCTCCTCAGGTGTTTTCATATTCAAAGACGAGTGAGGTGATCGGTTTGTAATGAAGCAAGCCGTATTAATGGCTTCAGCCCAAAATCGCTTCCCAAGGCCTGAATTTGAGAGCATACATCTTGCCTTTTCCAAAAGGGTACGATTCATCCGTTCTGCCACGCCATTTTGTTGTGGAGTTCCAGGGACCGTCAGGTGCCTCACAATACCCTCTTCTTTGCAGAATTGATTAAATGCACCAGAGCAAAACTCTAAACCGTTGTCAGTTCTCAATTTCTTTATCTCCCTTTCTGTTTGCTTTTCTATCATAACCTTCCAAGATTTAAAAGCATCAAAAGCCTCAGATTTATGTTTTAGAAAATAAGCCCATACCTTTCTAGAGTAGTCATCAATGAAAGTGACCATGTATCGGGCTCCATTAAGAGATGCTTCACGAGACGGGCCCCAAACATCGGCATGAATGTAGTCGAGAATACCTTTGGTGACATGCATGGCTAGAGTGTTGAAAGTGACACGCTTCTGCTTGCCGAATAAGCAGTGATCACAAAAGCCCACCTTGGTTATGTTGCACTTTCCAAAAAAACCTCGGTTGCTCAACTCGATTAGACCCCGATCACTCATGTGACCGAGACGCATGTGCCACAATTTCGTATCATCGGTTGTCTCTGCAACCGCTGCGTGTCCTACTACCGTGTCACCCTCAAGTATGTAAAGATTACCCTTTCTTATCCCTTTCAACACTACTAGCTGCCCGTGAGAAATCTTCAAGACACCACCTTTGCCCGAGAAAGAACAGCCCTTGTCTTCTAGGGCGCTCAAAGAAATCAGATTTCTCTTCATGTCAGGAACATATCGAACGTCAGAAAGAGTCCGGACCAAGCCATCTCTAGTCCGAATCTGGACTGTACCAATGCCTTCTATCTTGCAAGAGTTCTCATTTCCCATAAACACTACCCCTTCAGACACCGGGTTGTAGAAGTTGAACCAGTGTTTGTGCGGTGTGATGTGAAAGGAACAAGCTGAGTCTATGGTCCATTCTTCCCTTCTATTCTCTGAGCCTTTGGCAACCAGAAGGGCCGTAGAGTTCTCAATTTCAGAGTTTTCCTCAGCAAACAAAGCAAAATCACTTTGGTCAGTAGCTATATTGGCATTACCTGAATCATCTTCTTTCGGGTTTACACCACCAGATTTCAATTTGTTTTGCAACTTAAAGCAATTTTTCTTAATATGCCCTTTTTTCTTACAATAGTTGCAGGTTAAATTTTTGTGTTGGGATTTAGATCTAGGCCTTGAATTATCAATTTTGCCCCTTTCAATTGACCTTCCCCGTGTATACAATCCTTCCCCACTATTTTCCTTTTGAGATGAGTCCATCCTATCTTTCGATAGAAGGCTAGTCATAACCTCATCTAAGGTAATTGTTTGTTTTCCATATAGCAGGGTGTCACGAAAATGGGTGTATGTAGAAGGTAAATGGTACAAAAGCAACATTGCTAAATCCTCATCATCGGTTTTAACACCAAGATTTTCAAGATCATTAATAATCTCACGAAATTCCTCTAAATAGTTTTTTAAGGATTTACCTTCCATCCTGTGAGAGTAAAGTCGGGCCTTTGCATACAGCCGCGTAGCGGGTGTCTTTGTCATGAGCAGGGACTCGAGTTTTAACCATAGGTCCTTTGTGGTTTTCTCCTTGATAACTTGTTGTAGGATCTCGTTCGAGAGGTGCAACCGAACTTGAGCAAGGGCTTTTGCATCCTTTTTCTTCTTCTCAGCATCATCATTGCCTGATATATTGCTGACCCCGAGGATGGCTTCCTCAAGATCTAGGGAAGTCAAAATTGACTCCATCTTTACCTGCCACAGATTGAACTTGGTTGTTGAAGTGAGCGGTGCTAGATCAATTCTTGATGACGATGCCATGACCTAACCTATGCTCTGATACCAAATTGTTAGAAACTTTAGAGCAAATTGATCTTGTCACAGCAGAAACAGAGTCATCAATAGAACCAGTGAACTGGTAAATACCAATACAGTAAAACTATAAATTGCAAGAAAGTATTGAACACAAGAATTTTACGTGGAAAACCCTAAAACTAGGGTAAAAAACCACGGGCGGCAGCAGCCAAATTAGTTCACTATATTTTTTGGTAGTTTTACAAATTACAGCAACATATTCTCTCTTCTAATATAAATATAAATCCCCCTCTTAATTTAGGCAACAGAAAAAGAAAGGAAAGTAATAATAATCAAGATCATGCCAAAGATTTCAAAGCTGAGAACACAGAAGAAAATTGGGCCAGCTGTAGAATCTAACTTGGGCTTTGAAGTCCAGTAAATTAAGTCGCCTCTTTCACTTATTGGAAATTGAATAGCACTTAATTAGCAATTGATGCAACCTTTCGACTCACACTGTGACTGTCCTTTGATCTTAAAAACGATCCACTTGACTAGACGAGGGAAATTCCTTGAGTCCACCACTCACAAGCAGTGTTATCAGACCGAATACATAGGCATATATAGAGAACCGTCCGAGGGCCAGGCAGTCAGCTATGCATAGCGGACTGCCCGTGGGCCTGGCGGTCGGGGCAGTTTTAAAAAAAGACCGAAACAGGGGGCACTTGTGTAAAAACTTTTTTTTTTAGGGTTTTAATAAAAATGCCCGTAAAATACATAATGGTGAAAACTGCAAAATAGAGAACTGTGAATTGTCTGTTTTATTTTCTCCCAAATTTCCCAAATTATATATTCATCAATGATGACATTTTATACATATTGTAACACTTATCAAGTGAATTAGATTTATTGTCTGAAATTATCGTCTTTAAGCATAACAAAACTAGAAGTACAATGGCAAATTATATGAAATTTTGTTGGTATATAAGTTTCTTTCCAAAAGTTACTTTAATTAGTCTTAGTTAAATTGATTTAAAAACTGTATTAAAAATTGTTCATTATCAAGAACAGTCTGTTTTATTTAATCCTTAAAATATATTACACAAACTGTGTATCAGAGATGGTGGATTTACATGAATTATATTTGTGTGAAGAAAATAAATACTTGTTTATGAACAGTAGCCTTATGTGATTGAGTTTTTGTTCTATATAGGTTGGAGAACTAAAGAAGCTAGTTGAAGAGGGGAAGGTGAAGTATATAGGATTGTCGAAGGCAAGTTCTGATACAATTAGGCATGCACATGCGGTGCATCCAATCACTGCTTTGCAGATGGAGTGGTTGCTCTGGTCTCGTGATATCGAGTCAAAAATTGTGCCACTTTGGAGGTAATAGTTTTTCTTCTCTTTATTCTTATATCAAACATGCTAAAATACGGTAGATTATATGGTTTCAGTTGAATGTTCTTTCATAGACAACTGCATATGAAAAAAAACCCAATGACACACAGATATATGAGTATTGTTAAGGTTACTTATTAGTTGCATTTTGGTTGTACAGAGAACTTGGCATAGGAATAGTAGCCTACAGCCCGCTTGGTCGTGGATTTTTCAGTGGAAGGGGAGTTGTTCAAGAATTAAAGGACGGCTCAAATTGGGTAGAATTTAAACCATATTGTTTATTGCCTTATTCTGACAAATTCACCTTCAGTTCGTATACCAGTTTCAACCATATTGCTTATTTCCTTATTCTGACGGCTCATATTGGTTATCCAATCATCTCATACTAATTTTCCTTCTGATTTTTGGTTAAATTATATTAAAATCAAAACCCCAATTAAACAAAAATCATAATTAAGTTACTGATTAAAAGCTCTACAAAATAATGGTACAATGTTACGTACACAGACCACACTTCATAATACCAGAAAATGGTGCCTACTGATTTTATCTCAAAGACAAGTACATCTTGCTGGTAATAAACTATTTTTTTTCATTACTGAAAAATAGACAAATCACCCAAGGTTTGTGGCGGAGAATTTGGAGAAGAACAAACAATTGTTTTTTCGGCTTGAGAGTCTAGCAAAGAAGCACAAATGCACAAATGCACAACTGCTCAACTAGCTCTGGCATGGGGTTCTTCACCAAGGGGATGATGTAGTTCCCATCCCAGGTTTGCTTGATTTATTTTCTACCACATTCCTTGTCAAATGATTATTTTTAGAAAGCAAACATCCCTCTCAAATGGTTGTAAAAAATATATGCTTGTCATTATTAACTTTTTCATGTAAGGCCAATTGCTACAACAATAGCAAAACAATTACTAAAATAATAATACTGACAATTGAAATGTATTTTGTTTTTGTGGGTTGTATCAGGAACCACCAAAATTAAGAACTTGGATAGCAACATAAGTGCACTGAAAGTGAAACTCTCTCAGATGAAGACATCAAAGAGTTAACTGATCTGGTAAATATTGATGTGGCAGGTAGTAGATCAGTAAGTGGAAATGAGCGTGCAAACTAGAAATATGCAAATACACCACCTCTCAATCTGTGATCGAGAAAAATAAACATTTTTGACGATTTACTATTTTTGTTTACTTTCCATTTTAATAAATTGGCAGACGAGCGGCTATATATAACTGATTTATTATCTTGCAGTTACTTCCATTTTATTTTTGTTTTGTTGGTAATATCTCCTCCAATTACTTTCAATTAATTTATCATAAACTTGACAGTAAGCTACAAAAAGAAAGGAAAAAAATAAAATGACCTGCCATAACTTGAATAGTCACATAAGACCTTACAAAGAAGCAGCAGCAAATGATCTCTCCAAAGTAGCTATTAAGGTCATAAGGTCTTTATATCAAGGATAATTGGATCACTAACTCCAATAAATGAAGTCACAAAATGGGCCCTCTCATTTTTCAATGTGCAGTGAATTTGATTGATGTGATCTAGTGTTCACACAGGCGTTTGGAATTGTTAGTATTACATAAATATGAAGATGTGATGATAAAAAGTTGGTTATATTGTAAATCAAGTTAAATATGATTTATGTGAATGTTCATTATGTAACTTTTAATGTTAATTTTCAATTTATAACCCTACTACCTCATTGCTATTGGCATTCATTTTCTCCTTTATTATTATAACGTCTTTTTATGTACAATTTCTAACCTATAAATAGAGACTTTGTAAACATAAAAAAAAAAGAAAAAGGAAAGTAGATAATAAAATTGTGTTATTGCTCTCTCTATCTATCTCTCTTGTTATATATTTACTTTATTTTTGTTGTAACTTTACTTTAATTTTACAACATCTTATATATATCTTAAATTTTTTATTGTTCTCGTGCTTGAATACCAAAAGAAAGAAAAAAAAAATCTGCTCTGTGGGGATCTCAAGTTCTTTCTGAATTTAAATTAAAACATAAGAGTATCACAAGTTGATCAGGGGATCGAAAGGGACTGCTATTTTACAGCCCTTGGGTTTTGGCACCAGGTTACAAGCTACAATCACTTCAGAAAATTGCAAATAAGCGATAGACTTGAAAATTTAGTTGTTTCAAAGAATATGGTTCTCTCTACAATTGATCCGGGCAACACAATTAAAATTGTCAATAAATATCTCTGATCCAATAAATGATACAATACTCTAGTTTTGCTCACCAAATTTTCTTTGATCTAATAATCGATACAATACCGCGAGCAAAGCTAGCTTGTACTATGATCATCAAGAGAATTTGATGAGTGTAACTCTAAAATCTATTAAAACCGTTGAAACTGATCAATTTCACAAGTGATATGTGTACATATAAATTTTAAATTTTAAAATTCATTTAGTATAAAATAAAATGGTAAAAAATAATGCAAAATAAATGTATTAAAATAACATGTAGAACTTCATTTCTTTTACCTTTCAAAATTGTACTAAATAAATTCAAAATGTTCAAAATTTTGCATGTAAACACATTACTCGTAAAGTTGATCGGTTTCAACGTATTGAATTCGTCACCAATCAAAAATAATAGATTCAGGAGTTATGCTCACCAAGTTTCTC
This sequence comes from Carex myosuroides, assembly GCA_028015225.1. NCBI lineage: Eukaryota > Viridiplantae > Streptophyta > Magnoliopsida > Poales > Cyperaceae > Carex > Carex myosuroides. Next base: position 5,195,381 of record CM051483.1, read on the forward strand.
AATATTAAAATCACTGTTTTTCATAAAATTCTCAACCATCCAAAAAAAAAAAATTGATTTTGTACCTATCTAAAAAAATAATATTTCTTTTTCAAAAAAACTTAAAATTTGGCCGTCAAACACATTTTCATACGGATATCATGTTAAATGATTCTAATCGGTTATTTGAATATTAAAAATAATGATAAAGATGTGAGGTATGAATGAGAGAGAGAACATATTCCAATATTTTTCTAGGTGTAAATAAATTAGAATGTATGCGTCTCTAGCTCTATAGGTTAGACATTATTCATTCCCAAGTTAATCTTTTCTTGCATGGCTCGCAATATTTCTCCTTTGCATTGTTGCATCCTCGTTCTTGGATGTTTGCCTTATTCTCATTCTTCACAAGCCCTTGAGGAAAGCATTGTTGTTGGACAAGTATCCTCTCCATTACAGTAAAAGATTCCCTTCACTTTACGGTTTGAGATTAACTCTCAGCCACTTTGACAAGACAAGGAAATGGTGAAATGCTCTTGCTTTTAGTAATGTGGATATCCATATGTTTTATTCTTTACTTCTCTCTCTCTGTTTTTTTTTCCTCTTCCAAACAGGTTATAAGAGGAAGATAGGTATATTATATAGGGGTATCTTTCTTTCACTTTTGAAAGAGAGGTATATTAGGGGTTTTTTATTTCTCTTTTTTTTCTTTTACTTTTCTGTTCAGCAGGTATATAAGGGGAAGATGTCTCCCTCTCTCCTCTCACTATCACTTCTAAATTTTGGTAATTCCATACAAATAATTTTCCTTTTATCTTACATATAGTTGAATTTGAGCATCAATTTTAGTGCTCAGTGTTAAGGGAGAATTACAAAAGCAGAACAACAAACTAGAAAATAGAGAAACACATGGCATGCTAGAGCAACAACTTCTCTATTTTGGATCATATCTCTTACAAGGTAAAGATTTTATGTTGTCTTCAATCTTTCTGTGTTTTATTATAACCTTCTCTATTATGTATATGGATCATATCATTTTATAATTACTTTATTATTATTTTATGATCATTGTTACCATTTTGTTCTATTACTTACAAGTGTCATTTAATATTTCAAATGATTTTAGTATGATTTTAGTGGTAATTTCATAGTGGAAGAGAGAACATTGATATATTCTTAAAATTCTGAAATTCTTATTGATATCAGACTATGTTTATATAATATGGGTTATTCACTTCTTAGTGTGATTGCACATAAAAAAAGAGAAAGAAATTCATCACATCGGAGCGAATTATAAGGCTTCAATTTGTTTCAATTACTTTTGTAGCCTATTATGTATACAAACAGCAAGGACAAGTATAAAAAAAAATTTGGTACAGCTTTTTGATTTGAACTTATTGACTACAACTACAAGTATAAAAAAATTCAATTAAATAATTTAAATGATCTACTAGAAGTAGCAAATGTATACGATTTTTTTTTTTTACTTTTTATAAAGGAATTTAAGGAAACTAATATGGATGCAACCTTTCGACTCACACTGTGACTGTCCTTTGATCTTAAAAACGATCCAGTTGACTAGACGAGGGAAATTCCTTGAGTCCACCACTCACAAGTCTCCAGGGAATAACCAAAAAGGAATTAATGTCATTCTTAGGCGTTTGGCGTTGGGGAATTAAAGTAGCGCTCAAGTCATTTATATATCTTATTAGGACTGTGTGTCATTTAATAACTTAATTAGTTTAATTATTATTTAAATATTTTAATAGGACGGTGTGTTTAGAGGATAAAATAAGTCTAATGTTCCATGGGTATGTGATCAAAATAAGTCTAATGTTCAGTCAACACCTTCCAATTCAAGTAATGTATGAATTGGTTTTTAAAGTATAAATTATAAATGTTAAAACCGAGTATGAAAACACAAATTATTAAAAAAAACGTGTATAATTCATATTTATTTAGAAAAAATACCAATCAATCTTAAATACCACATTAACCAATATACCAAAAACACTAAACTAAATTTCAAAAAGATATAAATTAAAACAACACATATCAAAAACATTACATTTACCAATATAAATAAATTTACAATTACATTGAACAAATTGTTAAATGAACAACATTCTAACTAAAAAAACATGTAAATATAACATAAAACCCAAGGTCTGAGACTTTATACATTTACATGATCAATATCTAAGCAAAACTACAGTTAAACAAAATAAAATATAGAAAAACTTCATCAGAACCCGAAAAATACAGTTATGCCTATAGGTTATAATGATTACAGATCTCCTCGCAAGTTTTCTGAATTAGGGTAGAACACTGAAAATCGAACACTGAGTGAAGGGTTACATCCCTTTGAAGTTTCTTCATCCTCTATTGCCTTCTCAGTGAAGATATCGCCTCCCTTGTCTTACCTCTCGCCTTAGCATCATCTGTTTAGAGGAGTTGCCTCAAAGGAATATATATGTACATGGAAGAGATGTTTTAGATATGAGAGACATGTCTTGGAAAAAGATAGATAGAGATGCATTATAACAAGAGGGCATGGATCGATGACGTGAAATTTTTTGCATTTCTTTTATCTCACATGGATCATACAAAAAAATTGCATATAATTACAAGCATAATTTTTATCTAAAAAGCCTCCTACCGAGCATTTATACACGCTTCTGAAAATGAGCTAGAACATTTATACAGGATTTTTTAATACTGTGCATTAATCTTGGAGCACATTTATATACGGTTCTTTATAAAAATCTGTGTAAGAATATTGAACCTCATTTTTGGAGCGCACCTTCTTGCTTTACACATGGATTTAATGAAAATTTTGAGAAAATGTATATGATGTACCTTAGTTGATAAGCGTTTTTGGGGTAGTGACACTTCGCAAAATATTTCATTAATTCGGAGTCATAATTGAGAAAATGTTTTTGCCGACCATCTATAAGATAAAGGAAATTACCTTGTGTACTCTTATGCATATTCCTTTACTACGTACGGGAGGATTCTTGGAATTAAAGCCAAAAGAGGAGAATTTGTACGCCATATTATCATATATATTATAAATTTCAGTACCTCAAACAAGAGTATGACGAAGAAATGGTCCTCTAGGGTATTCTCATTGCTCGAATAATAAAAAATTAAATGTGCTAATACAAGATTTTGCAATTTGCATTGGTGTCTGTGCAAAAATGCAGCGGATGCAACTAGTTTTTTTTTTTATTATTAATTACAGAGATGACATGCTTTTGCGTGTCTAATTAATTACATCATTGCGTGTTTAATTACATCAAGTATATATTCATCCAGGAACCTCTAAGCCTACAAAACAAAGCAATCAACAAAGGCAGCAATAATTTCATCGTCGCTAGTGTGCTCAAATTTTTCCCGAAATGGTACGCGCTATCTTTTTTATATAGATGTCAAAATGAAGGTTTTCTATGAAAAATGAGTGTTCAGAAACTAATTAGCGAGAAATTCCTCTAATTCATTAATCATCTTTAAAATTCATTTTGCGCACTGTGTGATTTAATGAAGGCGTCAACTCAAGTTGTCATAAAGAAGGTCGGGCCTGTTGGCGGGTTTGGTGGGGTAGTGAAAGATATGAATATCAGTGGTATCAATCGCATTGTTAAGATCAGTGTTCAATATGGTTCTATTATTGATTGTCTTACTGTACGTTTTCTACATGATAACGGTGAGGAAAGTACCGAGGTGTGGGGTCAACCAGGACCATATCTGGCAGAGGTACCACCTTTTTTAATCTCTAAACTAATAAAATTCCAACTCTGTGAGCGAGAAGTGAAAAGTCTTATTTCTTGGTAAAGCAAATTGACCACATTGATCCATTACTTGATAACAATAAAGGAAGAATACAATGAAATGCAGGACATGTTATCCTACTGTTAGCAGGACCACTTGAACTGGTACTGATAATTGTACCAATGGGGCTTCTTAAGTGATGAAAAACAAAATAATATAGTGACCAAGGATTTTTCTATGAAATTTGGCAGGAAAAATAGAAAAGTAATCATTAAATCGAACCTACACTTATGTTGGAATGAAATGAAGTGAATTTTGTCACCAATTTTGAACTTTGATTAATGTGTTCATCAATAGTAAATGTTGATTAATGTAGCCACCAAAAGGATATTAATGATATATGTTATATGCTCTTTGTCTTGTAGTTCAATCTTGAAGATTCTGAGTACATTACCTCCGTTAAAGGCCACTATGGTCCATTCACGAACGGTATAATTGTTCTGAAATCACTTATGTTTGAGACAAACATGAGATTTTTTGGACTACAAGGTCCAGGAGGGGAAATCCAATTTGAACTTCCAGCAATTAGTGGTCAAATTATTGGTTTCTATGGACGCTCAGGATGGTATCTTGATGCACTTGGAGTTTACGTCAAGGTGTGTAATAAAATTATTATTATTGATAATAAACATCTCCATTTATCTGTTGTAAAATCCATCTAAAATCAAGTAACAGACAATTTCATAAAATATTCTACATTATTAAAATGTTACACAAAATACACCTTCAGATTTGTAAACAAAACATAATTCTTGGACCAAAATATAGATCATATCATGCTCCCATTCTCATCCCTCTCGTTTACTTCGACCTTGTATTGTCCAATAGAAAATGTTCACTTTTGATTGACTCGCATATGCATTGGTTTTTCTATTGATAGATCGAGTCCTTAAAAAGCGAGAATGACGAATTACCAAAATTAAGAGCTGAGTTGGATAACAAAGATGAAATTCAAAAGAAGCTCGAATCTGAGGTACTGATCGAGGAGTATTATTTTTCATACTTTTTAATTGGTTGTTCACTTTTGATTGACTCGCATATGCATTGGTTTTTCTATTGATAGATCGAGTCCTTAAAAAGCGAGAATGATGAATTACCAAAATTAAGAGCTGAGTTGGATAACAAATATGAAATTCAAAAGAAGCTCGAATTTGAGGTACTGATCGTGGAGAATTATTTTTCATACTTTTTTAATTGGTTGTTCACTTTTGATTGACTCACATATGCATTGATTTTTCTATTGATAGATCGAGTCCTTAAAAAGCGAGAATGATGAATTATCAAAATTAAGAGCTGAGTTGGATAACAAAGATGAAATTCAAAAGAAGCTCGAATCTGAGGTACTGATCGTGGAGTATTATTGTTCATACTTTTTAATTGGTTTCTCACTTTTGATTGAGTCGCATATGCACTGGTTTTTCTATTGATAGATCAAGTCCTTAAAAAGTGAGAATGATGAATTACCAAAATTAAGAGCTGAGTTGGATAACAAAGATGAAATTCAAAAGAAGCTCGAATCAGAGGTACTGATCGTGGAGTATTATTTTCATACTTCTTTAATTGGTTGTTCACTTTTAATTGACTCGCATATGCATTGGTTTTTCTATTGATAGATCGAGTCCTTAAAAAGCGAGAATGATGAATTACCAAAATTAAGAGATGTATTGGATAACAAAGATGAAATTCAAAAGAAGCTCGAATCTGAGGTACTGATCGTGGAGTATTATCTTTCATACATTTTAATTGGTTGTTGACTTTTGATTGACTTGCATATGCATTGGTTTTTTACTTGATAGATTGAGTCCTTAAAAAGCGAGAATGATGAATTACCAAAATTAAGAGCTGAGTTGGATAACAAAGATGAAATTCAAAAGAAGCTCGAATCTGAGGTACTGATCGTGGAGTATTATTTTTCATACTTTTTTAATTGGTTGTTCACTTTTGATTGACTCGCATATGCATTGGTTTTTCTATTGATAGATCGAGTCCTTAAAAAGCAAGAATGATGAATTACCAAAATTAAGAGCTGAGTTGGATAACAAAGATGAAATTCAAAAGAAGCTCGAATCAGAGGTACTGATCGTGGAGTATTATTTTTCATACTTTTTTAATTGATTGTTCACTTTTGATTGACTCGCATATGCATTGATTTTTCTATTGATAGATCGAGTCCTTAAAAAGCAAGAATGATGAATTACCAAAATTAAGAGCTGAGTTGGATAACAAAGATGAAATTCAAAAGAAGCTCGAATCTGAGGTACTAATCGTGGAGTATTATTTTTCATACTTTTTTAATTGATTGTTCACTTTTGATTGACTCGCATATGCATTGATTTTTCTATTGATAGATCGAGTCCTTAAAAAGCAAGAAGTGGTTCAAATGTTGGAGGGTGTTGTTGAAGTTTTGATGCCTCCGATTCCGAGTTTTCTCCAAAGGCTTGTGGAACTTGAGAATGATTCCATGTACTGTGTTGTTGGTTAATGACTACACCAGAAGTTGGTGCCTGTTGAATTTCCAATATACTGTTAAGTTTGTTTCTATTTTATTATTGTTGTTGTAATTTCCTATTTCCGTTTTATGTGGCTTCGTTAAGTTATGAAGTACTTCTACTTATTAAGAACCTCATTATTCTATTGTTGAATTGGAGTTTGATGTTTAATTATTGTTGACCATTAGGCATATTCTATATCCTTTCTCATTTTAACTATTACTCCTTGCTGCATGTGTTAAGTTTTTTTTTTTCTTTAATTAAATTGAAATTTTTGTTATGTACTTGCTTCATGTTTAGTTATCTGTTTCATAATGATCTGCTAAGCATGCACCCATTTTTCTGAATTTGATCAGATACGGATCAGATAGTACATACCAAACATTGAAAAGAGCAAAATGTATTTTTATCTAGATAAATTTAGATATAAGCCCATTATAACTTGTTCAAGTAGATATTTTCCCATTCAAAATTGAAAATTAGTTATTTATCCATCTAAATATATCTATTTTATTATACCCATTCTTGTTTTTTTTCACTAAAAAAATTAAATTAATATTAATAAAATATCTAATTGACAATTTGCCCCTTACTTTAAACTATACTGTTATTCTGAATCAATTCCAGGCTGCCTTCCTTCAGTACGTGAAAATTTGAGAAACTAAAAAGCGGAAGTTGAAAGTACATAAATTTTCATATGTACTCATAGTCAAAATTTCGCACGGACATATCTTCCATACTTGTTATTCTCGTTTTGTTGTTACTCTGGTACACATTTTTCATTTCTCAAGTTTCTGAACTTTCGCATTTTTTCACTTTATTGTTATTATGGTACTGAACTTCCATATCTACTCATTTTAAATCAATGACTATAGCAGTAAAAATCAATTTTCATAAATTCCAGCTTTTATGATCTACTGAAATCAGTAAATCAGAAAACTGAACAGTCTTGCAACATTACCAGAATACCAGAAAACTGAAATGAGGTTCGCGCGTGTGACGGGGTAAAGCTGGATGGAAAGTGCAGGAAGGGGGAGGATCGCATGTGATGGTGGAAGGTCGCTCAGGGAGAAGGATGGTTGATCCTTGAGAGAAACTAGCTCTGTCTCATAGCTGGAAATGAGAGACCCAAGTGAACCAATGGCGAGGTCAAAATTGGAAGGAAGGTATCAAACAGGCTCAATTGAACATCTTATAATCCTGCCTAGATCTTGAACGAGATCTCTCAACCTGAACTCGGACTTTTTTTTCTTTCAATCACCAGTACATTGCATCTTGATATAGCTTCATAAAGAGCTTTGAATTCAACGGATTTTGCACTTTCAATTGGAAAAAGGCACTCCTTGCAACCAAGTGCGACCAGTACCAACTCCACATTTGTGAACTGACAATCATCGAGAAATTCATTTATGCTGACTCCACATATTGAAGAAAGGGAGTCTGGAAATGATTGGGGGTAACAGTATAGTTTATAGTAAAAGTATCATTCCCTAACAGTATATACATCAAAGCAACTCCTCTCTGTACTTGTTCAAGAGGAAAAACAGCGCAAGCGCAGATGGCCACTTCTAGAGTGAAATTGGGATCCCAGGGATTAGAGGTACTAATTATTTTGACACTTTTTTGTAAATTCTTTTTAAAAACACTTTCATGCACAGTTTTACAGAAATAATTACAGTTGTTTTTGCAGGTATCAAAGCTGGGTTTTGGATGCATGGGACTCTCATATTCTTACAACTCTCCGGTGTCTGATGATGATAGTATATCGATAATAAAACACGCATTTGATAGCGGCATCACCTTCTTTGACACCTCGGATGTGTATGGACCTCATACCAATGAGATTTTGGTTGGCAAGGTTAGTTCTACACTTCTATCTTATTTTGTTTTCATGTAGGAGATTTATATTTAGAATTTGTAACCACAGACTTAGTGCAGTGACACAAGCCCTCGTCTCTCTATAGAAAGATACTGGTTTAATTTTCAAAAATAATATCTAAAAAATGCTGGAGTGTACCAGGGCCTTTTAATAAAAAAATTGAAAAAGAAAATTCCTTTCATACTTGATTTTGGGAAATTCAACAGAAAAATTAAGTTTAGTCAATTATTTTTTAAATTTACTCAAAGTCGGAATTTAATCTCACACATTCATTTGAAGTTGCCAACCAAAATATTTCATATTTCCCTAACTTACAAAGGCCTTCACTGATCAGGCTCTTAAGCACTTGCCAAGGGAAAAGGTGCAAGTGGCTACCAAATTTGGGTTATGAAGAAATGCTGCTGGAAATCTAGTGATATGCGGCAAGCCAGATTATGTCCATGCATGTTGCGAGGCAAGCCTTAAAAGACTTGAAGTAGAGTACATTGATTTCTACTACCAGCACCGGATTGATACAACCATTCCAATCGAGGAAACTGTAATTACGTTCTAATCCTATTAATTATTTATTACTGCTAATTAACAATTATCAGTTGATTGGCCTGCTCATCGATGCCCAAAACCTTAATTTGGTAGACAAATAGGACGCCACAAGTTCTAGAGATTTGTTTACTTGAAGTAATACCAATCAGTAAACAGTAGCCTTATAAGATTGAGTTTTTGATCTACATAGGTTGGAGAACTAAAGAACCTAGTTGAAGAGGGGAAGGTGAAGTATATAGGATTGTCGGAGGCAAGTCCTGATACAATTAGGCGTGCACATGCGGTGCATCCAATCACTGCTTTGCAGATGGAATGGTCCCTCTGGTCCCGTGATATCGAGTCAGAAATTGTGCCACTTTGTAGGTAATACTTTTTTCTTCTATCAAACATGCTAAAATATGGTAGAATAGGATAAGTACCTGTGATGAATTTTATGATATATGATTTCAGTTGAAGGTTCTTTCATATGCAACTGCATATGAGAAAAAAAAACCCAATGAAACACACATATATGAGTATTGTTAAGGTTACTTATTAGTTGCATTTTGGTTGTACAGAGAACTTGGCATAGGAATAGTAGCCTACAGCCCGCTCGGTCGTGGATTTTTCGGTGGAAGGGGAGTTGTTGAAGAATTTAAGGACGGCTCATATTGGGTAAATTTTAAACCATATTTCTTTTTGCCTTACTCTGACAAATTCACCTTCAGTTTAAATATGTAGTAATGATTTTGTTGATCTTAATTTCATATTGAGATAATCAAGAACTATACTACAAGCACTAATTCAAGAGTTAAATTAGTAATACAAAATCTAATAATGAATAAAACAAATTACTAAACCTAGTAGTTTACTAGTAAAGAGATTTACTAGTGTGGTATAACATTCCATTTGTAATCCTTGATTTAAAGGTACATTTTATAATGTAACAGTTGTTGGCACGGTTATCCACAACAACAAGTAGGCACTTATCGCGAGGGTACTACGTCGCGAAAAGTACCGTCGCGAAAAGAAAAAGCACAGTCGCGAAAATATATCTCCAATCATTATCTCAAACTAATTTTCATTCTGATTTTTTTTTATTGTATGAAAATCATACCCCAATTAAACAAAAATCAAAATTGAGTTACTGATTCAAAGCTCTACAAAATAATGATACAATGTTACAGACCACCCTTCATAATACCAGAAAATGGTGTGTATTGCTTTGTATCTCAAAGACAAGTACAGGTTGCTGTTACTAAACTAATTATTTTTCTTTACTGGAAAATAGACAAATCACCAAGGTTTGTGGGGGAGAATTTAGAGAAGAACAAACATTTGTTTTTTCGGCTTGAGAGCCTAGCGAAGAAGCACAAATGCACAACTGCTCAACTAGCTCTGGCATGGGTTCTTCACCAAGGGGATGATGTGGTTCCCATCCCAGGTTTGCTTGATTTATTTTCTATCACATTGCTTCTGAAATAATTATTTTTAGAAAGCAAACATTCACTACTACAAAAATCATTTTTCCCATCGCCCCTTTACCATCGGATGTGCTTCCGCACAGATGGCGCTCGTCACGAGTGGCAGCGCTGTAATTACGTTGAACTTTGTACCATCAGTTGACGTTTAATAAACCGATGGCGCTGATGCCCCCCTCTTTGCCATCGGTTAATTTTTAACCAACCGTTGGTTTTGATTGACTCTTTCACATCGGTTGGGCTATTAAACAGATGGTGTAGATGTGGTGATCTTTACCATCCGTGAAGTAGATGAGCTGTCAGCATTAGTTTGATCAGTACCAACTCTATTCTTTTTCTGAACCGATGGAGATGTTCAAAAGGGTAATTAATACTTTTTTTAAGTAATATTCATGCATGCACAAAATACACAACATCCATGCACAAAATACACAACATGTGTCTATCCATACAAAATATATTCCTCAAATATCTAGCTAGTTAGTATAACAACAAACTCTTCTCGACATGCATAGTGTCGAGTTCCACAGCTGCTAATTCTACAACTGCCAAATCTCATCCACTATAACTAATTCCATCCTTATCCGTTGTATATTTAAGATTGCAATAACCATCCCTGATTATACGATAGTTCCTAAAATTTTGCAATTCCCCTGTACCAAGCATCAGATATTTAATCACTCGCCACACCATTAAATCAAACCTCCAGAACTTGACCTCAACTATCTCGAGATGCCTTCTTGGAGATGGTTGAAGCCTCGGCGGGACTCGTGGATTTGATGGCACTCTATCCTCAACTGGCCATGGCAGAGCATAACAGTGCTGCAACAAATTAAATTAACAATTATCAATTGTTAAGTAGATCCTTAATTTAACTTACAACAATTAATTAAATGATGCATGGAAGCTATATATAGCTTAATTAACTTGGAAAACTATATATATACTTAGACAATTCTCATGTTGCACTGTTGTGAGCCTTGTCAAGTTGGGGCAGTTCTTTATGATCCAACTTTCCATTTGTAAAAAAGTAAATGTACAAATGGAAACAGTGAAAACCTTCAAGTTATCAAATTTTGGGAGTCTTGCCAGCAAAACTGGAAGTTCCTATATATATACACATGTAATTAGGGATAATAATATACAAACACGAGTGAGAACAATTAATTGAATTATATATAAATTCAATTTAGAACACCCCTGCTTGCATGCATGCATATATATGCATGCAATTAATTAGCACACCAATTAATATGCATATGCAATTGATGGGGACCTTCAAACTATGTGGGTCAATTATATAAAATTACACCAATTCATATGCATGTAGTTAATTCAGGACCTTGAATTTAACTAGCTATCTGGGTCAATCATGTAAAATTAGCACTACAATTTGTGACCTTAAAACTATAAATGTGGGTCAATCACATAAAATTGAATCTGATAATGTGATTGGGGGTCAATTTATTTAATTACAGTACCCAACATTTTATTGTAAACACTTTATTAGACACCCGCGCGCGTCAATTAGAGAGATTAATTAATTATACCAGGAGAGCGCACTTGAGATGTAACTCCAGAAGATGAACATCTGCAGTAATCTTCTCAAGTAAATTAGCAATGATCCCCTCGATGGAATATTGGGCTTGAGAATCCCTCGCATTGATGTTGAGGACGGGTAAAGAGGTCCACAGGTTGTTCCACCTCTTAGACAGTACACATGTACGCACTGCCTATTGGGTGGCCAGCAACCCTAAGATTACAACAAGTATTGGGTCGGGCAAATTACTATTGTAGTCGCTCATTGTTCCTACAATGGAAGAGGTGAGATGATAGGATAAACCCCAAACAGTCGAGAGATTACCTGTATGCAGGCTCAAGGTGGAAGACGAACAGGTCGATCGAGAATTAATTCAATTTTCTAAACGCCATCGGTTGAACCGATGGTGATAAAGTTGAACACATTCTCTGAAGTTAAGCCCCCAAAGTCTTGCAAATTTTGAGTTGCGAATTGAACGATCCGATCTTCAGTGGTATGATATTTTTTATCGCTCAGATCTGACGGTGGGATACAAATTCAAAGTGTGTTTTACTTTAGAGTTAGGTTATTGGGAACATTTGATAGAAAAATTTAAATAAATGAGGCATTACATATATAAGCAATTCAAGCAAATTAACTACATATCATATACTAGTATCATACCAGTGCATTGCAACGGGGACATATTATAAGAAACAAATATATCAATGAAAATAATAATTATCTAAAAATGAAGACACATGTTACTAGAAAATTTATATGATTATGTATTTTTAATTAACTTTAATCGTGATCTTTGATAACAATTTGATGATGTGATAATTCTTTATTTTTAAGTACCAATGATATCAAATAATAGTTCGATTCGAATCTAATATCAAATATCATACAACAATTCAATATTTGTCCAATTTGAATTGTAATGTATCGTGTGACATCACATATGGTGAGTATGTTTTTAACTAAATTTAGACTTCTATACATAAAACAGATGCATTTAATCAAAAGAAGACAAATTATGTAATTGGAGGGCTGAGATCAAATCCGAAGTTTCATCTTTCAATCGTAGCCGTTGGCGGATCAGACAACCAACTTGCTTAATAATAGAATGGAGATATCTGATGAAATTAAAATGTGTCCCTCATAAGATTAAAACATGTTCAATTTTATCATATTTGATCAATTCAATTTTAACATGTTAAATTTATCATTTAAATTGTAAACAAACTACTACAACAATATTATTACATCATGTTAAAAATTGAAATAAATAAGACGTTGTATGTATAAGCAATCATAATTTAAATTTAAATTTTATCATATTTTATTTTATCATATTTGATCGTATTAAAATTTATCATATTTTATTTTATCAAAACCAAATGACATATTAAAGATGGTTTGGGGTGCTAATTATATGACCTCTTGTTTGATATTTTATTCCGTTGATTTTTCTGATTCTTCTAATTCTGCATATTCTTTTGATTCGTCTGATTCTCTGATTCTTCTGAAGATAATTTTCTTGTCTTAATTTCATTTTGAATATCCTTCATCTCATTGAGCTCTGAAAAGATTAGCTCACCAACTAGCTGTTTCCTAAACAAGTCAATGTCATCCTGCCAAGTTAAATACATCATATTTAAGTACATTGAACAATAAATTTATTTTCTATGAAAATTGCAAGATAAACCATTATAAAGAATAATAGCACACCTGTGTGAATTCAGTAGCAAGCTTTGATCCATCCCATAATTCCATGTACTTGAGTGCAAATAGACCACACGAACATCTAAAACACCAATTGGGTTACTCAATGAAATGAAACAATTTCAACAAAAATCAAATGAATAATGATGTAATATATCATACCCGTCTTTTTGTCGTGGTACATTCGAAATAACAGATATAGGCCAATCATTGATCATTGGTCGCCATGCTTGTGAAGTACCTTGGGAGTCAAGTGCAGCATCAATACACACTTGGATTCCTAATATCTAAATAGAAAAATGCAAATAAATATGATAAACATTACATGGTATAATAGAATATGCGAGCAATACTTATTTGAGAAAAGATATACCAGCTTTTGAGTTGTTTATTTACAAGTATCATCCCATGAGTTCAAGGAATTCAATATCTGAAATTCCTTCTTTAAAGAATTTAAAACCCCAACAAACCAATGGTTTGGTACGTGGATTGGCAAGAACACCTACAAACTATGATTGTTAGTTCTTCCAATTACTTGTAAGAAGTATAAGTTGTACTGTACAGCTCATATAGTAATGAAAATTACCAGTTCATTTTGAAGGAAACCGTTGCCCTTCTCAATGATATTAGACAAAATGCGTCCACATAGTTTCTCTCTTTCATCCATTGACGATCCCCATAACTGCAATTGCTGACTATCCAATGTGCCAAGTTTCAGGATTTTATCGGAGTTACTTCCTTTATTGTTCATGATACCAATATAGCAGTTGATAACCTGCAAAATGTATCCATTCGTAGTTAGAGTCAAATCTGATTAATGAAACTTTAGAGAGTGAACAGTTAAATATTTGCAAATATTGCGCTTAGCGGCACCTATTTCCACCATTTGGAATGAATTGAATGCCGATTAGACATTTAAGTATACAACTATTAATGAATGAATTTATGCTTAATTTGCTTCAACTGGCCCAGAATTATGCAATTGGTAAATGCGAAAACATAACACAAATCAAGGAAATGGAAAACAGAGAGCAGGTTGGATACACCCACATGTGCACTATTTGATTATCCAGGTATATTCTATACCGCACATTATTAATGAGAAAAATTAGAACTTTTTTTGAGAAAAATTGAAACTTCCCCACCAAGCACTGCTGAGATTGGAGTTTAGATTTCTCATTGTACATAACACAAACTTACATCATCAGGAATCCATCTGTCAACTTCATCATCTTCAATTGACTTGATGAGATACTGCATCTTCTTAGCTGTCAATTTGGCATCACCTATAGCTACTATTTCTTCTGACATCCTTCCCCTCAAACCATGCTTAAGAAAACTTACGGACCTGATGTGACAGTCATCTGCTGCCCCTTTTTGCACAAATTCTCCTTGTTTTAATTCATCAGAAGAAAAAGGACAATAATCAACTAAACTGGATGAATAGTTATGGCATTAAAGAAAAGTTTGTGTTGTTAAATAATCAACTAATCGGGATCAAATGTGGAAACCACACAATTCATATTTCCATCGTAGGAACCCAACTATAGACCAGTTTTTTTTTTTTTTTCAAACGTCCATTATTGGTATGTATACCACTGGCCCAGACTTAACAAATTAAATAGAGACAGAGAATTGTTCCAACCAAAATGCGAAAAAGCTCTGAATCTAAATGGTAAACAGATCCTGATCTCATTAGGGTTGGAAGTAAAATACCATCTCTGACCTCCACATGGTCTTCCTGCAAGTATCTATCAAGTTCTAGCATTCCCGGGCCATGTTCAATTTCAAACTTAATGCAAAGATCCCCAATACATTTTTTAATTTCCTCTGTGTTAGATATGTTAGATATGTGTTCCCTATAGCAACGGTCCAAGTAAGTCGACTTGAATTGGAGATCCAATAGAGAGGCAACTAGCAGTATACTATTGCAATCTTCCAAATAACTATCTGAAAATTTCTTCAGGCAATCTAAGAATTTTCCTTTATCGATAACGTTATTTGTATTGAAACCAACTTGTGACAGCACATCATTGATTTCAAAACAAATTTCAAAAATAAGTTTGACGTGGGATATTTAGAGGAAGAGAGAATAATAACTGCTTCATAAATTGGTTTCATAAGTTTGACAGCACTTTCCACTTTATTCCAATTTCTACATAAAGGGAACCTCTTATTATAACCTTTATATGCAACAAAAACATCTTTGTATGCAAGTGCATCAGATAACATGTTCAAGCAAAAATCAGTCTGGCGGTAGTCGAGAGATGTGGTCTTGCAGCTCTTTGTTGTCACTGCCCTGGCCATTAAAAATTGTGGTATCTTTCATGGCATAAAATTAATGTTGGAAACTTAAATCCCTTGCTGGTACTAGTAGAGAGAGACAAAATTTCTGACAATTGATGGTAAACAAAATCTGGTTTCTGAAAATTACTGAAGCATTAGTATTTAAAGCTTTACTCTATACTTAAACCGTAACCACCCACTATTTCCTAAAAATATATTTTAATCTTAATATAACATCTATTTATGGTACATATACTAATTATTGAATCCACTAAGTCAACTATTGAATCAATATTATAATTAGTTCGTCGTATTTGGATGCTATATTATGATCAATATTTATATATTGACCATAAACCTATCTGGATTAAATTTTATTAACCTCTTCTATATGCAATCCTAGAATTTTTTGTTTCATATATTGGATTAAGCATAAATAGAAGAATGACTAAGCGACAATGAATAACCACATAATTTGGCTTCTGTGAGATAAAATAATTTTCTTAATTGAAACTATTGGTGTGATCAAATACAAGATAAAACGTACATACTGTAAAGCATCAATTGACCCGAAGAAAAACATACATGATGAAACGATTGTATGAATTCAGAACCATATTAGTGGCATTGTAACATAGCTACACAAAACCTTTGTTTTTTCTGCGCTATCAATAATCTTATGAACGTGAAGCAACTGAGACAAACAAATACCTATATACGTTAGTTTCATCTGCTACACTGTTTGATACATATGCTCTTTCTTTCGAAAATTAAAATCAGGTATAAATTGACCAGAAAATCCTTGCCTCCTTGGATATGCTTGTGATTGTGAAAAATAATATATATATATTTGGATCACGCTGTTTGTGTTGCGTAGATTGTTTCCATGCATGCAATTGTATAAACAAATATTAAATAGATGAAGGTTCCTTAACTTATATAGGTAAATTGAATATAAATTAATCACATTTTTAAAAAACAATGATGATTGCTGAAGTACCTAGTGATATTGTTTCTTTTAATTATTTCAACTTATTGGTTGCAGTTATATATTGAGGTGATCTACCACGCATTTAATTAAAATTTGAATACCAGAGAATTTGTACAATTCCTCCTTTCAACTTTTACTTGATTTCTTATTTAAATATCTCTTGGATTTCATGAACGGGACTAATTATCTTATATGGAAAGAGTTAAAAAGTTATTAAAAAAAAGCTTGTATTTCAATTTTAATTTTTTAGGAAAGTAAGATACAAAAAAACAAATATCTAATAATAATATTTTGTTATTTTAGTGAATATTTTTAGGAGATATTGTAAATAACTCAGATTCTAATAATGAGCATTGGTATTATTATGAGAAATCAATTACATCTACATATATCGAAAGGACAAGAAATGGAGATAAAAAATTCACACAGCAAATTTAGTTCCCTAATTGATCTATTAAACAATAAATTTTCGGGGAATAGTACTCTTATGTTTCTATCGATTTCTCTAATATGGTCAACGATTTAACATATAGGCCTTAATTATGCCTAAGAAAATTAGAACATTTGTCATAGATGTATAAGTGTATTTATCATAAATGTTAAAATACACAGCTCGATCTCCTATAATGGTATTAAATTCTTCCAACTTAATCTCCCTCCATCCATCTTCTCTTGTCTGATATTCTTGCTGCCAGATATCCATTGCGTAAAGTGGATTATGACCACTTGATGTGTCATAGAAAAATTGAATAATTCTGAGAATCCGCGAGTGTGGCCTTCCTATAAAGATCACATAGGCAGCATAGTTCCTCTCTGAGGAGAGATCTTTGAAATGTATTGTTCCTTTAATATTTATTGGAGTTTCTGTGGGATCCTTTATTGATGGATGTTGTTTATGCAACAGTATTATCTTTACTCCGCTCGAGAAATCCAAACTTAAACTCTTTTTCCCACCAAACATGCAAACACAAATTAAAAAAAAAATCATATGAAATTAAAATTAAATATGGTATGTATAAAATACAAATTGCTCACAATTATTATTCACATATTGTTTCTTCTCTCGTCTGTTCAGTCTGAAGATTAGGTTCTATTATTAATACATAAAAAATAAAAATAAAAGCAATAAGATCACCTTCGTGCCGCCATCAAGAAGGATCCAATTATGACAGAGTTGGAGGTAAAGCTCCTTCTTTGAGACAGTTAGCTGTTGAACATCAATCTCTGCACGGTAAAGGATCGATGATAGATCGGCAGGTAGGAAATTTTTCCATACATAATCCGAATTAGCCACCGATTAAAATATGGTGCATACAGCTGCACATCAACATGCATCCTTTGAGGGAGGTTAATTGCATAATCATTATGAGACAATCTAGCGATAGTCGAGAGATGTAATCTTGCAGATCTTTGTTGTCACTACTCTTACCATTTTAAACGGAGGTACCCTCCATGCTATACAATTGATTTGTTTTTTTATGGTGTAGAATGGATTCTTGGTGTGAATGATGTTTGAAGATTGTTGAATCCTATATATATATTTTCAATTTTTTTTTACATTTTTATATTTTTTGGAAATTTTTTACTATTTTTTCAGAATTTTTCAAAACAGTGTTTTTCAGATTTTTTTTTTCTTATTTTTTTAGATTTTTTTGTCATATTAAAACATTGTTTTGAAAAATTCCAAAAAAATAGTAAAAAAATAAAATAAAATGTAAAATTTGGTCTCCAAGCACATTCTAATATGGAAAACATATTGAGCGCTTCAAATCGATTATTTGGACTTTAAAAACGTAAAAATGACTTATAAACATATGCCCTCATATGCTTATGGAAGTACAGTAACCAAACTCTCTCTCTCTATCTCTCTCTCTCTCTCTCTATATATATATATAGAGGTTGGCTAATATCAAATCAATTGTTCCTGAGGTCCTGTGCAACTCAGTCGTTTTTCAATTTTCAAAGTCCAAAAAGTCGATCCAAACCATTAGATGTTATCACTATACTAAAATGTGCTTCGAGACCAAATTTTACATTTTTCTGAACTTTTTTACTATTTATTAAGCCACTTTGAAATCTTTGATCCAACGGTGGCTTAATAAATAGTAAAATCAGAAGCCACCGTTGGATCAGCAATTTTCAAAGTGGCTTAGTAAAATCAGAAGCCACCGTTGGCTAATATCAAAACGTTTGCACCACGGCTCCCGTGCAACCAAGTTATTTTTGAATTTTTAAAGTCCAAATTATCAATCCAAACCATTAGAAATGATCTCTATATTAAAATGTGCTTGGAGACCAAATTTTACATTTTTTGAATTTTTTTACTATTTATTAAGCCACTTTAAAAATCACTGATCTAACGGTGTCTTCTAGTTTTACTGTTTGGTTAAGCCACCTTTGGATTAATAATTTTCAAAGTGGCTTAATAAATAGTAAAAAAAAATCATTCTTCCCTATGAAAATACGATTCATTCTTCTTATAATAGTGGATTCACCGCGCACCAAATTTTCATATTTTACTCATTTAATTACTCATTTTTCTTCTTATAAACGTAAAAAATTTGATACACAGAAATCAAACTCATATTTTATCAACAAGAATCAAAGACTTTTTGCGAGGATAAAAAGTGACTTTTCGCGACGGAGTACCGTCATAAACGTGCTTTATCTATTTGCGACGGCACTTTTCGCGACGGAGATCCCTCGCGATAAGTGCCTACTTTGTTTAAAGTGACCTTTGAACTTGATAAAATATGAGTTTGATTTCTGGTCACGGTGATTCACCGCTCAGTGGTATGCTCCAGTAAAGTCGGAGGTCAATGATAGGAGAAAAAATGGTGATTAGTGAGGATAATCCGTTTTTGATGCATTTCTTGAATAGCTCAAGATATGGATTGAAATAATTTTTTAATTGGATTGAAATTTAATTTGATTTTCTCTAATATTTAATTTTAACATTTGTTTACAACAGTAAACAAATGCATGTCTAGATGAAACATATATATTTGAGAGAACCTTTTGTAAATAATTTTATATTTTTATTTTTATGGAAGAATTAAGTGCTGATAATAAGCATATATTTAAGCAAGCAGTCACATAATTGTGATGAATTGGTCACAGAAAATGTGTTATGGCATTGTAGAGTATGGAGCCGGTAGTATTGGATTCGAAAGAGTTTCAAATTAACTTATTAATTGTAGCACATACTATGCTATTGCTAACTATAGCTAGATCAATTTGTCTCCTTATTTTTTACACTGGGACGTAGCGTCTCAAATTTTGAAGTAATTTTTTTTAATTTGATTGAGTTATGCACATTGTAATTACTTCACAATAAAAAAAAAATATCAAGAGTAGTTATTTTGTAATTTTTGTAATTATTTTTCACCAGATTATAAACTTTATAGATCTTCGGATTTATGTATGTGTCTTCACATAATTATAATTTGTTTTAATCAAACACAAATATATTTTACAATTCTGATATCAACTACTATTTCTGCGATATAACTGCTTTTAAAACCAATTACATATTTTATCTTGAAAAAATTGAATGTCAAACAATCCAAGGAAAAAGAAAAACCGAAAAATACTCCTCCCCTCATTTTCCACCATTTCAAACAGCCCCAAATTAAGGGATGCCTATTAGTTAATAATTACCCAAACAATCACAAATTCTTCTCCTACAAAAAAAAAAAAAAAAGTCCAAGATAACAATTGTTGAGGGGTAAGTTAATTAGTAGAATTCGTATCCTCTCCATTAACTCAAAAAGCTATATTTTCAGTTATTGTATCTGGACCGTCCGATCAGCTTTAAGATTCGTGCAAATTAGATCCGCACTGATATTAAAGACTCCCTATGTTTTAGGCGGGGGCCGAATGAGTTATGTTTACAATCGGACGGCCGATATGTATTAACTCAAAAGATGCTCTTTTGAGTTAATGCAGACGATGCGGACTCAAGTTAGTAAAGCGTAATACGTACTTAGCCATTTTGCTGCTTACATAATTTATTGTTTTTTTCGACAGAAAGGCCCATGGACCGTTTTCATATATAAAAACGTGGTTCAAGCTGCTGAAAATATAGTTAAACCTATCGGATATGTTTCTCGAGGTATTTTGTGTATTTCGAACCAACATGATTGATTTTGCTAACTTATTTATGCAAGTTCTTTAATATAGTTTTAAGGAGGTCTTAATCATCAACACTGCATGCTCTTTTTTATCTACACGAAAGAATGTGGAGTTCCATTGATTAAGGATATATTATAAGCCCATGGGCCCATGGGCCTTCTCTGTCGAAAAAAGAAAAAAATATGTAAGAACCAAAATGGCTAAGTACGCATGACGCGTACTAACTTACCTAATTTCGGTACTTCCTCTTGTTATGGATATGGATTGACGCATCTAGCACCTGCTCTTCTTGCTCCCTTCACGCATCCATCAGCTCCAGCTCCAGTACCTGCACGCTCAGTTATGTAGGAAGACGCTATTTAAATCGTTAAACTATGTTTTGCCTGACCGCGTAGGACTATAAATATTAGAAATTAATAAACCGCGCGCGGCTTACCTGATCTGAACAAGAAGAACACTCGCGACGCGATCTCACCAAAGTCGTCTCGGGAGTTGAGGTGTGGTTGAGAGATAGTCCAATAGTCGATGTCTCTCATTCGCAGGTAGAGCTACAGAAAACCCTTAGACGCCTATCCAACCAACCCTTTCAGTCACTACAATCTCGTTAAGTTATCTCATCTCTACCAGGGTCTGTTTCTATGGAAGAGGGGAGAGGAGTCACTTAAGGAGAAAGCAGCTGAGAGCTTCTTGGCATTTCGTTCTCTGAGGCATTTTTACGAACAGCTGGCAGGCAACAGACAGAGGGCCACAAAGTGTTATCAGAGAGCTGTTACACTCAACCCTGATGATTGATGATGCCGAAGCTGGAGTAAGTGTTCAATTGTTAAATTCTTGGATTGTGACATGATCTGGCCAAGTAAAATGATTTGTGTCAAAATCCGGGTTCTGATCTGTAAACAACATTCTATCATTCGAGCAATGCAATTAGATGTTGCTCTGGCTGAGGCATGGTCATCTCTTGGAAAAGGTGATAAATCATCTCAAGTTAGTTAAATTTGGAATGTTGTAATTTATGGCTTGCACCTGAGCCATAGGTTTGGTTAGAAAATGGGTGTTTAGGGCTTCTACTGAGCATAACTCATTCATGCAATGCATCCCAAAGAATCTTACATTAAACTTATTTCTTTGCATTTATTAGTTCAAATTCATTTTTTATATTAACATTATATTTATATTATTTATTACTTAGTTTTTGTTTTCAGATTTATTGGGAATTAAATGAGAAACTTTATCTGGATCTTGCAAGAAGCATAGACGGACCCTTCTCTTCTCTGGCAGTGCCATGGGCTGGGATGTCAGTTGATAATCAGACTGGGTATTATTGCTTCTTCTTTCCAAATTTGTACTCTTTTTTCTACTGCTTTAGTAGTGTCTTGTATTCTCTGATTGTTTGCGTACTAGATAATTAAGGCCCTTTTCGATTTATTCTCTGATTCTTTTTTCTATTGCTTTAGTAGTGTCAAGCGTACTTGGCCCTTTTCGACTTACATAATTTATTTATTTATTTTTCGATTTATAAGCCCCATGAGCCCATTTCATATATAAAATAGTTTTTACATTGAGCGCGGTGAGGTGAATGTCGGCTGTAAATTGTTCCAAAAGATGGCCATACACGCAAGTAACCAGCTCCTTTTGACAATACAGAATAAAAACCATATACGATATACCACTGTGTCTACCCGGAATTCAAAACAGCGACTTACACAATTTAGACTCAAACCAAACAAATTTTTCATAATCAAAATCATATTTAATTTATTTATTTTTCAAATTGGGGCACTTTCTCATAAAAACAATTTGCTGTCTCTCTGAGCAAGCCACGTCACTACATTTTATATTTATTCTTTTTTGAATCAGCTACGTCGTTGTTTTTTTTAAAATTCCTTTTTAAATTCAGTTATGTTCAATCAGACAAAATTACTATTCGTGTTCCATAAATTGTTATAAAGTTTGTTAAATTTGGTGGCCACGTAAAGACCGCAATGTCCAATTGTTCTAAGCTCCCATGTATTTATTTATTCAATGTTGAATACATTTAAATTTACTTAATTTCTGATTCCGCGTCGCAGCTCTTGTAGGCTCCAACTTTTAAAGAATACTTTTATTTTATAGACGATATTCAATAACTCGTGGTTTATTAATTCGAGATCGGATTATAAAAGCTCATAATTAACTTGTTTGATTCTGACTCGGCTCACTACCCTACAAATTAAATAGCATATGATATATTTGTTTTCTAACTAATTACTTCCAAACCATAAGAACCTCTTTCTTAATTCATTAATTAATTTGTAATTTATTCTAGCAAGCATCTTATACACTGCTAATCAGTACAAGGGAATGGAGGAAACTACATCATTTAGTAATTAAAAGTTAATCTGCCTCTTAAGAATGTGCTTCAGAAAAAGAGAGAGGAGGGATGACCGGAACTTGTTTACTTGCTTCAAAATGTTAAATTAAAAAAAAAAAAAACAGAAGAAAAGAGAAAGAGAGAGAAGGTGAACTTTACATACAAATTATTCAAATTTTGAAGCTTCAAAATCAGAATGTAAAGGAAGTTAATCATTTATCCTGCCTTCTTCTATATAATTGGAAGGCATATAATCCTACACTCCTAATATATTTGCTATTTGGATGCTAAATGAATCAGATATATTCAGGAGTATCATTTCTGATTTAGCAAAATTAATTTTTGTAACCATAAAAGATCTGCAAACCCCATTTAATTTCAAGGCCTCAATCATGAAAGGGTTTGTCCTCTATAAAAATTAGGTATAATTAGCAAAATGCAGATTGAGTACCTATCTAGTAGATGAAAAATTACTCAATCCTTGAACATAATTAAACAGCTAATTAATTGAGTTGTTTCAAGAATTTTATTTAAAATTTCAGCTACTAGGTCAAAAAGAAATAGGGATAAATGAATCACATTGTCTAAGACCTCTTACAAGAGAAATAATCTAGAGTGCCATTAAAATTGACACAAGTTCTACCACTTTCTAAAAGATTTTGCATCCCTAAAAGAAATTTATCTCCAAAACCCCTTGCTTTTAAAACTTCTAATAAAAATAACCAATTCACTCAATCAAAAGTCTTTTCAATTATAATCTGAAAAATACTCCCTGAGGCTTAGTCAATCTAATCCTTAATATAAGCTGATTTGTCTACTATCTATGAGGAAATTCAGGGGCAGATCCAGGATTTTTGTCAGGGGGGCAAAAAAAATATTGATTCGGGTTTAAATAGTTAATCGGATTCAAACCCATAAACTAATTGGGTACTCGATAAAAAAACAATGTTTTGACTTATATTTTTTAATGTTATGACTTGTAATTTCTGATGGTTTCACTTATAATTATAATTACCAATCATAATTCAAAAAAAAATATTTTTATTTTAACACTAAATTTAACCCGAATTACAAATCAAACATCCAGAGGGGGGCAAAAAAAATTCCAAGGGGACACAAGATCGATCAGTACCGAACTACCAATAGATCACCACTAAAACTCAAAATCCAGGGAGGGGCGGCTGCCCCCTCCCCCCTGTTACATGCTGGGTCCGTCCCTGAGGAAATTCATGAATGGAGCTAATATATTTTATAAGACTTTAGTAATTAATTTAAAACTAGACTTATTGCCTTCATTGGAAATAGTAGTTGCATAATAAAATTTGTCATTATTAATGTGTTTAAAATATTAATACCAACTATAGATACAATATAAGAGACACCTTGTTGTAAGTATAATTTTTCTTGTTATATATTGAAGCTACATGTGCAAGTTTGGTATAATTTTTAAATACAAAATAATGGTGTCATTTGCAAGAGCTCTGGTGTAGCACATATTTGTTAATGATTTGTTATTAATGGTACATTTAATTTTTGGCAGTGTTATCAAGCCCATAGGCTCCATCTTTTATTATGTCAAATTGAATTAGTATAAGCAGCATTTATCTGTCCCAAGTTGGTCAGATTCTAAATGCAGCAGGTTTTAGATGCTATAACTCGTTATTAAATTTCATTTATATGCATTTATATTCTTGTTTGGTAAAATTAATTAATATTGACACATAAATATATAGACAATAAGCATCCACCCTTAATTAATATGTCAAGTTTGGTAAAAAAAAAAGAGGAGTGTTCTTGACTCTTCCAAAGAACTTTTTTTTCTGATTTTCTGTATCAACTTTTTGTTATTTTTTTAGATTTTTTATTTAAGATTGAAAGAGGATCAAATTTCTAAACATATAAATTTATATGAAATTTTCAGGGGAGTTTCGAGTTTCCAATTTCTGAACTTGTTTTTGATTTGGTGGCTAAAGAAGAACCAGTTTTTGATTTGGTGGCTAAAAATGTTCTTCTACGAGAGATCGCAGGTTGAAAAATCAACTAAAAACTCTCTTGTAATTGTGGATATTAAAAATTAAAAGACTTGACTAACACTTTTATCTTAAAAATATTTACAAGATTTATCCAAAAATAATTACTTATTAATCAGACGCTAACTAATTTTTTTTTTTACTTAAAAATGCATAAATGTCATGAACATGTGCGCAAGTTGGTTCAATTAAAAGAGTTAATGATAGACTTTGATGCAAGATAATAAAAATGTGCTTATAATAGTTATTATTAAATAATGCTGTTGCTGTGTATGGGCATCATCTCTGGTGCACTTAATATGCTTTACAACTCAGTGACGTGGCTAATTTTAATTTGTAAATGTTTTCTGAGATAGAGATGCTCTTAATATTCCTTTCGTTCTGTGTGTGGTACCTTTTCCTTTTGATTTTGTTTTCTCTTTTGTAAATTTGAAGCTTAATTTAATTATTCATAAGAGGTGTAAAGCGTAATTGCAAGACAAGGAAATGGTGAAATGCTCTTGCTTTTAGTAATGTGGATACCCATATGTTTTTATTCTTTACTTCTTCTTTCCTCTTTGATGATATGGAAATTCTTTGCTTGAGAGACTAACTACGTACTCTTTCCACTTTTAAATCCCTTGACAAACCAGAAATTTTAAATTTACCATTCATTAAAAAAAAAAACCAATTCACCACGAATTCTATGGAATTCAAAATTCACCAAGGACGCAACTTCATGTTGCATCCAAAAATTGGGTAGGGCGCCCCACATTTTTTTTGGCCACTCAAAAAGTTGGTTAAAAAAAGAAGAAGTTTTTGGATGCAAGACTCAACGTGAAGTTGCGTCCATGCTAAATTTCAAATTCCCACAAAATCGTGGTTTTTTTATTTATCATTTTTTTAATGGTGAAAATAAAAGTTTCGGCATAACAAACAATTAGATTTCTTTTCCTATACTTTATCATTTTTTTCTCTCTCTTTTTGTTTTTCCTCTTCCAAACAGGTTATAAGAGGAAGATAGGTATATTATATAGGGGTGTCATTCTTTTACTTTTAAAAGAGAGGTATATTAGGGGTTTTTTTTCTCTTTTTTCTTTTACTTTTCTGTTCAGCAGGTATATAAGAGGAAGATGTCTCCCTCTCTCCTCTCACTATCACTTCTAAATTTGGGTAATTCCATACAAATAATTTTCCTTTTATCTTACATATAGTTGAATTTGAGCATCAATTTTAGTGCTCAGTGTTAATGGAGAATTACAAAAGCAAAACAACAAACTAGAAAAATACAGAAACACATGGAATGCTAGAGCAACAACTTCTCTATTTTGGATCATATCTCTTACAAGGTAAAGATTTTATGTTTTCTTCAATCTTTCTGTGTTTTATTATAACCTTCTCTATTATGTATATGGATCATATCATTTTATAATTACTTTATTATTATTTTATGATCATTGTTACCATTATATTCTATTACTTACAAGTGTCATTTAATATTTCAAACGATTTTAGTATGATTTTAGTGGTAATTTCATAGTGGAAGAGAGAATATTTATATATTCTTAAAATTCTGAAATTCTTATTGATATCAGACTATGTTTTTTATAATATGGGTTATTCACTTCTTAGTGTGATTGCACATAAAAAAAAGAAAGAAATTAATCACATTAGAGCGAATTATTAGGCTTCAATTTGTTTCAATCACTTTTGTAGCCTATTATGTATACAAACAGCAAGGACAAGTATAAAAAAATTTTGGTACAGCTTTTTGATTTGAACTTATTGACTACAACTACAAGTACAAAACAATTCAATTAAATAATTTAAATCATCTACTAGAAGTACCAAGTGTCAATAATAAATTATATGTTGTGCTAATATCAGTCGCCAGTTTAAAATTCCACAATTTCAAATCAAACTATTTTAAACCGAACAGTCAAAATCAATTTTTAGTTCCCATTTAAGGAAATTTGTCAAACAATCTGAATATCACAACCGATTAATAGAAATGCAGTTGCTGACTTATCAAACATACATATCAAAACAAATTCATGTTATTTAGAAATTATGTATCAGATTTCTCATTATCTTAAAACTAAGTTAATGATAAACTTTAAATTCTTTTTATGATCTTAAATGAAAACTTTCATGTAAATTGAGAAAAAAACATTGCCTAAATGAATCATTTAATTAATTAATCCTATTAGTATACTATCTAAAGCCTTAATTAACAAAATTAAAACACAAATAATGACATAAAAGTATCGATTTTGATGAAACATATTAATTTCAACAATTTTTCATTATGTTTGTTATCATTTGTTCGTCCTTTTTAACATCAATAGACAAAATCATTATTTCTTAGATTGAAGAAATTAACCATTGCAATGCAACCATCAAAAGGGAGCCAGTGTTGCAGGGTTGGTCGCACCACTACTAAAATGCCTTAAACTAGCCAAGGAGCGAGTTCCTCAAAATTCAGAGATGGACAACATCATCGAAGAAATAAGCATAGAGGTTGAAAAGACAAAAAAAGAAAAACCCACACGACTGGACCCCATAAGCCACACGTCCCATCCCTTTCTTTGTCCTCTTCATACCGGAAATTTTTTTCATGGCCGTGATAGACAATGAAGTCCCGTTTCTTTTTTTTTCTTGGCCATGATAGACAATAAAGTCCCTTTTTTCGCTGTTTAGTCAGGGGTTAATCTTTTTTCGCTAAGCAGGACGTGATGGTATATAACGTCCCCTGGATGTTATAAACTATCATGTTTTTCTTATATGTCGAATTTCTCCATATCCCTTCTCTATTGTCAATATTTTTAATTTATTTTTCTATTAATAAAAATTTCGACATATATGAGGGTGTCTGTCAAATTGCAGACCACCGTCTTTCCTTTTTTATAAGTTTAGCTATTTATTATGCTTGTAGTAAAGATACGACTATATCAAGAGCCCACATTTTAATTAACAGCAATACAACGAAATTCATTAAAGCTTATAAAACCAAATGAAGGTTCTTATTAAAAAGTAAAGATCACACGGCACTTGAGAGACAAAAATAAAAAAAGATGACATTCTTGTTATGAAAAGAAATGTGCCTCACATGGGTTCCATTCATGGTTGTGAAACTCGGAATCAGATGAATCAGTCGGAACCTGAAGAATCGAATCGGAAATATGGATTTTTTCTACAGAAGCTCGTTTTGTAGCAAAAAAATAGAAAAAAAATTGATAAAAAAATAATTTGTAAAAAAATTATATTAAGACAAAAGATTACACTAAAATAATATGTACACTAATTATAAAATATAATACAAGAATTACAAACATAAGACATTTTTTGTTGTCATAAGTTATGCCAAGCTGGCTGAATCACTCATCCTCTATATTAAAAAATACGAAGGGGGTATTGTTGTATAGACCCAACTGTATTAAAATACAAAGGGGGGTCACATCACCTCATCGTCCTCATCACATAATTTGGCTGAGTCAAGACGATTCAACCGAGTTTTGATGAAAAAAATCATATGGGTGTGAAACTCAGACAACACAGCTCAGATCCGACCGATACTATTCTGACTCAGCTGATTTTCTGATCCATGGTCCATTGATTACTAGTACCAGCAGGCTTATCACCATCTGCTTCCAGAGCCGGTACTAGCGGCGGGGACCTTTTACCAGATAGTACGCTTGACGAGGAGCGTATGATCTTTCAGATAGTTTTAGGCCTCCAGGACCGACCTCTTGATGTAGGTGTTGTAGCCCCAAGTGGCCTTGCCATGGCATGGCGAGAAAGTCATCAGATTCAAAGAAGCAGGGGTAGTGCTCAACCATTTGTAGGTGGTCCAATCCCGGACGGATAGAAACTGATACGTGGTCAGAGATCGACTCAATGATGCCTTGCTGGTAGAATTGTATCACCTAGTTGTAGCCTACCACTGGGAAGCGCTCTGACTCGATGATGTCCGTGTTGCTGATGCTTTTAATGATGCAGTAGTCTGTTATTTCGAAAGTTTTCGACCCTGTGACGAACAACAGGGGCTCTGAGACCATTGCAATATTTAGATGAGAAATATATAGAGTTATATATACTGATATTTGAGGCCTGGTTACGTTGTAGGATGAGTTCATTGCAATTTTCTGAAGGTTCTTGCATTTATAGATAGATGGGTCATGAGTTGCAGCCTCAGAATTAATTACACAATATAAGTAATATAATCTTAGATGTTGAGGGATATTTATTGTCAAATCAATATCTTCGAATGAAGAAAATGACGATCAGGTTCCACACATACAGCGGTACAGATTTTAGAATATCAGACCGTTTGCTTACCTCTTTCTTATTGGAAATTGAATAGCACTTAATTAGCAATTGATGCAACCTTTCGACTCACACTGTGACTGTCCTTTGATCTTAAAAACGATCCAGTTGACTAGACGAGGGAAATTCCTTGAGTCCACCACTCACAAGCAGTGTTATCAGACCGAATAGATAGGCATATATAGAGAACCGCCCGAGGGCCGGGCAGTCAGCTATGCATAGCGGACTGCCCGTGGGCCTGGCGGTCGGGGCAGTTTTTAAAAAAAACCGAAACAGGGGGCACTTGTGTAAAAACTTTTTGTTTTAGGGTTTTAATAAAAATGCCCGTAAAATACATAATGGTGAAAACTGCAAAATAGAGAACTGTGAATTGTCTGTTTTATTTTCTCCCAAATTTCCCAAATTATACATTCATCAATGATGACATTTTATACATATTGTAACACTTATCAAGTGAATTAGATTTATTGTCTGAAATTATCGTCTTTAAGCATAAGAAAACTAGAAGTACAATGGCAAATTATATGAAATTTTCTTGGTATATAAGTTTCTTTCCAAAAGTTACTTTAATTAGTCTATGTTAAATTGATTTAAAAACTGTATTAAAAATTGTTCATTATCAAGAACAGTCTTTTTTATTTAATCCTTAAAATATATTACACAAACTGTGTATCAGAGATGGTGGATTTACAAGAATTATATTTGTGTGAAGAAAATAAATACTTGTTTATAAACAGTAGCCTTATGTGATTGAGTTTTTGTTCTATATAGGTTGGAGAACTAAAGAAGCTAGTTGAAGAGGGGAAGGTGAAGTATATAGGATTGTCGAAGGCAAGTTCTGATACAATTAGGCGTGCACATGCGGTGCATCCAATCACTGCTTTGCAGATGGAGTGGTCGCTCTGGTCCCGTGATATCGAGTCAAAAATTGTGCCACTTTGCAGGTAATAGTTTTTCTTCTCTTTATTCTTATATCAAACATGCTAAAATATGGTAGATTATATGGTTTCAGTTGAAGGTTCTTTCATAGACAACTGCATATGAAAAAAAACCCAATGACACACAGATATATGAGTATTGTTAAGGTTGCTTATTAGTTGCATTTGGTTGTACACAGAACTTGGCATAGGAATAGTAGCCTACAGCCCGCTTGGTCGTGGATTTTTCAGTGGAAGGGGAGTTGTTCAAGAATTAAAGGACAGCTCAAATTGGGTAAAATTTAAACCATATTGTTTATTGCCTTATTCTGACAAATTCACCTTCAGTTCGTATACCAGTTTAAACCATATTGCTTATTTCCTTATTCTGACAGCTCATATTGGTTATCCAATCATCTCATACTAATTTTCCTTCTGACTTTTGGTTAAATTATATGAAAATCAAACCCCAATTAAACAAAAATCATAATTAAGTTACTGATTAAAAGCTCTACAAAATAATGGTACAATGTTACGTACACAGACCACACTTCATAATACCAGAAAATGGTGCCTATTGATTTTATCTCAAAGACAAGTACATCTTGCTGGTAATAAACTATATTTTTTTTTCATTTCTGAAAAATAGACAAATCACCCAAGTTTTGTGGCGGAGAATTTGGAGAAGAACAAACAATTGTTTTTTCGGCTTGAGAGTCTAGCAAAGAAGCACAAATGCACAAATGCACAACTGCTCAACTAGCTCTGGCATGGGGTTCTTCACCAAGGGGATGATGTAGTTCCCATCCCAGGTTTGCTTGATTTATTTTCTACCACATTCCTTGTTAAATGATTATTTTTAGAAAGCAAACATCCTTCTTAAATGGTTGTAAAAAATATATGCTTGTCATTATTAACTTTTTCATGTAAGGCCAATTGCTACAACAATAGCAAAACAATTACTAAAATAATAATACTGACAATTGAAATGTATTTTGTTTTTGTGGGTTGTATCAGGAACCACCAAAATTAAGAACTTGGATAGCAACATAAGTGCACTGAAAGTGAAACTCTCTCAGATGAAGACATCAAAGAGTTAACTGATCTGGTAAATATAGATGATGTGGCAGGTAGTAGATCAGTAAGTGGAAATGAGCGTGCAAACTAGAAATATGCAAATACACCACCTCTCAATCTGTGATCGAGAAAAATAAACATTTTTGACGATTTACTATTTTTGTTTACTTTCCATTTTAATAAATTGGCAGATGAGCGGCTATATATAACTGATTTATTATCTTGCAGTTACTTTCATTTTATTTTTGTTTTGTTGGTAATATCTCCTCCAATTACTTTCAATTAATTTATCATAAACTTGACAGTAAGCTACAAAAAGAAAGGCAAAAAATAAAATGACCTGCCATAACTTGAATAGTCGCATAAGACCTTGCAAAGAAGCAGCAGCAAATGATCTCTCCAACGTAGCTATTAAGGTCATAAGGTCTTTATATCAAGGATAATTGGATCACTAACTCCAATAAATGAAGTCACAAAATGGGCCCTATCATTTTTCAATGTGCAGTGAATTTGATTGATGTGATCTAGTGTTCACACAGGCGTTTGGAATTGTTAGTATTACATAAATATCAAGATGTGATGATAAAAAGTTGGTTATATTGTAAATCAAGTTAAATATGATTTATGTGAATGTTCATTATGTGACTTTTAATGTTAATTTTCAATTTATGACCCCACTACCTCATTGCTATTGGCATTCATTTTCTCCTTTATTATTATAACGTCTTTTTATGTACAATTTCTAGCCTATAAATAGAGACTTTGTAAACATAAAAAAAAAGGAAGTAAATAATAAAATTGTGTTATTGCTCTCTCTATCTATCTCTCTTGTTATATATTTACTTTATTTTTGTTGTAACTTTACTTTAATTTTACAGCATCTTATATATATCTTAAATTTTGTATTGTTCTCGTGCTTGAATACCAAAAGAAAGAAAAAGAAAATCTGCTCTGTGGGGGTCTCAAGTTCTTTCTGAATTTAAATTAAAACATAAGAGTATCACAAGTTGATCAGGGGATCGAAAGGGACTGCTATTTTACAGCCCTTGGGTTTTGGCACCAGGTTACAGGCTACAATCACTTCAGAAAATTGCAAATAAGCGATAGACTTGAAAATTTAGTTGTTTCAAAGAATATGGTTCTCTCTACAATTGATCCGGGCAACACAATTAAAATTGTCAATAAATATCTCCGACCCAATAAATGATACAATACTCTAGTTTTGCTCACCAAATTTTCTTTGATCTAATAATCGATACAATACCGCGAGCAAAGCTAGCTTGTACTATGATCATCAAGAGAATTTGATGAGTGTAACTCTAAAATCTATTAAAACCGTTGAAACTGATCAATTTCACAAGTGATATGTGTACATATAAATTTTAAAATTTTAAAATTCATTTAGTATAAAATAAAATGGTAAAAAATAATGCAAAATAAATGTATTAAAATAACATGTAGAACTTCATTTCTTTTACCTTTCAAAATTGTACTAAATAAATTCAAAATGTTCAAAATTTTGCATGTAAACACATTACTCGTAAAGTTGATCGGTTTGAACGTATTGAATTCGTCACCAATCAAAAATAATAGATTCAGGATTTATGCTCACCAAGTTTCTCCATATTAAAATCACTGTTTTTCATAAAATTCTCAACCATCCAAAAAAAAAAAATTGATTTTGTACCTATCTAAAAAAATAATATTTCTTTTTAAAAAAAACTTAAAATTTGGCCGTCAAACACATTTTCATACGGATATCATGTTAAATGATTCTAATCGATTGTTTGAATATTAAAAATAATGATAAAGATGTGAGGTATGAATGAGATAGAGAAAATATTCCAATATTTTTCTAGGTGTAAATAAATTAGAATGTATGCATCTCCAGCTCTATACGTTAGACATTATTCATTCCCAAGTTAATCTTTTCTTGCATGGCTCGCAATATTTCTCCTTTGCATTGTTGCATCCTCATTCTTGGATGTTTGCCTTATTCTCATTCTTCACAAGCCCTTGAGGAAAGCATTGTTGTTGGACAAGTATCCTCTCCATTACAGTAAAAGATTCCCTTCACTTTACGGTTTGAGATTAACTCTCAGCCGCTTTGACAAGACAAGGAAATGGTGAAATGCTCTTGCTTTTAGTAATGTGGATATCCATATATTTTATTCTTTACTTCTCTCTCTGTTTTTTTCCCTCTTCCAAACAGGTTATAAGAGGAAGATAGGTATATTATATAGGGGTATCTTTCTTTTACTTTTGAAAGAGAGGTATATTAGGGGTTTTTTATTTCTCTTTTTTTCTTTTACTTTTCTGTTCAGCAGGTATATAAGGGGAAGATGTCTCCCTCTCTCCTCTCACAATCACTTCTAAATTTTGGTAATTCCATACAAATAATTTTCCTTTTATCTTACATATAGTTGAATTTGAGCATCAATTTTAGTGCTCAGTGTTAAGGGAGAATTACAAAAGCAGAATAACAAACTAGAAAATAGAGAAACACATGGAATGCTAGAGCAACAACTTCTCTATTTTGGATCATATCTCTTACAAGGTAAAGATTTTATGTTGTCTTCAATCTTTCTGTGTTTTATTATAACCTTCTCTATTATGTATACGGATCATATCATTTTATAATTACTTTATTATTATTTTATGATCATTGTTACCATTATGTTCTATTACTTACAAGTGTCATTTAATATTTCAAACGATTTTAGTATGATTTTAGTGGTAATTTCATAGTGGAAGAGAGAACATTGATATATTCTTAAAATTCTGAAATTCTTATTGATATCAGACTATGTTTATATAATATGGGTTATTCACTTCTTAGTGTGATTGCACATAAAAAAAGAGAAAGAAATTCATCACATCGGAGCGAATTATAAGGCTTCAATTTGTTTCAATTACTTTTGTAGCCTATTATGTATACAAACAGCAAGGACAAGTATAAAAAAAAAATTGGTACAGCTTTTTGATTTGAACTTATTGACTACAACTACAAGTATAAAAAAATTCAATTAAATAATTTAAATGATCTACTAGAAGTAGCAAATGTATACGATTTTTTTTTTTACTTTTTATAAAGGAATTTAAGGAAACTAATATTGATGCAACCTTTCGACTCACACTGTGACTGTCCTTTGATCTTAAAAACGATCCAGTTGACTAGACGAGGGAAATTCCTTGAGTCCACCACTCACAAGTCTCCAGGGAATAACCAAAAAGGAATTAATGTCATTCTTAGGCGTTTGGCGTTGGGGAATTAAAGTAGTGCTCAAGTCATTTATATATCTTATTAGGACAGTGTGTCATTTAATAACTTAATTAGTTTAATTATTATTTAAATATTTTAATAGGACGGTGTGTTTAGAGGCTAAAATAAGTCTAATGTTCCATGGGTATGTGATCAAAATAAGTCTAATGTTCAGTCAACACCTTCCAATTCAAGTTATGTATGAATTGGTTTTTAAAGTATAAATTATAAATGTTAAAACCGAGTATGAAAACACAAATTATTAAAAAAAAACGTGTATAATTCATATTTATTTAGAAAAAATACCAATCAATCTTAAATCTGAATTCAAATGAAGCACCACATTAACCAATATACCAAAAACACTAAACTAAATTTCAAAAAGATATAAATTAAAACAACACATATGAAAAACATTACATTTACCAATATAAATAAATTTACAATTACATTAAACAAATTGTTAAATGAACAACATTCTAACTAAAAAAACATGTAAATATAACATAAAACCCAAAGTCTGAGACTTTATACTTTTACATGATCCATATCTAAGCAAAACTACAGTTAAACAAAATAAAATATAAAAAAACTTCATCAGAACCCGAAAAATGCAGTTATGCCTATAGGTTATAATGATTACAGATCTCCTTGCAAGCTTTCTGAATTAGGGTAGAACACTAAAAATCGAACACTCGAGTGAAGGGTTACATCCATTTGAAGTTTCTTCATCCTCTATTGCCTTCTCAGTGAAGATATCGCCTCCCTTATCTTACCTCTCGCCTTAGCATCATCTGTTTAGAGGAGTTGCCTCAAAGGAATATATATGTACATGGAAGAGATGTTTTAGATATGAGAGACATGTCTTGGAAAAAGATAGATAGAGATGCATTATAACAAGAGGGCATGGATTGATGACGTGAAATTTTTTGCATTTCTTTTATCTCACATGGATCATACAAAAAAATTGCATATAATTACAAGCATAATTTTTATCTAAAAAGCCTCCTACCGAGCATTTATACACGCTTCTGAAAATGAGCTAGAACATTTATACAGGATTTTTTAATACTGTGCTTTAATCTTGGAGCACATTTATATACGGTTCTTTATAAAAATCTGTGTATGAATATTGAAGCTCATTTTTGGAGTGCACCTTCTTGCTTTACACATGGATTTAATGAAAATTTTGAGAAAATGTATATGATGTACCTTAGTTGATAAGCGTTTTTGCGGTAGTGACACTTCGCAAAATATTTCATTAATTCGGAGTCATAATTGAGAAAATGTTTTTGCCGACCATCTATAAGAAAAAGGAAAATTACCTTGTGTAATCTTATGCATATTCCTTTACTACGTACGGGAGGATTCTTGGAATTAAAGCCAAAAGAGGAGAATTTGTACGCCGTATTATCATATATATTATAAATATCAGTACCTCAAACAAGAGTATGACGAAGAAATGGTCCTCTAGGGTATTCTCATTGCTCGAATAATAAAAAATTAAATGTGCTAATACAAGATTTTGCAATTGCATTGGTGTCTGTGCAAAAGTGCAGCGGATGCAACTAGTTTTTTTTTTAATTATTAATTACATCATTTAGTGCACAGAGATGACATGCTTTTGCGTGTCTAATTAATTACATCATTGCGTGTTTAATTACATCAAGTATATATTCATCCAGGAACCTCTAAGCCTACAAAACAAAGCAATCAACAAAGGCAGCAATAATTTCATCGTCGCTAGTGTGCTCAAATTTTTCCCGAAATGGTACGCCCTATATTTTTTATATAGATGTCAAAATGAAGGTTTTCTATGAAAAATGAGTGTTCAGAAACTAATTAGCGAGAAATTCCTCTAATTCATTAATCATCTTTAAAATTCATTTTG
The DNA here is from genome assembly GCA_028015225.1 of Carex myosuroides. NCBI lineage: Eukaryota > Viridiplantae > Streptophyta > Magnoliopsida > Poales > Cyperaceae > Carex > Carex myosuroides. The sequence goes on from CM051483.1 coordinate 5,232,052, forward strand.
CGCACTGTGTGATTTAATGAAGGCGTCAACTCAAGTTGTCATAAAGAAGGTCGGGCCAGTTGGTGGGACTGGTGGGGTAGTGAAAGATATGAATATCGATGGTATCAATCGCATTGTTAAGATCAGTGTTCAACATGGTTCTGTTATTGATTGTCTTACTGTACGTTTTCTACATGATAACGGTGAGGAAAGTACCGAGGTGTGGGGTCAACCAGGACCAAATCTGGCAGAGGTACCACCTTTTTTAATCTCTAAACTAATAAAACTCCAACTCTGCGAGCGAGAAGTGAAAAGTCTTATTTCTTGGTAAAGCAAATTGACCACATTGACCATTACTTGATAACAATAAAGGAAGAATGCAGTGAAATGCAGGACATGTTATCCTACTGTTAGCAGGTCAACTTGAACTGGTACTGATAATTGTACCAATGGGGCTTCTTAAGTGATGAAAAAAAAAATAATATAGTGACCAAGGATTTTTCTATGAAATTTGGCAGGAAAAATATAAAAGTAATCATTAAATCGAACCTACACTTATGTTGGAATGAAATGAAGTGAATTTTGTCACCAATTTTGAACTTTGATTAATGTAGCCACCAAATGGATATTAATGATATATGTTATATGCTCTTTGTTTTGTAGTTCAATCTTGAAGATTCTGAGTACATTACCTCCGTTAAAGGCCACTATGGTCCATTCACGAAGGGTATAATTGTTCTGAGATCACTTAAATTTGAGACAAACATGAGATCTTTTGGACCATATGGTAGAGGAGGGGAAATCCCCTTTGAACTTCCAGCAATTAGTGGTCAAATTATTGGTTTCTATGGACGCTCAGGATGGTATCTTGATGCACTTGGAGTTTACATCAAGGTGTGTAATAAAATTATTATTATTGATAATAAACATCTCTATTTTATCTGTTGTAAAATCCATCTAAAATCAAGTAACAGACAATTTCATAAAATATTCTACGTTATTAAAATGTTAAACAAAATACACCTTCAGATTTGTAAACAAAACATAATTCTTGGACCAAAATATAGATCATATCATTCTCCCATTCTCTTCCCTCTCGTTTACTTCCACCTTGTATTGTCTAATAGAAAATGTATTCAGTTGACCTCCAGGTACTTGTCCTCTTAATCTGTATTCATTTCCTCCTTTTGGAAATTAATAACTGCAATTTACTTCATCCAGGACAGAGAAGAAAGCATCAAGAAAGAATTTGAGGATTGCAAGCAGGTCTCTTTTTCTCACCATATACCCGCAAATATATTTCTTACATTGTTTAACGAGTCACTTAGAGATTGTCAATATTGGTTTTTCTCTCTTTCGGACACAGAATTTGAAACACACAGAGGCCAACTATTTGAAACACACAGAATTTGAAACACACAAAGATGAAATTCAAAAGAAGCTCGAATCTGAGGTACTGATTGTGGAGAATTATTTTTCATACTTTTTTAATTGGTTGTTCACTTTTAATTGACTCGCATATGCATTGGTTTTTCTATTGATAGATCGAGTCCTTAAAAAGCGAGAATGATGAATTACCAAAATTAAGAGCTGAGTTGGATAACAAAGATGAAATTCAAAAGAAGCTCGAATCTGAGGTACTGATCGTGGAGTATTATTTTTCATACTTTTTTAATTGGTTGTTCACTTTTTATTGACTCGCATATGCATTGATTTTTCTATTGATAGATCGAGTCCTTAAAAAGCAATAATGATGAATTACCAAAATTAAGAGCTGAGTTGGATAACAAAGATGAAATTCAAAAGAAGCTCGAATCTGAGGTACTGATCGTGGAGTATTATTTTCCATACTTTTTAATTGGTTTCTCACTTTTGATTGACTCGCATATGCATTGGTTTTTCTATTGATAGATCAAGTCCTTAAAAAGTGAGAATGATGAATTACCAAAATTAAGAGCTGAGTTGGATAACAAAGATGAAATTCAAAAGAAGCTCGAATCAGAGGTACTGATCGTGGAGTATTATTTTTCATACTTTTTTAATTGGTTGTTCACTTTTGATTGACTCGCATATGCATTGGTTTTTCTATTGATAGATCGAGTCCTTAAAAAGCGAGAATGATGAATTACCAAAATTAAGAGCTGAGTTGGATCACAAAGATGAAATTCAAAAGAAGCTCGAATCTGAGGTACTGATCATGGAGTATTATCTTTCATACTTTTTAATTGGTTGTTGACTTTTGATTGACTTGCATATGCATTGGTTTTTCTATTGATAGATTGAGTCCTTAAAAAGCGAGAATGATGAATTACCAAAATTAAGAGCTGAGTTGGATATCAAAGATGAAATTCAAAAGAAGCTCGAATCTGAGGTACTAATCGTGGAGTATTATTTTTCATACTTTTTTAATTTTCTGTTCAATTTTGATTGACTCGCATATGCATTGGTTTTTCTATTGATAGATCGAGTCCTTAAAAAGCGAGAATGATGAATTACAAAAATTAAGAGCTGAGTTGGATAACAAAGAAGAAATTCAAAAGAAGCTCGAATCTGAAGTACTTATCGTGGAGTATTATTTTTCATACTTTTTTAATTGGTTGTTCACTTTTGAGTGACTCACATTTGCATTGGTTTTTCTATTGATAGATCGAGTCCTTAAAAAGCGAGAATGATGAATTACCAAAATTAAGAGCTGAGTTAGATAACAAAGATGAAATTCAAAAGAAGCTCGAATCTGAGGTACTGATCGTGGAGTATTATTTTTCATACCTTTTTAATTGGTTGTTCACTTTTGATTGACTCGCATATGCATTGGTTTTTCTATTGATAGATCGAGTCCTTAAAAAGCAAGAATGATGAATTACCAAAATTAAGAGCTGAGTTGGATAAGAAAGATGAAATTCAAAAAAAGCTCGAATCTGAGGTACTGATCGTGGAGTATTATTTTTCATACTTTTTTAATTGGTTGTTCACTTTTGATTGACTCGCATATGCATTGGTTTTTCTATTGATAGATCGAGTCCTTAAAAAGCAAGAATGATGAATTACCAAAATTAAGAGCTGAGTTGGACAACAAAGATGAAATTCAAAAGAAGCTCGAATCTGAGGTACTGATCATGGAGTATTATTTTTCATACTTTTTTAATTGGTGGTTCACTTTTAATTGACTCGCATATGCATTGGTTTTTCTATTGATAGATCGAGTCCTTAAAAAGCAAGAATGATGAATTACCAAAATTAAGAGCTAAGTTGGATAACAAAGATGAAATTCAAAAGAAGCTCGAATCTGAGGTACTGATCGTGGAGTATTATTTTTCATACTTTTTTAATTTGTTGTTCACTTTTGATTGACTCGCATATGCATTGGTTTTTCTATTGATAGATCGAGTCCTTAAAAAGCAAGAATGATGAATTACCAAAATTAAGAGCTGAGTTGGATAACAAAGATGAAATTCAAAAGAAGCTCGAATCTGAGGTACTAATCATGGAGTATTATTTTTCATACTTTTTTAATTTTCTGTTCACTGTTGATTGACTCGCATATGCATTGGTTTTTCTATTGATAGATCGAGTCCTTAAAAAGCAAGAATGATGAATTACCAAAATTAAGAGCTGAGTTGGATAACAAAGATGAAATTCAAAAGAAGCTCGAATCTGAGGTACTAATCGTGGAGTATTATTTTTCATACTTTTTTAATTGATTGTTCACTTTTGATTGACTCGCATATGCATTGATTTTTCTATTGATAGATCGAGTCCTTAAAAAGCAAGAAGTCTTTCAAATGTTGGAGGGTGTTGTTGAAGTTTTGATGCCTCCGATTCCGAGTTTTCTCCAAAGGCTTGTGGAACTTGAGAATGATTCCATGTACTGTGTTGTTGGTTAAAGACTACACCAGAAGTTGGTGCCTGTTGAATTTCCATTATACTGTTAAGTTTGTTTCTATTTTATTAATGTTGTTGTAATTTCCTATTTCCGTTTTATGTGGCTTCATTAAGTTATGAAGTACTTCTACTTATTAAGAACCTCGTTATTCTATTGTTGAATTGGAGTTGGATGTTTAATTATTGTTGACCGTTAGGCATATTCTATATCCTTTCTCATTTTAACTATTACTCCTTGCTGCATGTGTTAAGTTTTTTTTTTTTTCTTAATTAAATTGAAATTTTTGTTATGTACTTGCTTCATGTTTAGTTATCTGTTTCATAATGATCTGCTAAGCAGGCACCCATTTTTCTGAATTTGATCAGATACGGATCAGATAGTACATACCAAACATTGAAAAGAGCAAAATGTATTTTTATCTAGATAAATTTAGATATAAGTCCATTATAACTTGTTCAATTAGATATTTTCCCATTCAAAATTGAAAATTAGTTATTTATCCATCTAAATATATCTATTTTATTATACCCATTCTTGTTTTTTTTCACTAAAAAAATTAAATTAATATTAATAAAATATCTAATTGACAATTTTGCCCCTTACTTTAAACTATACTGTTATTCTGAATCAATTCCAGGATGCCTTCCTTCAGTACGTGAAAATTTGAGAAACTAAAAAGCGGAAGTTGAAAGTACACAAATTTTCATATGTACTCATAGTCTAAATTTTGCACGGACATATCTTCAATACGTGTTATTCTCGTTTTGTTGTTACTCTGGTACACATTTTTCATTTCTCAAGTTTCTGAACTTTCGCATTTTTTCACTTTATTGTTATTATGGTACTGAACTTCCATATCTACTCATTTTAAATCAATGACTATAGCAATAAAAATCAATTTTCATATATTCCACCTTTTATGATCTACTGAAATCAGTAAATCAGAAAACTGAACAGTCTTGCAACATTACCAGAATACCAGAAAACTGAAATGAGGTTCGCGCGTGTGACGGGGTAAAGCTGGATGGAAAGTGCAGGAAGGGGGAGGATCGCATGTGATGGTGGAAGGTCGCTCGGGGAGAAGGATGGTTGATCCTTGAGAGAAACTAGCTCTGTCTCATAGCTGGAAATGAGAGACCCAAGTGAACCAATGGCGAGGTCAAAATTGGAAGGAAGGTATCAAACAGGCTCAATTGAACATCTTATAATCCTGCCTAGATCTTGAACGAGATCTCTCAACCTGAACTCGGACTTTTTTTTCTTTCAATCACCAGTACATTGCATCTTGATATAGCTTCATAAAGAGCTTTGAATTCAACGGATTTTGCACTTTCAATTGGAAAAAGGCACTCCTTGCAACCAAGTGCTACCAGTACCAACTCCACATTTGTGAACTGACAATCATCGAGAAATTCATTTATGCTGACTCCACATATTGAAGAAAGGGAGTCTGGAAATGATTGGGAGTAACAGTATAGTTTATAGTAAAAGTATCATTCCCTAACAGTATATACATCAAAGCAACTCCTCTACTTGTTCAAGAGGAAAAACAGAGCAAGCGCAGATGGCCATTTCTAGAGTGAAATTGGGATCCCAGGGATTAGAGGTACTAATTATTTTGACACTTTTTTGTAAATTCTTTTTAAAAACACTTTCATACACAGTTTTACAGAAATAAATACAGTTGTTTTTGAAGGTATCAAAGCTGGGTTTTGGATGCATGGGACTCTCATATGCTTACAACTCTCCGGTGTCTGATGATGACAGTATATCGATAATAAAACACACATTTGATAGCGGCATCACCTTCTTTGACACCTCGGATGTGTATGGACCTCATACCAATGAGATTTTGGTTGGCAAGGTTAGTTCTACACTTCAATCTTATTTTGTTTTCATGTAGGAGATTTATATTTAGAATTTGTAACCACAGACTTAGTGCAGTGACACAAGCCCTCGTCTCTCTATAGAAAGATACTGGTTTAATTTTCAAAAATAATATCTAAAAAATGCTGGAGTGTACCAGGGCCTTTTAATAAAACAAATGAAAAAAAAAATTCCTTTGATACTTGATTTTGGGAAATTCAACAGAAAAATTAAGTTTAGTCAATTATTTTTTAAATTTACTCAAAGGCGGAATTGAATCTCACACATTCATTTGAAGTTGCCAACCAAAATATTTCATATTTCCCTAACTTACAAAGGCCTTCACTGATCAGGCTCTTAAGCACTTGCCAAGGGAAAAGGTGCAAGTGGCTACCAAATTTGGGTTATGAAGAAATGCTGCTGGAAATCTAGTGATATGCGGCAAGCCAGATTATGTCCATGCATGTTGCGAGGCAAGCCTTAAAAGACTTGAAGTAGAGTACATTGATCTCTACTACCAGCACCGGATTGATACAACCAGTCCAATCGAGGAAACTGTAATTACGTTGTAATCCTATTAATTCTTTATTACTGCTAATTAACAATTATCAGTTGATTGGCCTGCTCATCGATGCCCAAAACCTTAATTTGGTAGACAAATAGGACGCCACAAGTTCTAGAGATTTGTTTACTTGAAGTAATACCAATCACTAAAACAGTAGCCTTATAAGATTGAGTTTTTGATCTATATAGGTTGGAGAACTAAAGAACCTAGTTGAAGAGGGGAAGGTGAAGTATATAGGATTGTCGGAGGCAAGTCCTGATACAATTAGGCATGCACATGCGGTGCATCCAATCACTGCTTTGCAGATGGAATGGTCCCTCTGGTCCCGTGATATCGAGTCAGAAATTGTGCCACTTTGTAGGTAATACTTTTTTCTTCTATCAAACATGCTAAAATATGGTAGAATAGGATAAGTACCTGTGATGAATTTTATGATATATGGTTTCAGTTGAAGGTTCTTTCATATGCAACTCCATATGAGAAGAAAAACCCAATGAAACACACATATATGAGTATTGTTAAGGTTACTTATTAGTTGCATTTTGGTTGTACAGAGAACTTGGCATAGGAATAGTAGCCTACAGCCCGCTCGGTCGTGGATTTTTCGGTGGAAGGGGAGTTGTTGAAGAATTTAAGGACGGCTCATATTGGGTAAATTTTAAACCATATTTCTTTTTGCCTTACTCTGACAAATTCACCTTCAGTTTAAATATGTAGTAATGATTTTGTTAATCTTAATTTCATATTGAGATAATCAAGAACTATACTACAAGCATTAATTCAAGAGTTAAATTAGTAATACAAAATCAAATAATGAATAAAACAAATTACTAAACCTAGTAGTTTACTAGTAAAGAGATTTACTGGTGTGGTATAACATTCCATTTGTAATCCTTGATTTAAAGGTACATTTTATAATGTAACAATTGTTGGCACGGTTATCTCCAATCATTATCTCAAACTAATTTTATTAATACAATCAAGCACCAAACTGAGTAATTTGATATTAATACTTTCAAACGTCATCTAGTGCCACAAGGAAAAAAAAAAGATAGAGAATATGTTATATACAAACACTTAATACACAAACTATTCACACTTGCATGAGGAGTTATGAATACTTACAATACTTGATATTAATACTTTCAGACATCATGCATCTAGTGTCATATTAAAAAATATTAATAGAATTTGTTAAATACAAACACTTGATACATTAACTATTCGCACTTGCATGACAATGCATGAATACTTGCAATACTTGATATTAATTTTTTCAGACGTCATCCAATGCCATACGGAATTTTTTTTTGATAAAATATGTTAGATACAAACACTTTAGACATGAATTATTTACACTTGCATTACGAGATATGAATACTTGCACAACGAGGTATGAATATTTGCTCGACGAGATATGAATACTTACACGACTCGGTATTCACAGCGATAGATGAATACTTTCATGAGGAGGTATGAATACTTGCACGACAGACAACCCGAAAATACGTCATCATGGATCTCATTTGAAAGATAAAATTGCATAGAAGACGTTCATGGTTTTAGATTTGCAAATATCCTCACAGATCGTCAGAAATATTGACGAGATTGAACGGAGAAAAAAAAACCCAACTCTAAAAATGTGTAAAAGATGTGTGTGTGATATGTCCAGTTTTTTTTTTCGAAATACTTGGTATCTTAGGTATGAATACTTGATATATTATATATTAATACTTGCGCGCATAGGTATCCATATTTGCACGTGTCAGTTATAAAATCTATCAAATATTAGGTGGTTCCCCAAGTAATTAATGAAGTTCAGTTAGTTAACGGCCCACAAGTAGTTATTGACTGGGGAATGAATGGGGAAAATTGACTGGGGATAGTTAGTTGATCCCAATAATCAAATCACAGAATTATAACGTAACATTAATTGAATTTTATGACATGAAAAATCAAGTTTAGATGACTGACAAATCTACCTCATATTCATATTATAGGTGTATAAATATATTAAAGGTGAATAATTTGATATGCATAAATCAATTTATTTAATAACACACAGTACATCCATCGGATTACATGCAATCCCAATCAATCTAGCTCGCTGCCTCCCACCAAAAAAAATTAAATATGCTACTTTTGAACAATACATACAAATTGCAAAAGTAAACAAAGTCAAAAGCTGGAAATTAAGGAGTAGATGATATGATAAGGCGAAAAAAAAAAGACCTCGATAATTTTAAACACGATTAAAGCAATCCCAAGACATGCAACTCCGAATAGGACAAGGCTTGTGATGTTCAACTTGCAACAAGCCTTCTTCCTGCACTTGCATTCCCTTAATTTAATTAACAACATAAAAATAATGATAAAAACACTAGGATATGAAATAAAAGTAAAGAAGGTTTTATGTGAAAAATAACTGGTACTGTACATACCATTTTGCAAACATAACAGCCATTGTAATTAATTCCCCATCAAACTAGGGTTTTGTAGTTTAGAACCTTATACACTATTTACTTTTTTGTTCATGTGAAAAATAACATTTCATGGCCTCAAAAAGTTCAACAGAATAGAAAGTGAATGGTAAAATCTTGCAAACTATATTACTCTATATATCTATTACTCTATATAAATATATATCTGCATCAGAAGACAATTACAATAATCTGAGGATTACATAACTAGATGCATTCATGGAGTATTTTTCTTCTAAATTATACTACAAAAATGTGATTTGAAAGTTTCTCTGAAGATTTCGGTTTATGTTAGACAACAGGGGAAGGTACGTAGCTTATTATTATTGGATAAAATTGGACAAGCTATGGAATGTATATTGCATCAATCTTAGATGCTAACCATTAAACCATATGATGTAACAGTAGATCTAATTTGAGTAATGAAAATTGTGTTATGATATTGAACACTATAAACCATTTTTTATATTTCAATCAACATGTTTAAATTGAACATATTTTTCTCAGAAGCGCAACTGTTTTGTTATGAAAAGCCAAAGATGATATGAGTAAGGAAAGCACTAATCTAATTCATAATCTTAAATCATACATGGGGAGGAAAATGCCATATGCGGAGAATGAATTGGGGAGGATTGATTCTAATTTTCACTCAGTTGAAGGACAGAGAGAGCAAGAGAAGGAACCGGGCAGCACGGTCAATGGCTTGGGCAGAAATTAAATGAAACAGGCACGCTGAGTTTGGGCCCCGCTATTAAAGAGCTGTCCGTGACCGTTGAGGGTAAATTCCGCTGCAATGTGGGTCCAGACGCATCAGAATTGGAGTAAGTGTTAGCGGACGGCACGGGATAGAACTGGAGGAAGTGTTATAACTGCTCTTCTGACATGGCTGCTGATTTGGCATACGAATATTTAATCTAGCGTTAGGAGAAACTAAATAATGCGAACAACATTTTACCAACATATATACTTTCTAGAGTATGGCTACGGTGCTATGGGTTGCATAGAGGGCTATGGTGCTACGGCTCAATATTCGAGTTTTCAAAATCCTAAGGGTCGATCCGAACCATTCATCCTGTTCTCCATATTAATATGTGTTTGGAGACCAAATTGTGCACATCACATACATTACCAATAATAAATTTTCATGCCACTTGTCTTAAATCAAACAAGGTATTTTAACACCACAAATAGTTCAAGTACATAACATAATTTCAACATGAGATCAAGACAAACATGGCAAACAAATCGATAATTGCCATATCAGTCAATGTATCCACTTTCAGAGAGAAAATTTAAAAGTCTTAACTAAAAATAAAAATAAAAAGAAACTTGAGCTATCTGCTCGTTGACTTTCTGATCCACATCCCTTCTAGTTATGCTCACCGTCGGCTTCATCATTTCCTGGAACCCACACAAAAGTGAAAACGGGTGAGAGATCGAACAGTCTCTCAGTACGGGATTTAGTTCTAGTCCCGGATTTTGTAAAATTGACTTATTAACACAAATATGATATTTTAAAATATATCCTCACATGCAATCTTACTAATGCATTTTTAAATTACACCCCCCCTCTTTAGTTATCTTTCAAGTTTTCCGTTAATCCTTTAATTTGCCAATCGAATGGGAAATCCAACCAACATTGGAAAACCGCCAACCCGCTGGAAAATCCAACCAATAACGGGAGACTTTCTCACTAGACGAGGAATCCACTCTAAGCTAGATATTGGCTGTCGCACTAGACGGGGAATCCACCCTAGCTACGCTAGATCTTGACCCGCGACAGGGCTGCTTTCGCCTACAGTCACGTTAACGAGGGGTCTAGTTGAACCCAGACCCAATGTATACATCGATCCCAACATGAGTTCAACACATGTTGGCCCCTTTCCTTTAACTTATCCATTGCATTCCATGTTCGTTTCATTCAACACTACACAATGTCAGGCTCAACACATCCTACTTATAAGTCTCATGATCGATATGAATAATCCTATTGTATCTCTAAACAAACCAAAGGGATCGTTCGATTCAACATGCACAATTCCAAAACTAAATAAATAAAATGCACACAATATGGTAAGTAACAATTTGACAATATCCAGGAAATCCGTACTTGTTGTCGTGTGGCAGTACACTATTGTCTCTATGTCTTTTCCTACTTTGACACTCGGATCTAGACCACAAAACATGATTTCTAATTAATATATATATATACACTTCTCATTTAACAAAATTATATCTATTAAACAAGACGGGATTCTGCGAACACAACAACAAAGTAGGCACTTATCACGAGGGAAAAAGCGCATTTATGACGGTTCTCCGTCGCGAAAAGTACCGTCGCGAATAGAAAAAGCACAGTTATGACGGTACTCCGTCGCGAAAATTATATCTATTAAACAAGACGGGATTCTGCGAAGTACCTATTACAACAGGTGAACGCGAAACAATAAGGATTCTGATTAAGATTATAACAAGGCTTGTTTATAATAAAAATAACTTCAGGGTCATCGGTGAATAATCTCGGGGTCTTTGGTGAAATTTTACTATTTAATATAAATAACATAATTAGAATCAATTTGTGAATATATACATAGTACGATTTATATGCCTGTATATACTGGAGACATATAAACAATTTAATTAGTTTCAAGTCAGGAAGGTTAATTGTAAGTTAAATTCAAAATGTTACTATTAATAATAATCAAAGTAAGTTGTATAGATCCAAATATTGATTCGGTGATGGGACGGAAGAATAGTATATTATATAAAATACATATAATTAAATTAGTATGACGCTTTAATGAAATATATATGTATGTATCAGGAAGTTATTAATATTTTAGAGACATCATTTATATATAGATAGTACGGAATTTCTGAAAGAGTAAAAACAGACAAAGTGTGATTATCTAAAATATTTTACTATTATTTAACCAACTGATTTATGAAATCCCATAATTTTCCGACAATCAAAATCCTTCTTGAATTCCACCGATTATATGAAATAATAAATATAAGGAATCTTATAAATAATATTCAGAAATTACATAATTTTCAGGAAATAATTATTATGAAATAAATAAATATAACGTAGATATTATATCAAATACTAACTATAAGAAATCTTATCCAACAAATTAAATGAATATGAGAGATTGTTTTACTCCAATTACTATGCAAATAATTGAACGTAAGGTTGAACAACTCTTATCCAACCGGGTGAACATCTTAATTAGTTACTATGAAAATAATTAATGAAAAGAGAAATATTTTCGTAGAGGTCTAACCTTTTTCTTGTTCTTCTGTGAAGAAAGCGGAGAGAGAAAGAGTGTACGCTACAGATGAGTTAATTTAATTATAAAAGCAGTTGCTATTTACAAGGCGAAAAGACGCTAAATGTAGGTGGTTATTTTGGGAAGTTAATGTTCTAATTTGGGTAATTTAACAATATATATATTGTGGGCTGCCGAAACTAATAATATGTTAAATCGGGCCTTGTGTGTTTGGTTAACTTATAATTACATACCTTTAAAATATAGATATGCATCGACACATATTGGTTTTATTCAAGGTATTTTAATTTGGGTAATTCGTTAAATAGACATATCTAAATGAAGGTTGAAAAAAGAAAGAACGATAATATAGAAAGACAAATAAATATATATATCAATTATTTATGTCGTACGGTAATTTAGTATTTTCAATTATGTGGAGTTAAATAATCGATTATATTTTAAAAATGAAATTTTCAATTAGATTGTACGTACCTAAATTACATGACGTTACATTCTTCCTGAGCCACCCTTCGAATTGCTGGTTTTCTCAACTCGGCACTTAAGGACTCGATCTATCAATAGAAAAACCAATGCATATTCGAGTCAATCAAAAGTGAACAACCAATTAAAAAAATTTGAAAAATAATACTCCACCATCAGTACCTTGGATAAGAGCTTCTTTTGAATTTCTTCTTTGTTATCTAACTCAGATTCGAGCTTCTTTTGAATTTCATATTTCTTATCCAACTCAGCTCTTAATTTTGGTAATTCATCATTCTTGCTTTTTAAGGACTTGATCTATCAATAGAAAAACCAATGCATATGCGAGTCAATCAAAAGTGAACGACCAATTAAAAAAGTATGAAATATAATACTCCACGATCAGTACCTCAGATTCGAGCTTCTTTTGAATTGCATCTTTGTTATCCAACTCAGCTCTTAATTTTGGTATTTCATTATTCTTGCTTTTTAAGGACTCGATCTATCAAATGAAAAACCAATGCATTTGCGAGTCAATCAAAAGTGAACAACCAATTAAAAAAGTATGAAAAATAATACTCCACAATCAGTACCTCAGATTCGTGCTTCTTTTGAATTTCATCTTTGTTATCCAACTCAACTCTTAATTTTGGTAGTTCATCATTCTCGCTTTTTAAGGACTCGATCTATCAATAAAAAACCAATGCATATGCGAGTCAATCAAAAGTGAACAACCAATTAAAAAAGTATGAAAAATAATACTTCACAATCAGTACCTCAGATTCGAGCTTCTTTTGAATTTTATCTTTGTTATCCAACTCAGCTCTTAATTTTGGTAATTCATCATTCTCGCTTTTTAAGGACTCGATCTATCAATAGAAAAACCAATGCATATGCGAGTTAATCAAAAGTGAACAACCAATTAAAAAAGTATGAAAAACAATACTCCACGATCAGTACCTCAGATTCGAGCTTCTTTTGAATTACATCTTTGTTATCCAACACAGCTCTTAATTTTGGTAATTCATCATTCTCCCTTTTTAAGGACTCGATCTATCAATAGAAAAACCAATGCATATGCGAGTCAATCAAAAGTGAACAACCAATTAAAAAAGTATGAAAAATAATACTCAACGGTCAGTACCTCAGATTCGAGCTTCTTTTGAATTTCATCTTTGTTATTCAACTCAGCTCTTAATTTTGGTAATTCATCATTCTCGCTTTTTAAGGACTCAATCTATCAGTTGAAAAACCAATGCATATGCGAGTCATTCAAAAGTGAACAACCAATTAAAAAAGGATGAAAAATAATACTCCACGATCAGTACCTCAGATTCGAGCTTCTTTTGAATTTCATCTTTGTTATCCAACTCAGCTATTAATTTTGGTAATTCATCATTCTCGCTTTTTAAGGACTCAATCTATCAATTGAAAAACCAATGCATATGCAAGCCAATCAAAAGTGAACAACCAATTAAAAAAGTATGAAAAATAATAATCCACGATCAGTACCTCAGATTCGAGCTTCTTTTGAATTTCATCTTTGTTATCCAACTCAGCTCTTAATTTTGGTAATTCATCATTCTCCCTTTTTAAGGACTCGATCTATCAATAGAAAAACCAATGCATATGCGAGTCAATCAAAAGTGAACAACCAATTAAAAAGTATGAAAAATATTACTCCACGATCAGTACCTCAGATTTGAGCTTTTTTTGAATTTCATCTTTGTTATCCAACTCAACTCTTAATTTTGGTAATTCATCATTCTCGCTTTTTAAGGACTCGATCTATCAATAGAAAAACCAATGCATACGCGAGTCAATCTAAAGTGAACAACCAATTAAAAAACTATGAAAAATAATACTCCACGATCAGTACCTCATATTCGAGCTTCTTTTGAATTCCATCTTTGTTATCCAACTCAGCTCTTAATTTTGGTAATTCATCATTCTCGCTTTTTAAGGACTCGATCTATCAATAGAAAAACCAATGCATATGCGAGTCAATCAAAAGTGAATAACCAATTAAAAAATTATGAAATTTTTTCGTAATACTCTAAGATCAGTACCTTAGATTCGAGCTTCTTTTGAATTTCATCTTTGTTATCCAACTCAGCTCTTAATTTTGGTAATTCATCATTCTTGCTTTTTAAGAACTCGATCTATCAATAGAAAAACCAATGCATATGCGAGTCAATCAAAAGTGTATATCTAATTAAAAAAGTATGAAAAATAATACTCCACGATCAGTACCTCAGATTCGAGCTTCTTTTGAATTTCATCTTTGTTGTCCAACTCAGCTCTTAATTTTGGTAATTCATCATTCTTGCTTTTTAAAGACTCGATCTATCAATAGAAAAACAAATGCATATGCGAGTCAATCCAAAGTGAACATCCAATTAAAAAAGTATAAAAAATAATACTCCACGATCAGTACCTCAGATTCGAGCTTCTTTTGAATTTCATCTTTGTTATCCAACTCAGCTCTTAATTTTGTTAATTCATCATTCTTGCTTTTTAAGGACTCGATCTATCAATAGAAAAACCAATGCATATGCGAGTCAATGAAAAGTGAACAACCAATTAAAAAGTATGAAAAATAATACTCCACGATCAGTACCTCAGATTCGAGCTTCTTTTGAATTTCATCTTTGTTATCCAACTCAACTCTTAATTTTGGCATTAGCTTCAAATATTTGGCCTCTGTGTGTTTCAAATTCTGTGTCCGAAAGAGAGAAAAATCAATATTGACAATCTCTAAGTGACTCATTAAATAATGTTAGAAATATATTTGCGGGAATATGGTGAGAAAAAGAGACCTGCTTGCAATCCTCAAGTTCTTTCTTTATGCTTTCTTCTCTGTCCTGGGTGAAGTAAATTGCAGTTATTAATTTCCAAAAGGAGGAAATGAATACAGATTAGAGGACAATTACCTGGAGGTTGACTGAATACATTTTCTATTAGACAATAAAAGGTGGAAGTAAACGAGAGGGAAGAGAATTGGAGCATGATATGATCTATATTTGGGTCCAAGAATTATATTTTGTTTACAAATCTGAAGGTGTATTTTGTTTAACATTTTAATAATGTAGAATATTTTATGAAACTGTATGTTACTTGATTTCAGATGGATTTTACAACAGATAAAATAGAGATGTTTATTATCAATAAGAATAATTTTATTACACACCTTGACGTAAACTCCAAGTGCATCAATATATTTTCCTGAGCATCCATAGAAACCAATAATTTGACCACTAATTGCTGGAAGTTCGAAAGGGAATGCCCCTCCTGGACCATATGGTCCAAAAGATCTCATGTTTGTCTCAAATTTAAGTGATCTCAGAACAATCATACCCCAGTAGTAACCATAGTGGCCTTTAACGGAGGTAATGTACTCAGAATCTTCAAGATTTAACTACAAGACAAAGAGCAAATAACATGTATCATTATTTCCTTTTGGTGGCTACATTAATCAACATTTACTATTGATGAACACATTAATCAAAGTTCAAAATTGGTGACAAAATTCACTTCATTTCATTCCAACATAAGTGTAAGTTCGATTTAATGATTACTTTTATATTTTTCCTGCCAAATTTCACAGAAAAGTCCTCGGGCACTATATTATTTTGTTTTTCATCACTTAAGAAGCCCCATTGGTACAATTATCAGTACCAGTTCAAGTGGTCCTGCTAACAGTAGGATAACGTCCTGCATTTCACTACATTCTTCCTCTATTATTATCAAGTAATGGATCAATGTGGTCAATTGGCTTTACCAAGAAATAAGACTTTCCACTTCTCGCTCACAGAGTTGGAATTCTATTAGTTTAGAGATGAAAAAAGGTAGTACCTCTGCCAGATTTCCTCCTTGTCCACCCCACACCTCGGTACTTTCCTCACCGGTATCATGTAGAAAACGTACAATAAGACCATGAATAACAGAACCATGTCGAACACTGATCTTAACAATGCGATTGATGCCATTGATATTCATATCTTTCACTACCCCACCACTCCCACCAACTGGCCCGACCTTCTTTATGACAACTTGAGTTGACGCCTTCATTAAATGACACAGTGCGCAAAAGGAATTTTAAAGATGATTAATATATGAATTACAGGAATTTCTCTCTAATTAGTTTCTGAACACTCATTTTTCATAGAGAACCTTCATTTTGACATCTATATAAAAAAGATAGGAGAACTAACCTTTGATCTAGTGGCAAAGGCACATGGTCTCTATGTGAAAGGTCATGAGTTCGAAATCCTTTGTTATAATAACAAAAGTACTAAATAGTTGGGTGGCTTGACCTCCAACCTTTACTCAAAAAAAATATATATAAAAAAAGATAGAGCGTACCATTTGGGGAAAAATTTGAGCACACTAGCGACGATGGAATTATTGCTGGATTTGTTGATTGCTTTGTTTTTTACGTAGGCTTAGTGGTTCCTGGATGAATATATAATTGATGTAATTAAACACGCAATGATGTAATTAATTAGACACACAAAAGCATGTCATCTCCGTGCAAAAAATGATGTAATTAATAATAAAAAAAACCTAGTTGCATCCGCTTCATATTTGCACAGACACCAATGCAAATTGCAAAATCTTGTATTAGCACATTTAATTTTTTATTATTCGAGCAATGAGAATACCCTAGAGGACCATTTCTTCGTCATACTCTTGTCTGAGGTACTGATATTTATAATATATATGATAATACGGCGTACAAATTGTCCTCTTTTGGCTTTAATTCCAATAATCCTCCCGTACGTAGTAAATGAATATGCATAAGACTACACAAGGTAATTTTCCTTTTTCGTATAGATGGTCGGCAGAAACATTTTCTCAATTATGACTCCGAATTAATGAAATATTTTGCGAAGTGTCACTACCGCAAAATCGCTAATCAACTAAGGTACATCATACACATTTTCTCAAAATTTTCATTAAATCCATGTGTAAAGCAAGAAGGTGCGTTCCGAAAATGAGCTTCAATATTCATACACAGATTTTTATAAAGAACCGTGTATAAATATGCCCCAAGAATAATGTACAGTATTAAAAAAACCTGTATGAATGTTCTAGCTCATTTTCAGAAGCTTGTATAAATGCTCGGTAGGAGGCTTTTTAGATAAAAATTATGCTTGTAATCATATGCAATTTTTTTGTATGATCCATGTGTGATAAAAGAAATGCAAAAAATTTCACGTCATCGATCCGTGCCCTCCTGTTATAATGCATCTCTATCTATCTTTTTCTAAGACATGTCTCTCATATCTAAAACATCTCTTCCATGTACATATATATTCCTTTGAGGCAACTCTTCTAAATAGACGATGCTAACGCGAGAGGTAAGACAAGGGAGGCGATATTTTCACTAAGAAGGCAATAGGGGACGAAGAAACTTCAAACGGATGTAACCCTTTGCTCGAGTGTTCGATTTTCAGTGTTCTACCATAATTCAGAAAGCTTGCGAGGAGATCTGTAATCTTTATAACCTATGGGCATAACTCCATTTTTCAGGTTCTGATGAAGTTTTTTTCTTTCTAATATTTTATTTTGTTTAATCATAGTTTTTCTTAGACATTAATCATATAAATGTATAAAGTCTCAGACCTTGGGTTTTATGTTATATTTACATGTTTTTTTTAGTTAGAATGTTGTTCATTTAACAATTTGTTTAATTTAATTGTAAATTTATTTATAATGGTAAATGTAGTGTTTTTGATATGTGTTGTGTTTTAATTTATATCTTTTTGAAATTTAATTTAGTGTTTTTGGTATATTGGTTAATGTAGTGCTTCATTTGAATTCAGATTTAAGATTGATTGGTATTTTTTATAAATAAATATGAATTATACACGTTTTTTTTTAATAATTTCTGTTTTCATACTCGGTTTTAACATTTATAATTTATACTTTCAAAATCAATTCATACATAACTTGAATTGGAAGGTTTGGACTGAAAATTAGACTTATTTTGATCACATACCTATGGAACATTAGACTTATTTTAACCTCTAAACACACCGTCCTATTAAAATATTTAAATGATAATTAAACTAATTAAGTTATTAAATGACACACTGTCCTAATAAGATATATAAATGACTTGAGCGCTACTTTAATTCCCCAACGCCAAACGCCTAAGAATGACATTAATTCCTTTTTGGTTATTCCCTGGAGACTTGTGAGCAATGTTATCAGAACCGGACCGGACATTGACTCGGTAAAACTTCGGGTCAACGGTTCACTGGTTGGATCAGTGGTTCAACCGGTTCAATTACTGGTTTTTTTGTAAAACAATCACAACTTATAATTTTATGTCTAGGTTCTTACAAGAAAGAATGACAATTTTACAAAATGAACATTCTAAATTCATAAAGTTTGCATAAAGGTTCTCATATACCAAATAACAGATCCAATACCAATAGCTAAAGTAGTTTACCGATTCCAGCAATCAAGAATGAAACCTAAATTAAAAAAAAAAGTATATACAAGCCAATAATTTTTTCCTGACAAAAGGCAAAGAGCTCATACATGACAAGAACATGTGATTACATAGTAATATCTAACTCACCTAAGCTAAAAGTCAGACCCCTCTACAAGTTTCTGAAATACCAAATGATGCCTCAGCCACATATATACGTCGGTGGGATTCGAAAACAAAACCTGAACCCAACTAACAAGAACTCAAATCTTAATTCACTGGTACCAACATTCTAGTATCCAGCTGACATAGACAAGATTAGAGTATTATTGTTATGACCAAAGAGACTTACATCTTATTAACACACTATGAAATTACTAAGCCACATTTTGTCTTCAACATTTGAAGAGAGATATATACATCTTTTACTAAACTATAGGTCTTCATTTAGAGATACATTGATCAATTCAATATTTTTCAAGTACAATACACATGTTTAAAGAGAGATCTTAAGCGTTATAAAGAAGTGAGGACTCATGATTGTAGGTCATTTGAGCACAGGAAGATTGCATTGGAACGAGGTGTGTACCAGCTATGATTGGTATCATGGCAATAGATGAGATAGCTTACCCAGCTCGGACCTTTGACATGGCACCCTACCCATCACTTGGCTACTATGATTTAAAGTTTAGAGAAATACTGAAAGTTTTGAGAAACTCAATCACCATGGCCACCGTAGACATTAAACATATGGTTGCATTTAGTTTTAATTTACTTCTTCAATATTTGCAACTCTACTGCTCTCATCTAAAATTTTACTTTGGTTTGAGCATTTCATCAAACACCTTAAATGCACTGATTTATTAAAAAAAAATCAACTCAAAACTTCAAGCCTTTCAAGTGTTTACAAATTCGAATTTAATGATTACATGAGACTAATTACAGTAATTGATCTTGGTGATTCTTTTGTGATTTCGTTTCAACTCAAGTCAAGTCTTGATTGAGCCACCGTGCAATACATGATAATAGATAACAAAAAAAAGATTGAAAGAGAAATTCAAATTGGAATCATAGAGGAAATTAAAGGAAAAACGGGAAAGGAATGATAAATTGTAAGTTCTTTCCAAATTAGGGAGAGAAGAAAAGGCAAGGAAAATGAATGAACTTAGAAAAATGAGCAAAATCTGCATGTTTTATAAAAGCTGTTTTGAACCGGGTTTTTAAATCGGTTTGGTTCAGCGGTTTTATAAAAATCCGGCCGGTTAAATAGGTTTTAAGCGATCAAGTTGCTTAAACGGTCTATAAACAGAACAGAACCGGACAAGTGACCGGTTCCGGTTTTTTTCGGTTTAACCGGCTGTCCGGTCCGGTTCTGATAACACTGCTTGTGAGTGGTGGATTCAAGGAATTTCCCTCGTCTAGTCAACTGGATCGTTTTTAAGATCAAAGGACAGTCACAGTGTGAGTCGAAAGGTTGCATCAATTGCTAATTAAGTGCTATTCAATTTCCAATAAGAAAGGGGTAAGCAAACGGTCTGATATTCTAAAATCTGTACCGCCGTATGTGTGGAACCTGATCGTCATTTTCTTCATTCAAAGATACTGATTTGACAATATTCAGATTGTTTGACAAATTTCCTTAAATGGGAACTAAAAATTGATTTTGACACCGTTCGGTTTAAAATAGTTTGATTTGAAATTGTGGAATTTTAAACTGGCAACTGATATTAGCACAACGTATAATATATTATTGACATAACACTATATATTTTTTTGTTATTTTATAGTCAATTTTGCCCCCGAATAATCTTTCTTCTAGCATTGAACTGTCTTTCATCAATTACTGCACAATATTAGTTTCCTTAAATTCCATTATGAAAAGTAAAATAAAATTCTTATACATTTGCTACTTCTAGTAGATCATTTAAATTATTTAATTGAATATTTTTATACTTGTAGTTGTAGTCAATAAGTTCAAATCAAAAAGCTGTACCAAAATTTTTTTATACTTGTCCTTGCTGTTTGTAATACATAATAGGCTACAAAAGTAATTGAAACAAATTGAAGCCTCATAATTCGCTCCGATGTGATTAATTTATTTCTCTTTTTTTTATGTGCAATCACACTAAGAAGTGAATAACCCATATTATAAAAACATAGTCTGGTAGAGAAAGGGGAGGTAGCACAATTGGCTAGAAAAAAATCCTAGAGTTGTTGTACCCAAAGATCGAGAGTTCGATTCCCTCTCACGACTTCGCAGCTTCAGCGAAGGTTTTCAAAAACATAGTCTGGTATCAATAAGAATTTCAGAATTTTAAGAATATATAAATGTTCTCTCTTCCACTATGAAATTACCACTAAAATCATACTACAATCGTTTGAAATATTAAATGACACTTGTAAGTAATAGAACATAATGGTAACAATGATCATAAAATAATAATAAAGTAATTATAAAATGATATGATCCATATATATAATAGAGAAGGTTATAATAAAACATAGAAAGCAGATTCAAGACAACATAAAATCTTTACCTTGTAAGAGATATGATCCAAAATAGAGAAGTTGTTGCTCTAGCATTCCATGTGTTTCTCTATTTTCTAGTTTGTTGTTCTGCTTTTGTAATTCTCCCTTAACACTGAGCACCAAAATTGATGCTCAAATTCAACTATATGTAAGATAAAAGGAAAATTATTTGTATGAAATTAACAAAATTTAGAAGTGATAGTGAGAGGAGAGAGGGAGGCATCTTGCTGAATTGCTAAAGAAAAAGAAATAAAAAGGAAAGAGTAGCTAGTCTCTCAAGCAAAGAATTTCCATATCATCAAAGAGGAAAGAAGAAGTAAAGAATAAAACATATGGATATCCACATTACTAAAAGCAAGAGCATTTCGCTATTTCCTTGTCTTGCAATTATGATTTACACCTCTTATGAATAATTAAATTAAGCTTCAAATTTACAAAAGAGAAAACAAAATCAAAACGAAAAGGTACCACACACAGAACGAAAGGAATATTAAGAGCATCTCTATCTCAGAAAACATTTAGAAATTAAAATTAGCCACATCACTGAGTTTAACAGTTAAGGGATTCATAATTTCTAAATCACTCCATCCCAAAAATTAATTATGAATTCCAGTTAAGAGAGTGAGAGTGCTACATATAAGGAAAGAAAATATTTGAACCTATTAATTAGCTAGCGTGTAATTAAAAAAACATTTTTTTTTAAGAAAAATTACTAATTTAGAAACTGTGGTACATCCTAGCTATTATCACATCATATTATCAATCTAAAAGAAATCACCGTTGTAGTAACAAAAGAAATTAATTGAACCGTGCATTAATTAGCTGCTATTTATTTAAGCTAATAACAACAACAACAACAACAACAACAAAAAATGAAGTTCGCATCAACGGAGAGATTACGCAAAACTGTAATGTACCTATTGGAGAAGAGAAAATAGAGCTAGACGAGATATCTGACATCAAAAACATGGAATTCACATCCTCCCCGGTACTGTAATCGGGAATCTTTTACAATTAGTGGATATGGACCATTCGTTTTAAGTTGGCACAAATTTCAAAGCCCAATAATACTTTACGTGCGCTAGCCCAAATCTCAAACCGTAAAGTGAAGGAATCTTTTACATGTACAGTAATGGAGAGAATACTTGTCCAACAACATGCTGCTTCTTTCCTCAAGGGCTTGTGAAGAATGAGAATAAAGCAAACATCCAAGAACGAGGATGCAACAATGCAAAAGAGAAATATTGAGAGCCATGCAAGAAAAGATTAACTTGGGAATGAATAATGTGTAAGGTATAGAGCTAGAGATGCATATATTCTAATTTATTTACACTCAGAAAATATTGGAATATTTTCTCTGTCTCATTCATACCTCACATCTTTATATTATTTTTAATATTCAAACAATCGATTTGAATCATTTAACATGACATGCGTATTAAAATGTGTTTGACGGCCAAATTTTAAGTTTATTGAAAAACAATTATTTTTTTTTTTAGATAGGTACAAAATTACTTTTTTTTTTAATGGGTTTATGAAAAACAGTGATTTTAATATGGAGAAATTTGGTCAGCATAGCTCCTGAATCTATCATTTTGGATTGGTTTCTGTTGTACCCTAAATTGTTGCCAAGATAAATGAATGGAAAATAACAATGTTAAAACACTTGGAAAATGCCAAAAATACATGAAGGCTCTCCAAGATAAATTGATAATGACATGTTTAAATTAAAGGTAATATTCTACATGTGAAACCGTGAATTTTAATATATTATACACATTCTAACTCAAAATGGTTGAAGAGTTATGAATTTTTAAAGATTATGATGAAATGGCAAATTCTGATTGGTGCTACATGTCATAGTAACCGATTTTTTTATTTATATCCAAAAAAAAATTAAAATAAAAAAAATAACCATTTTGGCACTGAATTTTGAAATCTACCCAAACCCAAATTTTTTTTGCGGTAATTAAGTCTAAAACAGCAAAAAAAATTTGCAGTTTTGGAATTTCCAAACCGTAAAATTTTTTAGCGGTTTTTCCAAAAACCAACGTTAAAAAAAAAAAGAAAAAAAAACAAGAAGAAAACCCGCAAAAAAATTTTGCGGTTCCAACTCTTTTCCATTTTTTCAGATTTTATTTTTATTTAAATAGAAATATTTATAATTTATTTATTTTTTGTATTGAAATATTAGAAATATTAAATATATTTCTTTGAAAATAGATGGAATATTATATCATTTGATTATTAGAAAGACTGCTACAAATAACCCGAATCAACATTTTTCATGCCGGATTTTTTGCGGTTGTAAGAAAAATTAATATATTTCTTTAGAGTTATTGGAAAAAAATAAAAATGCCTGGATTCTAAGTTATTGATCCCGATTTAAAAGTCACTTCTAGGTAATACAGAAAATGTTATGATCCTTCTAGTACATTTAATTTATAAAAAGTTGTATCTATTTTGAGAATTTTTTATAATAGATTCAACTTTTTATAAATTAAATGTACTAGAAGGATGACAATATTTTCTGTATTACCTAGAAGTAACTTTTGAACCGGGATCAATAACTCAGAATCCAAGCATTTTTATTTTTTTCCAATAACACATAAAGAAATATATTAATTTTTCTTACAGCCGTGAAAAATCCGGCATGAAAAATGTTAATCCGGATTATTTGTAGCAGTCTTTCTAATAAATCAAATTATATAGTATTCCATCTATTTTCAAAGAAATATTTAAATATTTCTAATATTTTAATAAAAAAATAAATAAATTATAAATATTTCTATTTAAATAAAAATAAAATCTGAAAAAATGGAAAAGAGTTGGAACCGCAAAAAAATTTTGCGGGTTTTTTTTTTTTTTTTTTTTAAACGTTGGTTTTTGGAAAAACCGTAAAAAAATTTTGCGGTTTTACGCCCTGAATCTGCAAAAAACTTTTGCGGTTTGGGTACTTCTCGAAATCCAGTGCCAAACTGGTTATTTTTTTAAATTTTAATTTTTGTTTGGATATAAATAAAAAAATCGGTCATAGTATGCTCATAGCATTTAATATGAACAGCTGGGTGCACAAACTTGGGGATCTTTAACATTGGAGTTCACTTGAAATAAAAAATGATTAAATGGAGAGTTCCAATGGATCTTGAAATGGAGAAGGCTCAAGAGAAACAAATGAATTAATTAAATGGCGTTTGTTTCTCTGTTGGGACCCGCCTTTTTTTTCACCTCAGCCAATCAGAGAAGACAAAAAGAAGGAAGTGGCGAAATGAATTGATAAGCCAAATTGGGCCTAGCTGGGCCGAATTGAATTAAATCTAAAACTTTGGCATGTATTTTAATTGGCGCAGCGAATTTGTCTGACAGAAGGGTCCGACTACTCACTGCCAATCGCAAGTCACGCCTTGCGCGTGAAATGGAAATTAAACCTTGCGAAGCCGCCCAAAGGTATGGTGCATGAAAGACCTTAACAGAAGCTCTTGCGTGGCTCACAACACCAAGCTCATGTGATATATAGAAACCTTCTTCCCAACGGCTCAGAAAAGGAAACAAACAAAACGAAGGACACAGCTGGCCCTGCCAAGTCTGCTCCCTGTCTGCCTTCCCCTGCGCCTTGGACAACCATTGGATCAAATTCTAGTGAATGCTCCAGATGAAGCCAACACACGGATCCACACCTCTTGCTGCCCTAATTAATGGCTATATATTATATAAAGCCCTTGGCAGTTGAGAAGGAGACAAGCCCCCATAGAGCCGAAATACGCCAAATTGAAATCAATACCCTAAAATTCTATTGTAATTGGTTCACCAGAGCTCTGTCTTCTTCTTTGATTATCATAGCAAGCTTGATTAAGCAATTAAGGATTAGAAAGATGTAGACCTTTATAGGTCAAAGCTTTGTATATATATATGCTTTTGATGAATAAAAGTTCTTCTTTTCATGATTTTTGTGTATTTTCTTATTTCTTTTCTTCCTTTGCTGCATTGTTCTTTCTTTTTCTTTTCTTGATGATTTTGAGATGATGAAAAGTGAAGGTTTTGTAATATCTAATTTCCTTTGTCATCATGGATTGAAGGTATACAAGCCTAATGATCAATAAAACCCCATTTTATATGCATTTTCTGTTATAAAACAGTAATAAAAAGTAATGAAGTATTATTTCAACATATTTTAGCCTTTTTCTACTTTTTGACAATTTTAAACAAAAATGTAATAAAATATATATAAAAATACATAAAATCCCTTTGGGCCTTCCTTTTTTCCTTTTCTTGAAATTCATTTCTTTGATTCTTCTTAAAATGGTGGAATAAAGAAAATGTATTAGTTGAGCCGGCTGGTATCCTTTTACATTGGATTTATTTCAACTATTTTAATCAGAAGAATTAAAGAAACAACAAAATAAAAATGCTTAAGGGTTATTGGGTTGAGCCAGCTCGTATCCCCCTTTTATTCCTTCTAAAATGGACCTATGGTGTATATGGAGAAGTTAGTTTCTTTATAAGATGGTTCATGCATACCAGATTATGCAATATAAAGAAACTAATGGATCTATGTGCAAAATAGTGAGATACCAGGTGCTAAGATGCAAATAGTCAGTGATTTCAATCACATTAAGTCACTTGTACTCTAGTCCCCATGAAGTCTCAATGATTTTGTCCAACATTTAAGTGAAAAAAAATGTTAAAAACTTGATTTTAAACAATTCCATGGTTCTCCCTGCATAATGCCATGCTTTGGCAGTCTTAAAATACTTTTGAAGGATGATTTAATGAACTCTTGATGTTTGAATCTCTTTCTCTTCGATACTGGTACAAGACCGTGGCTTTGAAGCTCTTGAAAACCTGTTTTGAACTCAACCAGTTCCTTTGACACGTTATAAGTACCTTTGATCAGTACCTAGCAATGAATTGACACACAAGTTCTACTGGTATAACATGATGTATTGAAATGTGCTTCCTTGACCTCTGTTGACAAATTGATCAATGCAGATCAGTATGAGGACCAAAATGTAAAATAGATTTCATAGCTAAATAGAGAACTCAAAAACGCATGAGATAGACACAAATTTCATATTTTTTGGATTTTTCTACAGTTTTCTATGAATTTCTAAAGTTCAGACTTTTAAAAGGTGAAAATGCAGAAATAAAACTGCTAAATTGACCTTCATACCACTTTCCTTGAATAAATTACTAAATTATGAATAAATTGCCTAAGCAAAAATATGATACAAACACCCTTCATGCATTCCTTCATGATTATGTGAAAAGAATTTCATGGCTTGTGTACAAAATTCAGAAGAAGATGAATGAAAAGGGTTTGAAAATTCGAGCTTTCATGCTACATGTTGATCAAAACTCAATTCAAGGTAAAATTAAACCCTTTGTCATGTCTGTAACACTCCTAAATGACCCAGATGACCTCTTAAATCTTTGATTGAGTTCCAATTTCACTATACCAGCCTTCGGTACTAAATCAGAATCAGAACCGAGAGAGGAAAGCCCATGTCATATTCAAATTTCAACCAAACTCTGAATTGAACTTAAGAATAGTTTTCAGACATCCATACGACGCCAATAATGAATTCAATTGAGTAAAAACGTCAAAGGAATTGAAGAAATCAACTGAAATCTCGATCGGTGTCAGAGGCTGTCGGCTCAGCCTAGTGCCATCATCGCCGGCCACCACGAGCACCCGACGGTCAGTCCATTAGATCCCCGAAGTAAAGGCGATGGTGGTGGTGCCTTCTCCTAAGTGTGGCGATGATTGGAGCTCCGCCGAAGTTCAACCCTAGCACCGGTCGAAGCCTTGGTGTTCATGTTAGGGATCACACGAATCTTGAAGCATCTCAGTCTGTCTGATCTCGGCGCTGAAGCAAAGGGTTCAAAATCCGTGCGAATCTCAATACAACAAAATGATCTGAAGGCCCTGACATTAGACCCCACTCGTCAGTGTGCTAGCCGGATGCTCCATGCGAGTTTTGAGCCTTCATTTAAAATATCAAGGCCCAAAAGCCTGAAGCCCATACATTATAAGTCAGGCCCAAATTTAATATCAAAACTGAGCACGAATTCCAAAGCCCATTATGTATAAGTTTGAATGTCCAGATCTCAGAGCTTGTTCAATGATCTGACGGCTAATAATGAATCCTGTTAAAACAAATGAACATTTCCAAATTGAACCCTCTTTTTTGTACAAAATATACAAAAGGCCCTTAGAAATTTGTAAACAAGTCCCTGGCAGTATAAAACCTCTTCAAATAGGCCCTTGGAAGCCCAATTTCATTCCAGACCCTGTCAAAAGCCCAAATTACATCCTCAGTTCCCTAGAAATTTACAAATTGGTCCCTGGAAGTACAAAAACTTCACAGACAAGCCCTTTTCAGTCCTTTTTTGCCATAACTTTTTCGTTTTAAGTCCAAATCGACTCAAACCAGTTTCAAATGAACCCAAATTCAATTCTCTAAAATTTTAAGTAGTAATTGAACATGTCCATGCTTCAGCCAAAACCTGAAATGACCAAAATGCCCCTCTCTTGACATCTTTTTATAAATAAAAATATAAAAATAATGTCTAATGGTATTTTCTTAAATATAAATCATATAAATGATATTTTTATGCATATTCTCATGTCTTAAAAATATTAAATGCGCATGCACATGCACATAGGACCAAAATAAATGTTCGTATCATGTCCAAATCAATCGAGAACCTACCAAATGACCAAATAAACCTTACATGAGCCCTCTTTAGCCTTAATTATCCAGTTTACACCAAAATAGGCGTAAATACTGGAATGAACGAGGTATTCAACACCGACCAGAAGGGTCGTCTGATGTAATTAACGGCTAGGGCTTGCGCCCATCGGAAATTAAACGTCCCCACAATCAATAAAACCCCGATAGGCCGATTATGAATTGGTAGGCCTATCACAAGGGTGCACTAGAAGGAATGCCGAGAGATGTCACGGAACTCTGTTCCGCATTGTACTAAAGGGATTAGTACATACATTCAGACTGATTTTCCCCTCTCATTTAGTGCAGCTCTTAGCCACCTATAGTTTCAAACGACGAATTCAATACGTTGAAACCGATCTACTTTACGAGTAATGTGTTTACATGCAAAATTTTGAACATTTTGAATTTATTTAGTACAATTTTACACGGTAAAAGAAATGAAGTTCTACATGTTATTTTAATACATTTATTTTGCATTATTTTTTACCATTTTATTTTATACTAAATGAATTTTAAAATTTTAAAATATGTACACATATCACTTGTAAAATTGAAACTTTCAACGGTTTTAATAGATTTTAGAGTTACACTCATCAAATTATCTTGATGATCATAGTACAAGCTATCTTTGCTCGCAGTATTGTATCGATTATTCAATCAAAAAAAAATTGGTGAGCAAAACTAGAGTATTGTATCATTTATTGGATCGGAGATATTTATTGACAATTTTAATTGCGTTGCCCGGATCAATTGTAGAGAGAACCATATTCTTTGAAACAACTAAATTTTCAAGTCTATCGCTTATTTGCAATTTTCTGATGTGATTGTAGCCTATAAGACTAATGGCCTGGTGCCGAAACCCAAGGGCGGTAAAATAGCAGTGCCTTTCAATCCCCTGATCAAGCTTGTGATACTTTTATATTTTTAATTTAAATTCGGAAAGAACTTGAGACCCCCACAGAGCAGGTTTTTTTTTTTTTGGTATTCAATCATGAAAACAATAAAAAAAATTTAAGATATATATATAATTAAGCTGTTGTAAAATTAAAGTAAAGTTATAACAAAATAAAGTAAATAACAAGAGAGATAGATAGGGAGAGCAATAACAGAATTTTATTCTCTACTTTTGTGTCCATTTTTTATCTTTACAAAGTCTCTATTTATAGGTTACAAATTGTACATGAAGAGAGGTTATAATAATAAAGGAGAAAATGAATACCAATAGTAATAAGGTAGTGGATTATAAATTGAGAATTAATATTAGAAGTTACATAATGAACATCCACATAAATCATATTTACTTTGATTTACAATACAACCAATTTTTATCATCACATCTTGATATTTATGTAATACTAACAATTCCAAACGCCTGTATGAACACTAGATCACATCAATCAAATTCACTGAACATTGAAAAATGATAGGGCCCATTTTGTGACTTTATTTATTGGAGTTAGTGATCCACTTATAAAGACCTTATGACCTTAACAGCTACTTTGGAGAGATCATTTGCTGCTTCTTGTTTGTAAGGTATTATGTGACTATTTTAGTTATGGCGGGTCATTTTATTTTTTGCCTTTTTTTTGTAGTTTACTGTCAAGTTTATGATAAATTGAAAGTAATTGAAGGAGATATTACCAACAAAACAAAAATAAAATGGAAGTAACTGCAATATAATAGCTGCTTGTCTGCCAATTTATTAAAACGGAAAGTAAACGAAAATAGTAAATCGTCAAAAATGTTCATTTTTCTCACAGATTGAGAGGTGGTGTATTTGCATATTTTCAGTTTGCACGCTCATTTCCCCTTACTGATCCACTACCTGCCACATCATCTGCATTTACCAGATCAGTTAACTCTTTGATGTCTTCATCTGAGAGTTTCACTTTCAGTGCACTTATGTTGCTCTCCAAGTTCTTAATTTTGGTGGTTCCTGATATAACCCACAAAAAGAAAATTACATTTCAATTGTCAGTATTATTATTTTAGTCATTGTTTGGCTATTGTTATAGCAATTGGCCTTACATGAAAAGTTTATAATAACAAGCATATATTGTTTACAACCATTTGAGAAGGAATGTTTGTTTTCTAAAAATAATTATTTCAGAAGGAATGTGATAGAAAATAAATCAGGCAAACCTGGGATGGGAACCACATCATACCCTTGGTGAAGAACCCATGCCAGAGCTAGTTGAGCAGTGGTGCATTTGTGTTTCTTTGCTAGGCTCTCAAGTCGAAAAAACAATTGTTTGTTCTTCTCCAAATTCTCCCCCACAAACCTTGGGTGATTTGTCTATTTTTCAGTAATGAAAAAAAATTAGTTTATTACCAGCAAGATGTACTTGTCTTTGAGATACAAATCAATAGACACCATTTTCTGGTATTATGAAGTGTGGTCTGTGTAACGTTGTATCATTATTTTGTAGAGCTTTTAATCGGTAACTTCATTATGATTTTCGTTTAATTGGGATTTGATTTTCATATAATTAACCAAAAATCAGAAGGAAAATTAGTATGAGATGATTGGATAACCAATATGAGCCATCCGAATAAGGAAATAAGCAATATGGTTTAAAATTTACCTCAATACGAAATTAAGATTAATAAAATCATTACTACATATTTAAACTGGTATATGGTTTAAAATTTATACAATATGAGCCGTCCTTTACTTCTTCAACAACTCCCCTTCCACCGAAAAATCCACGACCAAGGGGGCTGTAGGCTACTATTCCTATGCCAAGTTCTCTGTACAACCGAAATGCAACTAAATAATTGTGTGTCATTGGGTTATTTTTTTGTATATGCAGTTGTCTATGAAAGAACCTTCAACTGAAACCATATAAGCTACCGTATTGTACCGTATTTTAGCATGTTTGATATAAGAATAAAGAGAAGAAAGAGTATCACCTGCAAAGTGGCACAATTTCTGACTCGATATCACGAGACCCGAGGGACCACTCCATCTGCAAAGCAGTGATTGGATGCACCGCATGTGCACGCCTAATTGTATCAGGACTTGCCTCCGACAATCCTATATACTTCACCTTCCCCTCTTCAACTAGCTTCTTTAGTTCTCCAACCTATATAGATCAAAAACTCAATCTAATAAGGCTACTGTTTACTGATTGGTATTACTTCAAGTAAACAAATATCTAGAATTTGTGGACTCCTATTTGTTTACCTAATCAATTGATAATTCTTCACAAGGGTAAAGACAAATGAATTAGCAGTAATAAATAATTAATAGGATAAGAACTTAATTAATTACCGTTTCCTCGATTGGAATGGTTGTATCAATCCGGTGCTGGTAATAGAGATCAATGTACTCTACTCCAAGTCTTTTAAGGCTTGCCTCGCAACATGCACGGGCATAATCTGGCTTGCCGCATATCACTAGATTTCCAGCAGCATTTCTTGAATTCCCATATTTGGTAGCCACTTGCACCTTTTCCCTTGGCAAGTGCTTAAGAGCCTGATAAGTGAAAGCTTTTGTAAGTTAGGAAAATAAGAAATTTATTGGTTGGCAACTTAAAATGAATGTGTGAGTTTCAATTGCGCCTTTGAGTAAATTTAAAAAATAATTGACCATATTTAATTTTTATGTTGAATTCCCAAAATCAAGTATGAAAGCAACATTATTTTAAATTTTTTTATTGAAGGTCCCCGGTTCACTCCGGCATTTTTAAGATGCTATTTTCGAAAATTAAACCTGTATATCTCCATAGAGAAACAAGGGCTTGTGTCACTGCACTAAGCTTGCAGTTACAAATTCTAAATCTAAATCCCCTGCATGAAAACAAAATAAGATTGAAGTGTAGAACTAACCTTGCCAACCAAAATCTCATTGGTATGAGGTCCAATGCGTGTTTTATTATTGATATGCCGACATCGTCAGAAACCGGAGAGTTGTAAGCATATGGGAGCCCCATGCATCCAAAACCCAGTTTTGATACCTGCAAAATTACCGTAAGTAATTATTTCTGCAAAAAATAACTGTGCATGAAAGGGTTTCTAAAAAGAAATTACAAAAAGTGTCAAATTAGTACCTCTAGTCCCTGAGATCCCAATTTCACTCTAGAAGTGGCCATCTAGACTTGCTCTGTTTTTCCTCTTGAACAAGTACAGAGAGGAGTTGCTTTAATATTTATACTGTTAGGGAATGATACTTTACTAATTGATTAGGGAAGCAGTGACATCATATTATCATAGTCAGTAGCATGACCCAAACCATCTCCAGTTATAAAACAATTCTTAATCCATTTTGTTTTCAATATCTAATGTTGACCTCAGGCCCTCAGCCAATACTGGACGAATCAAGTTTTGTAATACTGGCGGAGACCAATTATATGCAAGTGAATCATATTTGACTTTGAATAATTGAACAAATAAATTCTTCAAAAAGTCTACAAAAAATTTCAACAAGGAAAACGACTGCTGCTATTAAAAAAGCAAGAGTAGTGGGATTGTTAACCTGCGTTCACATTATAAACAAGTTTTTATTTTCTTCACACACATATAATTCTTGTAATTAAATCCACAATCTCTGATACACAGTTTGTGAAATAGATTTTAAGGATTAAATAAAACAGCATGTACTTGATAATGAACAATTTTTAATACTGTTTTCAAATCAATTTAATAAGACTAATCTAAAGAAACTTTTGGAAAGAAACATACCAACAAAATTTCATATAATTTGCCATGCAATTTATTTATAGTTTGCTGATGTTTAAAGACGATAATTAAATTCAGACAATTAAAAATCTAGTTCACTTAATAAATTTGCTGATGTTTAAAGACGATAATTAAATTCAGACAATTAAAAATATAATTCACTTGATAAGTGTTACAATATGAATAAAATGTCATCATTGATGAATATCTAATTTGGGAAATTTGGGAGAAAAATAAAAGAGACATTAATACACAGTTCTCTTTATTTAATTTCCTATTGTGCTAGTGACATGGTACGTACATGGAGAGAGAACCTGTTGGAAACGCTTAGCCCTGTAAATGTATACTACAAATAGATAAAAATACATTTTGCTTCTTTTCCATTTATAGATTCAATTCCAACAGCTAGTATGATCAATATATCAATAAAACAATCAATTCAACTATCTTTTTGTTTTTAAGATGGTATCAGAACTGTAAATCCACTACCAATTCATACCGATAGATAAAATTGTAAAATTATCAGAAGTTTCTTTGTTATACGCCATGGCAACTGATGATGAACTCTCAAAGAAACTCAAGGAGTTTCGCCAGTCATCGGACCCCTCCACCACCACCGGTGTTGTGCGTCACCACCTGAAGCCAGCATTACAGACCTTTCACACAAGGCTAAAATTGTGTAACTTTTGGTGTGTGATTCTTTAAACAGGATAAATGTAAGACTTTAACACACAACAAAGCTATGCAAAGTTCTCAGATCCACACAGATTCAGAATTCACATCTTCTGAGATATCTCAAACTTTAAGTGTTTTTATGGAAAATCTCAACCGTTCAAACACGTTCTGTACGAATCTCAAAGCAAAAATAATACTGCCCCCCTGCGCTATCCCCGAATAGGCACCGTATTTTTGTCGTGGTTAAACACATTACCGCATTTGTGCCAAATTTATTCTGCGACAAAGGTAATGATAGTGAAAGTGAAGCACTGACACGAACCAATACCTACTTTAGTTCTACCCGCTACACAGTTTGTTGCAGATGTATTGCATACGAAATTTGGTGACAAGAGGTTTTTCCGGGTTGGGGTTGCCCCTTCACAAAAGATATCAAGTTCAGAAAAATGGACGCCTGCCAAGTGCTAAGCAGATCATTATGAAACATATAACTAAACATTATCTAAATTACCGCATTTATATTGAGACTTATACTTCCAAGCAAGTACATATAAAATTCAATTTAATTAAGAAAAAAAACTTAACACATGCAGCAAGTTGTACTAGTTAAAATGAGAAAGGATATACAATATGCCTAACGTTCACCAATAATTTAATTACCATCCAATTCGGATTCAACAATAGAATAACGAGGTTCTAAACTTCTAATAATAAGTAGAAGTACTTCATAACTATGGAACTACATAAACCGGAAATAGAAAATTACAACACCAAAAAAAATAGAAACAAACTTAACAGTATAATGAATATTCAACTGGCACCAACTTCTTGCGTGTAAACCTTAACCAGTTACAGAGTACAAGGAATCATTCTCAAGATCCACAAGCCTTTGGAGAAAACTCGGAATCGATCGGAGGCATCAAAACTTCAACAACACCCTCCAACATTTGAACAACTTCTTGCATTGATGGTCTATCTGCTTCCATCTCTTGAATGCACCAACAAGCAACCTTACAAGCTATGTTTAGCTCCCCCATGTCGGCATTTACCTGCAACCTATCATCTAACAGGCACACAATCTCTCCTTGCCTAGTTTTCATAGCAGCATAAAGAGGGAAGTAAGTGCATTCCGGATTTTGGAATTTCTCTGTATTTCTTTTCCCTGATAAGATTTCGAAAAGCATCATGCTGAAACTATAGACATCGGCTTTTTTTGTAATAGGTGGCCCAGAAATCCATTCGGGTCCATGATAGCCAATTGTTCCTCTCATTGCTGTTAATGCTCTGCTAAAATCTCTGCCCAGTAGTTTTGCCATACCAAAATCGGCAATTTTAGGACAAAAGTTGGCATCGAGAAGTATATTCTTAGGCTTAATGTCACAATATGCAGTCTCTGCATTCCTCATGCAAATAAATTAAACCTCTTGCAATTCCAACCATTATTTAATAACGGGAGTTCCACTTTAAACCAACAGATTGATTTGAAAAGAGAATAGAATCTAAAGAACCATTTGGCATGTACTCATACACCAACAACCACCTAGTGCCTTCGGAACAAAATCCAATAAGTTTGACAAGGTTTATGTGCTGAATTATTCCTATCGTTTGCTCCTCCGTTCTAAATTGCTTCTCTTCAAAGCAAGCATTTTTCATTCTCTTAACAGCCACAACAGTTGAATTTGGTAATGATCCCTTGAAAACACTACCAAAGCCTCCTTCTCCAAGCTTTTGAAAGAAATTCTTGGTGATACTTTTTGTTTCTGCATATGAAAATGCTACAAGTTGGTCCCCAGTTATTTCCTTTCGGTTGAAGATAAGGTAAATTGCTTTGCGCTTCCAAGAAACCAATAACCCAACAACCAATAATGTTGCAACCCCTATGGCTGACATAATGATAAACCAATAACTATGTTTGGGAGTTTGAATACGAATGTTCATTTTATATCTATTCCCATAGTCACTTCTTAGGACAGTATTTTTTAGGTCTTCAAACCATAGGCTACAGTTATTCTGATATGAATAAGCGGTACAAGAGCAATTGTTAGGACATGCTGCGGCACACTCGTTTTCATCTTTTAGCACAAGCAATTGGGGGTTATCAGGATACTTATCTATGTTTTCTATTGGGAAGAATACATGATCAGAACTGGAACTTCTACGAATATGACAATTGAGTGATATATCTCTTGAACAACCGTCACCATAGTAATTTCCCCATAGTTCTGGATTTGTAGGATGGAAATAATCAGGACCAGAGCATTTTGCATATGAGGTACCAGCTGCAAAACAGAAGCTAGATGGACCACAAACTGAATCAAAGTCGCACCGAGTATCAGGACTAGACCAAAGATTATTAAATTTGGGAGGATCATTAAACCAATTCATGCTAACGAACCCGTCGTCTGATTGTATGAATGTATGATTTTTGTTGGGAACATTAAATGTTACTAAACCATTGCCATCATCCACTATATCAATTAATTGTGGAAATATACCATGATATGTAACATTTCTTGATAATTGTCTTATAATGAACCCCCTAGCTCTACTTGGATCTAACTCCAAACTGAACTCAATAGAACCTGAATAATGATCAGATAATGTGAGGTAAACATTCTTTCTGGTGGCCGCATTAAATCCAAGTGGTGCTCCCTAGAACCAAGTATCAGTTGGGTGATCAAAACTCTGCCATACTATTCTAGAAATGTTATCCTCTACTTTTAGTACAAGATTGCCGGTATCAAGAAGAACTGCAATGGTGGAGGTTGTCTCATTCGATCTTGTCAGATGTGTTGACCAGATCAGTTCTTGAGATTTGGTCAGTACTAAATTGCCAGTAGAAGAAATATGCAGTTCAGACATAAGATGATCTTGAATAGGATTGCCTCTATTGGCAACCCACAACAAAGAATTAGAAGAGTTTACAATTCGAATTGCCAGGTAGTGGTCATAAGACCCCATATAACCACCGAAAAGGCTGAGTTCATAGATACCATTTTTGGAAACTAAGGTTTGGCTTCCAGAAAGAGTCTGACCAGGTAGAAGGGTGTCGTTGGCTTTACAGAGACGACTTACCATGATGAAGATGATGATAGTGAAAATGAATAGTGCATGGGCAAGTTTTTCCTCTGAGTATCTGTTCTTCTTTAATCAAAACCAAAGGATTGTGTGTGTGAGAGGGTGCGAGACACACACACACTTTATCCTACACAAAGAGATGTCTCACTTCTATAATAAGACAAATAAAGAAGCTCAGTATAATAAATACGGTTGAATGAATGCCTGGTTCCTATTAAGTCCTTGACTGGTGGATAGAGAAAAAAGAAGGAAAAAGTAATTTGAAGTCTCTGATTAAGTTTAATTTATTTTCTAATTTTTTATTTTGTATTCTTTTATCATACTTTTTTTTAGACATTGTTCATGTAAATGTATAAAGTTTAAGATTTAGGATTTTTTGTTGTATTTTCCATCCAGCTTTACCCCGTCACATGCGCGAACCTCATTTCAGTTTTCTGGTATTCTGGTAATGTGGCAAAACTGTTCAGTTTTCTGATTTACTCATTTCAGTAGATCATAAAAGGTGGAATATATGAAAATTGATTTTTACTGCTATAGTCATTGATTTAAAATGAGTAGATATGGAAGTTCAGTACCATAATAACAATAAATCGAAAATATGCGAAAGTTAGAAACTTGAGAAATGAAAAATGTGTACCAGAGTAACAACAAAACGAGAATAACACGTATTGAAGATATGTCCGTGCGAAATTTAGACTATGAGTACATATGAAAATTTATGTACTTTCAACTTCCGCATTTTTAGTTTCTCAAATTTTCACGTACTGAAGTAAGGTAGCCTGGAATTGATTCAGAATAACAGTATAGTTTAAAGTAAGGGGGAAAATTGTCAATTAGATATTTTATTAATATTAATTTAAATTTTTTAGTGAAAAAAAATCAAGAATGGGTATATTAATAAAATAGTTATATTTAGATGGGTAATAACTAATTTTCAATTTTGAATGGGGAAGTATCTAGTTGAACAAGTTATAATGGGCTTATATCTAAATTTCTCTAGATAAAAATACATTTTGCTCTCTTCAATGTTTGGTATGTACTATCTGATCCGTATCCGATCAAGTTCAGAAAAATGGGTGCCTGCTAAGCAGATCATTATGAAACAGATAACTAAACATGAAGCAAGTACATAACAAAAATTTCAATTTAATTAAGAAAGAAAAAAAACTTAACACATTCAGCAAGGAGTAATAGTTAAAATGAGAAAGGATATAGAATATGCCTAACGGTCAACAATAATTTAACATCCAACTTCAATTCAAAAATAGAATAACGAGGTTCTTAATAAGTAGAAGTACTTCATAACTTAATGAAGCTACATAAACCGGAAATAGGAAATTACAACAACAATAATAAAATAGAAACAAACTTCACAGTATAATGAAAATTCAACTGGCACCAACTTCTGGTGTAGACCTTAACCAACAATAGAGTACATGGAATCATTCTCAAGATCCACAAGCCTTTGGAGAAAGCTTGGAATCGGAGGCATCAAAAGTTCAACAACACCCTCCAACATTTGAACAACTTCTCGCATTGATGGTCTATCTGCTTCCATCTCTTGAATGCACCAACAAGCAACCTTACAAGCTATATTTAGCTCCCCCATGTTGGCATTTCTCTGCAACTTATCATCTAACAGGCACACTATCTCTCCTTGCCTAGTTTTCATAGCAGCATAAAGAGGGAAGTAAGTGCATTCCGGATTTTGGAATTTCTCTGTATTTCTTTTCCCTGATATGATTTCGAAAAGCATCATGCCGAAACTATAGACATCTGCTTTTTTTGTAATCAGTTGCCCGGAAATCCATTCGGGTCCAAGATAGCCAATTGTTCCTCTCATTGCAGTTACTGCTCTGCTAAAATCTCTCCCCAGTAGTTTTGCCATACCAAAATCGGCAATTTTAGGACAAAAGTTGGCATCGAGAAGTATATTCTCAGGCTTAATGTCGCAATGAATAATGCAGTCTCTGCATTCCTCATGCAAATAAGTTAAACCTCTTGCAATTCCAACCATTATTTCGTAATGGGTGTTCCACTTTAAACCAACACATTGATTTGAAAAGAGAATAGAATCTAAAGAACCATTTGTCATGTACTCATACACCAACAACCGCCTAGTGCCTTCGGAACAAAATCCAAGAAGTTTGACAAGGTTTATGTGCTGAATTATTCCTATTGTTTGCACCTCCGTTCTAAATTGCTTCTCTTCAGAGCAAGAATTTTTCATTCTCTTAACAGCCACAACAGTTCAATTTGGTAATGATCCCTTAAAAACACTACCAAAGCCTCCTTCTCCAAGCTTGTGAAAGAAATTCTTGGTGATACTTTTTGTTTCTACATATGAAAATGCTACCAGTTGGTCCCCAGTTATTTCATTTCGGTTGAAGATAAGGCAAATTTCTTTGCGCTTCCAAGAAACAAATAACCCAACAACCAATAAGGCAGCAAACCCTATGGCTGACATAACGATAAATCGATGTGCTCGATGACTATGGTTGGAAGCTGGGGTTTGAAGACGAATGTTCATTTTATATCCATTCCCATAGTCACCTCTTATGATAGTATTTTTTAGTTCTTCAAAACCATAGGGTACAGTTATTCTGATAAGAATAAGCGGTACAAGAGCAATTACTAAGACATGCTGCGGCACACTCATTTTCATCTTTTAGCACAAGAAATTGGGGATTATCAGGATACTTATCTATGTTTTCTATTGGGAAGAATACATTATCAGAACTGGAACTTCTACTAATTTGACAATTGAGTGATATATTTCTTGAACAACCTGCACTACTGTCAACACTGTAGTCGGTTTTGTTTTCCCTTTTTTCTGGATCTGCAGGTTGGAAACCATATGGACAAGAGCATTTTCCTATGTACCTGGTACCTGAGCAGAAGCTTGATGGGCCACAATATTAATCAAAATCGCACAGAGTATCAGGACTGAACCAAAGATTATTAAATTTGGGAGGATCATTAAACCAATTCATGCTAACGAACCCGTCGTCTGATTGTATGAATGTATGATTTTTGTTGGGAACATTAAATGTTACTAAACCATTGCCATCATCCACTATATCGATTAATTATGGAAATATACCATGATATGTAGCATTAGTAGATAATTGTCTGATAATGAACCCCCTAGCTCTGCTTGGATCAAACTCCAAACTGAAACTGTTTTCATTAGAATCAAAATAATAAAAATCATTTGTGAGGTAAACATTCTTTCCCGTGGCAGTGTTAAATCCAAGTGGTGCACCCTGGAATCAAGTATCAGTTGGGTGATCAAAACTCTGCCATACTATTTTAGAAATACTTGCATCTTCTTTTAGTACAAGATTGCCGGTATCAAGCAGAACTGCAGTGGTAGATGTTGTTTCATCCGATCTTGTCAGATTTGTTGACCAGACCAGTTTTTGAGAGTGGGTCAATACTAAATTGCCAGTAGAAGAAATAATCAGTTCAAAC
This sequence comes from Carex myosuroides, assembly GCA_028015225.1. NCBI lineage: Eukaryota > Viridiplantae > Streptophyta > Magnoliopsida > Poales > Cyperaceae > Carex > Carex myosuroides. Next base: position 5,272,192 of record CM051483.1, read on the forward strand.
ATAAGAGGATCATCATAAGTAGAATTGTATTTATTGGTAACCCACAGCAAAGAATTAGAGAAGCTTACAATCCGAATTCCCAGGTAGTAGTCATAACAATGAGGGTTGTCAGAATGAGTGAAAAAGCCAAGTTCATAGATACCATTCTTGGAAACTAAGGTTTGGTTTCCAAAAAGAGTCTGACCTGGAAGGAGGGTGTCGCTAGCTGTACAGAGACGACTCCCCATGATGAAGATGATGATGGCTAAAATGAATAGTGTCATCGGCCGAGGTTTTTCGTCTCTGTGAGTTCTTCTTTGATCAAAACTATCCACAAAGGGATAAAGCATTCTCTTTTCTCTCAAAGTAAAAAAGGATGGGAAAGAATTATGTATTTGGCCGACACACACTGACACACACAAACACTCTCCTACAATAAGAGAAGGCCACTCTTTCTACACAGAGAGAAGCTTCTCATCTATAATAGTTTGACATTTATGATTGATAGATGATTGCCGCAGTCACATTTGAATGAATGCCTAGTTCCTGTTATCTCCTTGACTCGTGGATAGAGATTTGATATTAGAGAGCTTTGATTAGTCTCCTAGCACTTAAGTCCTTGACAAGAGAGCTTTGATTAATCGCATAGTACTTTAAGTCCTTGACAAGACAATTAGTCGTTAGTCAAGTCGTTAGTCAAGTCAATTAAAGAGATGTGTGATAATGGAATTCATTTATATATTATAAATCTAGTACGAATAAGATTTTGTTCATTATTTTATCAGATAATTATATTACAAAAATAATTCGTAATAAATTTTCAATAAACACAGTTGTAGTCAGTTCTCATCTACACACGATTTACTTCTTTTTTTTTAAAAGAGGCAAAAGCCCATTTCATTTAACTGAAATTGGTTAAATACAAAAACTGTCTATTTGTGAGAACCAACAAAGGAAATCACATCGACTAAGTAGCAGAGTATTTAAGCCACAAAAACAGAAATCAGTTCATACAACAACCATAAGAGCATTAAAGCTAAAGTCCAAAAGTAAAACATATTTGATAAAACTAAGCCACTCAGAAGGGGGCTAAGGCTAACTATATTGTTAGAGCAAAATGGGTCAGCTTTCTTCATAGTCCTTCATGGGGTCTCAAGATCTGCATTTGCTGCTGGAGGCTGATAAACCACCAGAGGCATAGGCATGAACTGGTTTAGAGGGATGGCATCCTCTATGACAGGGAGCCAGTTACCCACAGCATCTTTGACTTTCTTCTTCAAGCTACCTGTCCAATACAAACAAAGAGATTTAATCAGCATAATCAAAGTTCTGGCAATTTTCTTTTGAATATTATTAAAGAATAGATCATTTCTATATTTCCAGATGCTCCATGTAATAGAACTAAGAACAATCAAAAAACCAATTTTGTCAGAGGGAGCAAGTAAACAAGCAAAATCTAGAATATCATCCCAAGTATGCCATTGTTGCATTACATCTTGACTCTTCCCTAACCAGAACCATACCTGCTGTGCTAAATGACATGTCAAGAAAAGATGGTCTACTGTTTCATGCTGAGGACAGAATTGGCACTGTGTATTACCTGTCCAACCCTTTTTGATCAGATTATCTTTGGTCAGGATAATATTATGTGAGACTAACCACATGAATATTCTTATTTTAGGGGGTACAGGTAAATGCCACCATATCATGGCATTATTTGGTTGATATCCTCCAAAGTTCAAAATATTGTAAATAGAATGAGTGGAAAACTCCCCTGATTGCTCCCATCTCCAATCTATCTTGTCATGAGGCAAGGTGAATGAAGTTGAACTAATAATAGCAAGTAATTCTACCCATTCTCTGTGATCTACTCCTATCAACTCTATTCTAAACTGCAACACTTGACCTTGAGTATTAATGACATCAGCTAACAATATTGTTTTGTTAATACACTTAGAGAACAAGGATAAATATTTTGTAGCTAAAGAGCAATTTTGGTACCATTGGTCTAGCCAAAATCTGACTTGTGTCTGTATACCAGGGGTATAACTCATATCTCCAATGTGACTAATTTTTAACAAGGAGGACCAGAATGAAGATAACAAGGTGGTAATGTGATCTCATATACTTATGAATTATAAGAGTCTTCCAAAGGCCACTATAGTCATTATTTTTAAGCTTCCACCACCATTTAAGCATGAGAGAAGCATTCATTTGTCTAAGATCCAAAATCCCTAAACCTCCAAAGTTTTTGGCTAGCCTAGAAGTATACCAATCTAGCAGGATATACATTTTCTTTTTAGAATTACCTTGCCATAAGAATCTCCTTCTAACTTTATCTATGAGCTTAATGATAGTAAGAGGAAGTTTATATACTGATAAGGCATAGAGGGGTATAGCAGTAAGAACTGAGTTAAGGAGGGTAAGTCTGCCTCCTATTGACAACATATTACTTTTTCCAAAGTTGCAACTACTATTTACTTTATCCACTAAAAAAGCCTAATCAGCTATTTGCAGTTTTTTTGTAGTGTAAGGGAAGACCTAAATATTTCATAGGTAATGAACCCCATGAACATCTAAACAATTGATTAAAAGCTTGATTTCTATCAACATTTATGTCATACATTTCAGTTTTATCATAGTTAACCTTAATGCCAGAAATTGACTCAAAAGCTAACATGGCCCATCATGCAGCCTCCACATTCTCTTCTCGAGCTTCCAAGAAAAGAATGGTGTCATCTGCATAATGGCAGTTGGTTATTGCTCTATTATACACACTGAGGACCTAAACCTTTGATGACATTAGCTACTCCACCTTTCAAAAATATTTTGCTAAGAGTATCTGCTGCCAAAATGTATAAGAATGGGGAGAGAGGTGTTGAAAATAATCCAAGTCAGCAGATAGTGTCACACCCCGTGGCCACCAGCTACGGAATGCAACCGGCACCCTGCCGTAAACATACGGTTTCCCGTATGCCTACTAGGCAATTACGATTAATTTCTACCATCCCCAAACCTAACCCAAAAGATACCCCATATCATGCATACCAATATATATATATACCCCAAAATAATTCCCAAATCATAACCCAAACATAAGCACATATATAATCACAACATAAAACATACCACATATATAATCAAGTAATAAAATCCATATCACCACAAGTCATCACAGAAACCGACAAGTATGTCATACCGATCAGTATTCCATACAGGTACAAAAGTGGTTCATGACATAGAGAATATATAATACAACAAAAACATATATACATCTCTAGTCAAATACCATACCGAACTAAGTAGACAGGTGACCTACGGCTGTCGTGTCTCTCCTGCATCAGTCGCACCAAAACCTGAAAAAGATAACCCAACGGGCGTGAGAATAAATTCTCAGTGCGTTACTTTCCACAAATGAACCCCTGGACTTGCAATCAAACTTTATTTTCATAATTAAACTATCAATAAATGCATAATACATATAACAGAATATAAACATGAGTGCATACCTGACAGCAGATAATCAAGTGAAATACAACACAAGAATTATTCAATCGAAATTCGAATCAACAACAGTTAGGCTTAATCATTTTAATTGGTCTGGTAGCAACTACCGATGTACCACCCAGCTGTACCACAAACCCGTCGACAACTGTAGGGTTCCAGACACCTACAGAAGGCAACCCTACCCTGCTATATAAGACACCCATCGGTAGAGCTAGGCTTAACCATATTCATTTTATTCTGGTTACAGGTCATATTCAGAAAATTCATTAGGAATCACATTTCCAATCGATCATTCAAACGCATATCACAAAGGATCATGCATGTGACATTTCACACTAGTCACCCATATTCCTACAGTTCTTATCTCACAATCGTTTCATACTACCCTTGCCCCAACCGGTTTGGGGTCTTACGCGGGCCCAGGTAGACTAAAGCTTTAGAATCCTCCCAAAACCCGTGCACCAGGTTTTGTAAATTGGTCACACTTTGGTGATCCATAACACACAACAATCATTTCATTTCCAATTATGGTGACTTATCATCTAAAATCAGATCACGATGGATCGACACAAACGAAATCAATACCAATATGCAGGTCAATCAGCTTACCGCAATTAGAGTTCAAGAATAATAGGGTATGCAATGCAATGCACAATTCACATAATGCAATAACAAGAATATTCAACATGTCAATCGAAACACAATTTAATTTTGAAAGTAAAGTATCAAACAAGTCCAGAAATCCCGCACCTTAGCGTACCACGTACTCTCGCTTAAGGTTCAGACGTCTCAGAGGGTCCCGGAATACCTCGTCGGATCGTTTCGACACCTACTATTAATATTAATTGGGTTTTAGATCAACAATTTCTGGAAAATTTAGTGTTTTTCTTGCGGCCCGAAAACCCTTCACAGAATTTTGACAAGTTGTGTTTTAATTCGATTCGATCGATTCCGATTGCGATAACACTCAATCAGTTCAAGATATTAATTCTAAATGGTTAAATTGAGTTATACCAAGCTCAATTCAACACAATTTTCCTTTTTCTCAAGTCCCAAAACCCTAGCTCAACCCATTCATTTCAAATGATCAAATTCAAGCAATCCTTATCGCAATCGAACCGAAAATCGAATTAAACTAAATAAAATCAACCCAATTTCAGAATTACAAACTCAAAATTCAAAGAAACAAGTTATAGGGTTTATAAGGAATCACTAAGATAGAAATATACCAAATTAGAGGTTACAACTAAGTAGAGAACGTCGCTCTGATTCCGAAAATGCGATCGATTCGATAATCCGCTCAAGTTCTCACCCTATCTCTCTCTTTTTCTTTCTCTTCGGCAACACACCCACACACACTAAAAAAAAACAGATGGGATCGGTGGAAATGAAGAGAAGGAGATACTTTCAAGGTGATATATGGATTTTTATTAATAAGCCCTCCAAACTTTCAATTATTATAAAGGGTGTGTATCTTACCCATATAGCCTTGTATTTATTTTTAATGCATATTAACTCTTACAAAATCAATTCTAATATATATTTTCATATATAATCATATATATATATCAATTTAGAAAAATATAGTTACACCTTTTTCTTGACCTAACTCCTTCAATTAAAATTTTAATGCATTTTAAATCTTTCAACATAATTAACTTTACATATATATGACTAATTTATCAAATAAATTATATTTACATATTTATTCTATAAAAATTAGAGGAGAATGTTACAGATAGGATCATGCGGCCCGCGCGTGTAACCGTTTGTAAGCACGCAGGGATGTGCAGAAGTTATTTTCAGCAGTTTACCAGAAGCTATTTTTAGCAGTTTAGTTTCTGTTTTTAGGCGTGTGCAGGGACAGTTATAGCTGTCATGTAATAGGTAGGTTATAGCTGTCATGGGCTAAATATGGCAGCTTTGGTTAGTGGGTTTAGTTGAGTTCCTGTAATAGGGTTAGTGGGCTGATTATAGCAGCTTATGTAATGTCCTTTATATACTGCATATGTAACAGCGTTTAGAGTTGTCTAAGTTGAGTAATAAGAAATTATTTCTGAGTTATTTTTTCTGTTATCTCAATTTATTCCCAACAAATTGGTATCAGAGCCAGGTTAGAGATCCAGCCTAAGGTGAGAGATCCGACCAAGGTGAAAGATCAAGGCAGATCAGAGCCGAAGGTTCGGTGGGCAAGAAATTGAAGGCAGAGCCTAAGGTGAGAGATCAAGGCAGATCCGACCATGGCAGAAGCAAGCAACCATACGACAGTTAGCATGTCCAATCCAACAATACCGATGTTCAAGGGTGACAACTATGAGTTTTGGAGCATTAAGATGCGAACTATGCTGAAATCTCATGGCTTGTGGGAGCTAGCAGACAAGGCAATTCCGACTCCTGATTTGGCACCAATCGACACAGCCAGGCGAGATGCAAAGGCGCTCTTCTTCATTCAGCAAGCCGTACACGAATCGGTGTTTGCAAAGATTGCAGCAGCAGAAACAGCAAATGAGGCCTGGACGACTTTGAAAACCGCATTTCAGGGAAGTTCCAAGGTGGTGGCTATCAAGTTGCAGGGCTTGAGACGAGAGTTCGAAACACTGTTCATGAACCAAGGCGAGTCTGTCCAAGTGTTTCTTACACGAGTTACATCAATAGTCAACCAAATTCGAAGCTGTGGAGAAAATCTGTCAGAGAACACAGTTGTGATGAAGGTGTTGCGCAGCCTAACAACCAAATTCGACCATGTCGTGGCAGCGATTGAAGAATCCAAAGACATGTCCACCTACACGCTTGATGAGCTGATGGGATCATTGCAGGTCCATGAAACTCGGCTCAACAGATCAGAAGAAAGAGATGACACCAAGGCGTTTTATGCCAAGGGCGATTCTTCAAGAAGCCAACAGCAAGGCCAAGGTAGCGGCAAAGGCAGAGGCAAGCCAAGTTACAATCAACCGCATTCTAATCAACCAAAGAGAGATGTAGAATGTTATTACTGTCACAGATTCGGCCATGTGAAGGCTGACTGTTTCAAGAAGAAGAGAGAAGAAGGCGTGGAGTGTCATTACTGCCACAAGCTCGGTCATGTGCAGGCCGATTGCTACGAGAAGAAAAGAGATGAAGAACAGGCCAGTTTCGTTGAAGAAGAGAGCAACCAAGCACGATTGTTCATGGCCAAAACCAGTGAAGAATCAGACTTGAAGAATCAGACAGTTGAAGGAAGATCAACTGAAATGGCGAGTTGGAGCTGGTATATGGCAGAAAACAACATACCAGTAGCTGACACAGAAGATGCAGAATCTGATGCGACCCGCATGGATTCTGATACGGTCCGCGTGGACCCTGATACGGCCCGCATGGATTCAGATCCGACCCGTATGGCTGTACCAGACAGCTATACTGATTCTGTTTTACCTCCAGGGATACACAACAGATTACAAGCTTTATGTGAGAAAGTGAAGGATCTGGAGTCGAGGGTTGTGTCTCAAGAAAGAGCATTTGTTAGAAGAGAAGAAAATCTCAGTCACAGAGAATTGGACTTGGAGAAAAGAACACACAAACTGAAGGAAATGGAAGCAGACCTCGATGCAAAATCTAGGGTTCTGAAGAATTGGGAAGCATTTGTCAAAGAAGATGTCATGGAACAAAGTGGTGTTGAAGCATCAGCCAAGAATGCACCTGAGAAAAACAAAGTTTCTGAACAAACTGTTTTTGACGAGAAACCTCAAGATTCTGACAAAGTAGTCAAGCAAGCTCAAGAGTCTGACGATGCAGTCAAGCAAAAGCAAGTTCACAAGGCTGAATTTCCAGAGGAATTTGGCAGTGGAGCACAAAGTGGAGATGCAGTACAACCTCTTCCAATAGCTGACCCAATCAAGTCAAATAAGAGAAAGGCTACCGCAAAGCAGGTTGAGTCGTCTGGATCAAAAGAAGTCTTATCTGACAAGAAGGAAGAGAAGATCAACCGGTGTCGAGACATGAAGAATCTGCCTGACATTGGATTAAGGGGGAGTGTTGAAAATAATCCAAGTCAGCAGATAGGATCATGCGGCCCGCGCGTGTAACCGTTTGTAAGCACGCAGGGATGTGCAGAAGTTATTTTCAGCAGTTTACCAGAAGCTATTTTTAGCAGTTTAGTTTCTGTTTTTAGGCGTGTGCAGGGACAGTTATAGCTGTCATGTAATAGGTAGGTTATAGCTGTCATGGGCTAAATATGGCAGCTTTGGTTAGTGGGTTTAGTTGAGTTCCTGTAATAGGGTTAGTGGGCTGATTATAGCAGCTTATGTACTGTCCTTTATATACTGCATATGTAACAGCGTTTAGAGTTGTCTAAGTTGAGTAATAAGAAATTATTTCTGAGTTATTTTTTCTGTTATCTCAATTTATTCCCAACAAGAGAATCCCCTTGCCTAACCCCTCTTTTACAATAAAAATATTGACTAAGTTCCCCATTAATAGTAATGCATGATTGTGAGCTATATAACCAATTTGTAACCCATTGAATCCATCTACTACCAAAATTTATACCGTGTAAAATTGCTAATAGATACTCCCAATTGATTTTGTCATAAGCTTTTTCAAAATCTATCTTAATCACTACTCCTAATTGTTTAGTAGTATGACATGAGTGAAGTATTTCCTGACTAAGAATGACATTATCTAAGATGTATCTATGTTTAATAAAGGCAGATTTACTATGATCTATTAATCTATCCATCACCAATTCTAATCTATTAGTAAGTAATTTGGATAGAATCTTAAAACTACAATTAACTAAACTAATTGGTCTATATTTTTTAATAATGTTAGCATCTTTTTCTTTTGGAATAAGGCAGATACATTACTTATTAATTCTATGTAGACTTAAAGTATTGTTATAAAAGAAATGTGTAAGAATCATGAGATCATCCTTAACAAAATCCCAAAAAAATTGGTAGAATTTAAAAGTAAAGCCATCTGGACCTGGTGCACCATTTGGTTCAGATGCAAAAACAGCATTTTTTAGGTCATCTACACTAAAAGACTATTCTAATTTCTATTGTTCTAAATGATAGGGGTCATATATGTCACTATTTTCCCTATCACTTAGCCTACATTATTGCCATTTATCGAGTTACAATTGCTTATTTTATAGAGAATCAGATTCCTTTTTGTTATTTCACTTGATTTTAGAGAATTGCATATTTTCAATGATATTGGAGAAAAAACAGGCATAAAACACGCAATTTTGACACCTCAGCCTCAGGCGCACGGATGCCTTCATCCGCATGCTATCCAGAAGCACTGCCGCAGACGATTATACCGCCCATGCAGATCTCAGCCAAACCACATGCTATTCCGGCATCCGCACGCAGAAACTGCCAGAATAGCAGTTACAGATCTAACTTCCCAATCAAGGCCTATTTAAGCAAATGGACGCCTGGGAAAGATCTCTCTCTCTCGAACCACACAAGAAAATACACATCTGAGAGCACTTAGAACTAGGGTTTCACTCTAGTGGAGGCTATGCAAAGGAGAATCAACAAGGAATAGCAAAGTCTCTACTAGAAGAGGAGGAAGGAACAAGGCGTGAAGACGGCGGGCCTGAGATAAGGGGCAGCATACACTACTACAAAAACTGGCTTTGTACACTGCACATTGTACACGGATTTGGCAATTTTATTAAAAACCGTGTACCAAATATGATTTTTTACTTGTTCAAAAGATCTGCACGATTTCTACATGGATAATTAGTTAATAATCAGTGTAGAATTATTAGAGAGAGCTACACGGTTTATTAGAAACCAAAAATCCGTGTGTAAAGAGGTCCGTGTGCAAATAATTGAGAGAGCTACACGGACTTTTAATACAAAGCCGTGTAGGAATATACACACGGATTTTTGATAATATATCCGGGTAGAAATTGTAGAATTGTACACGGATTTATAACTAAATAGCCGTGTATGTTTAGTTGGAGAGCTACACGGATTTATAACTAAATAGCCGTGTATAAAAGTGTAGGGTTTTAATGTATTCCCCTTCCAGCGCCGTTTTGATCAAGTCTTTTAGTACATCTCTCTGAACTGAGCTTTTTCCTATCAGATTTCTGCGAATTGATCGAGGCCAGCAGCTGAGATCTGAGATAATAAGCGGTATGTACTTCATATTAATTTCCTATGATTGCAATTGATCTGTTCTATGCTTTACTCATGATGTGTTTAACCAAGGCCTGCGCATGTTTCAGAAAAAGGGGTGTAACTTTTGATCCGTCCGTCAGATCTATGATCCGTTTCGCATTCCGCGGGCTCAGATTCGCGATCCGACCGTCGGATCTGAACTTTTGGACCTTTCTTTATAATTTTAGCATTTTTAGGGTCTTTTATGTATCTTTTATGTATCTTTTATGCATTTTTGTTTAGGGTTTGTATTTAAACAGCCGTCAGGACTTTTGGCAGAGGCAGTTGTTGTTTTTATAATAGTTTTATCAAAGAATTGAGAATCTGTGTGATCTCAGAACCGAAATCTATCTTTCTATTATTTAGTCCAATTTCTTGATCGTTCGTGCATCATAATCATTTAGTGCATAAGTGACATAATTAATATGTTTATTGCTATATGAATTTTGTATAAATTTAGTATATGAATTTCTTGCTAATTAATCTGTTTCGAATGAATTTATTGCTATATGGAATTTTGTATAATTTCTGTCGCAAAAAATTAGCTAGCAAAGCTGGAGGCTAGCCCAAAAACAAAATATACAAAAAAAAAAAATTAGCTATTATACACGGATATTTCATAATCGTCCGTGTACGATAGAAAAAACAAAAAAAAATTAGCTATTGCACACGGATATTTAACAAATGTCCGTGTATAATAGCTAAGAGAGCTACACGGATATTTAATACAAATCCGTGTGCAATAGTAATCATACACGGATATTTTAGAAAAATCCGTGTATAATAGCTAAGATAGCTACACGGACTTTTAATACAAAGCCGTGTAGAAAGAGTAAACGTACACGGTTAATTAAGGAATAACCGTGTAGCTCGGTAACTTGGAGAGCGACACTGGCAGGTCTTTGTACACGGTTAATTAGGGGATATCCGTGTAGAAATCATTATAATCACACACGGTTAAATATCCGTGTGTAGTTTCTGACCTATTCATACACCCTGGCTTTAAACACGGCAGGAAATCCGTGTAGCTCTTCCATTAATGTCCGTGTGCAATCTCTTTTTCTGTAGTAGTGATAGGTGTTCTCCCTCCATCTCTCTTAATTGCTCTCCTTCTTTATGTACTTTGTTTCTTTTGTTGTTGAACCTGCCATGAGCGGCTAAGCAACCCTATTCTAGGGTGAAGACATGTAATCTTGAATTCTTATGAGTTAATCTAGTTGTTCATTTATATTATCTTTGCACTATGATCTGAATTCTTACTGAGATCTCTATGCCTTATGTTCTTGTTTATTGTGTGCTTAAAGTGACCTCGTATGTTTGGAGTACGTAATCCATTCATACCTAATTGGGGTTAACCAATATCCAAAGAATATAAGTATCTTAGATACAAGTAGAACATACCGACAGGTGACCGCTTGTATTCGAACTACAGTTAAGGAACCTATTAGGATATGGTTTAGCAGACGAATGTCGCATTCTATGACTAATGGTGGAGTAATCCCGATTATTGGTATTGTGAAATATTGGTAATTAGGACTTATCATAAATCTTCATGCAACTGAACTAAGTTCACCGACAGGGGCTTACTCAGTTAGGGTGTTGGTTAGACCGATAGGCGGTCAACACTAGAACAGGATTAGCAACTCTCAGATCGCATTGATACCAGTGTAGGGCGTGTGCGGTTCTGATCAAATTGTGTGTGATTCCGACTGGAGTTGAAACCAGACTTTGTACGGTTTACCCAAAACGTGTGCGGATGGTGACAGAGCCGCATGATATTGAGTAACTTTGCAACTGACAGGTATTAGCAGTAGCATGCGGTTGGTGACAGACCGTGCGCAATTGTTGTGACAACCAGAACCTAGATTAAACAAGTTTGAATGATAGAATGTCTGATTCCCTAGAAGCCCATCTTCTAAACACTTAATCTACTACTACTCCTATGTTGTAATTCAGTATTACAACCGAGCAACTAAACAAACAATCAACCAAAACACAACCAACAAACCTAAATGAACTGATAACCTAGACCTTAGTTTACACCTTAGATCTCTTAATATACCATCCCTGCGGATCGACACCCCAATCTATACTACACGGTAGATTCATACGCTTGTGAATTGACAGTAAGTAGAAATTAGGATTATAAATATTATTAGCATTTATTTCCACCCTATCCCTAAACTAGTAAGTTTATCTCCCCTATCCCAAAAATTTGTATCTAGGTGACCATATGTAAACCCTGGAGTACCTAATAAGTCTTTGTAATAAGCTACTATATGTTGTCTAATGTCTACCATATTATTGGTGATGTTGTTATCTATTTCTAAACTATTGATTTGGTTTTTCTTAGATCTATGTGAAGCAATTTTATGGAAATACTTAGTGTTTGCATCCCCCTTCTAACCAAAGTTGGTTTGATCTCAATTTCCAGTGGTCCTCCTCTTCTTGTAATAGTTCTTCAAGTCTATTATTACTCTGAATCCACAATTCCTCTTCTATCTGGGTATAATCCCTTTCTTCTTTTATCTTTTGAAGTTCATGCAATGTATTATTAAAGAGGGTTTTTTCTTTCTTCCTTTTCCCATAAATTTTTTTTGCCCATCCTTTAATTTTTTGTCGAAGTTTTTTAAGTTTGTTAGACCAACTTTTAGCTATATCAGGCCATTTAAGTGGTGTTTCTTGCCACCATTTAGTCAGTAAGGTGATAAATTCTTCTTGTTCAGTCCAAAGAGGATCAAATCTAAAAATTGGAGGGGGGGGTACTGATGTGTTAGTTTAAACTAAAAGAGGGCAATGATCAGAGCCTATGCTACTGAGATCAGAAATAAGGTGACAAGGATATAATCTTTCCCATTCAGGGGTTACTAAAAATCTATCTAACAATGCATATAATCGCCTAAAACCGCCTAAAATCGACGTAAAATCGCCAAGTACATGCCGTTACAGTGTTAATTTTTTTTTTAACTCTAAAGTAGCCTAAAATCGCCGTAAAAGCGCCTTTTGAGCAGAGCTCTTCCATCTCCGTTACAGTGTTGATTTTGATATGTGAGAAGAGACATTACACATGATTTACTTAATTAAAATAAGGATGAGCGTGACATGATATATTCAGTTCTGAAAGAATTACTGGATGGACAAAACAGAGGCCCTCAGAAGCTTGTGCTGTTGCGATCTGGGGAAACCCTAGCCGCCTTCTCCAACAGCTCCCTTCCAGTAGCTTGCTAGCAGCACCTAGACGTTCTTCTCAGCAACACCTCCACCTGCAATAGAAAAGCCAATGCATATGTGAGTCAATCAAAAGTGAACAACCAATTAAAAAAAGATCAAAAAAAATACTCCACGATCAGTACCTCAGATTCGAGCTTCTTTTGAATTTCATCTTTGTTATCCAACTCAGCTCTTAATTTTGGTAATTCATCATTCTTGCTTTTTAAGGACTCGATCTATCAATAGAAAAACCAATGCATATGCGAGTCAATCAAAAGTGAACAACCAATTAAAAAAGTATAAAAATAATACTCGACGATCAGTACCTCAGATTCGAGCTTCTTTTGAATTTCATCTTTGTTATCCAACTCAGCTCTTAATATTGGTATTTCATCATTCTTGCTTTTTAAGGACTCGATCTATCAATAGAAAAACCAATGCATATGCGAGTCAATCAAAAGTGAACAACCAATTAAAAAAGTATGAAAAATAATACTCCACGATCAGTACCTCAGATTCGAGCTTCTTTTGAATTTTATCTTTGTTATCCAACTCAGCTCTTAATTTTGGTATTTCATCATTCTTGCTTTTTAAGGACTCGATCTATCAATAGAAAACCAATGCATATGCGAGTGAATCAAAAGTGAATAACCAATTAAAAAAGAATAAAAAATAATACTCCACGTTCAGTACCTCAGATTCGAGCTTCTTTTGAATTTTATCTTTGTTATCCAACTCATCTCTTAATTTTGGTATTTCTTCATTCTTTCTTTTTAAGGACTCGATCTATCAATAGAAAAACCAATGCATATGCAAGTCAATCAAAAGTGAATAACCAATTAAAAAGTATGAAAAATAATACTCCACGGTCAGTACCTCAGATTCGAGCTTCTTTTGAATTTTATCTTTGTTATCCAACTCGGCTCTTAATTTTGGTATTTCTTCATTCTTGCTTTTTAAGGACATGATCTATCAATAGAAAAACCAATGCATATGCGAGTCAATCAAAAGTGAACAACTAATTAAAAAAGTATGAAAAATAATACTCCACGATCAGTACCTCAGATTCGAGCTTCTTTTGAATTTCATCTTTGTTATCCAACTCAGCTCTTAATCTTGAAAGAAGCGATAGCTTCAAATAAATGACATAGGAATGTTTGTTTACAACCATTTGAGAAGGAATGTTTGTTTTCTGAAAATAATTATTTCAAAAGGATTGTGATAGAAAATAAATCAAGCAAACCTCTAATATTGGGAACCACATCTTCTCCAAATTCTCCCCCACAAACCTTGGGTGATTTGTCTATTTTTCAGTAATGAAAAAAAATTAGTTTATTACCAGCAAGATGTACTTGTCTTTGAGATACAAATCAATAGACACCATTTTCTGGTATTATGAAGTGTGGTCTGTGTAACGTTGTATCATTATTTTGTAGAGCTTTTAATCGGTAACTTAATTATGATTTTTGTTTAATTGGGATTTGATTTTCATATAATTAACCAAAAATCAGAAGGAAAATTAGAATGAGATGATTGGATAACCAATATGAGCCGTCGAATAAGGAAATAAGCAATATGATTTAAAATTTACCTCAATATGAAATTAAGATTAATAAAATCATTACTACATATTTAAACTGGTATATGAACTGAACGTGAATTTGTCTGAATAAGGCAATAAGCGATATGGTTTAAAATTTATACAATATGAGCCGTCCTTTACTTCTTCAACAACTCCCCTTCCACCGAAAAATCCACGACCAAGGGGGCTGTAGGCTACTATTCCTATGCCAAGTTCTCTGTACAACCGAAATGCTACTAAAAAAGTGTGTCATTGGGCTTTTTTTTGTATAGGCAGTTGTCTATACTTTTATGTCATTATTTGTGTTTTAATTTTGTTAATTAAGGCATTAGATAGTATACATAATAGGATTAATTAATTAAATGATTCATTTAGGCAATGTTTTTTCTCAATTTACATGAAAGTTTTTGTTTAAGATCAAAATAAGAATTTAAAGTTTATCATTAACTTTATTTTAAGGTAATGAGAAATCTGATACATAATTTCTAAATAAAATGAATTTGTTTCGATATGTAAGTTTGATAAGTCAGCAACTGCATTTCTATTAATCGGTTGTGATATTCAGATTGTTTGACAACTTTTTTTAAATGAGAACTAAAAATTGATTTGGACTATTCGGTTTAAAATAGTTTAATTTGAAATTGTGGAATTTTAAACTGGCGATTGATATTAACACAACGTAATTTATTATTGACATAACACTATATATTTTTTTGTTATTTGATAGTCAATTTTGCCCCTGAATAATCTATCTTCTAGCATTGGACTCTCTTTCATCAACTACTGCGCAATATTAATTAGTTTCCTTAAATTCCATTATAAAAAAGTAAAAAAATTTCGTATACATTTTCTACTTCTAGTAGATCATTTAAATTATTTAATTGAATATTTATATACTTGTCGTTCTAGTCAATAAGTTCAAATAAAAAAGCTTTAAGAAAATTATTTAAATCTGTATGAAAATTTACTAAACAAAAATATTAAATTATGATAAAAAAAAGAAAATACTCCTATTGTCCTTGCGGTTTGTAAAAAACACTAAATTAATTACATAATAGGCTACAAAAGTAATAAAAACAAATTGAAGCCTTATAATTCCACACCGATGTGATTAATTTCTTTCTCTTTCTTTATGGGTAATCACACTAAGAACTGAATAACCCATATTATAAAAATATAGTCTGATATCAATAAGAATTTTAGAATTTTAAGAATATATAAATGTTCTCTCTTCCACTATTAAATTACCACTAAAATCATACTAAAATCGTTTGAAATATTAAATGACACTTGTATGTAATAGAACATATATAATGGTAACAATTATCATAAAATAATAATAAAGTAATAATAGAGAAGGTTATAATAAAACACAGAAAGATTCAAGACAACATAATATCTTTACCTTGTAAGAGATATGATCCAAAATAGAGAAGTTGTTGCTCTAGCATTCCATGTGTTTCTCTATTTTCTAGTTTGTTGTTCTGCTTTTGTAATTCTCCCTTAACACTGAGCACTAAAATTGATGCTCAAATTCAACTATATGTAAGATAAAAGGAAAATTAGTTGTATGAAATTTCCATAATTTAGAAGTGCTAGTGAGAGGAGAGAGGGAGACATCTTGCTCTATTGCTAAAGAAAAAGAAATAAATAAAAAACTACAGAAAGATACCCTGCTGAACAGAGAAGTAAAAGAAAAAGGGGAAAAAAATACCCCTAATATACCTCTCTTTCTCTTTTAAAAGTAAAAGAAAGATACCCCTATATAATATACCTATCTTCCTCTTTTAACCTGTTTGGAAGAGGAAAAAAAAGAGAGAAAGAAAAAAATGATAAAGTAAAGGAAAAGAAATCTAATTGTTTGTTAAGACGAAAATTTTATTTTCACTATTAAAAAAATGATAAATAAAAAAACCACGATTTTGTGAGAATTCAAAATTTAGCATGAAAGCAACTTCACGTTGAGTCTTGCGTCCAAAAACTCTTTTTTTTTAACCAACTTAAGTGGCCAAAAACATGTGGGGCCCACCCAATTTTTGGACGCAACGTGAAGTTGCGTCCGTGGTCAATTTTGAATTCCACAGAATTCGTGGTGAATTGGTTTATCTTTTTTTAATGAATGGTAAATTTAAAATTTTCAGTTTTTTAAGGGGTTAAAAAGAGGAAAGAGTACGTAGCTTGTCTCTGAAGCAAATAATTTCCATATCATCAAAGAGTAAAGAAGAAGTAAAGAATAAAACATATGGATATCCACATTACTAAAAGCAAGAGCATTTCACCATTTCCTTGTCTTGCCATTATGCTTTACACCTCTTATGAATATTTAAATTAAGCTTCAAATTTACAAAAGAGAAAACAAAATCAAAAGGAAAAGGTACCACACACAGAACGAAAGGAATATTAAGAGTATCTCTATCTCAGAAAACATTTAGAAATTAAAATTAGCCACGTCACTGTGTTTAGCAATTAAGGGATTCATAATTTCTAAATCACTCCATCCCAAAAATTAATTATGAATTGCAATTAAGAGAGTGAAAGTGCTACATATAAGGGAAGAAAATATTTGAACCAATTAATTAGCTAGTGTGTCATTAAAAAAATGTTTTCTTTTAAAGCAAATTTGCTAATTTAGAAACTGTGGTACATCCCATGAATTATCACATCAGATTATCAATCTAAAAGAAATCACCATTGTAGTAACAAAAGAAATTAATTGAACCGTGCATTAGCTCAGGGGCGGACCCAGCATAGACCAGGGGGGGCATCCGCCCCCCCTGGATTTCAAGTTTTAGTGGTGATCTATCGATACCGATCGACTTTGCCCCTCCCTGGAAATTTTTTTGCCCCACTCTGAATGTTTGATTTGTAATTCGGGTTAAATTTAGTGTTAAAATCAAAATAAATTTCTTGAATTATGATTGGTAATTGGAATTATAAGTTAAAACATTAGAAATTACAAGTCAGAGCATTGGAAAATATAAGTCAAAGCATTGTTTTTTTATCGAGTACCCAATTAGTTAATGGGTTTAAATCCGATAAGCTATTTAAACCCGATTCGATATTTTTTTGCCCCCCCCCCTTACGAAAATCCTGGCTCCGCCCCTGCATTAGCTACTATTTATTTAAGCTAATAACAACAATAACAGCAACAAAAATGAAGTTCGCATCAATGGAGAGATTACACAAGACTGTAATGTACCTATTGGAGAAGAGAAAACAGAGCTAGACAAGAGATATCTGACATCAAAAACATGGAATTCACATCCTCCCCGGTACTGTAATGGGGAATCTTTTACAATTACTGGATCTGGACCATTTATCTTAACTTGGCACGAATTTCAAAGTGCAATAATACTTCTACCTGCGCTAGCCCGAATCTCAAAGCAGCTGAGAGTTAATCTCAAACCGTAAAGTGAAGGGAATCTTTTACAGTAATGGAGATGATACTTGTCCAACAACATGTTGCTGCTTTCCTCAAGGGCTTGTGAACAGTGGTGGAGCTAGCTATATCCAGGGGTAGGCAGACGCCTACCCCTGGATTTTGGAATACGGTACCAAATTCGTATATAGTTGGTTTGGAATTGGGTTTTGCCTACCCCTGGATTTGAGTTTTGCCTACTCCTGACTGAGTCAAAGCTCTCGATTAGTGAAATTGGCCAAGTCGTTACAAATTTGGTAGTCCTTCATTAATCTAATTTGAGATATACCGACAAGAGGAATGTGATTAAAAATGGTATGATAGTGGGACCACAATAAACCTGTTATTTTTTTTTTGAAAGGTATAGACTTAAATGTTTTACAAAGTAATACTGAAACTTAATGTAATGCATTAAATTATTTTTATTAGGTTTAACTATTCAAAATGGGCTGAATTTAATAGAAGAATCTTGTGACCTATGCTTCAAAGTAAAATTTAATACTTCAATATTTTAGATTAATTTTTTATCTTAATAATTTTAAAAAAAATCGAGTTTTCGATCTAATTCGGTTTATTTCTACAGATTTTTTCGATTTTAATTCATGGTCAATTACCGATTGTGCTTCCAATGAAAATTATTTAATAATATTTTATAGTTTAATAATTTAAATAAAATAATAATAATAATAATTTATTTTGCGTACCCCTGATGAAAATCTTGGCTATGCCACTTCTTGTGAAGAATGAGAATAAAGCAAACATCCAAGACCGAGGATGCAACAATGCAAAAGAGAAATATTGAGAGCCATGCGAGAAAAGATTAACTTGGGAATGAATAATGTGTAAGGTATAGAGCTAGACCGATATTTTTATTAAAACCCCCAAAAAAAAACAAATTATCAAATCTGCTCCCACCCTAACTTTATTTTTATTTCTACCCCAACCGCCCGTGGGATGGGCGGTCCACTTTCTGGACCTGACCGCCCAGCCGGCGGGCGGTCCACTACCCTTATCCGACCGCCCAGCAGCTGGGCGGTCCGCTATAAAACCCTATAAAAGAGCCTTTTCTCTCTCCTGATGAGCACAGTATTCATTCCCCAATCCCACAAATTTCCAGAACCGAAAGAGAGAGCTGTCAGGCGATTTTGAGGCGATTTTGAGGTATGGACAGTAACAAACGAGGTAAGAAAGCGAGCAACCGAGATCGTGGCGTAGCGAGAGGAGGGTCAATTAGTGATCGAGGTAAAAATGCGAAAAAAAAATACAAGTGTCAAATATGTCGTGATTTTTTTAATTGTGAGACATGTAAGCTGGAGGAATGGAAAAAACGACATGTTCAGTATGAAATTTCAGACGATGACTTTGTGGAAAACCCCTACGGCTTTGGTTTGAAAAAGAAGAAAGTTGATCCAGAGCCTCCCGCATCGGACGACGAGTTTGTTCCGTGTACTGGTAAGGCTACCACTTCGTCTGCTGTGACTGATCCAGATCAGGCAAACTCTGATGATGATTTTGTTCCATGCACTTTCAAGGCTCGTTATAAGAAGTAGATTTTTTAGGAATTTATGTTGTAGAATTTTTAGAAATTTATGTCGCAGACTTTATTTCAATAGTTTTGTGTTTGTTTATATTTTATGTTGTTAGTTTTTGTATACGTAATTAAGTAATAAAAATAACAAAAATGAAGCATATAAAATAATCGAGGCAAATAAAAAATTGCATAGTTCACAAACTACCAATTAGAATAGTTCACAATATACATCTAAAATAGTTCATAACATAATTTAACAAAACTTGGTAATCAGCGACGACGGCCGAACAAACTCAAAATACGACGCCTGGGTCTGGGTGCAGCTGGTTCTGCGGCACTACCGGATGTCTCTCCATGGCTACTACCGGTTCCTGGGCTTTCATGAGTGCGGCGGCTACTACCGGTTCCTGAGCTTTCACCCCTGCGGTGGCTACTCCCGGTAGCCTCAGCAACAACTCTAGCATTTTCTCTTTCGTTGGCTTCGTTAATGGCATCTGCATTGCATTCCAGTTGAAATAAAATCAAAACAAAATATAAGTAAATAAAAAAAATATAAGTAAATAAAAAAAATATAAGTAAATAAAAGGAATCAACCGTACCTGCTCGCTGCCTGTCAGTTGTTGAACGGCGGGCCTGATGTCCCATTCGCCTACCTTCCATCTCGTCCATGTTCATTACTTGACGCTTGTGGGGTCTTCTTCCTTTTCTGATCCACCCGCTTGCGAGACAGACTTTATCACCAACATAGGGCGGCCACTGATACTGGTTGGGATAAGGATGGAAAGATGCACCCCAAGTACTCGCAAGGTACTCGGTACGGTACATGTCTGCGACATAATCATTCTCAGAGAAGTTTCTCTCCCGGCACACCGCCATAACATGAGAGCAAGGTATGTGGGCCAACTGGATTCCTTGGCAAGTGCATGTTACAGTATTGTCAGGTGCAAAAATAACAACATACTTGAACATCCTTTTCACAAACTCCATAGTCCCATCCGGTCTACGGCCGGTTGGAGCAAACTCATCTGGACAGTGCACTTCGAATTCCAATTGGTTATCCCCGTACGGGACAACTCTCATAACTGCACCTTTCTCCCTATGTTTCCTTAGTTTCCCCTCCACCCTTGTTGAAAACGTTTGATTCCTGGACAGTAATTCAGAAAATATAAGTCAACAAATAAAAATATGCATACCTTGGCAAAATCTCTGAATAAAAATATACATACCTGGACAGTAATTCGAGGGCTTTAACACGCCGTGCAACAAACCATGCATTTAACTTGTAGAAGGTGTCCTCCACAATTGCTGCCACGGGCAACTGCCGGCTCTGCTTGAAAACAGCATTCAAGGACTCAGACCCATTTGTGGTCATAATTCCCCATCGGAAACCTCCATCACGGGCTTGCAATATCTTCTCATATCGAGGTGGCTCAGCCAGATCGGCGGGATTATTTTTTCCCACCTTGAGTAAGTACAAATTTGCCTTTGGACAGTACTGCAAAAAAAAAAATTCAGATGAGAAAACATTTGATTAAATAATTCAGAAAATATAAGTCTGTGAAAATATACATACCTTGGCAAAATCTTTGAACATCTCTTCCACCCTTCTCGGCTTCTTCTTCTTGGCACCAATTCTGAATGTATCTGCAACCCATTTTCCAGATCCGCAGTTCTTGTGTAGGTTGTCTGTAACATGTTGCATACACAGCCTGTGCACACATTCGCCGTTCGCTGTCAACCACCCGAAATCTGGGCGATCAAAAACATATTTGATTCCTTTGTGCTGGTCTGATATGACACAAAAGAACCGGTCGCCAACCACTTGTCTTCTTACGAACCTCATGAAAAATCCCCAGTTTTCCCCGTCCTCCTTCTCAACAATTGCAAAGGCCAAAGGCAACAACTGGTTTTCAGCATCATATGCACATGCGATCAGCAGTCTCCCGTCGTAACGGCCAGACAGGAAGCATGCATCTACACTGATGACCGGTCTAATGTATGGCACAGCTTGAATACATGGACCGAACGCCCATGCTATGGCCTTGAATTGCAACGCGTTGTCGACAGTCGGTACGCTTATATTCCAACATTCAAAGACAGTGCCGGGATTTGTACTTACTATGGCCTGCAGCAATGGTGCAAGCAAGTTGTATGAACCATGCCAGCTACCGAACATTCGGCAAATCGCAAGTTCACGCCCTCTCCACAACCTGTTGTATTTTGGGACGACATGCTTGTAAACGCGTCTGACATGTCTAGCGACCTCCTTAAGGCTCATCGATGGGTCATCCTTAACGTCATTCTCAATTACATCGGCAATAAGTGAAGCCGTAAGATTTGCATGGTCTTTCCTTGATGACGCAGCCTTGCATGTGTGAGGTGGTTCACACTTCTTAATAATCCATGCCTCACCCTTACCCACAGGGGTTGCATATAGACGGAAGTGGCAATGCACTTGGTCGACACAAACAATTACTAACCTTCTTCGGTCCCTTTTTTCAGTTATGCACTCCCAGTTGCCGTGAACATGGACCTCATGTATTTTCTTCACAAGTTCATCTATGTTGGTGTAAACCTGCTGCGGAGCAAGGTCTTGACTGTACCTGACACGCGGCCCAAAAAATGAGATGTCTGCCTCTTCAAAAGCAGTGGTATCGTTGAATGTGGGGCACGGATGCCTATCTGTCCGACCTCTAATCGGAAATCTGTCTTCCTTAGGTAAATAATCTCCATCACCTTCTGACAGGTGATCAGAATCCCAATCCCCTTCCCATTCGTCACCTGTTTCCAAATTTCCTTGTGGTACGGCATCGACCTCAGCATCAAGGTCAAGGTCTCTCCGGGTAGCAACGGGTGACACTATAGGTATTGATGGTGGTACAGATGGAAATCTGGGTTGGATTGGGGTTTCAGGAGGAGGTGGTGGTGGTGGTGGTAGATCGGTGGTAAAATCAGGTACATAATTCTCATAAACGGGTGATACGGGCGGTTCATAACTCGAGTGGCGGAGGTTGTCATAACTAGAGTGGCGGGGGTTGTCATACCCCGAGTGCTCACGACCCGAGTTGTCATAACCCGAGTGATCATAACTCGAGCTGTCATAACTCGAGTGACGCGGGTTGTCATAACCCGAGTGATCATAACCTCTATTTTCTCTAGATGTTCCAACCCCGGGTTCACGCTGAACTCTCCTGGAATATAAGTCCATTACCATTACCCCCTGTGTCTGAAAAGTGTTGTAAACACTCCTCCATACCGACTCATCAGTTATTGGATACCTGGTATAGTAAGGTCTACCACCACTTACTGTGTTAATCCGGGTAGCTAAATCTATATCACACCGGTTGGGGTTCACACCAATTTTTTCATACACTATTCCCCTCAGTTCAACAAATGAGGTATTTTCATTTACCTCAAAGCCGTAGGCTGCTTCCTTGGTGTACTGTGCTCCCTCCGCACCCCGGGTAAACTTCCCACCCACATACAGTGCAACCAACATATTTCCGTGCTGGAATTACTGTTCTGGAAATACTGTGCTGAAAATACTGTTCTGGAAATACTGTGCTGGAAATACTGTGCTGGAAATACTGTGCTCGCTGTTACTGTGCTGGGATTACTGTGCTGGGATTACTGTGCTGGGATTACTGTGCTGAGATTACTGTGCTGGGATTACTGTGCTGGGATTACTGTGCTGGGATTACTGTGCACAATCGCCTCAAAATCGCCTCTGACGGCTCTCTCATCTCTCATTCAATCGGTTCTGGAAATTTGTGGGATTGGAATGAATACTGTGCTCATCAGGAGAGAGAAAAGGCTCTTTTATAGGGTTTTATAGCGGACCGCCCAGCTGCTGGGCGGTCGGATAAGGGTAGTGGACCGCCCGCCGGCTGGGCGGTCAGGTCCAGAAAGTGGACCGCCCATCCCACGGGCGGTTGGGGTAGAAATAAAAATAAAGTTGGGGTGGGAGCAGATTTGATAATTTGTTTTTTTTTGGGGGTTTTAATAAAAATATCGGAGAGCTAGAGATGCATATATTCTAATTTATTTACACTCAGAAAAATATTGGAATATTTTCTTGTCTCATTCATACCTCACATCTTTATCATTATATTTAATATTCAAACAATCGATTCGAATCATTTAACATGATATCCATATTAAAATGTGTTTGACGGTCAAATTTTAAGTTTTTTTGAAAAATAATAATTATTTTTTTAGATAGGTACAAAATCACTTTTTTTTTTTGGATGGTTGAGAATTTTATGAAAAACAGTTATATATTTTAATATGGAGAAACTTGGTGAGCATAACTGCTGAATCTATCATTTTGGATTGGGTTCAAACGACGAATTCAATACGTTGAAACCGATCTACTTTACAAGTAATGTGTTTACATGCAAAATTTTGAACATTTTGAATTTATTTAGTACAATTTTGAAAGGTAAAAGAAATGAAGTTCTACATGTTATTTTAATACATTTATTTTGCATCATTTTTTACCATTTTATTTTATACTAAATGAATTTTAAAATTTTACATGTACACATATCACTTGTGAAATTGATCGGTTTCAACAGTTTTAATAGATTTTAGAGTTACACTCATCAAATTATCTCGATAATCATAGTACAAGCTAGCTTTGCTCGCGGTATTGTATTGATTATTCGATCAAAGAAAATTTGGTGAGAAAAACTAGAGTATTTTTATCATTTATTGGATCGGAAATATTTATTGAGAATTTTAATTGCGTTGCCCGGATCAATTATAGAGAGAACCATATTCTTTGAAACAACTAAATTTTCAAGTCTATCGCTTATTTGCAATTTTCTGATATGATTGTAGCCTGTAAGACTAATGGGCCTGGTGCCAAAACCCAAGGGCGGTAAAATAGCAGTGCCTTTCAATCCCCTGATCAAGCTTGTGATACTTTTATATTTTTAATTTAAATTCGGAAAGAACTTGAGACCCCCACAGAGCAGGTTTTTTTTTTTTTTTTTTTTTGGTATTCAAGCATGAGAACAATAAAAAAAATTTAAGATATATATATAATTAAGTTGTTGTAAAATTAAAATAAAGTTATAAAAAAATAAAGTAAATAACAAGAGAGATAGATAGGGAGAGCAATAACATAATTTTAATTCTCTACTTTTGTGTCTATTTTTTATGTTTACAAAGTCTCTATTTATAGGTTACAAATTGTACATGAAGAGATGTTATAATAATAAAGGAGAAAATGAATACCAATAGTAATAATGTAGTGGATTATAAATTGAGAATTAATATTAGAAGTTACATAATGAACATCCACATAAATCATATTACTTTGATTTACAATACAACCAATTTTTATCATCACATCTTGATATTTATGTAATACTAACAATTCCAAACGCCTGTATGAACACTAGATCACATCAATCAAATTCACTGAACATTGAAAAATGATAGGGCCCATTTTATTTCATATATACCTAACACTTAATTAACTGACTTGTTATCTGCAAGGAGGGATATACGGTGGGTCTTGATGCTGTTGGTGGCCCACTTGTGACCCGGTGGAGTTTGTTTGGTTAGGGGGTGGTGATGGGGGGAGGGGAGTCAGGGGGTGGGAGGTTGACATGTTGCCATCCCTCCCAGGTTACCGGGCAGACTGTTTCCCGGCCATTGTGAAAGATGTGTATATTGGGGGGGATTAGATCCGTGCCAAAAGTCTGTATGAGCAACCGGATCCTGGCTAAGTTACCCCTGGTTAGGTTGTCGGTGGCAAAACCAAGTAGAACTCCCATGGAGGTAGTAGCCTGCCTTAGGTAGTGGGGGTGACAAAAATCCAAAGGGAAGTCGTGTATGGTTATGGCAAGTCTTCCCATAGCCGGCGCCGGCGCAGACCCATCTAGGGTCTGCCATGGTAATACCTCTAGGTGGTGTGCTTCCAAGAAATCTGAGTCGAGATAGATATCATTTGAGAACACCCAATCCGAGTACCGGACTAGGAAAGCAGTAGAGACCATATGTATGCTCCAGTTCCCCACAGTCCCACCATATCTTGAGAGCAGCATGGCTGTTAGTTCTGAGAGAGGGGCTAGGGGAGTTGATAGGCTGAAAGACTACTGAGCTGTTGAGTTCTATCACCAAGTGATTATGCTCATCTAGTGGAGAGAGAAAGCATATATGGGATGGGATCTGTCTTAGTGGCGGCTGGTCCATTTCCATAGATCTTAGTGGTTGTGCTTGAGGTTTGATGTAGAGTAGTGTGTATATAGAGAAGAGGAAAGGTGGGTTTTGTAAGAGATAGTGGCGAAGAGGTTGATTTGAAGAGATAGGGGTGAAGAGGCTGATTTAAAGAGAGATGGGGAAATAGAGGAAAGAGTGAGAAATAGGGGATCTAAAGAGGTTGTGCAGAAAGGCTAATCACAAAAAAGGGCGGGTTTACATCACCGGAGCTACATCACCCCACCACTACATGCGGCACCTGTCGAGCAACTTTATATATAATTATCACTATAAAGAGGTTCAATACTATATGGCAGTTTCAAAATACCAATTTTCGGAGCAGAGGATTGAACCCGAAGCTGGTCCAAAAGCATTTTCAGCAATTTAAATTTATGAGAGAAAAGATTAGGCCGGTCAACTAATTGTATTAGTTCAAAGAAATCAAGTCCCTGAAATTGTTTAGTCCATTCCTTACCTTACGGGTATTTTACACACAAAAATGATAAAAATGTGGGGCTTTCCCCTAAATTTGTTACTATTTTTTTAAATAGATACAAAATCACTACTTTCAAATGGTCTAGAATCTTTAGATCAAGTGATTTTCACATAATTAATGACCAACATTGAAATAAAATTAATGACTGACATAGCTCATGAACAGGCACAGCATAAACTTGAAAACCCTTGAAGTTAATTTTCACATAAATGTGCTCTTCTAAATTCTAATGTCCAAGAACAACCATTTCACTGCCATAATTAGGCAACTCCTCTTCCTCTTCCCCATACGCATCGCTGCTTGAAGAATGAGGAGAAGCAGATGATGGCACGTTCACGTCCTTTGCCTCCTCTTCTGTATTCTCTGGTGCTTGTGGATCACCAGGTCGACATGTCTTGTTGGTTGGTGCACATTTAATGTGAGGTTTAGCATGAGAAGCATCAAGAGTAGTAATGGCCTCTACTTTTGATGTATCTGAACCAAATTCCAGCAAAATCATACACACAAGTAAGGTAGAAATCAGCATGATGCGAATGGAGCCCATGTTGATACTGAAAGAATGATGTATGAATTTTCTTCCCTTTTTTGTGAATTTTAGGAGATGTAGTTCTGTGTGGAGAAACTATTTGACAGAATTAGGGCTTTATATTGTTGCATAGAAGTGTTGTTTGCGTGTTTTGTTGGAAGCAGAGGTTTTAAACTGCTATATTTGGAATGAAACAGGTGGCTGCAGGGTTGTACCAGTTGCCACAGTTTTCTTTTTGAAACAGTCTTTTTCTAAATTTGAAGTAATGGGTGTACTGAAACGGGAATTAATTTTCTGAATCTGGTATTAGGAAATGATTAACGTCTCCAAATCTGCATTTACCATTACTGTATCGGGATGTTCGATTCCTGTTCCTGACTGTGAGTACGCTTATTACAATAGGTCCTGTGGTGTAAAACCTTCGTTAATATGACAATTACAAAGATGTGAGAACTTTGATCAGTACAAAAATTACAAACATTAACCCAATTTTAATAATCCCAAACCTGCTGAGTTGCAGTCATCGGAAAATACACGTTATTCCTACATAACATAAACCTTGTGTTGAACTGGAATGTGTTTGAGCCCATACCAATGGTGATGCAATTGCTGTACAAAATGATATAGAAGTAATGGTAATGGATTCAGCTAGCGGGTTATTGGATTCAATCCAAAGTGCAATTGTGCAAGGATGAAGTGATAATAACTGGAAGGGGGAATTTCACGTATACCCCTCAAAAACTTCAAAATTACATATTCCCCCTCTAAATTTTGAAATTACATATTCCTCCACTAAACTTCCAAAACTCACATATTTACCCATTTTATTGTTTATTATATTAAAACACATTCTAAATTCATAAAATACCAATTTTACACTTTTATTAAAAAAACATAAAACGTCCATCTGACTCAAATTTGAATCTGAAAGGTTCCTCTACCGTCTGAAATGCTATAAGATATGTGTGTGCTAGGTTAGCACGAATCTTGAAGCAAACACACACATATATTGAAGCAACGTGCACGAATCTTGAAGCAACACACAGATATTGAAGCAGTTTTATGATTAATTGAGGTTCAACATATAGATTCATGACAAAACTGCACTGTAATTACTGAAATTATATTTATTCTAAATGGTTTACGAAATGCTGATTAACAGTTTTATCATATTTTCTTGAGCTAGGAAAATGGCAACAATTAGAAATTTGAAGATCAAGACCTCCACATGCAAGAGGATTGTGAAGGAGCTGCACTCCTATGAGAAATAGGTCGAGCAAGAAGCTGCAAAAACTGCTGGGATGAAAGAGAGAGGCGCTGATCCCTATGATCTGAAACAACAGGTATGTTATTTTTTTCCCCTTCAATGTGATTGCGAAAGAAACGTAGATTTATTGGTGAAGTTTGTTTAATTTTATATTTCTTCTGTATTTAATTCATACCAAATTGTGGTAGCAAGATGAAACGGGGGGAATCTTAATTTAGAAATTTAAAAAAATTTCAGGTTAAATTTGAAGGCATTTGCCTCTGATAAAAATAACCTAGTTCAGTATTCGCCAATTAATTGCCTTTTGTTGGGTTTTTTTACCAAAATGTGCTTATTACATTATAGAATAGAAGCTGCCTTTTCCTCGTCTTTTCTTTTCTATTTTTGATCTCCTTTTTCAATAGTTGTTGCTGTGGCCTGATTGAGGCTAAAGCTTTGGCCGACACAAAAGACATAAAAACACAATTAGTAAGTAATTCAAAAATCAGCACAGTACTAGCTTGGACTTGGGAGTACTTTGAGAAGAAAAATTATAGATATTATATTAAGGTTTTGAAATACGCCAAAATTGTATGTGCATGTGCAGGTGATTCCTCATAAAACTGAGAAAACCATCAATTATGAAGTACTTCCTATTGAGTTTGTTTACACTTGTATCTGAAAACCTGAAAGGAGAATGTGCTAGCAGAATCTCGGATGATGGTCCCAGATTGCCGCAAGAGACTTGAAGCCGCACTCACTGACCTCAAAGCTACTTTGGTACGTTAATATCAATTTGTAGGTTGTTGACTTGATACGGTATCATGACTAAGCTTCATCATTGCTGCACCTGTATTGATAATATTTGGTACTACAACCTGATGTCTGCAAAAGTAAATCTAAGCCTAATTCTAATTTGGCAAGGGTGGTTCTACATATATGCTAGGGGGTGCTTAGCCATCTTAAAAATTTTAATCATGTATATTGAAATTTAATTGAATTTTCATTTTTTTTTTAAGTTTTTA
Organism: Carex myosuroides; assembly: GCA_028015225.1. Lineage (NCBI taxonomy): Eukaryota > Viridiplantae > Streptophyta > Magnoliopsida > Poales > Cyperaceae > Carex > Carex myosuroides. Next base: position 5,301,074 of record CM051483.1, read on the forward strand.
TATAGTTTAACCCCCCTCGTAAAATGCTAAATGTTTTCTGGTAGCCTAGTAGCTGGAATTCTACTTGGTGGTTGTGGAGACTTGGGTTCAAATCCTGTGACCACACATTATGCATTTTCTCATATTATCTATTTTATGTTTAAGCGCCCCAAATCTAAATTTTCTAGTTCCACCCTTGTAATTTGGTACATAATAAAAGTCTCTCTTTGTGTACAAATCGTTCATTAATGATAATAATTTATATACTTTTTCTATAGGCCGAGATTAAAGAGTCAAATGAGGGAGGAACTGAGGTTGAAGAAGCAGAAGCTGTGATCACACAAGTCGAAACCGTGGTTCAAGCTGCTGAAAGCTAAACAAAGTAGGAAAATAATTGTGGTTATGTTAAATCCATGTTGTGGTTTCTATTGGATATGTTTCTGGAGGCATTTTGTGTATTTTGAACTAATTAATTTGATGTGCACTGATCATGAGTAATATCGTGTTAGCCAACATGATAGATTTTGTTAACTTATTTATGCAAGTTCTTTAATATAGTTTTAAGGATGTAACTTAATAATCAACCCTGCATGCTCCTTTTTATCTACACGAAAGAATGTGGCAGTTCCATTGATTAAGGATAAATTATTAGCCACAATTAATGTGAAGTTGTCATATGGAAGGAAACAAAATATTTTCACCAAATATGAAACCGATTTAGCTTTAGGAGAAACAGTAATAAGATTTTGTTCAAATTACAAGTACAAGCGTTGCCCGTAGGAATTGTATAAATAAGTTAATTAGCAGAATCTATCATGTTAGCTAACCGATCGATATTACTCATGATCAGTGCAAATCAAATTAATTAGTTCAAAATACACAAAATACCTCGAGAAACATATCCGATAGGTTTAACTATATTTTCAGCAGCTTGAACCACGTTTTTATATATGAAATCGGCCCAATGGGCCTTCTCTGCGGAAAAGAAAAAATGATAAATTATGTAAGACGCAGCAAAATGGCTAAGTACGCATTACCCCTCAACAATTGTTATCTTGGATTTTTTTTTTTTTTTTTTTTGGTAGGAGAAGAATTTGTGATTGTTTGGGTAATTATTAATTAATAGGCATCCCTTGAGTTGTTTGATATTCAATTTTTTCAAGATAAAATAATTGATTTTAAAAAGCAATTATATTGCAGAAATAGTAGTTGATATATATCATTGTAAAATATATTTATGTTTGATTAAGAAACAAATTATAATTATGTGAAGACACATACATAAATCCGAAGATCTATAAAGTTTATAATCTGGTGAAAGATAATTACAAAAATTACAAAATAACTACTCTTGATATTTTTTTTTTTTAATTGTGAAGCAATTACAATGTGCACAACTCAATCAAGTTTAAAAAAATACTTCAAAATTTGAGACGCTGCGTCCCACTATCAAAAATAAGGAGACAAATTGATCTAGCTATAGTTAGCAATAGCATAGTATGTGCTGCAATTAATAAGTTAATTCGAAACTCTTTAGAATCCAATACTGCCGGCTCCATACTCTACAATGCCATAACACATGTTATGTGACCAATTCATCACATTTATGTGACTACTTGCTTAAATATATGCTTATTATCAACTCTTAATTCTTCGATAAAAATATAAATATAAAATTATTTACAAAAGGTTCTCTCAAATATATATGTTTCATCTAGACATGCATTTGTTTACTGTTGTAAACAAATGTTAAAATAAAATACTAGAGGAAATCAAATTAAATTTAAATCCAATTAAAAAATTATTTCAATTGAAATATATATTAGATGTAGGATAATATATGCATCATCCATATGTTGAGCAATTCAAGAAATGTATCAAGAACGGGTTATCCACACAAAGAAGATGTGTTTCATCCCATGACTCTTGTTGTTTGGGAATCCGTATCACCCCAGGTACCTGAGGTGCAAGTTATAGATCCAAATTGTTCATTCAATGTGTGACACGAATCTCGAAGAACACCCCCTACAGCCTCAATAGTGTTCGGATTGAGTTTGAGCTAGTTGGAATTTAATTATGCAACTACTATTTCCAATTATAGGCAATAAGTCTAATAAATTGCAGTTTTAAATTAATAACTAAAGTCTTGTAAAATAGATTAGCTTCATTCATGAATTTCCTCATAGATAGTAGATAAAAAAGCTTACATTAAGGATTAAATTGATCATGGACAATGTGTTTGTGACACAAGAAATATTGCATCAACTTAGATTGACTAAGACTCAGGGAGTCTTTTTCAGATTACAATTTGGAAAGACTTTTGATAGATTGAATTGTTTATTTTTATTAGATGTTTTAAAAGCAAGGGGTTTTAGAGGAGATAAATTTTTCTTTTAGGGATGCAAAATCTTTTAGAATTTGTGTCAATTTTAATGGCACTTTAGATAATTATTTCTCTTGTAAGAGGCCTTAGACAATGGGATTCATTATCCCTATTTCTTTTTGACCTAGTAGCTGAAATTTTAAATAAAATTCTTGAAAAAACTCAATTAATAAGCTGGTTATATTCAAGAATTGAGTAATTTTCCTTCTACTAGATAGATACTTAATTAATCTACATTTTGCTGATATATGATACCTAATGTTTATAAGGACAAATCCTTTCATGATTGAGGTCTTGAAATTAAATGGAGTTTGCAGACTTTTAAGAGTTAAAAATTAATTTTGCTAAATCAGAAATGATACTCCTAAATATATCTGATTCAATTAGTATCCAGTTAATTAGCAAATATATTAGGTGCGTAAGATTATCTGCCTTCCAATTAATTATATAGGAGAAGAGAGGGGCAGGGAGAGGGCAAGATAAATGATTAACTTCCTCTACATTCTGATTTTGGAGTTTTAAAATTTGAATAATTTGTATATAAAGTTCACCTTCTCTCTTTTTCTCTTTTCTTCTGTTTTTTTTTTTTTTTTAATTTAACATTTTGAAGCAAGTAAACAAGTTCCGGTCATCCCTCCTCTCTCTTTTTTTGAAGCACATTCTTAGGAGGCAGAGTAACTTTACAAAATGATGTAATTTCCTCCATTCCCTTGTACTGATTAGCCGCGTATAAGATGTTTGCTAGAATAAATTACAAATTGATAAAATTAAGAAGGAGGTTCTTATGGTATGAAGGTAATTTAGTCAGAAAAAAGTATCATATGATATCATGAAGGGTAGTGACTTGAGTCAGAATCGAACTTGAATCAGGATCGAACGAGCATAATTTTTCGATCCGATCTCGAATAAACCACGAGTTATTGAATATCGTCTATAAAATAAAAGTATTCTTTAGAAGTTGGAGCCTACAAGAGCTACGACGCGGAATCAGAAATTAAGTAAATTTAAATGTATTCAACATTGAATAAATAAATACATGGGAGCTTAGAACAATTGGACATTGCGGGCTTTACGTGGCCACCGAATTTAACAAACTTTATTACAATTTATGGAACACGAATAGTAACTAATTTCGTCTGATTGAACATAAATGTTAAACAGTGACATAACTGAATTTAAAAAGGAATTTAAAAAAAAACAACGACGACAAATTAAGCTGATTCAAAAAAGAATAAATATAAAATGTAGTGACGTGGCTTGCTCAGAGAGACAGCAAATTGTTTTTATGAGAAAGTGCCCCAATTTGAAAAATAAATAAATATGATTTTGATTATGAAAAATTTGTTTGGTTTGAGTCTAAAAAGTGTAAGTCGCTGTTTTGAATTCCGGGTAGACACAGTGGTATATCGTATATGGTTTTTATTCTGGATTGTCAAAAGGAGCTGGTTACTCGGCTTTTGGAACAATGTACAGCCGACATTCACCTCACCGCGCTCAATGTAAAAACTATTTTATATATGAAATGGGCTCATGGGGCTTATAAATCGAAAAAGAAATAAATAAATTTATGTAAGACGAAAAGGGCCAAGTACGCATGACACTACTAAAGCAGTAGAAAAAAAAATCAGAGAATAAATCGAAAAGGGCCTTAATTATCTAGTACGCAAACAATCAGAGAATACAAGACACTACTAAAGCAGAAGAAAAAAGAATACAAATTTGGAAAGAAGAAGCAATAATACCTTCCCAGTCTGATTATCAACTGACATCCCAGCCCATGGCACTGCCAGAGAAGGGAAGGGTCCGTCTATGCTTCTTGCAAGATCCAGATAAAGTTTCTCATTTAATTCCCAATAAATCTGAAAACAAAAACTAAGTAATAAATAATATAAATATAATGTTAATATAAAAAATGAATTTGAACTAATAAATGCAAAGAAATAAGTTTAATGTAAGATTCTTTGGGATGCATTGCATGAATGAGTTATGCTCAGTAGAAGCCCTAAACACCCATTTTCTAACCAAACCTATGGCTCAGGTGCAAGCCATAAATTACAACATTCCAAATTTAACTAACTTGAGATGATTTATCACCTTTTCCAAGAGATGACCATGCCTCAGCCAGAGCAACATCTAATTGCATTGCTCGAATGATAGAATGTTGTTTACAGGTCAGAACCGAAAAAACCGGATTTTGACACAAACCATTTTACTTGGGCCAGATCATGTCACAATCCAAGAATCCAAGAATTTAACAATTGAACACTTACTCCAGCTTAGGCATCATCAATCATCAGGGTTGAGTGTAACAGCTCTCTGATAACACTTTGTGGCCCTCTGTCTGTTGCCTGCCAGCTGTTCGTAAAAATGCCTCAGAGAACGAAATGCCAAGAAGCTCTCAGCTGCTTTCTCCTTAAGTGACTCCTATCCCCTCTTCCATAAAAACAGAGCCTGGTAGAGATGAGAGGACTTAACGAGATTGTAGTAACTGGAAGGGTTGGTTGGATAGTCGTCTAAGGGTTTTCTGTAGCTCTACCTGCGAATGAGAGACATGGACTATTGGACTGACAAAGATCTGGTCTCCGAGGCCATATCTCTCAACCACACCTCAACTCCTCTTCTGTTCCCGAGACGACTTTGCTGAGATCACGTTGCGAGTGTTCTTCTTGTTCAGATTGGGCAAGCCGCGCGCGCCTTCCCGGCGGTTTATTAATTTCTAATATATTTAGTCCCACATGGTCAGTAAAACATAGTTCAACGATTTAAATAGCATCTTCCTATATAACTGAGAGTGCAGGTACTGGAGCTGGAGCTGATGGATGCGTGAGGGGAGCAAGAAGAGCAGGTGCTAGATGCGTCAATCCATATCCATAACAAGAGGAAGTACCGAAATTGGGTTATTACGCGTCATGCGTACGTAGCCATTTTGGTTCTTACCTTGCTTTTTTCGACATTCTTTCGTGTAGATAAAAAAGAGCATGCAGTGTTGATGAATAAGTTACCTCCTTAAAAATTTTCTGTAAGAGATCGATCTTATATTTATCTTGATATCAAGAAAATGATACATTATAAGAAGCACTAGGTGTATAATTAATTTTCTTGAGGTCTTCTAAATTTGGATAGATGGAAAAACTATAAATCTTGGAGCAAAATAAAAAAGGGAACTTTCCGATAATTAAATACGAGAATGATGTCATCTTCTAGCTAGGTAATTCTAGAAAATGTTGGAGCCACCAGGTTTGCCATGTATTGTAAGTTGGTAACTGTTATACAATTAATGGGGTGGGTCTGAAATAGTAAACTAGCTCTTGGGTAGATATAGGTTTAGTAAAGCGATTTCTTAATTAGTATGCTATGTAATTGGTTAGGACAACTTGTTCGAGTCCGAATCTGCTGCGATTCCGAGAGGGATCGCAGGATTCTGAAATTCCGACATCAACGGTTCAAACTTTTTCGTGCACGAATCTCGGAAACATTTTCAGAAAAGTAAATTTTAATGCACGCATCTCGAGAAAGACCAACCGTTGAGATCGGATCGCAGGGTCCTGTGATTCCCCTAGAATCACAGCAGATTTATTTTCCAACTTGTTCACCCACTAGATGCTAAAAGCAAAAACATATCTCATCATTTTTCTAGGTAATTTCATTTGTCCATTATTTTTAGAATTTGGAGAGGCATGCTAATTGTTGCCTTGCGTTTACTTCATCTTGATTATAATTGGTTGCCAATTAATTAATTCCAATAGCGTAGAACAAAATATGCTTGACCCTAGTTATACCTTTAAGATCCTTCGATAAACTGATTCTTATTATTCAAGGATATATATATAAGAATGTGAATATAAAAGTGAAAACTGTATTTTATACTTCTGGGAAATATAATACGTGTGTACAAGTTTATGAATTCATGAGCTAGCTAGAATAATTGCTGAGAAGGGTAATGTAGACCGAAAAAGGATAAAAAGAATTTTCCGAGTAAAAATGTAAAAAATAACACTTCTGTGATATTATACAACTTGATGGGTGGAGATATATAAGAGAGAATAAGGAAAACAAAAAACTACAATCATACTATTTACAAGGGGTTAACAGAAAGAGATCCAGATTTAATGCATGAAATCCGGAACGAAGTACTGCTCACATCATTGGTCCCACAAGATTTATCCTAAAGAGGAGCAGCATCCAGGACCTATATATATATCCACCCCATGGGTGCGTCATTTGAATTTCCAGAAGCGAAGATGTCTGCAGATGATCTTCTACAGTTGGATATGTATGAGGTATGCACTATGGCATTTGTTTATTTCCATGTATTAGTAAGTTTTGTTTCTAATATATATTTTTTTTATTTAAGTTTGTTTTTCTCCTTTTCTTACTACTGTTGTAGGAAATGTGTGTCTATGAAATATTTCTGGTATGTCAAATTTCATTGCTGAAACATTTTAATATCTCATATGGTAAAAAATATGCTGACCAAATTGTTCTGTCAATAGTGCATTTTGTCACCAATTTCTTTACCTCTAAGTTTTGTTGTTAATGGAGTTATACATACAATTTTGTTTCAGGTGAATGGATTCAATGTCTATGGATTTCAAGTTAGTGATACTATATTGCTGCTTGGTATGTGACATTTTTTTTTATTGCTGTTAGAAAAGAGTTGAATTGTTTCCAGTTACACAAAGCAAAATGATAAGCACTAGTGAAACTTCTGTACAATTGGAAAACATTTTAAAGAAAATAAGTCATAATTTTTTATTAGTAGGGATATAAAATGTCATGTTGAATTATTAAGAGCACCACAGTTTTTCTCAGTTCTTACATACGTAACACCAAAGTTCTGAATTATCATTTATCATCGGCATGCTTGAAATTAACCTTAAAATTACATGTGTCTTTGTCAGCTATTTTGGTATTCTAACATTAAACTTTTAGTCAAACAACACTTTTTATATTCTTCTTTTTATGTTGAAGATCATTTTTCTACTTTTAATATCACTAAAATTGGTCAAGCCATTTAGTTTTAGAGGAGGGTTCCAATGCCTCAATTTTTCATGTCTCCACCATGCCTCCATTTTTAAAACTTTAATAACTCAAAATTTAAAACTTAAAAGTCAAAATAAAACCGTTGGATATGATCTACATCATTTTATCTATGTGCTCATAAAAAATTATCACATTTTGATTTTGTTTTTATATGAATCAATAAGTTGAAAAATCAACGTCTATAAATTATCCACATTAGTACGTTTTTTACAAGCTCTTGATGACAACCAAAACAAAATTGAAATGTCATAATTTTTTATGAGCACATAGATAAAATGATGTAGATCATATCCAACGGTTTTATTTTGACTTTTAAGTTTTAAATTTTGAGTTATTCAAGTTTTAAAAAATGAAGGCATGGTGGAGGCATGAAAAATTGAGGCATTGGAACCCTCCTCTTAGTTTTATTATAAAAATACTGTGAATCACCTCCTTACCCTTTGCCCTTCTAAAATTGGTCACTAATATCCTCCATTAAAAAAAATTATCCAGAAATGCCCTCAATTTGTTTTTTTTTTTTTTGGTAAAATGACCCAACCGTCAGGATTCCTGGCAGTTGCTACAGGTTTTTTTTTTTTTTTTTTGTAAAAAAAAAGATGTACAAGTTGCTATGTTGTTGACAACAGTGGTGAAATTTGAAGTTACACCTTGTTTTTAAAAAATTAACATTGGGAACTAATCTTCATTTGTTTACTTAACATCAGCTGTTTGAACATATATATTTTAAACAGATTCAAAATGGGGAAGAGGAAGTCAAGGAGAGCACTTGCACCAAAACGAAAGCCGCCAAAGCTCGACACAGAGTTCGTCTGCCCAATATGCAATTATGGAAAGAATGTCAAGTGTGTTATGTAAGTATATAATTAAGTTTTCTATTTTCGCAATGCACTAACTAAATATCTTGGGAGAATTATATTTGTTATCATTTTTATTGCCACATCATAAAAAAGTTTCTGTAACATACGATACTAAAATCTTAGATTGTGGCATTTTCTTCTTCTTTTTTATTAGAAAACCTAGATGGTCGGAATTAATTGGCATCAATTTTAACAGTACAGTTGCTGGATTTATTGATTTTCTCCAAGTTAATCAATTACTGTTTATTTTACAGAAATCTAGATTTGAAAGTTGGCACCGCAGAATGTTTTGTGTGCAAATCTTCCTACACCATATGTGGAAGCAAATGGTTTGTTTACAAGTACTTTCGGAAATTATCATTATCCACACCTCTCTTAATTGAATGTTCTTCACGAATACAAAATTCGACAATTTACTATATAGTTAGTTAAAATTCCACCTCCTGACAATAATAAAAACTTCAAACTTTATTTTAGATGAATATAAACCCATATCTCGTGATTGTTGTCAACAACATAGCAACTTTTACATCTTTAAAAAAAAACAAAACACCAAAAATGGACACTAGCTTGAGGGCATTTCTGGATTTTTTTTTTATGGTGGATATTAGTAAAAAATTGGGTAAACGCTCCATTCTTAAATTCATATGGTATAACTACTCTCAAATTGTGTATTTATTGATCTTCATAAACAACATTCAGGCTCTGCTCATACAAACACCAAAAATGGGCACTCGAGAGATAGGGACAGAACACGAGATTCGGGAGATGGTAAAAGGACAGCACTCGAGAGATACAAAAGGTTGATGCCCTTCTTATTGGCCCCACACGGCAGCTCCGTTGCATAGACCAGACGATGCTCAAGGACTCTGACAATTCACCAAGCTTGGTACAACCACAACATGTTGTTGCTCTAGTCTCTGTTTTTGTTTGGGAATATTAATTGTATAGATATTTTGTTTTTTGGGTATTTGTTTATTTTAATTTGACATGTAACCCAACTATTTTGTAATGAGAATATGATATGATATTTTAATTTGGTATCAATGAAACTTTTTGACATCAATCTTGATCAGCCAAGTTAGATCAATTTTAATTTGGCAAAAATGAAGGGGGCATAATGCAGAATTGCAAAAGTAAATTATCTCCTTTTAAGTTTGCATAAAATAGGAAATATTTTTCTTTTTTTGAGTTGGAAACGCCCGTAGGCTAAATGCGTGTGAATGATAGATCTTATTGATTGATCGGTTGCGACAAGTTGAAATGCGTGTGAATGTACAGTTTATTGAATTAACCCTTTTTAGCACTGTTTCCACCCGTTATACATTTGGCTCCGCAGATCAGGCTGTGGAAAACTTGGAGGAAATGATAAAAAAAAAAAAAAAAAAATCTGTATTCTTCTCCATTCGAATAGAAACAGTTCATTATTTTGACCAAAAGTGCAACTTATCTGATCCGTTAGATTCGAGCAGCGTACGAATCCCAATGTAAACCAAAGCCTGAGATGCTCATGTGCTCTAACCTCGGAGCTTAATTACTGACCTTCTATATATATATATACTGTATCGTATAAATTGTATAACTCGTAGGAAAGATATCATATTTCCCGATGCAAACTAGTATTAGCTATTCTAACAACTTCGTATTACATAGTTGATCGCCGTTTAAATGGCACACCACAAGGTTATGGTCACATAAAAAAAAAGAAAAAAAAAAGAGCAAATGGAGACAAAAATTCCTGTTATTTATAGTTGTAGACAGTGTTTTAATATTCGGTTTATATGCGGTATGCGGAAAGTCATTGCATAATATTGCGGTATGTGACTGCATATGCAGATTTTTATGCGGACTTATATATGCGGATTTTAATTTAATTGAGATTTTATATATATATAAACAAGTATACGATAATATGTGGTATAAACTACTATTAATATACTCTAAACATGTATTTTTATCACTGTTAATATACTCTAAACCGGTATTTTTAATGTGTTCATTTTCCATTAATATTTTACCGTCTGACTTAATTCTATATTAATTCCAAAATTTATAAATTTGACATGTATACACATCACTTGTGAAATAGATCGGTTTCAACAATTTTTTAATGAGTCGTTTTAAATCAATCCAATAGATTTTTGAGTTTGATAGGTCCATATACCAATGGCCCTTAAAGAGCCCAGGCCTGGCCCGATAGAGCACTCCCAGATTCAAAATACACAAAAGGCCGGCCCAAAATAAAATGAAACGGAATAAACCCCCTTCCCCTGCAAAAACAGGCCACGACCCAGAATTGCCCGGGACTCGGACCCCCTCCAGGGGCCAGCCCGAGGTCGAGAACTGCCCGGGATTCGGACCCCCTCCCGGGGCCAGCCCGAGGTCAAGAATTGCCCGGGACTCGGACCCCCTCCCGGGGCCAGCCCGAGGTCGAGAACTGCCCGGGATTCGGACCCCCTCCCGGGGCCAGCCCGAGGTCAAGAATTGCCCGGGACTCGGACCCCCTCCCGGGGCCAGCCCGAGGTCAAGAACTGCCCGGGACTTGGGCCCCTCACAGGGGCCAGCTCGGAGTCAAAATAAGACAAGGCTCAAAGCCTAGCATGCCGAACAGCCCAGCAAGGTTGACACGCGACCTCGCTGTTCGGCTTAAGACCGACTACGCGAACTTTATAGCCTAATAGGCGGACACCCCCAACAGTAGGCGAATCTTTGTCATTAATGCTGACAAGACCCCGCTACAGTGGGCCACCCCCTATATAAGGCAAAGAAACCCCCAGAAAAGGGGATCGCATTTTATCACATCTTGGAGCCTGGAGAGGTATCAAAAAGGGTTAGAGCGTTAATACCCCTCCGACTCCCCGCGTGCCCACTATTCCGACCCGCTTCGCTCAGGGCGAGACGGGCCGCGCAATTAGCACCCAATCCCCGCACGGCCTGCTTTCCAGAAACAGGGCGTGTCTGCACCTTACTGGACCGAGTCCAAGTACGGCCCGGCCCCTCGGGGAAGGGACGTATCAGAGTTAAATCACAAAAAAAACTCGGTAAACTAAAAAACATCCTAGTTCTACTCCATTTTATGTTCATTTTCTTCCGGTTTTAAGCCAAGAAGGTTCAATTTAAAGGAAATAACATTCATGTTGTTTTTATCTGTGGATAGGATGTGCTGAAGTAGAGATCAAAATTCTGTAATCACAATATGTTTGTGTCACAGGATTGGTTGTGCTTCATGATTGGTAAAGCAAATATGTTTGTGCATGTCTCAGGATCGGTGGAGCAAATATGTTTGTGCCTCATGATCGGTTGAGAAAATATGTTTGTGCCTCCGCCTACGGATCGGTGGAGCTGTTTTTTGTAAAAACGAAATCAATGATATTTGTTAATTATTTTAAAATATATAAAAAAAATTCTATTAAAAAAAGAAAAAGATCCTGTCACTGTATAGTATAATCAGATCACTGTTTGGACTTGGGACACATATTGCCAAAGGGCAAAAGAGAATGTTCAGAAATTAAAAAGAGATCTTGTACCCACTTTCATATAGCGGTGGCAGCAGAGTGGACTGAGAGGAGCTAGCTAGGTAAGAAAAGAGACTGTTGACCACTAACGCATGGAGGTGTGGTGTGGTGCATGCATGCAAGCACACAGCTTAGCATAAATTATGGTAAAATTAGATATTTTAACGGAAAGTAAATATATAGCTAGGTCTGTCATACTCTAATTTCATTAGCATATAAGATAAAGCATTAAATCATAATTTAAATTTGACATGCACTAGCTGTATTTAATTTTACTAATTATTACAACGTAAACAGAAAATTACAAAATTTAAATTTGTCTAGTTAATCTTTCAGAGAAGAATATATAAGGACAATTAAACAAATCAAGGAGATAGAGAGATGTATGAATTAAAAAAAAATGAACACTGACAGTGCTTGGTACCCTTTCAAACGTAACTAGGTACATTTTTTGTATTTGACATCGATCATATATAAGTTTGTTTATTTACTTATGTATTTATATTTTTTTCATGCTACAGAAAAAAAATCGTCAAATTTTAATTGACTAAAACATCGGTGAAAAGTTGGCGTTCTACAAGTTCCAACGTGACCATTCATACTGTGATTATATATATTATTCTAACCTTCTCTCTTTTGTATTCAGTTCCAAGATTCTATCGTCCTCTTTTCTATTAAAACTCATTTTATATTAATAAAATACTCATTATACCCTTTATTAAAAAATAAAAATATGTATATGTATATGTATAAGTAAAATGTTCAGCCCTTTAATTGGTCAATTTTGGAAAGCAAGGAGTTTGTTTGTTTACTTGTGACGCATACACAATGTCATGTAGGCATATGCTTTTATGTGTGTCACAACTCACAAGTAAGACCAAACATTTCTCTTAAACTTGTAATATTTTTTTTATATTTTAATTAAAAGGTCAAATGGGTATTTTATAAATCTAAATTGAGTTTTAATAGAAAAAAATGAGTAAATATAAAATGGATAAATTTATGAGTTTTTAAAATTTAAAAGGGTAAATCTAAAAGGGGTAAATTTGTGAGTTTTAGAAATTAAAATGGTAAATATGATATTATGAATTTTAGAGGAGAAAATACGTAATTTTTGAAGTTTTTGAGGAGTAACATGAAATTTCCCCTTTAAAATATTTGGGTAGTGGGCCTAGCCGAAATTTTTATTGTTGCCACCTAAAAAAATCCAAATTAAATGAATATCACTCTGCTGGGGTCTTTATCTATACTACCACCCTCGCTAACCCAGTTGGCGCACCAAATAGGCTGGTGCGCGGACTGGGTTGGCGCACCAGGTGGTGCGCGGACTTGGTTAGCGCACCAGCTGTTCTGCCTATCAAGACCTATCTTACATGGTGTATTAAGGCCTATCTTACGTGGTATAGTTCTGATGATATTAGTTCTTAAGTTATGTTCATATTACTTCTTATGTTGCGTATTTTAGATCTCATATCCCGCAATACATAATACATTAAAACATAACAACACACCATACATAAAACATAACACAAAACACAAAACACACAATAATACATATTCCGCAATCATAGTACATTAAAACATAACACCCAATACATAAAACATTACCGAAAGCCTTAACCTTAATACAAAACCGAAATCCCTAACCATAATACATAACCGAAAACCCTAACCTTAATACATAAACAGAAACCCCTAACTATGACATTATTGGGTACAGTTCCTAGCATTCCTTCTCCTTCTCGCATTCCTTTCGAGGGTAGCTCTGTTGGTCTGGTGACCCCTTGTCCTTCCTTCCAGTATGTTCATCCACATTGGGATCCGGTTGTGTCTTCTCCGACCCAACTTCACTAACCGGTGCTCTGGCATTAAGATATCCCCTTCGTGCGGCGACCAATCACCTTGATTGTCATACACGTGGAATTCTCCACTCCATGTGTCGATAAGCGTTTGAATGTTGTAATAGTAATTTACGAAGACATTTGGATCGTAGTTCCTACATTTTTCACACATTTATAAGTTTCATCCTCCAAGATTATTATGAAATTTTAACACACATTCGTACCTTATACGACACACTGCCATTACATGAACACATGGTATTCCGGTGAGCTGAGGCTTTTGGCAAGAGCATTTCACCTCATGGTCGTTCTTCACAACTATCTTGTACCTACAGTCTTGGGACGTGTACACCCATTTGCCTGCCTCAATATCAAATGAGATTTTCTCGCCATGTGATGTCACCATAAATTCTCCGGATCTATTGAATGCAACCGTGCTCATTTTGCTAGTCTTCTGGATGTGATTGTTCAGCTTCAAGTGCGTACGAGTGGAGAAAAGTTGACCCTCTTCCGATAATTTGCCTTTTCTGAAGGCTTGGAAACAATTTCATGCACAGTTCCCGGATTTAACTTTTTTATTGCCTCCAACAAAGGGACAATAACTCTAGGAACTTGAAAGGTGTTGTCAAATTCAATGTCATTTGGGTATACAACTCCCAACTGCTATCGTCTTTACAGGGAGCTGTTGGAATCATGTTTGGTTGCCTTGGACAATATTGATCATTGCGGAAATTACCAGTTCGTAATAATTCGGGTCAATACCAAGTTCCTGGTACACTTCCCTAGTTATACCTCTGAAATCTAAATCCGGGCCGATATTGAACATTTTCTGGGGTTGGGTACTGTAATAAGCACCATTGGGCCCTTGTAATATTTCACCACCAAAATAACAAGCAATTCCAATCATAGTTACCTGAATTACAGAACAAACCTAACATTTAATAAATTTACAAAAAAATTAAAAAAATAATTAAAAAATTAAAAAAATATAAATGACTAGAGTGAAAAAAACTTACTCTTTGGTCTTTGCGAGAATGCTCTTTGCTGCCTAGCAGCCTTGCGTCGAATGGAATGAGCACAGTTACCTGAGGTGGTGCCTTAATAGGCAGAACAGCTGGTGCGCTAACCAGGTCCGCGCACCAGCCTATTTGGTGCGCGAAATGGATTAGCGAGGGTGGTAGTATTGATAAAGATCCCAACAGAGTGATATTCATTTAATTTGGATTTTTTTAGGTGGCAACAATAAAAATTTCGGTGGGCCTAGTAGCTACCTAAGGAATCTCTCTCCCTCTTTTTGTCAAAAAGAAAAAAAATTTGGCAGAGGAACTCTCTCTTTGTTTTTCTGTGGCGGATAGAAAACGTTTATTCTATTTATCGTTGTAAAGAGAAAAAAAAAATTGATTCCGATTACACCCGTAAACTCGTCATGTGTTACCGTCTCGTCCCAAAATTTCTTAATAAGTGAGAAAATAAGGTTTAACATCACCAATTTTCAGAAGTTATATTTTCTTGTCTGAAAAATTATACTTGTGATTTCAATTTTTTTGTGATTAAATAGCTTTAAAATTTTAAATATTATAAATAATAGTTTCATTTCAAATCAATACTGTGATCATGTGCTTTCCCCAATGAACTAGTCTTTGGGCTTTTGTGGGAAAAAGCTAGAACAAAGCACCTAAATTTGGTTGTCAAATTGCATGGAGGATTCCTTTGCTATTTTCATATTTTGATTTTGTGGTTGGTTAGATACAAACCAAAAGTCAGAACAAAATTTGCATGAATTGACATCTCAATATCAAAAGCTAAATGTTTCTTTCTTTTTTCTGTTACTTTCTCAGTCCCTGGGAAAAGGCAACAAGGAAGTCACTATGTTCACCTTTTTTTTAAGACCATATTAGCCCTCTAACCAAACATTTATAGTTACTTATAATGTCCCTTTATTGAGGAAACAAACTCATTATTTTGGCCAATTTTTTACCTATAACATCTAAATATAAATAAATTTTCATTGACAACAGTTCATAATAGAGAAGTGATTAGGGTTTTTATCGGTTCTGTTCGGTCCAAACCGAATTAAAATAGGCAAATCAAAGTTTTATTTGGTTTTTAAAAATCAAACCGAACCGAACAACTGAACCAAAAAAAAAAAACCAAAGTAAAATTTTGACTTGTTCGGTTGAACTGAAATCATAAAAATAAACACTGTTTACAAAATTAGTTTCCATGAGTTAATAACTATTTAAGAAAATGGATGTATATTATATGATATCTAGAAAATTTAAATTTTATAATATTTATACTTTATATTTAAAACTTTACAATTTTGGTACTATTAAACTTGACTTTCTAATTATCTATTTTCATGAAAAAAAATTAAAAATTAATATTTTTTTCTTAATTCAAAACAACAAATTTTAACATCTGAAATTTGAAACTTGAAGAAATAATAAAATATTTTAAAATTTTAGAGGTGCAAATTTAATATTTTATTTAAACATTTAAAAAAAACAAAGAGAGAGAGAGAGTTTGGTGCCAAAATAGCCCGAAATTTTTATTTTTAACATTTTAATAAAATTCATTAATAAATTAACCATCGTTTTCGGTCAATTTCAAATCTAACACGGCTACAGAATGCCGGAGCGGACCCATATGGGGGAGGCCGCAGAATGCCGGAGCGGACCCCCATATGGGTCCGTAGAATGCCGAAGCGGCCCCCGGGCCGCATAATGCCGGAGCGGACCCTGGTCTTTATATCCCGAAAATGACAGGAACATTTCATTCCACACTCTCACACCTTCTCTCTCCTGAGTTAGCTCTGATCTGTAAGTTTTTTCTCTCTTCTTTTAAATTTTTTATTTTTATTTCAGTAGATTAAAAATTTAATTAGAATAATTAATTTAGCAATAATTTAATTAGAATAATTAATTTAGCAATAATTTAATTAGAATAATTAATTTAAATTAATTAATTTAGTTAATTTTTAATTGTAGGTTTCTTCTGTGTTGAATTGGAAAATGGCTCTTATGGTATCCATCTACACTGGTGGGGATGTATTAACAGGTCCTAATGGGGTTTACTACAGTATTGGACCCGTTACTGTGATCCCGGTATTGCCAGGTACGGATTATTTGGGACTTAAATCAAGTATATGTGGGAATTTGGGGTTGGATCAGGGTCAGTATGACCTTAAAATTGATGCCAAAATTAGCATGCCGACTAGTTCGGCACAAACCTGGTTCCAACTATTTCTAATTCAGAATGAGGGAGTGTGGCAGGTATTGTATAACCAAATCATGAGTTTTTCTGGGGGTGCGTACAAGATAATTGACCTATATGTGGAGGTTACCAGAGCCCGGCGTTCGAACCCAGTTCAGAGGTTAATCCAGGGTCGTAGTCGGGGTAACTCATCCGGCTCTAGTCCATCCCCTGTCCAAATTGACCAACCGTCCAGTAGTCGGGCCCCAGTTCAGAGGGACCGACCCTCCCGTCGGGCCCCAGTGCAGAGGGACCAGCCTTCATCTAGTCGGACCGCTCATTGGGGTCAAACTTGTGATCCGGATGAATCCGATGAAGAAGTGGATCCGGAAATACTAGAGGCAGAGGAAAATTGGGGTCCTGTTGATCCTGAGGGTATGAGCGATTATTCTGACCAAGAAGATACCGGGCCTGTGCTCGGACTATCAAGGAAATTCAAGATGGATAGCGGGTTTCAGATAATGGATCGCGGGGTTCAGCACCCGATTCATGCTTTCAACGACACATCAGGGTTTATGGAAGCCAATTCGGGTTTGTTTGGAAGTAGAGCAGATTTTGAGAATGAATTGTCCGAGGGACAAACATATGACTCAAAGGAGGACATGAAGAGCGCAATTGCCAGGTTTCACATCCTTTGCAACAAAGAGTTAATACCTACGCACAGTGACCGCACAAGAATGAGGTTCAAGTGCAAGGACAGTTACTGTGGGTGGTACATACTCGCAAGGGCCACCGGTTATGGAACACAATGGCGTGTCTCCAAATGCCCAACACAACATTCATGCCATGCGGATGCGACAAGAACATATCACGCCCAGTTGTCAGCTGCTATGGTTGCCGAGTGTATATCCGCTCACATGAGGAACGATGTCGACCTGAGTATTCAGGCTGTCCGAATTGCTGTTGCTGAAAGGTACAACGGTCAGATACCGGCGTACAACAAACTATGGCGTGGCCGTGAGTTGGCAATAGCCCGTCAATTTGGCAGTTGGGAGGGGTCATACGCTCTTGTAGTTCCATTGTTGGAGGCAATGAAAAGAAGCAACCCAGGTACTACATTGTTCCTTCAATTTTTACGTTATTTCATTATCAATCAAAAATTGAACTTATTTTTTTAAATTTATTGACAGAAACATTATTTGAGGTGACCTCATATCCCACTGGTGAACCTGGACCATGGAGGTATTTTCATAGGGCGGCTTGGGCATTTGGACCGTGCATAGCTGCTTTTCAACATATCAGACCGGTCATCACAGTTGATGCATGTTTCCTGTCAGGCCGGTATAAAGGTAAGTTGTTGATTGCAACCGGGTACGATGCTGAAAATCAGCTCCTCCCGTTGGCTTTTTCACTGGTAGAATCAGAGAGTTATGACGATTGTGCGTGGTTCATGAAATGGTTGCGCCGTAATGGAATCCGCTCCAGATTCATGTGTGTCATCACTGATAGGGGAAAGGGTATCAAGAAGGTGTTCAGACAAGATGATATGGGGTGGAACGAGGAGGATGAGGATCAATGTGTTCACCGTCTTTGTGCTACTCACATAGCCGAGAACATGAAGAAGAACGGTTGCAGTGATAAGGCAATCCGTTTTTTTAGAATATGTGTGGCTAAGAGGAAGATGAGGAGGTACGAGCAAGGAATGCAAGCAATGGGGCAGGCATGTGACATTGCCCTCAATTGGCTGGACGGTGTGGGTAAGTATTTGGATCAAGATGAGAACGAGTGCCCCAAACCATGGAAGATATTCCAAGCACTGGACGGTGGTTACCGTTGGGGCATCATGACTACAAACGGGTCGGAGTCGCTTAATAAGGTCTTCAAGTCCTCTCGTAGGCTACCGGTTGCAGCAATAATTGAAGACGCATTTTACAAATGTATGACATGGTTTGCACAAAGGAGGGCCAAAGCGAATGGGAAGTCAGTCAAGGTCAGCAATTCTCGTGTCGTGTGCATAAGGTACTTTTATTTATAGTTATTTCTTCATAATTTTTAATGAAGTTTGTTAAAAAAAATATCTGACTTCTTCATTATTTTTTAATTTTTCGTAGCTGATCAACAAACGGTTCGAGAGGTCCGATAAAATGAAGACGCTGGGGGGCTTTGGAAACAACAACGAGTTCGAGGTAACCGCCACACAGGAGAGAGTTCACGCTTTCATACCTGACGATTCTGGTCGGTTTACCAAGGCCAATTACAAATACACGGTGATAATCGGGGATGATCACACGGTAACTTGCACGTGCCAGAAGCCTCAATTGGAGAGAATACCGTGCTCTCATGTTCTGTCCGTGTGTCGTCTCCGAGGCATCGACCCTGGCGTATTTGTAAGTCAGTATTATCACATCCATACACTGATCAACACATGGAGCGCACAATGGCATGTTTATGGAAATCAGTCGGAATGGCCTCCACACGATGGCCCGGTCCTTGTTCCAGAGAAAAAAAATATTGCTGTGGGCAGAAGACAGCACGACAGAATTCCGATGTGGATGGATGTTCTACATAATAGGAGAAGAGGACACCAAGCCGGCCGAGATACGCAAGAAAGACAAAACAGAGCTGCTCGGGCTGCACGAGATTGAGAGTTAATGTTGTTTTTCTAATTGTACTTGTAAAACTATTGTTTATTTTCGGTTAATTAGACGTATTTGTAATTTCCGATAACATTCGCATGTTCTATTGTATGCTTCTTTATATGGCTCCTTGTTCTATTGTAATGTTTCTTTTGATCAAACAAACGACGAACAACAATTTCAGATTAAACGACATTTCAAATATAAGTAATTATACACAACTTCCAGACAAACGTTACATTTTTGATAAAAATTTCCAAAACAAAACCATAATCAAATTCAGAATCAGAAAAAAAAAAAAAAAACCAGGGTCCGCTCCGGCATAGTGCGGACCCGGGTCCGCTCCGGCATAGTGCGGCCCCATATGGGGGTCCGCTCCGGCATTCTGCGGTACCCCCCATATGGGTCCGCTCCGGCATTCTGCGGCCATGTTAGATTTGAAATTGACCGAAAACGATGGTTAATTTATTAATGAATTTTATTAAAATGTTAAAAATAAAAATTTCGGCAAAATAGCTTTAGTGGTGTCTTACGTGTCTATGCTGCCTCATTTATTGCATGCCTCCATCTAACCCACAATCTCATGTTATTCCTGGAACCCACTTATTCTACAAATAACATGTCGGTCACAATTCCAATTCCAATTCCAATTCCAATTCCAATTCCGACCTAAAAAATAAAGGGAAAAGAGTCAAAAGACGGTGCTACTTTGTATTTTGGGCGACGCCATGCGAATTCACGCCAAAAATTTATGAATCCAGCTGATAAAAAATAAAAAAAATAAATAACACTATGTTATTTAAAAATAATACACAGTAATCGCCACTGATTTTACTTGGTTTTTTTTTTATAAAATTCAGTCTAAATTTATTTATCTCGTTAATTAAAATTCAATAATTAACTTTTTAACAAAGTAATTTTCATACTAGCTAGTGAATAACTAGGCAAACAACTTTTTATACTAGTGATTTTCAATAATTTAATTTTTATTTGAGAGCGTATGATCCAAGTTGTCTTTCAAATTTATTTATTTAAATTAATGAGTTCAAGTCACAGTATCCGAGTCTCCACATTTTGAGCTATAAATTAAAAATTCAATTTTTTTGAAATGACTTCGTTTGACTTTATATCTTATACGTATTTTTATATTTCAGATGTGTTTATATTTTTGAAGTAGTGTTTATATTTTATGAAAATAATATTTATAATTTTGCGTTAATTAAAATATTTGAAAGTAGTCTTTTTGCTCATTCAATAATTATTTTATTTTAAATTTCTTTATGTTCATTCATTAAAAAATGGTACATATTTTATTTTATGCAACCTAAAATTGACAATGAATAAAAAGGAACATTACCAATAACCCTAGCTGCAGCAGCAACTTTTTTTTTTTTTTTTTGATGTTTCAACTTATCAATGTTCTAAAATAATTTATCTGATTTGTTGAAACAATTTATCTGATTGATTTTATTTGTTGATAGAGTGGAAATTGAGCATTTAATGTTACAACCAATGATTCACAACCAGGAAAAGTAAACCAAATATGTTACAAAAATGAAGTAAACCACAACAAACCAATCCAATTCACATCCATGGAAAATTTAAGAGTACAATTACAATTTTATTTTTAAATACAGATAATAAAAAAAATTGAAATTACAACCATCGCAAGTAAGAAAAGTAGAACAATACACCAACAACAAACTCCAAATGGCAACTTGCAATGAATGAGAGTGGAGATCAAACAGTTCGTCTCTACGCAGAGAGGGGATTTGTAAGATTATGTGATATCCTCCTACTTGCATTCTTTAGTGTAGTCTCATTTCACTCATTGAATTTTACACTCCCCCTCCACTACAACAAAATAAGTCTTCAGCGACCGGTATCAGTGACCGGTTTAGTCGCCGGTCGCTGAAGACCCTCTCTCAGACAATAAAAAAAAATAATTAAATTGTTTTCGGAGACGACCCCTTCAGCGACCGGCGAAAATGTCCTTCAGCGACCGATTTGGTCCGGTCGCTGAAGGGTCTATGTAAAACAAAGGCAGCGCGCCATTCCTTTCCTCTCTGTCTCCGATCTCCCGCTGTTTAGGTTAGATAAAAAAAAAAAAACTCGCGCCAACCCCAAAGCCCCTCCGCCCGACCCCCCGCTGGAACCCCAACCCCGATCAGCGACCCCGACCCCGATCAGCAACCCCGACCCCGCTCTCTGACCCTGACCCCGACGCTGTGACCCCGCCGCTGGAGATCGGAGTGACCCCGCCGCTGGACCTTGCTGGCCTCTCTCTGACCTTGCTGACCCCGCCGCTGGACCTTGCTGGCCTTTGCTGGACCTTGCTGACCCCGCTGACCTCGCTGGACCTTGCTGACCCCGCGCTGGTAATTAGGCATTGGAGACCTTCACCAAGCATCGCCTCCAGGTCTGTCAGCAGGAAGAAGACTGGGAAGAGATCAAGAAAAAGATTGGCTGTTGCCAGGTCGAGGAGCTCATCGAGGAGGCCCAGGACGAACTCAGGCTCATTACCAAGCTCGCTGGTACATCTCTCTCTATAACCCTCTGTGTAGACACTGTGTCAATTGTAGTTTAGTGGCTCAGATTTTGGACTAAGTTTCATTTAAAAATTTAGTGGCTCAGACTTTGGCTCAGATTTTGACTAAGTATACATGGATGGATCTTCTTCCAACTGCAGCACTGTTTTTGTTGCGCAGCAATTTAATTCATCTTTGTGAGCACACTCATAGTAGAGCCTGCAATGGCAAAATTGTACTTTACTTAATTGAGAGTATTGGTACTAATATAATCTGAGCCACTAAAATTTATTTAAATGAATACCACTAATTGTTTCTTACCAATTAGTGGTTTGGTACTATACTGGTAAGGTGGTACCTGTTGGTACAGAGACAGATTTGAGCAATAGAAAATTGAGTATATTCATATGCTATCTTACCAATCATTGTAAGGTGGTACCTGTTGGTACCTTGTTTCTTACCAATCATTTTTTTTTATGTTGAATGCTTGGAGTATATTCATATTTGAGCAATAGAAAATTGAGAGAAGCCTTAAAGTGACAGTAACTTAGAATGCTTTTTTGGAATGCTTGCACTAAATGTGCTTAATGTCCTTGTTGTGCATAGTTTAATTAATTTCTTGAATATTGTAATGTATACAAATGCGATTGCTGTACTTAATACAAATGGATTGCTGTACTTAATACAAATCGATTGTGCATAGTTTAATTCCTGTCCTTGTTGTATACTTAAATAACATTTTCTAGCTTCAATTGCCAAAGATAAATGGAATTGTTTGTAAAACTAATTTCTTAACAAACTTTATTGCAGGTACGTTTCTAGTTTTGAGCCGCTTCATCAACGCTGATTATCTGATACAACAACATCGTTGATTGCTGAAACCCAATCGAAACGCTGATTATCTGATAAAATAGAAAAATGCTATGGTAGTCCAGGTAATTTATTTAAACCTTTTCAGAGATTTGTCTGCGAATTTGCTCTATGGGGATATCCCATTTTCTATTTCCAAGCTTAAATTGCTGGAGGAACTGTAAGTAGTCTTAATTATTTTATAATTTTTAACATGTCAGAAATTTAGGTAATTATAATTTGATTATTTGTATTTATCATGTAGGATATTGAAGAATAACCAGTTAACGAGGCCTATTCCTTTTCAGAGATTGTACCAATTTGATTAGTATAATGCATTAGCTTGTGTTTTTTTAGTAGTATATCATTTTTTGATTTGATCTGAATGTGATATGTTAATTCTATGCTTGTAGTTTGTATATGTATGATGACATTTCATATATTAAGACATTATACTTTTAATTTGTATATGTATGATGACATTAACATATTTTAATGAAAAAGAGAAGGGCATTAGATGTGTTCAATCATTTACAAACAATAAACTTTAATGAATTATGTTTTCATTGCTTGGTACGTTTCGTACCAACTGGGAAAAAAAAAATAACAAAAAAAAGCATCAAAAAAAAGCTTCAAAAAAAAAAAAAACAACCTTCTGCTACCGATTTTGGACCATCAGAGACCAGCCGATCGGTCTCTGATGATCTTTCGCCACGTCAGCACGCAGCATCAGCGACAGAACTAATCAGTCGCTAAAGGAGTCATCAGCGACCGACGCCTGACCCTTCAGCGACCGGTGACGTCAGTGGGGTGGTCATCAGCGACGAAGCAACTGCGTCCGGGTCATCTGCGACCGATTTCGGTTATCAGCGACCGATAGACCCATCAGCGACCGACGAAAATAACATCAGCGACCGATTCAGCCGGTAGCTGATGGGTGTGAATGCTGTAGTGCTCGTCCATCTCGTCAGAGTTATCCGACGTAATTCTGCTTAACATAATCCACGTAATTATAATTAATAGTAGATCAATTACAACGAAAAGAAATAGGAAATTGCCCAACAGCCATGCCAAGTACATGAATAGCAAATCAAGACGAGGAAACTGTAAAGAAATTTTACAACCAAAGAAACATGAGATCTCACCTTATTGTACGCTGGATATGCTGAATTTTGTATAGATCTTTTCCTTCAATAGATTCGTTTAGCTCATCTGATGGGTATCTTACCTGTAACTCTTGAAGAGTATGCACCTTTTGTAGCTCGGGAAGTGTGTGTAGCTCTTTACAATGGTCAATTTCGAGATGAGTAAGGATGGGCATGGCTCCCACTTCTATGTCCCAGTGACATAGATTCGGCAGATCTTCTAGCTTCAGGTTTTTGAGGTTAGGAAACCCTCCAGTTGAACAGATCAGCTCAGTTCCCATATATGAGCCATTAACTAAATGAAGTATCCTGAGGCTTTGCAATCTCTCTAATATGAACATGGGATCTTTTTCAAGCCGAGTATATCTGAGCTTCAATTTTGTGAGATTTGTTGGGAACATCTCAACACTTGGAACAAATATATTTCTTCCCAACTCTCCGGAGAGAGATAATTTTTGTATCTTCTCATGACAAGGTAAGTTTGTTGTACCACCAAATGGTAGGAACCCATTTGTTTGAATACGGAGAAAGACCAACTGTTCTGTCCTTCTCAGCACACCCTTGAGGTTTTGCCACTCTTCTAGAGCCCTTTCATTATCTAGATTCTCTTCAATGCCAATCCCTAACGTACGTAAGTTGATACAACATCCTAATTGAACAACTAATTCTATCTGTATCATCGTACGAAATGTTTGTAGATTTGTATGCTGATTCCATTTTAAAGGTAAATAAAAATCCGCTCCACCATATACATGTCTCAGAGTTGGGATTACGACATCACACAAATTTGATGTTTGTATAGATTCGTCGCCAGTTTGTGCTTGCTCTAAATCAATGGTTTCTAGATTACAAAAGGAAAATTTCTTAAAAATATCCGGTGGAATATGGCAGTATCTTAAACCCAAATACCTCAAGTGTATCAAGCACTTCGGCCACTGCCTGAATTTGGTCATATTGACACTCTCAAAGTTTAACACTCTAAGTAGTCTAAAGCCACTATAATTTAGTTTGTTAAAGCTATCATCTGGTGCATATTTGTTCAAACCAAAACAGAGTAAAGAACGAGTATTTTCTGAGAAAATACCATCCTTTATGTGAGTGAAAGATTGCAGCGCCACACGGTGCGGTTCGCTAGCAGCTAGGTTGTTAACATCTTTTTCTGTTTTGGAGAATACGGTGAAGAAGTTCTTCTCCTTGGCTTTCTGAATAGCCAGGTCCCGTAGAAGATCATGCATACGACAGTATTTGCAGTAGCCGTTCCAAGATTTTTGAGTAACTTGAACCAAGCACCTATAACAATATTTTTCATAAAAATTGACATCAAAGAAGTTGGGAAATATTTGTTTATGAATAAGTAGGTATTTCTTAAGTCAAATTAATTGAAAAGTAATGAATGCTCAGTTATATCTTTCGTCCAAAGGTTATAGACATGATGAACCCTTCGTTATATAGGTAGGCCCACTTGGAAAGTCCATGGTGCGGTGATAAAAACATAAAATATATTTAGGCAACTCGAAATGCTAATTGTTTTTTAAATTCTTACTCAGCTGTTGCATATATCCGATTTTTTTTAACTGTAACATAAAAATAAAAATAAAAATAAAAAAACCAAACATAATATTATATTATTAATATCTCAAAAAATATCACTACCATTGAAATTTTTTAGTTACCACTCTATTAAATTATAATTAAATAAATACCACTCAAATCAACTTTTTTCCAAAGATACCAACCACACTGGGAGAGCGCACCAAATTAGAATTGTGCGCATCTTGGGAGCGCGCACCAAGTGGTACCCTTCTCCAGAGTGCACACCAACTCTTTTTTTTTATTTTTTTGTTCTGTTCTGAACAAAAAACAAAATACAATAATAAAGAAATAAATACGGATAAAGGGTGTCATTTTGAAATATAAAATAAACAAAAGAAGAAAATAGTGAAAAATAAAAATAAAGGACGAAAAATTATAAAAAAGAAAAAAAAATCATTTTGCCAATTTTTTTTTTCTGGGCAGTCTATGTCAAGTACAGTTGAAAATTGGCTTGCTATCTAGAATCGGTATTTTTAATTTTAAATCTTATTCCTTCCTTTTCTGTCTCAGTACTCGGTCTATGGATATAAACTAGGCAATTGTGATTAGTAATAAAACATTAAGAGATGTTTCGGTCCTTTTCTTCGTTTTGTTTTAAAAGGTCCAAAGACTTTGCTTAATTTAAAAAATAATTAAATTTAACCATCATGTAAGAATAAATTAGTTATAACTCAAATATCCTGTCAATGGAATTCCAACATAATACACGCATATAAAAAATAATTTCAGCTTAAATTTAATTTTAACTATGCATTCATTTGATATTCATAAAAATACAATTCAAATTTATATTTTTTAAGAAAAATAAAATTATAAAGCAAATAAAATTTAGCATCCAAAACAAAATTCAGAATTCCAAAATTGCAAAATAAAAACAGAACAAAAAAAAAGGAGTTGGTGTGCACCCTGAAGAAGGGTACCACTTGATGCGCACCTCCAGTTAGAGCAACAAATGGTACATCTCCCCAGGGTGCGCACCATTCTAATTTATGTGTGCTCTCCCAGTCCGCGTGGGTGGTATTTACTGAAATAAATTAATTAGGGTAGTATTTGTTTAATTAGAATTCAATGGAGCGATAACTAAAAAATTTCGGGTTTTGAACTTCTACCGAATTGTGGATGGTAAACAAAAGTTAGAAAAAATGTAAAATAAGAACAACGGCTCCGTCACGGAATGACACGTCAAACTGTTAATAGTTTTGTTATCAATTCTAATCATCTAATGTATGATTATTATATAATAACATTTAGAGAAATAAAAATAATAAAATTATATAAGTATAATATGTTATGAATTTTTCTTTGATTAGTCGTGTAAATTTTATGAATGACCTTAAAAGAATGATAAAAATATTATGTTTTTCGAATAACTAAAAACATATTAAGTAATTTGATATCGTGATATTTTTTGTAAGATTTGGATACAAGTATAAAGAAGTATAATTTATTCAATATATACTGAGTATTAACATTTTTTATTAGAAGAGGGAGGGAAGGGATGAAGCAAAAGATGGTGGGAAAAAAAATTATTTGGTTTGATCTAATGTTATTTGTCTCGTGAATAATTTGGAAAGAGATAAGTATGAATATGGGAAAAATAATCCAATCCCATGCTTGAAAAAATGAAATCCGAATACCTACTAAATTATTTTTTCCATTCTCATCCAAGTTCCACCAATTCCCTTTCAAACAAATACGCTGTTAGATCATAAAAAAAAAAAAAACTCAGAAGTCAGAAAATTATATCGCTGCCGCGGATCCGAATCTGCTGAAATCCGAGATCAGTTACTGTTCACCCTGAAATCCCTGCAATCCAAATCCAACCGTCAAACTGTTCCGAGATGCATGCAAGGAAAAATCAGCTGTTTCGAGATGTGTTCTCGAAAAAATTTCAGTAGCTGGATTCGGATTGCAGAGATTTCAGAAGTACTGTTCATTAGTTTCGGAATTTCAGCTGATTTATTTCCCGCTGCCACTAACTTTGCCTTTGGGACAAGTTCAAACCTGCTGCTTTTACCAGCAATAGTGACCTTTTTTAGATTTTAGTAATGTGATGTTATATTTTAAATTTTGATTTTTTTTATGTTACAGTTAAAAAAAATTGGTGCATATATATGCATTTGTTTTGAGTGGATCTATTAAGTTGCATTATAAAATTTTATATATGGATAAATTAAGAATTCTGGCATTGCTTGACGGTGATGCAATTAATTAAGAATATGGCTATCCTCATTTTTCTCCATAGGCTCCTTACTGTATGCCATTGTTATGGTTCATGTATTTATCTGACATCTCATAGTAATGCTTTCTTAACTGTTAAATTAAGTTTAGTTGGTATTAGGGCTGTACAAAATCGCTCAAACTTATAACTCGCTTATCACTTCCTCGCTAACTGCAAGCTTTAACTCGCTCATTTAAAACTCGAGTCAGTTCCAACTCGAGTTGGCAGACTTGTTTAATAAATGAGTTGAGTTTGAGCATATCTCAACTCGCTCATTAATAACTCGAGTTACACAAAATTCGATGAAAAATTTGTCACAATAAATCTCATGCCTTTCTAATTGATTCCTAAACTGTTGTTTAAATTGTATGTTTTATTCGTTGTTTTGTTAATTATGTTTGAATTGTTTGTGTTTCGATAAACTCTTACTACACAATTTAAATTGTTTGTGTTTAGATAAACTCTTACTAGTATATAATTGTAACTAAGGAAATTGACTGGTCAAATAAGTTATAAACGAGTTTTGAGCCAACTCGAGTTGATAATGAGCTGAACCCGAATTGACTCGCTCATTAACTGAATGAGCTGAGCACGAGTTGGAGGTAACTCGCTCAAACCCACCTCATTTACAACCATAGCTAGTTAGTATACCGTAGCAAATGTTACAGTCCATGAGAGAAATTTTTAAAAATAACTGTTTTGACCATCTTGAATTGACTCCTCGTTAATTGTGTACAGTCCCATTGCAACAAAATTAAATTTGAAGTAAAAGATAATTAAAACCCTGCTGGTTGGCCTTTACGGCAAATGTTATAGTCCAAGAAAATTGCTGCTTGGAACTTCGTGCTTATTTCCTCTCTTTGACAGAGGTTATTACAAGTTTCCAAGTTCCAACTCAATAAAGATAAATTTAAAATTTCTAATCAGTTTTATTATTCAAACATGTTTCTCTTTGCTTCAAAATTTCTCTCTAATAAAATATGTACGGAAGTTTTATTTTAATGAAGTTTTGTAGACACCTATATTTGAATTTTTATGTTTGACAGTCTGACAATATTGTACAATCCAAGCAAAAATAATATGTTTGAATATGTTTCGTAGGATAAAGAAATACAATGAGATCAAAAGTATAATTTGCAATAATACAAAAATTACAATATTAGCTTTTATTTCAAATAAAAAAATTAATTGTTCTTTTTAATTATATTGACTGACCAAATGAAATTAATTTTTGTCTACAATATTTTTATGTTGTTAGAATTAGTAGATAACTCAAAAAATTTGAACTAAAGTTTTCTTTGTTATCAAATTATTTATATATTAAAAAAAAAATTTAGCTATTTTATGATGAAATTTAGCCACTCAAGTCAACAAAGTGGTGAATGAAAATGAAGACTTAAATATGACCATTGAGAATAATATTAAATTTGCCACATACTTAATTTAAATATATTTTCTAATTTTAATGTTTTCAGTTCTATTATTAAAATAGCAATAAAGTGTCCACTGGAAACTTTGTTCCAGATTGTATTGTAAAGATAAATTTATAAAAGTAATGACTTATGTTTTTTATTGTACGGTTTTCACTTTATTTTTTATTCCCTAACTTTTATATATGTTAATTTTACGATTCAAAGAATATGTACAAAAATTTAGTATCGAAAAAGTACTTGCAAGAAAAAAAAAATGAAAATGGTTTAGTATCGAATTCGTTTCCTGCTCAACAAGTTCTATCTTCTCCACACAACTGGTTCTTTAATATCTAGCTAAATGTTAATAATATCTATCTATCTATCTACTATCTATCTATCTATTAAGAGATGCCAACTAATGACATATTTGTTTGAATTAATTTAGTCTATTTAAAATAATATATTTTTATTGGAAAGCTTGCCGTAAAATAACTTCTTCACTGTAACTCCAATTTATTTCTCTTCTAAAATTTGTAGATGGGTAAGAATTTGTAACAGACTATTTCTCTGAGGTACAATCCTTGAGCTTTATGCATTAATTAGAATATACTAAATTTCATGCAAATATTCTTATATAAAATAAAATATATTTGGTATTATCATTGGAAATTACTTTTTTTCTTCTTGGGAGAATGGTGAAATTAAGGAGGTAAAAAGAAGATCACGTGTATATCAATTAAGGGGGACTTATAAATTTGGTCTGAATGTGATGGGACTGGGCTGGAATTTGTATCCTCTGCATTAACTCAAAAAAAAATCTTTTGAGTTAATGCATCTGAACCATCCGCACGAATATCAAAGAACCTTTGTGTTATAGGCGGAAACCAAATTGGCTATGTTTAAAATTGGACGGACGGAATGCATTAACTCAAAAGATGCTCTTTTGAGTTAATGCAGACGATGCGGACTCACTGGGCTGAGCCAAAAACACATCAAGACTTCTTTTATACGTGATAAGTACCATAAAAAATAGGACTGAAAAGGAGGGATATCGAATGCATAAAAATATTGTTTGAATGCACATGGCTATTCCGAATAGCTTCTATTCTAAAATAGCCTCTATTCTTGTGTCATCCAAACATAGCCTAAAAGTAATGACATTTGTTTTTAATCGTACGGTTTTCACTTTAATTATTTTTTATTTCCTAACTTTTATGTTAATTTTACGATTCAAAGAATATTAAAACACAATGTGATTTATAGTAAACTGACTAAAATTGTCTTGTGGTTGAACGTCAAAACCGGCTTTTAGTCTACTAATTAACAAAAAGCTGTGACATGTGAAAAGTTGCAGGTATAAAATCTAAATAAAAGTATCATTTATGTATATTGGAATTTAGAGGATAAAATGTTGTTTACGTATACCACCAAAGGTTATTAGCCGCAAAATAAATTTGGTCTGAATGTGATGGGACTGAAAAGGAGGGATCGATGTACCTTTGCACTAGCTCTGCAAGATATTTCTCAGCTCTGTCCTCCATTCTTCCACGTCCATCTTTTGGTATGAATTCTTCAGCCATCCACATTTCTGTAAGTTGCCTTCCCATAATGTTATCATCTTCTGAAAATGCTGCAAAATAAAGAAAACATGATTTGAGATGGTCTGGCAAGTCTTCGTAACTCCTGGCTAGGATCTTCATGCACTTCTCCCCATCTTCACTACTCCAATCCATGGTCTCCTCCACTTTACTCCAATCACTGTAGGTGCGATCTCTCCTTCTGAGGATACCACCTAGCACAACCAATGCCAAGGGTAGCCCACCACATTTTTTCGTTAATTTTTTGGCCACCTCCAAGAGATCAGGACGGTAATTCGCAGGTTGTATTTGTTGTTGGAAAGCCTTTCTGAAGAGGAGAGCTAGACCCTCATCATCATTTAAGTAATGGAGTTTATACATATCTGTATTGCAATCTGCTACTCTAGCAACATCATTCAATCGGGTGGTAATTATCACGCGGCTCGCATTGCCTCGATTGGGTAATGCTACTTCCAATTGCTCCCAAAGATCAATGTCCCACACATCATCTAGGATAATTAAGTATCTTTTAGAACTCAAGGAGCTCTTTAGCTTCAATGGTAAATCCCTATCTGTTATGGGTGGATTTTTGTTTTTCATTTGAGGATCAACAGAGTAAAGAATTTCTCTCAGGAGAACGTCTAAATTGTACTTTTGAGAGATGGACAGCCATGCGCGACAATTGAATTCCCCCTCCAGTTTCGCACTGTTATTAGAGAAATGAATGTGTTACAAATATATAACAAACTTGTACGTCGTTAAGAAGATAATAATTGGACCAAATTTTAAAACAAATTTATATATCGTTAAGAAATAAATTAATATTATCTTTATTACATGATCTTTGTAAAAGGTTTTGTAACATAATTTGTAACAATATATATACATGATCTTTTCCAATTCCGCACTGTGGTTAAAAGAATGAATTTACAATAACAAACGCAGTACAAAGAGAAAATTTTATTGGAGACTTTTTTGTGTCCATGTTAATATTACATGATTGAATATATGTATTCTTAAGATGATCTGGACCACATTTAGTAACAAATTTATTTATTGTTAAGAGATGACCCTTTGATTAAG
Source organism: Carex myosuroides (assembly GCA_028015225.1). Lineage (NCBI taxonomy): Eukaryota > Viridiplantae > Streptophyta > Magnoliopsida > Poales > Cyperaceae > Carex > Carex myosuroides. The sequence continues at coordinate 5,332,931 of CM051483.1, forward strand.
CGTAAATTTCCATGAAGCTAAGAACATTTGGAGCCATTGGTACCATTTTGTAAATTCTATTCAAAACAGACGCTAATTCTGATTAAGTGTAAATATTACGGTGATGATCAGGTGGTGATTATTTTGGACTAAATTATCTGAATTATATCTATTGGGCTGTTGAGTAAATTTTCAGTAAATATATATACATGCATTCACAACATAATTTTCTCTATCCACTTGAATCACTAAACAATCCCTTTACCCATTCTGCCATTCATGTCATGAAAATACAAAATCTCTTTTTTCATTATTCCCAGGTTAGATCGAAGCATTGAATTTCATCACTTCTTGAGAAAGGAAAAAAATCTTAACAAAGGATTGAGTTCTCCGCAACTAGTTGGTTTGGAATTTAGCAATTTTCTTGTTATAGATTAATTGTTCCACAAAAATTTACCCTCTTTATATAAAAAGAACGGTTTAAAAGAGAGAACATGCACCTTTTGTATACTTTTTTGGCCAGGGTGGTCTTGCCAAGACCGCCAGTACCCACAATCGAGAGCACCGTGCGCCTCGAAATCTTTCTATCAAGCAGCTTCTCGATAATGTTAGCCTTGTCATCCTCGAAGCCAACAACTTCTGGATCATCAACCATATCAGAAGGTTCTGAATCATCAACATCATCTAGAGCGCCAAGCTTATCTTGAATTCCCAATTGGATTCCGCGCTGGTAAATCCAATTGAGTTTATTTGTGATATCTATTGGAAATTTAATCAGATTGTGGTTTAGTAGAAGACAAGAGTTATACTTTAAAAAAAAATTATTTAAGAGAGTACCAAATTATGTAGTACAATAGCTTGATGTATATTCTCTCTCTCACACCTTCCTAATTCACACATCTCATATGGACCTCTAACCTAGTAATTTATACTAGGTTTATATCTCGGTTATTGAGTTCTGTATAATATTGTACATGATACAAGATACAAAATATTAAAATAACATATATAAGAAATTTCCAGCTCAATCCTCTTAATCGACAATATAAGTCGGTACAAGTTTCTAGATTTGTACATATATATAGATTCTTTTACCAGTTTTGGATAAGTTGGTTTAGTAGTAACTTGAATAATCTTGATTTAAACAATACCTTCGAGGTTGGAAGGCAGATCGAGCATGTACGTTTTATAGTTTCTTTTAACATTCGTCGTAATTTTCGTCATAAATTTTCTGAAACAACTGTTGGAACTTGCTGCACGATTTTCTTCAATCTTTTCCCGGAAGGTACGAATCACAGTAGCTATTGTGTTGGCAATTTCTCTGACCTCGTTCAGCCACAGTGTTACCAATTCATTTTTGTCACGTTTGGAATCGGCATCTCTTAGCAAAGCTTGGATAAAGAGAAGCTCCTTCTCCATCTGTTCAATCTGCCCACGCACAGCCTGCAGTTCTCCATATTTCTCGAGCAAGAGAGCAGCAAGTTTTGCCAAAGCAGAGCTCACAGATGAGGTCACAACTTCTGCCATGTATTTCTGATTGTGGGAAGGGTGGGGAGAGGTTATTGATAGACAAAGCAGCATGAGTGGTTATATACAGAGCTTGGCCGCAGTTTTAAATTTGAGAAACAATTGGTAGATTTTTCATTTTCTTTGGACGGTGGTAATGTCATAGCTTCTCAAAATAAAATAAAATTAATTAATTAAAATTTTGTCATCCAGATCCTGATACACTCGGTTTTAACATATTTCGTTTCACATGTACAAATAATATAAAGTTGTCACTTATTTCGAACAACCATACATGAAATAACTAACAATATATATCACCTTACAATATCCAACGAGATTTGTGCTTGATTGATCCCAATTAAATGCAAATCGGCTTTTAGTCAATCTTAACATAAACTTACGGCTCATACAAATTGAGATCTGCTTATTTTTTTAATTGCCAAAAACCATAAATTTAATTAGCAGCGTATATATATCTACCTCTTGAATTAAGATCCGTTTTGGAATTTGTGTCAGACTACAACATTTCATTAATGTGATAATAAATTATTATAACCAAATAAATAATTGTTTTCGTACATTAAACACAACCAAAATATAATAATAATAAAAATAATAATAATAATAAAAATAATAAAATAATAGAGCAGGGTTAAAATGCCCCACTAGTTTTTTGCCCAATGTGCCACAACATTATTATCTCTATTTTCAAAATCTAAATAATCGATCTGAATCGTTCAACATGATCTTCATACTAAAATGTGCTTGGATAACAAATTTTATAATTTTTATAATTGTTTGACCAATTGTTTAGAGAGGTACAAAATCACTATTTTTGAATGGTCCAGAATTTTCTAAAAACAGTGATTTTGTACCCGATCCGTACCATACCCATTGACATCCCTACTTTGGCTCATAGAAATTGAGATCTGCTTCATTAGGCGAAATAACTATTTTTTTTAATTGGCAAAAACCATAAATTTAATTAGCAACGTATATATATCTACCTCTTGGCTTCTTTCAAAGACCAGACTTCACTTTTGTCATACTTCCTTTTTACAGTTTTTTTATGGTATTTCTCTTTGAAATTTTCTTATGATGGTTTCCACAATAATATTTATTGATATTTTATACCAAAAATCAAACCATTGAATTGATAAAATGACACACTTGTCAAAATACATAACATATTTTCTTCAAGTTGTTCCATGTTCACCTAAAGCTTATTACTAAATTTAAAAAATAAAAAGATAACTTATTTGTCTTTTACATACACAATAGTAAATACAGCTTTTCCTGTTCATTATTTTTATATATACTAAACTAAAATACCGTAGCAATATATCTTCTTTTTTTTTATGTTTTTTTAGTAAATAGTAAATAAAATACACCATAAATTAATTAGACAATATTCTAAACCATTTTGGAATTTCTAAATTATTTGGCAATATTCTAAACCATTTTGGAATGTACTAAACTAATTTATTAAATATTAAATAACAAAAAATTAAAAATACCTGAACCGAAGTGCCGATCGATCATACATTTAGAGAGAGAGAGAGAGGAAGGGAGAAAGGAATATGTTGTTTTAAAAATTCCGGTTTCATAAAACCGTGAAAAAAAATTTCCAGTTTCATAAAACCATGAAAAAAAATTCAGTCATAAAACCATGAACTAAATCCGTGGTTTTGAAATCCGGTTTCACAAAACCGTGTTCTTAATCTGCGGTGTTAGAGAGTCTAAAACTGTGGATTTTATTTGTCAAAAAGTTGGCTCAAAACAGTGGATTTTATTTGCTGTTTGGATATTTTTTGAAATCTTGTTAAACATGGTGTAAAATTTGAATTTTTGTTTGGATATTAAGAAAAAATTCGGGTCTATGACAGATGTGTGGATTAATATTTTTAAAATTTTCAAATTCTGAGGACAACTTGATTGCATTAAAATAATTATAATAATAAAATGTATTGCAACCAATTTCTATAATTACAACTAAATTAATTTGTTGAAAGGATAAGATTATTTCCCCAACTAACAACTCTATTTATTTGTCATATCCTATTTTTATTTGTACACATGAGCGGCTGGGTACAAAGATGCGATCTGACCTCTAACGAATCAACTAAATTAAACAAATGAAGTAGATCTGCCATTGAGTTTGGCTACTAGTGAATTGAATACAATTAATCAGCTGGCAATGCGCTGGCCGGGATGTGATGCAGAGGATTAAGAACTTAAGGTCATTTGATGTGCAGTAAAATAAATAAAAAATAAAAAGATTGTACAATTTTTCAAATCACATGTTGGTGAGTAGAGAAAACTTGCTTAATTTTTAGAAATGGTGGAGAGTAGAGAAAATTTAATTATTTTTCTTCACAATTTTTTTATCTAACTTTTTGCCGAAAATTGTAAGAAAAAAACTGTAGAAATACTTTCATATCACATGTTTCCATTATTGCTTTTTAAAAAAAATAGTAATAAGAATCCACAATTATTATTTTTAAAACTCAATTTATGCATGCATTGAGACAAGTGACCCCCGTGACACTTTTGTAAATTCTTTTGAGGGGCTGTTGTCATGACTTGTGACAAAGAATCAGCATTAAAAGGAAGGGGTAATTGGATCCATACCACCCCAAAATTTGAAATTTAGAAATATGCCACCCCAAAATTTATGTTTTGCTAAATGCCACTCCAAATCATAATTATTAAGAAAAATGCCACAATTAACAAATTATTATACATTTGTAATAAAAAATGAATAGAATATGTTGTATTTTGAAATGTATTTTCGTATATCCCCAAAATGCCCCTCAAAGATTAATGGGTCCGATCCGATAATGGATCCGATAATGCACTATTCGTCTCTTCGTCTACTCACCCCAGGCTATCAACCCTTCTCCTCTCTTTGTCTCCTCACCCGGCGAGCCTCTCCTCACCCGGCGAGCCACACCTTGCGGTCCGCGTGCCACACCTTGCGACCCTCACCCGTCTTGCGACCCACACCTTTGCTGGTTCGGGTTGATAGCACTTGCCCCTCTTGTGCGAAGACGAAGAGACGGGCGTGCCACACCTTGCGCACATCACAAGTACAATCGGGTTGCGACCCTCACCCGTCTTGCGACCCACACCTTTGCTGGTTCGTCTTCGCACAATCAACACACAAAGCTTCTCCTCTCTTCGTCTCCTCTCTTCGTCTCACCTAGTTTGCCCCTCTTGCGATTTCTTTGGGTTGTTGCTTGCCGGGTTGGTTCTGTTGCCTTACTGGTACCGTTACCAGTACCAGCCTTTTTGGCTTGCCTTTTTCTTCCTTTGCTGGTTCGGGTTGATTTTGGGGCTGTTCCGATTGTACTGGTACCAATGTTGGTACCAGCTTTGTGTGTTGATTGTGCCGGCTGTGTGACCTGTTTTGCGATTTTACTGATGCTGGCACTTGCCTTTTTCCTTTTTGGTTTTGCTCAGCTGTTATTCTGGCCGTGCGCCTTGTTTCCTTTGTGTGCTGGTACCGTACTAGTACCAGCCTTTTTGGTTGATTGTTGGCAGTGCACTGTAGAGAATGAGAAATTTTGAAGAGGAAGGGTATTTTGGTCAGTTTCTGTAACTGTAAATTGTAGAATTAACATTATACATTAATTTGTAATTTGTGGCATATTTCTTAATATATGTGATTTGGAGTGGCATTTATCAAATGAAAAACTTTGGGGTGGCATTTTTCTAAATTCACTACTTTGGAGTGGCATGGATCTAATTTTCCCTAAAAGGAATCATGTTAGAAAATCTGTTCAATAATTTTTTTGTTTAAATCATGTTGGAAAATAGTCCTGAAAGTGCCCAGTAAAACACCAATACAAACAAGCTGTCCCGTCATAATAGAACCATGACAAACAAGTTTTCTGTTAATTTATGAACTCTGTTTCCCTTCAGGGAAGATTTAGGAACTCTACTTAATTTTTAGTTTTCACTTAAATTTATTTCAGTTCAACTTTGAGACTTTAATCAAGTAGAACATGAATTTTATTTCTTGCTAAAAAGAAGTACAACATCAACTTAGCAAAAGTCCAATCCGAACATTGATACTTAGAACTCACAATGATCGCATTGCTAGCATATTTCAGATTTTGCTTCTTTTTATTTCCTGCTCTTCTTTAGAAAGAAGAGAGGGAGGGAGGGAGAACAAGTATCCTCTCCATTACTGAAAAAGATTCCCTTCACTTTACTATTTGAGATTAACTCTCAGCCGTTTTGAGATTCAGGCTAACGCAGGGGGCAATATTATTGGGCTTTGAGATTCGTTCCAAGTTATAAAGAATGGTCCAGATCCAATAATTGTAAAAGATTCTCTATTACGGTACTGGGTAGGGGTGCCAATAAAGCTCATAGCTCGTGGCTCGATCGTGACTCGCACATGACTCGCTCGCTAACAGCTCGTTCATTACTGGACCGAGCTGTTAACGAGCCAGCTCGCTACTAGCTCGGTTCAGAATTAATGCGTTCAAGCTAGGGCCTAGCTTGCTCGCCAGCTCGCAGCTAGCTCGGCTAGGCATCAATTTGTGAATTTATGTGATTTTGTGTGTATTTTATACGGTTCAGCTCGGTTCAGCTAGATCTAAAAAGTTTGTAGAATTTATTTTCTTCTTAAAACAAGATCCAGCCAAACCTAGCGAGCCAGCTCGTCAGCTCGCGAGCTAACTCGGGCTGGCTTGTGACGATTTCAAGCTGAGGTTTTAGCTCGGATGCTCTAGGTCCAGCTTGCTCGGCTGTAGCTCGGTCTAGAATTAACAAGCTAAGCTAGGGCCTAGCTCGGACCGAGCCAGCTCGTTGCCACCTCTAGTACCGGGGAGAATGTGAATTCGAGGGAGGGAGGGAGGCAGTAGGAGAGAGACAGTACATTGTTTGAAGGGCAAACTTGTCCTTTATTTGTTTAATAATAATAATCTCTATTTTTAAGTAATTAAAGTAAGAAATGGGGATATGGGTATATAATATCGATAAATTTCTCTTACTTGAATATGTGTGAACCACTTTGACAATATATTTATTTTTTAACCAAACTCCCACTAACTCTCCCCTCCACCTAATTACTCTCCTTTGTTTTATTCTTTTGATAAATCCGCATGGCAACACCTCTCTTTGACCACCTAGATCTGATTTAGCTCTCCCTTCTCGTGCGTTGTTAAACTGGTGGTGAGTATTGATGCGGGTAGAAGAGTTAGAGGGGCCCTCTTCGGAAGTTGATTAGGTACATATTACATCAATTCTCACCGACCCGTTTCTTAATCATACAAAATGACCATACGCCACAGTCCACAGGAAATCAGAGAGCTCCTCTCCCAAGTTTAAAAAAAAAAAGTAGAGCGCGCTTGTCGAAAAGGAGAGAGAAAAGAGACAGTCAAAGAGAGAAAAGAGACGGTCAAAAAGAGCTTTTTCGAAAAACAAAAAGAAAAGAGAGCGCCTTGACAGCCTCAGCCTCCGCTTGAATTCTCAAAAGAAAGGAGAGAGAGAGGCTTAGGGTATTCGGTAGTGCTGCTAATGAGCTAAGCTCGGCTCAAAATTCAGCTCAGTTCGTCATATAACTAAACAGGTTCAACTCGGACTCAATTCGGTCTTGAAGAAAAAAACTCAGCTCAATTTAATGAATTTGAAAGAAAAAATAACGGTTATTTAAGCTGAAAAAATATGACGAACAATAGTGGTATTGTTCTCTAGATTGTTTACGTGGCATATCTTTAATCTCTGAAAAAATATGACGAACAATAGCTGAAAAAATATGACGAAAAAAATACTTGCAATGATACTCGCAACGATACGTCTCTGACACTATTGGTTACGTGGCATATCTTTAATCTCTTGATACGGTCACTGATACAATTTTACTCGCAAAGATACGTCTCTGACACATACGCGGATTATGTAGATCCGAACAATTTTCTAGCGCCCTGCACTGTGAATCGCACATGGACAGGCCCAGAGCTGTGCACCGTGCACCATGCATGGACCATGCCAAAACAATTTTCTAGCACCAAAAAGAATCAAACTTGGATCCAATATATGGCAACACCCACATAGCCCTTAACCACTATACTAGTTCGGTTTTGTTGTTAAAAGCTAGTAACTAATACATTTAATGTATACTTGGATTATCCTGAATTTTTTATAGTTAATACAAGTGTTGAATTAATAATATAATTAATATAAAAAAATAATACATATAATAGACGTATCGTATCCTTAAATTTTGAAAATAGCCGTATCGCCATATTCTTATCCATGCAACATAGAAGTAGCCATTATGCACTAAGGGAGAGTTATTTTTATTTGTTGATTATTATAAACTAAAAATAAACAGTATTTCATTTTCCTCAAAAAAAATAAGAGACAAAAGAAACAAAAGAAAAGAAAGGCAATACGAGAGAACTAAACAAAAAATATAATAAGAATAAAGGAAAATTGAAGTAGCCATTATGCACTGGTAGTGCTACCAAGTCTTTCAGAAAATAAATTAAAATAAGTAGCCATTATGCACTGAATGGTTAGTGAGAAATAAAGGAAATTAAGGAGGGGGAGAATTGGAGATCTCCAATGCGTTTGAAATGAAGAAATAGGGAAGAAGGGAGATACAAGGAAGTGTACTATACAGGGCGTAGTCCCTCACGTTTGTTGTTTATTTTTGAATAAATACGGTTCACCAAAACCAAAAGCCATCTTTGCAGCTACTAATGATTTGGTTTCATCTCTTTGCCGTGCACGCGGTTCACACAAACTAAAGATTTGTTCATCTCTTTGCCACTGAGTTTCATTCTTCTTCATATCGGTATTCTGCGGCCATGATAGATTCAGAAATACTCAGATTTCGTGATTTTTTGGGTTTTTTTTTTTTGAAAAAATGATAACTTTAAAAATTTTGGTGCACAATGTTGTCACGCGATATATGAGTCACATTACATGACTGATATGCATAACGCTGACGGTAGGGGTGCACAAAAAATTCGTAGTTCGTAATTCGATTCGAGTTTGATTCGAAAAAGTTCGTAAAAAATTCGATTCGAAATTGAGTTCGTTCAAAATTAATTCAAACCAAACTTAGTTCGAAATTAATTCAAACCAAACTCAAACTGAACCTAGTTCGTTCGAAATAGGTTCGCAAACCAAACTTAGTTTGAAATTAACTCAAATGTGAACCGTTAATTTTTGTTGATAATGAACTTTAATATTTTATTTAGGATAATATTTGAGTTTGTAATAATTCTAAGACTTTGGTGATTGTTCTGTACTTCTATTGATATTTAAATTATACTTTGAATACTTTGAATATTTGAAAACTTTGGTGATGTTGCTCCTGTTGGCTATTTGGAAAACTTTAGATTCTCTGATTGTACTGAATTTTGATTGATTATACTAAACTTTGGTGTTTGATATAAATTTTGGTATTTGTAATAAACTTTGATATAAACTTTGGTGTACTGTGTAATTAATATTCAGAATGCTTGAGTTTTTATTGAAGTGCTGTAATTTTGAACTATAGCCCAGCCATAAGTCATAACTCGTAAGTCGTAACAAAGTTCGCAAAAGTTCAAAATTGAGTTCGTAAAAATTCGATTCGAAATTGAGTTCGTTCGAAATTAATTCAAACCAAATTTAGTTCGAAATTAATTCAAACCAAACTCAAACTGGAGGTAAGTTCAATTCGGTTCGGTTCGTTTGCAGCCCTAGCTGACGAAGCCAATAATAACCTAACTAATTTCTATCACTGAATCACTCGATCAAAAAACTTCTTATGTATTTTTTTTAAAGCCAATTGATGTGCAAAAATAGCACATTATTTTTTATTGACATTATTTGATTAGCTGGAAATGATGGAAAATAGAGAAAAGTAATTTATGATTTCTCCACAATGTTTCATCAACTTTTTGCTGAAAAATGTAAGAAAAAACTTTGTAGAAAAATAGTAATACTTTCATGTCACCTGTTTCCATTGCTTTTCAGAAACAATAATCAGAGTCCATAATTATTTTTTATAAGAACTCATTTTATGCAATGAAACAAGTGATCCCCGGGACATTTATTTAAAAAGAAATATTTTGGGGGTCTCTTTTGCAAAGAATCTGTTCAATTATTTTTTTGTAATAGAATTTCTGTTTCTTTCCACGTTATTATGTAACAGAAGCCAGAATTTCATTTTCTTTATTATTAAAAGCAAAAAAATGTTTTTTTTTTTTTCTTTTCTGAATGAACATATATATATTCCATATATTTTTGGCAGAGAAAATGATAAAAAATATATTTTAGCATCCCACTATATTATCTTCATATAAGAATGCTTGAACTCCTTATTTTTTTAATGAAAAATTGCAATTATTTAAAGATATGTTTGCAGGTTATTCTCATTAATCAATTATTAATAATAAATCAGACGAAAAGTTGTTTTTTTAGACAGTGACTTTATATGTTTTTTATATAAATGATTTTATATGACTTTAGATTAAACCTGTGTGACAGTCTCATTTCTATAAGAAATATTAGTTTTTTTGTGTGTCTGGCTTCCATCTAATTAACATTACAAAGAATTTTTTTAATGAATTTAATTAAACATTATAAGGTTTCATAATAAGTAATAGTAAGAGTAGCTTTCTGGGTAGTTTAGTTTAGTACATAATAAGTAATTAATATTAGTACAATTGCAATTATGTTTCTTAATGTGTCACCAGTTGTCAATTGAGAATTGAGACGAGTAGGTTGGTGATTTAAATATTTTGATCAATTTTTTTAAATTAGATCAATCAATTCTTCTCTACTAAATTAGATCAATCATGTCATTATCTTCTAAATTAGATCAATCAATTCTTCTCTACTAGGTGATTTATGAGGTCACATCTTAATTACACAAACAGGGTTGCTATAATCACCTCATATGCAACCAACAACTCAACACGGAGTCAACTTAGGTGTGCACTAGAAAGGGGAGATGAGGAGTGACCGGATCTGATTAGATTTTGTTTACTTGCTACAAAACATTAAATTTTGAAGAGGAGAGAAATAGAGGGGAAGGGACTCAATATACAAACTAGAGTAGGATTAAAATGTCCTATTGATTTTGTACCTCATCATGCTCCAACAACATTATCTCTATTATCAAAGTTTAAACAGTCAATCCGAACCACTCAATATGATCTTCATATAAAATGTGGTTGGATACAAAATTTTATATATTTTTTTGAAATTATTTTGGTATTTTTTAAGATAGATACAGAATCACTGTTTTTAGAATATTCTGGACCATTAAAAAATAGTGATTTTGTACCTCTTTACACAATTAGTAAAAAAATTCTAAAAATTCTAAAATTTGTTATCCAAACACATTTTAATATGAAGATTATGTTGAATAGTTCAGATCAATTATTTATTATATATATTTTTTATCCTAAAGGGAACATTTTAACTAACTATTTTGGGAAGAGAGGAACTATATATATAGGAAAGAAACAAAGAGACATTTGGCTTTCTGATATTGAGTTGTCAATTCATGCATATTTTGCTCTGATTTTTGGTTTGTACTTGACCAACTACAAAATCAAAATAGCAAAGCAATCCTCCGTGCAAATTGACAGCCAAGCCGGGTACTTTGTTCTGGCTTTTTCCCACAAAAGCTACTCCATTCAGGAAAGCACATATCACAGTATTGATTTGAAATGGAACTATATATTATGTCTGAGGGCTGTTTCTCAAACAAAAAATATAATAATTAAAATAAATAAAAATTGAAATTTTTATACTGTTTAAAATTTTGAAGCCGTTTAGTTACAAAAAATTGAAATCACAAGTTTTATTAGACTTGATAGTGGGCTTAAAGTAATGGAATTAGAATTGCAAATAAACTATTGGGCTTTTCTGCGTTGCTCTATTCATTAATTTCAATGAAAGGAATTACAATTGTTGGGCTTTATGGTATTGTATACTGATTAACTGAAAGGAGTTATATTGTATGGGCTTTATGGTAAATGCATACTAATTCTGGCCCAAAATTAATTTAATGAAGGAATTAGAATTGTATGGGCCTTTTGGTAATTGTATACTAATTCTGGCCCAAACATATTTCCATGAAAGGAATTAGAATTATATAGGCTTTTTGGTAATTGCATACTGATTCTGGCCCAAAAATATTTCAATGAAAGGAATTATAATTGTATACTTATTCTGGCCCATTATGCCCACTTACCATCGCTTTGCAGTTTGCACGCAAACTCCTTTTGTTTTCTTCATTGTAAAATTGTAATGAATGAAAATAATGCCTTCCATCTTTTCAATTTCTTATATAATTGTAATCTATCATGTTAATCATCTTATAAAATTCCTTGTAAACTTTCTTATATTGCGACGAATTTTTTTTATTAATAATAAAAAAGTGACCACAATAATTCAAAAATACTTTCATATTATAAGTAACAAAAAGTTATTTCATCTAGTGCAAAGGAAATTTAGGAGCAAGTAAATTTATATAATTGTATTTAAATTATATCTATCGTTTGGTGAATAAGGACTTCAAATATATCCTTCTTTAATTAAAACAATGAAAAGAGACGCACAATAAGCTTTACTAACCATTTTCTATTTCTATTTCTTTTCTTTTCTTAAGAAATAGAAAAGAAATGGAGCAATTAGTGGGCACATAGTACATACATTGTCACCGACCCGTTTCATTATACAAAATGAGCATACGCCACATAAAAACAGAGAGAGAAAGAGAGGGAGAGAGAATTGTCCAAGAAGGCAACATGTGGCTGAAATTAGTATGGTGTTAGTTGTAAGATGCGTAAGTGTGTGATAATCAGTATGAGTTGTAATTCTTTGCATTTGTCAACATTAGCATCCTCCATCCAGTTTTTCAAAAGAGAGAGAGAGAGAGAGAGAGAGAGAGATTGAGTCCCTAGGCAGCCTCTGCCAGGAATTTTTCAAAAAAAAAAAGAGAGAGAGATTGAGAGATTATTAACACAATTTGGACCATCTCTGCCTCCCACCCTTTTCGTATATACATCGACGACGGCGGAGACTCGTGTTGCTTGGTCGATCGCCTGTCCTGATTCCGGATGTGCCACATCCACGCGGTACTTTTACAGTTGTGAGGTCAATTCAAGCTATTTTTCCTGGTATTTTAATTTTTAGGATTCTTTTTTTTCTCTGTTTTTGTCAAAATCAAGTTTTGATTTTTGACCCTTCCTCTGGATCTCACTTCTCACCAGGTTTGTTTTAGCATGTTTTCTCATTTTTGTAGCACTGATTATTGCTTTGTCTCATAATATTATAAAATAACTGAGTATGTGGAATCTTCACTCAAAAGGGACAATTAATCACCCCAACAAATTCAAAATTACTAGTTTCATCTTTTGTATTTTATAATATTTGTAAGTATTTATATTTCAGTCTTTCTTATAAAATAGAATTATACTACAATAACTTATTCAACCCCCAATTCAATGTTTTTGTTCTCCTCCTGAGAGAAAGAGAAACAATTCATCTGCCTAAGGCAAAAGTGCTTCTTCAAAGTTTCACTTGGGAATAAACAACATCTAAGATGCTTCTCTCTTTTTGTTATTTATGGTTACAGAACAACCAAGAAGATCTCACTTTCCAATCAACAATTAGATCCTTGTCTTTTGCATCAGCATAGATCCAAGGATCAGATAACATTCACACTAAATCCATAGCGGTACGTCCAATAATATTTTTTTTTCTTTTTCCTAGTTTATACTAATAATGATTTTGGGATATGAATCATGTAGTAAAGAAACTTAGATCAACTGATCAAGAAAGATATATATGGTGCTTTCCAATGTTATCTACATACAAATAACTGTCTAGATGATAATTAAAGTGTATTTTGCCATATTAATTTTAAATCAAATGTGATTCGGTCACGCTATGTAGCTAGTATTTTGATTCACCTCACTTATGAAACAGGTTTCAATTCCATTATCAAGTCAAACATCGTGCAAAATAAGGTTTCTGATAGTATGTTGAATAAAGGGAAAGAAAAGGTCCAAGAAAGATTGTCGAAGAAAAGGTCTAAAGTCTGGAATAGTTTTACTGAGGAACAACAGCTTGATGGTAGTAAAAAGGCGAAATGTAACAATTGTGGAGAACTCCTAAGTGGCGATAGCAAGAATGGAACATCTCATCTTTGGCGACATCTCAAAAGTGTTGATTGTACTGAGCCCCCTAACAAGGATGCAAGAACTACTCTACTATCTTACTCTTTTGGAAACAGAGAGAACCAATTGGGATATGTCCAACAAACAAATACAGAAACTTCTGGATGCCAAGATAATAATTTGGGAGAGAACCATTTGGGATATGTCCAACAAATAAACACAGAACCTTCTAGAAACAGAGAGAACCAATTGGGATGTCTCCAGCAAACAACCACAGAAACTTCTGGATGCCAAGAGAATAATTTAGGAGAGAACCATTTGGGATATGTCGAACAAGTAAACACAGAACTTTCGGGATGCCAAGAGAATAATTTAGGGGAGAACCATTTGGGATATGTCCGACAAAAAAACACAGAACCTTCTGGAAACAAAGAGAACCAATTGGGATATCTCCAACAAACAGACACGGAACCTTTTGGATCCCAAGAGAATAATTTGGGAGAGAACCATTTGAGATATGTCGAACAAGTAAGCACAGTAACTTCTAGAAACAGAGAGAACCAATTGGAATACGATCCGCAAAAAAACCGAGAGCTTTTTGTGAAAATGGTAATCGATAATAAAAGCATGTTGGAACATGTGGAGAATCCTTTTCTGGAAGAGTTTGCAAGATTCCTTCAGCCATCGTATAGCCATGTAACTCGGAGGGATGTTGAGGAAGACTGCCTTTCCTTTTATAAACATGAGAAAGCCCAGTTGAAACAGATAATCACCAACCTAACTTCTAAAGTCAGCCTTAGTGTGGATTGGTGCTATAATCCAAAAGAAGACTGGTGTCATCTTTTATGTGTTGCAGCACATTTTATTGATAATGATTATAGATTGGTCAAAGGAATAATTGGGTTTGTGGAGTTGGATGGTCCTTTTCCTTATAATGATGCACAGGTAGAATTTGATGCTGAGAGAATCCTAAATGATTGGGGACTTGGTAAAAAAGCTTTTGCATGTACTGCAGAAAAATATTACTTTAAAAGGGCAGACAAGTCCAGTCGAACATTGGACGTGAAGTGCATTCTGAAGTGCTTTCGTTCAATAGCTGATATAATCTACCAAATAATTCGATCACATTATTATGGGATTAAAATAATAATGGAGGACCTGAATGAATCTCCAGAACAAATGCGCTACTTCAATCGAATTGCAGCGGAACAAAATCTTGCTCCTAAATTTGAATTTCTTTTTAAATCCATTGATGTTGATCTCAATATTTTAAATGATGCTTGTACCTATAAAAATGTTCTTTGTCCATTTGATAACAGGAACGTAGGATGGAGCAAAGTGGAGGAAGTTGTTCCCTTTCTAAATAAAATAAATGATGTGGTTGTGAAGCTCTCTTCCCTTGAATTTCCCACCTCAAATTTACTTCTAAAATTTGTTTTCGAAATCAGTGATGTCCTCCTATCAGAGGTCTCTCCTGCTTTATCTGGTCATACGAAAGATGCTATAGATTCCTTAGATAATTATTTGGCTAGTTGCGATAAAATAGTGCTGATTGCTTCCTTGTTAGATCCTCGATTTAAATTCAGATTATTGAAACGCTGCATTGAAAAAATTAAAGCCGATGAAGAAGATTATTGTAAATTCTTCTGTAGTTTGTATGATGAATATCAAAGTGAAAGCACAGTGATATACGGATTTGACCGTTTATCTCAAATACCAGAGCTGAATAAGTATTTTGAAAGAAGTTTGGTGGAAGAGGGAGATGCGAATTTTGATGTGTTGGGTTGGTGGAAGGATAGTGAATTAGAATACCCGATTCTTTCTAGGATGGCACGTGATATTCTTGCTATTCCAATTTCTTCCATGCTTACTTCAGGCACAGAACCTGTGGATGAAATTATGGATGAGATATTTTATTCTACAGTTGATACAGGGATGTCCAAGGTCTTGGTTTGCTGCAACAATTGGTTGAGATCTGGTCATAATGCTGGTATGCATCCATATACACACCCTTTTTATATAGATGTTGATATAATGTTTACTCAATTTACTTGTGATTATTTGTCTACAAAATTTTCAGACCCAAATTGTAGTTTCAATTAATAATTTCTTTATAGTACTGAGTACTTGTTTGTTTGACACCTGCTATATAGCCTATAAAGTTTACTGCATCTTATTTTGGCTCATGCATTTTCTCCTTTCCTTCATAAATAGTTGATAAAATGAGATATCCCTCCGTAATCCAATTTTCTTTTAGATAGTTCCTTTTAGACAGTTGATAAATAGCACTCTGTTTTTCCTAGAACTTAAAATTTTGAGCTTGTTTACCCATTACAGAAATCCTGAGTTTTGTTGTTGAATTGTTCAAACTTCAAGTAGTTCGGTCAAAGTTAATTTCCATATTCCGATATTTAAAAAAATTCATTCACTACGGCTTCATATACAGAGTAATATGCCTTTACAGTTCTGTTGTCCGAAAATTATTGTTTTCTATTGCACTTTTACTTTGCCAGCACAAAGAGTTTCTAATTTGAATTAATAGTCCGCACAGATAATAAGCCGAAATTTTTATTTATAGCATAAAAAAATAAACCAAATCACCTCGGTTCTAGGGAAATTTGAAAACTACTCAGGCCGCAGGGGCATTGTGCAGCCCCAAAAATAAGGGTCCACACAATGTCGATGTGGCCCCAGTCAGGGATCCGCACAATGCCCATGCGGCCCAACTTTTTCCTTTTTTTTGTCTAACGAAAAATTCTGAGATGTCTCAACTTTTGCGAGACCATCGTGTACGATGCCTATTTGGATATAGCGCAGAGGCTAGTATTATATGTGCCTCGAGATTTGTGCACAACGTATTTTAACGGTTTTGATTTCTCAAACTTTGAGATATCTCAAAGGATGCGAATTCCAAGAATAAGGATATTGGATTGTAATAATTGTGCCGAACCCCAGCTATGAAAAAAGACATTGGGTTCTCAAACTTTGACCTAAATCTCGCAAAAGTTGAGACATCTGAGAATTTTTCTTTAGACAAAAAAAAAAAGTTGGGGCCACAAGAGCATTGTGCGGACCCCTGACTGGGGCCGCAATGGCATTGTGCGGACCCCAGTCTTTGGGGCCGCACAATGTCCCTGCGGCCTGGTAAGTTTCGAATTCTGACCAAACCGGGGTAATTTGGTTTATTTTTTTTATGCTATAAATAAAAATTTCGGGATAATAAGAGATGAAAATTATAAATGATTCAAAATTTCAAATTCATCAATGTTTAGAGGTTTTATATAAAATATAATAAAAAACAATGAATACATTTCATTATCATTCTTATGCTTTTCCCTGGAAGATAACATAGAATAAACAGGGTTATTTTTAGATAACTTGAAATAAACAGAATTTAACACTAATATATATTTTTTATATTATTTGTGATGTGAAGCAGGTAAGTATGTGGTTGCCAAAGAAAACATCACAGAGAAGAGGCATCTTGAGCAAGTTTTCCCTAAACACTCAAATAATAATAACAGTGGTGTATATGATGAGATAAAATGCCAAGAGTTGCTTGCTAAGCTGGTAATGTCAAGCGAACTTCCATTCCATTTTGTGAAGAGTACTTGGTTCATTGAATGGGCAAAAAACCTTCAGCCTATGTACACTCCGGGTAATCTGGCTTCTTTTAAGACAAAGTGCCTAGGTTTCTATCAAATAGAGAGACGAAGGTTTAAAGATCT
Source organism: Carex myosuroides (assembly GCA_028015225.1). NCBI lineage: Eukaryota > Viridiplantae > Streptophyta > Magnoliopsida > Poales > Cyperaceae > Carex > Carex myosuroides. The sequence continues at coordinate 5,350,290 of CM051483.1, forward strand.
CCAATATTCATATGAGAACAGGTTTGCTAATTCCACACCAGAAAGATATTGCTTTAGTGTCCACGAAGAAGAAGGAGCCATCACGGGGTATATATGTGTTACGGCACACTTTATTGATAATTCATTTAATTTGGTCAGAAGAATAATTGCTATGGAAAGAATGAACAGTTTTTATATAACAGAAAAAGTACAGAGATGGGATCTTCCTAAAGAGGTACTTGCATTTACAATTAATAATCGGTCTCTCAAGGAAATTTTAGATGGGTTGACTTGGGGTGTTGGGGCAATCAAATTGCATTGCATTGTTCAGGGGTTGTTCAATAAACTAGTGATATGTTTATGGAATGAACTGAATGAAGTATTTGGATCTATCAGGAAGATGATCAAATTCTTGGTTGAAGCTCCTAACGGGATGGATACTATTAATCAACTTGCTATTAAACTTAAAATTAATTCCCCAAAATTATATCTTCAACTTGATGATAAGAGAAGGTGGGACACAACATTGAACATGTTATCTGATGCACTTGCATACAAAGTTGTTTTTGAAGCATATAAAGGTTATGATGAGAGCTTCCCTTTATGTGAAAATTGGTATGAAGTGGAAAGTGCTGTCAAACTTCTGAAACCAATTTATGAAGCAGTTACCATTCTCTCTTCCTCTCAATATCCCACATCGAACTTGGTTTTGAAAATTGTTTTTGAAATCCATGATGTGCTATCACATGTTGCTCTCGAAAGAAATAATGATTATAATAAAGGACAATATTTAGATCGCTTGATGATAACTCCAGCTAGTTATTTGAATGATTGCAATAATATATTGCTGGTTGCCTCTCTATTGGATCCCCGATTCAAGTCTACCTACTTGGAACGTTGCTATACAGAACACATCTCTGACAGAGAGGAAATTAAAAAATGTATTGGGGACCTGTGCATTATGTTTGAAATTGAACATGATAAGGGATTGTTAGAACTTGATAGATACTTAGAAGAAGACCATATAGAGGTCAGAGATGGTGATTTTGATGTTTTAAGATGGTGGAAGAATAACCAATATAATTATCCCATTCTTTCAAGGATAGCACGTCATATTTTTGCTATCCCTGTTTCTTCAGTACCCCTCGAGTTAGCTTTTTCTACTACATTTTATTCTGCTAGGTTCAGAAAACTTGAGAATCAATTGGGTCCAAGCCTATTGGAAGCTTCGGTGTGCTCCAATAATTGGCTGTCAACTGCAAGCAATAATGGTAAGCAGCATACAACTTGTATACTGTTAATTTTTGGTGAACTTTATTGATAAAATTACCAGCACAATTTCTTTCAACAGAAGGAAAAAATTCTAGCATTTAGCAAGATTTACAATCATTCAGTTACTTTGAATGTGCAGAGCATTACTTTCTACTTGTCATTTTCTAAAAGAAGGTTCTTTGGGATAACTATTTTCATCTTTATTTAAATAAAGATTTGTTCCAACCCAAGTACAGAGCATTTTCGAATTTTCCATTTTCTTTAGTCTGGGTCAGTGACTACATAACAATAATGGACCTTTGGAAAAAAATGGTCTATAGATGGGTTCTTATAATGGAAATATGACTCCTGTAGTTTCCATGCTTGACCCTGATTAGTTGATTATTTAACAAAGTTTTTATTAATGCAATATATATTTATCCAGTTTAGTTGATTACTGTTCTTTTTATTCGATGATTTAAAACAAGGGAAATGTGTGCAAAAGGAGACAGCAATTGACTTGGTAGAGAAGCACATTCCACCATCATACAAATGTCCATTACGAGCATGTGACTTCTGGTCCATAAGTTTTCTTCAGCATGCTTTGTGGCGAAGGATGTCAGAAGAGATAGTAGCCATAGGTGATGCCAAATTGACTGTTAAGAACATGCAATGTCTCATCAAGCCAAATGACGAGGATGAAATTGACAGATGGATTCCTGATGATGTACGTTTGCATTATGTACAATGTTTATCCACTCTGCTCCCTGTTTTCCATTTTCCTCGAGTTATCTTATGCTTTCACATTTACCAATTCTAGTCCAGTTGAAAAAAATTGTATCCTTCATATTTAAGCTTAAATTCAATCATGGATAGTTGTATAGTTAAATGACTAATTGGCATACATACCAATTAGTTGCAATAGGCCCTCCTAAGCACAATATTTGCAATATTAGATTATTCACTCTCTCAAGTTTCAATCATCAGATTTGACTTTAACTACGATTGGATGCATTTCGCAGGTTATCAACTGCTATATTAGTATCATGAACAGTAAAAGAAGTACATCAGCTAAAATCCTGAAACTTACCACCTTCGATAGCCAGAAATTGCAGTCATTGGATGAAAGAGATAAACTTCGTGAACGCAATTTGTGTAACATCATTCAGAAGGGCAACAGTTTCCTTCAAAATGAACTGGTAATTTTTATTACTATATGACATATAAATTACAACTTATAATTCTTACTAGTTGGAAGAACTAACAATTATAATTTGTAGGTGTTCTTGCCAATCCACGAACATAACCATTGGTTTATTGGGGCTTTAAATGCTTCAAAGAAGGAATTTCAGATATTGAATTCCTTGAACTCAGGGGGCGATACTTACAAAGAAACAATTCAAAAGCTGGTATATCTTTTCTCAAATAAGTATTGCTATTATACCATGCATGTAATGTTTATCATATTTGCATTTGCCATTCAGAGATTAGGAATTCAAGTGTGTATTGATGCCGCACTTGATTCCCAAGGTACTCTACAAGCATGGCGACCAGAGATCAACGTACTTAATTGGCCTATATCTGTTATTTCAAATTTACCACAACAAAGAGACGGGTATGATATATATTACATCATTATTCATTTGATTTCTGTAGAAATTATTTCATTTCATTGAGTAACCCAATTGGTGTTTTAGATGTTCTTGTGGTCTATTTGCACTCAAGTACATGGAATTATGGGATGGATCAAAGCTTGCTACTGAATTCACACAGGTGTGCTATTATTCTTTATAATGGTTTATCTTGCAATTCTCGTAGAAAATAAACTAATTGTACAATGTACTTATATATGATGTATTTAACTTGGCAGGATGACATTGACTTGTTTAGGAAACAGCTTGTTGGTGAGCTAATCTTTTCAGAGCTCAATGAGATGAAGAATATTCAAAATAAAATTAAGAAAAAAGAAATATTTACAGAAGAATTAGACGAATCAGAAGAATTAGATGAATCAGAAGAATTAGACGAATTAGATGAATCAGAAGAATTAGACGAATCAGAAGAATTAGATGAATCAGAAGAATTAGACGAATTAGATGAATCAGAAGAATTAGACGAATCAGAAGAATTAGATGAATCACACGAAATTATGTTTCCATTACTTTAAGCCCACCGATTCAAGTCTCAAGTCTCAATTTTGTGTTAATAGAGGTGCATTTTTCTTTTATATATTTCCGGATTGTGTTAAAATAAAATCAATTCCAGTCTCAGTTTGAGTTTGAGTCCCGATTAGAGGATTTAAGAAAACATTAATTCTATTTCCAAAATTAGGAATTTGTAATTCTCCAAAAAAAAAAATATAAACCAAAAGTCAGAGCAAAATATGCAGGAATTTACATTTCAATATCAAAAGCCAAATGTTTATTTTCTTTTTTTGTTTCTTGCTTTCTTTCTCTGTCCTGGGTAAAAGGGTGACAATTATGAAGTCGCTATATATGTTCAGGGATGTTGATTAGTTCGGTTCAGTTAAAAATTTATTCAGTTTTCAAAAATTATCAAACTGAGTGAAGTAAACTTATCAATCGAATTAAAACCAAACCGAACTAAATCAGTTTGTTCGGTTGAATCGAAATAAGGAGATTAATCATAAAATATTAAAAATAAATACTTTTATTTATTTTTTGAATTTTTTAAGATGGATTTAAAAATTTTGTTTGGTTCAGTTTGACTAGTTTTAAACCGACCAAGCAATATACATTATGTTATATTTTTTTAATTTTTTATATGTTTTGTTCGCTCAGGGCACGAGTTTAAAATTTTCGACCGGTTCAATCTAATTGGTTTATAAAATTTCTAAACTGAACTGAACAATTAAGCCGATTTTAAAAATGAAACGAACCAATCCATTTAACTGAAAAAAACGAACCATTTAATCTGAACTCTCTTGATTATATTAAAAATCGATTAAACCGGACCTGATAAACACCCATGACTGTTCACCTTTCTTCAATACCTTGGCTTTCTTCCCAAATTAATATAGTTCCTTAAAATGTCCCATTTTGAAATAAAAAAATAAACTCATTATTTTTTGGCTAATTTTATAAATATCATTAAAAAAAGTTAAAATTTAAACCTATAATATTAAATCTGTAAATTGTGGGACCCATGACACAGTTAAAAAAAAAAGGGAAATGGAAGTAGCCATTATGGACTAAGAGAAAGAATTATTTTTATTTGTTGATTATTATAAACCAAAAATAAACATTATTTTTATTTTCCTCAAAGAAAAAATAGAAAAAAAAGAAAGGCAATAAGAAAACTAAAACAAAAAATATAATAAGAATTGAATGGTGAGTGAGAAAAAAGGAAATTAAGGAGGGGGAATTGGAGATCTCCAATTCGTTTGAAATGAAGAAAAAGGGAAGAAGGGAGGTATAAAGAAGTTTAATTGTGGGACCCATGACCCAGGACGCAGTCCCCCACGTTTGTTGTTTATTTCGAATATTTCATCTCTTCGCCGTTTGAAATGAAGAAAAAGGGAATAAATATCGCAGCTCATTAGTACCGGATTCACACAACAAAAACACCCGCTGAGCAATTCAACAAAAATTTCATCTCTTCGCCGTGCATGCAGGATCAACTATCCTCTCCATTCACTTTACGGTTTGAGATTTACTCTCAACTGCTTTAAGATTTGAGCTAGCGCAGGGGAGTATTACTGGACTTTGAGATTCGTGCAAAGTTAAAAAGAATGGTCCGGATCCACTAATTCTAAAAGATTCCCTTCACACAAACCAAAGATTTGGTTCGCGTAGTCCTAGCGCACCCAAGTGAATGGAACCGGCGCTCTATCTCTCGCTCTCTCTCATTTAACCTGACTCGTGGACCTCCACCTCCCTATCTCTATGACTCACGGGCCCCGTTCGCCAATGAGTTTCACACTTTCACTCTTCTCCGAATCAGCTTCATCTCTCTTATTTTCTCTCTGCCCGATAGGTCCCACATGCCAGAACTTTCTTCAAACTTACAGATCTTGTCGCCCAAGAAGAAGAGAATGAGGGTAATATAGTGATGTTGTTCGACTGATACAGGGCTGCCAGAGTTAAGAAAGGTACTGATCAGTGTTGTGAAAACCGGCCGTTTAGGCCGATTAATCGGCCGATTAGTCATTGATGGCAATCAAACCTACACGGATTTTCCCGACTAATCGGCCTATTATTTCCAATTATTACCGATTATTCTAGATTATTCCCGATTAATCACTTGACAGTACCCTGTCCGTCCAATGAGCGCATACCGTTATTTACAACACTCGTACTGATAATATCCTTAGCTTTTACTAAGTCAAACATCAGAAAAGAGGCACATAAATCTAAATTGACTCTACAGGGATATGAAATGACATGCCGGTACGGCTTAGAATGTTATAATTGGTTAATTGTCTTTAAGAAAACATATAAATTAGTTCGAACACGCAAATGTGACATGTTTTAATGCCTGGCATGATGTTCAACACTGGAACAAAGTTGGAAATAAGTTGGAACACATTAAGCCTTGAGATGGGCAGGCAGGGTAAAATATCAGACGAACAGCCTCCTCTAACGATGGATTCCCCTGGCCTTGTGCCTAGGGATGTGATACCGGTACCAAAAGACTGGTACCAGTTCAGTATAATAATCTGATGACACATGATTACTGTACTGGTACCATTCTTCCCTTTGCAAATCCAATCTTTAAAAATGATACTTTAAACATCAATCCAATACCAATAAACAAATCCAATAAAGAAAGTTAACAGGAATGATTAAAATATTTTAGCATGAGAGAAATTTCATTAAAAACTTCTCCATCAGATGAGAATCTAATAAGAACAAACCCGATAGGACAATATGACGTGTAACGATTGAAACAATTAATCTAACACGAATCTTGACAACGTTTGAAGCTCTGAAAGAAGGGTTTAATAAGAGTTTTATTCAAAAGATGAGTTGAATAAAAATGAATACTTATAAGGATTTGCATGCATATTGTCAACTGTTGATGTCATTCTCCTTTTCTTCCATATTTCTTTAATCCTATCTCATATAATCTTTCATGTTTAACTTAGTACTGTGGTAATGTTTTGGTAATAAAACATGGTTTAAGGGGCTTTATTGTTAAATAAAATGTTTTCTGTTTTGATAATGCTGTTAATTTCTTATTGATCTGATTGCACAAGTACCAATGTTCATATTCTATCACTTATAAGGATCTTTTGGTAATCTTTGCATGCTTTTCTGGTTAGTCATTTTCTTCTTTTCTTTTAGGCATTTCATGATTTCTCTTTTCATATCTCTTCTCTGTTTTATCATATATGAATGCATGTCTTCCTTTTAAGAAACCAGTCACCAGTGAACAAGTGGTTAAGATTTAGGTCTGTACCAGTTCACAGTGTCTTGAACTTAATTTTTCCAGTTTTCACAATTTACACTGAATTATAAAAGAAATTTGTAATGCCATTCCTTTATTTCACCTTTTAATGAGACAGTAGTGTTAAAAGATCAAGCACTGATAAGAATGAAGAACATTTCCATTGTGCATAATGGGATAATTCATTGAGAGGAAAGAATACTTTGAAATCAGAGAGTTGGTTCTAAAGAACAAGTACCAGTTTAACATAAAACACTATAATACTGTGTCGTAATACAAGTTCTATAGGATAAAAATATGCATTATATTTGGCCAGGATACAACCGAACGCGAGACCTCAAGGTGCAAGCTGAGAAGAGGGTAGGAAGCATTGCAATCGAGGAGCGCACGCTTTGCCTTGAAAACAAAGTATTTATATTGAGCGCAAGGGAAGGAGAGGACTCTGTTGGAGCGTTCGGCATGGCAGCCGCGTGGAGAAACAGCGAGAGGGTTTAAGAATCTGTATTTTGGGTCAAAAGCCATCCCAGCAATTAGATTCAGGGGAACATGGTCCAAAAGCCCACTAAGACAAAATGTGAGCGGACTTCAGTGCTAAAGTATTACAGGAGAATTAAGTTCGGATCCATATTAAATGTGAATTCAATTTGTGTGCCAATTTGGAGTATCGGAATAAAGTAAATATAAATTATCTTTTTAGGGATTTAAGAGCATCTTCATTCCTGAAATTTTATGAATTTCTAATCTGATGAGGCGGTTTCTATTATAATTTTACAGATGTATTCCAGTTTTTTATTTAAAAATTATTGGGCAAAACGTCATGCTAGCTAAACGATTATTCGATTAAATTTCTAAAAAGTGGTTAACAGTTATTTAAAAATTCATTTCAATTACTGGCATTGGAAATGCTCTAAATGGATTGGATATTATACCTATGTATTTGAATTTATATTCAAATGTTTGTGGAAAGGATGTAGGTATACAATTTGTAATTTGAGACAATTACAAATAATTTTCTTTTAATATCCGGAGATTCCTATTTATATCGGAACTCTAAAAGTGTTTATATCCAGTATACAAAGTATTGATCAATTTTTCTTTATATATAATCATAAAAGTTCAAATTAAAAACTTTATTGAATGAGTAAAAAAATTACTTCCAAAGTTTTTTTATTCTAGTAACGAGAGATATAAAAATCTATGTATGAAATATAAATATTTTTTACAAAAGTATAAAGCATCTAAAATTTAAGTAAATATTCGGATAAAATTTGCAACTATTTATCACTCCTTTATTTTTATTTCTTCAAAAGATGCCAAAAAGAATCTCGGAGGGATAAAAATTGTAAACTAGAGGGATAAAGTCAAACGATGTCTATATCCTTTCACAAAGTTGAATTCTTAATTAATTTACATCTCCAGCTCATTAATTCCAATAATTTAAAAGCCAATCTGGATCATTGACATCTTCACTCAAGCCGAGATCTGTTAAAGTAAATTAATTTTTGAATTTGTCCAAAATGGATAAGATAAGGAAACATAATTAACTTGATTAAAATTTACAGATCAATTTAATAAAAAAAATAGTTTCAAAATTCTTTACTAATTTGTAACCCCTCCTGTTCACTTCAAACTTCAATTTTTATTACTTAAAAGGATCTGAATTTTTACAATGTATATTTCTTTTTTTAACGTTGAAATAAAATATGAAATTTATATTTTTAAAATTTTATAATTTATTCAAGTTTTAAAATGTCTGATGTCAAATTTTATTGCTTTGAATTATGAAAATAACATTATTCTTTAAATTTAGTTTTATGGAAATAGATAATTAAAAATATTTAAAAAATTATAAAAAAGAAGTACAACTATGACTTTAAATTTTGTTAAAATAGTTAAATACTCCTGAAAACCCCAAAAATAATTATGACTTTGTTTTTTTTCCTCAAAAAAGAGGACATTTTAAATAACTATTTCAATTTGGTAAGAGGTCAGTACATAATGACTTTCTTGTGGCCTTTTTTTCGGGACTGAGAAGGAAAAAAAGAAACATTGGGCTTTTAATATTGAGATGTCAATTCATGCATGTTTTGCTCTGCCAAGCCATGAGCTTTGTTCTAGCTTAATTTTTCCCACAAATCAATTGTCAACACAATTTGGACGGTCTCTGCCTCTCTCCCTTGTCGGAAGTAAGATATAGTAATCTGGCTCAGTGTTGTAAATAACGGTATTCGGTCATCGGACGGATAGAGTACCGATTAAGTGATCAATCGGTATGCGGCCGACTAATCGGAATTATGCGGACAATTTAACGTTTTTATTAAATTTATGTATATATATCATAATTTATTAAAAATAATTTAGTTAACTCATTAAACTTATCAAATAAACTTAATTTAACTTAGTTTTATTATTATAACATGATACTACGCTTATTTATTCTTAACACATAAGCATTTTACATGTTAAGTAACACATTTATTAATGAAAAAATAAAATTGAGAATTAAGCATTTTCAAATACTAATAACATATTATTTGAAAGAAATTAAACATTCCAACACAAAATCATTAAAATTAGTTTATGATAACAACTTAATTACATAAATGAACACGTCGTACTAATTGAAAAAATTACATCAGTAAGTAAGAAAAATATATGGCATATAAATAATAGAAGAATTAATCAATTTCAAAGTAAGTAAGAAGAAAAAATATATATAAAAAATATTGAATGTATATACAAGCATAAATAAAACTACAATATAAGATTTATAAATCTTATTATCACACACTATCACAGAAAAAAAAATGTGAAAATAAATATTCACTGGAATAAAAGGGAATAAACGGGAATAAACGGGAATAAAACGGGAATAAACCGGAATAAACCGGAATAAACCGGAATAAACCGGAATAACCGGGAATAAACGGCCGATTAATTGGAAAAAACCGCTGATTAATTGGAAAAATAGCCGATTAATCGTTTTCATCCGCTAACATGCCTCCGTTAAGAGTGTTCGTGACGGTTAGGCCGCCGTTTCCGATTAATCGGCCGTTTAATCAGCCGACTAGACCGTTTTTTACAACACTGATCTGGCTACGCTGCTTATTAAAAAACAGATAGATTCCTCTGCCAACCTTTTTTTTTTTTAAAAACAAAAAGAGAGGGAGAGAGATAGTTCCTTGGGTACCCACTAGGCCAATGTTACGAACTATCAATCGAACACAACACTCCCAAGAACTCCCTCCCGCCCAGATTTTATTTAATAGAAAAAGTTTTACAAAGTTTTTTTTTCTCTCTTATGACATTCATACTTCTTTCTCTCTACTTATTATTTTCTGTACATCTATATTTAGAAAGCAAATACTACAATTCATTACAATTCTTTATCTGGCCTAATACAGCTCCTAATATTCAGATTTGAATCAATTCTGATTGATATTGATTGCCTTCCATTCTTCCTTCTTTCCTTCTATGTTGGTACTCGGTTTGCACCATATACCTTCCCAATCTGTGCCAGCCTTCTACAGGTGCGTGCCAGCTTGTCCATTCAACACTCCCCCTCAAGTTGGTGCGTAGATATCTGTCATTCCTAGCCTTTCAATTGAGTCATTGAATATTTTTTGTGACACAGGTTTTGTTAATACATCAGCAAGTTGTTGGTTTGACCGTACAAAGGGTATCGATATAATTTTAGCATCTAGCTTCTCCTTGATAAAGTGCCTATCAACTTCTACATGTTTTGTTCTGTCATGTTGCACCGGATTATGGGCTATGTCTATGGCAGCTTTATTATCACATAGTAACTTCATTTCAGATTGTGGTCCGAAACCCAATTCAGTTAGAAATTTCTTTAGCCATAATAGTTCACAGATTGCTTTTACCATTCCTCTATATTCAGATTCAGCACTAGAGAGAGAGACAACATTTTGTTTTTTACTTTTCCATGTTACTAAGTTTCCTCCCACAAAGGTAAAGTAGCCTGCAGTTGACTTTCGATCCATTACACACCCTGCCCAATCTGCATCACTATACGCCATTACGTGTAAATGAGAATTTTTTCTGAATACAATACCTCTTCCTGCCGTACCCTTCAAATATCTAATAATTCTCATCACTGCTTCCAAATGTTCCTCTTTCGGAGAATGCATAAATTGGCTAATGATACTTACGGCATAAGCAATATCAGGTCTCGTGTGAGAAAGGTAAATAAGTTTTCCAACTAATCTTTGGTATCTCTTTACATTGGTAGGAGTGTGGTCAGAGTAAGCATCTAGTTTCAGATTCGGAACTGTTGGAGTGTCTACAGGTTTGCATTCTAACATTCCTACTTCGGTCAGGAGGTCCAATATATATTTCCTTTGGGATAAATAGATACCTTCCTTATTTCGGGATACTTCTATTCCTAAGAAATATTTCAAACCACTCAGATTTTTCATCTCAAATTCCTTGGACAATTTTCCCTCTAAGTTTTGTATTTCGAGTTTGTCATTACCTGTTATAATCATGTCATCGACATAGATTATTAAGACAGCAATTTTACCTTGATTCTTCTTAAAAAACATGGTGTGATCCGACTCGCTTTGTGTATAACCATACCCTTTCATAGCTCTACAAAAACGTCCAAACCACGCCCTGGGTGATTGTTTCAGACCATAGAGCGCTTTTTTCAATCTGCAAACCTTATTTGTATCGGTTGGTGTTTGGTAGCCAGGAGGTATCTCCATATATATCTCTTCTTCTAATTCTCCATGTAAAAAGGCGTTCTTTACGTCGTGCAATGGCCAATCTAGATTAGCTGCAAGGGATAAAATAATTCTAACAGAATTCAATTTAGCAACTGGTGAGAAGGTTTCTTGATAATCGATCCCATAAGTCTGAGTATAACCTTTTGCTACTAATCTCGCTTTGTACCTTTCAATTCTCCCTTTCGCATCATACTTCACTGTATATACCCATTTACATCCTACCGTTTTCTTACCAGCAGGTAAAGCAGTTATTTCCCAAGTGTCATTTTTAATTAAAGCCTCCATTTCAATATTCATTGCATTAACCTATCTCTGGTCTTTTTCAGCTTCTTCTAATTTTTCTGGTACAACTACTGATGATATTTGGTTTACAAAACCTTTTAGTGGTTCAGTCAAATGACTTGTAGTGGTATATTTTGCTATTGGGCATCCTTCTTTACTCGTACCATCCTCTGGAACATACCTTTTCGGAGGTTGTCCCCTATTACTCCTTGGTGGTAATTTAAATCTTGTTTCGAGAGAACTTACCTCAGGATTATTCCCAAGAGATTCGGGCATGTGTGGTACCTCCTCGGATTGTATTACCTCTTCATTAGTATCACAATTTCCAAGAGTTTCTGTCGGTTCTGAGTTAGCAGAATTCGGTTCTGAGCTTGAAGCAGAGTTCGGTTCTGAGCTTGAATCAGAATTCGGTTCTGGTCTGGAAGCAGGGTTCGGTTCTGGTCTGGAAGCAGGGTTCGGGTGTATAGAATTTGGGTGTATTTCCATCTGGTGCGGATCACCTTCTGATCTCAGGTTCGGGTCTGATCTGCAGTTCGGGTTCTGGTTTGGATTCAAAATTTGGTGGTGTCCATAACTATCAAGGTGTGTGTATGTTGGGTCTGTTAAGAAATTAAAATCCAATTCCTTATGCATACTACTCTCCCCCTGAATTGGAGTTTTAAGTGCTTTATAAAAATACTCATGTTCCAAGAAAATCACATCCATTGAGATATGTAATTTTTGTGTAGCAGGACAATAGCATTTGTAACCCTTTTTATTTGTTCCAAACCCTAAAAACACACATTTTTCTGCCCGGGATTCTAATTTGGAGCGAAATTTTTTTTTGAATGTGAACAAACACTGTGCATCCGAAAATTTTTGGGGTTAGGTTGAGTGCAGAAGGAAGTGTACATTTTTCAGAGAAAACTTGTAAAGGTGTTTTGAACTCGTTTACCCGAGTTGGAGTCCGATTCATTAGATAAACAGCAAATGACATAGCATGATCCCAAAAATTACTAGGCATACTGCTTTCAATTAGGAGAGCCCGGGTGATTTCGAGAATATGCCTATTTTTTCGTTCGGCAACTCCGTTTTGTTGAGGTGTCCCTACACATGATGTTTCATGCACTATTCCTTCGGTTTGAAACATTGTTTGCAAGTCACAATTCACATACTCAGTTCCGTTGTCACTTCGTATGATTTTAATGGTTTTTTCAAATTGTGTTTTGACCATGGTTATAAATTCTTTAAACACCCTTTTAACCTCATCTTTGGTTTTTAATAGATACATCCATGTCATTCTGGAGCAATCATCGGTAAAAATTAAATACCATCTAAAACCAGATTTAGAAACCATTGGAGATGGTCCCCACACATCGGTATGTATTAAATCAAAAGGAACAGATTTTTTATTGTCATTTGCTAAATAAGTTGATCTATGGCTTTTCGCCTTAATACATGTTTCACACACAAGGTTTTCATGGTTACAACCAGTAAAGAATTGGGGAAAGAATTTTTTCATATACCCAAAGGATGGATGTCCCAATCTTCTATGCCATAACCAAATTCTCTTTTCCATTTCTGTAGAATCGACACTTATTAGAGAGTTTCCAGTCTTCTCGTTATCCAGGTAATACAATCCTCTCCCCTTTTAGTACCACGGCCCAAAATCTTCTTGGTGTGAATATCCTGGAATATGCAATAATCAGGAAAGATAAGCATCACACAATTTAGATCTTTAGTTAACTTTCCAATGGAGATGAGTTTTGTTGACAGAGAAGGAACAACCAAAGTATTGTAAAGGGTCAAAGTTGGGGACAGTACTACATCTCCAGCCCCACTAACCGGGTAGCAAATACCATTTGCATTAAATATGCCATTTTTTTCCGGGTGTTTAGTGTTTATAAAATCTGTTTCAGAATTTGTCATATGGTCTGTAGCCCCCGAGTCTAATACCCATTCTTCTTCTTTTGAAAGATTATATACAACATTACAATTACCTGTGTCGGCTAAGTGACCTGCTATACCTGTGGTTGGACAGTATGAGTTGCTACCTCCTGCTGCATGAAGCCCTTTGGCTTGAAGGCCTGCTGGTTCGGATGAGCTGCTGTGAGTTCGGCCACCAGCTGCCCCTTGGTTGTTTGCATCGGACCACTGGATTGGTTGGGCTTTTGAAGTCGGGTTCCCAGCCATCATGCCACTGTTTGCCGACTGATGTGACCCCCCATCAGCTTGTGCCACGGCTGCTCGACCTCTTCCTGACCCGATGTGTTTTCCTTTGCGTTTATCCTTGTACCAATCAGGATATCCCACAAGCTGAAAACACTGATCTTTGGTGTGTCTTGTTTGGCCACAGTAAGTGCATTTCAAACCCAATTTATCCACATAAGATGAGGATTTATTCGAGTTGTAATTTGTCTCAAAGTTTCTCTGCCCTCTGGATATCATTGCTGCTGAAATTTGAACTTCCCCTTCATATCCCTTTTTCATGATCTCTTGCCTAGTAGCTTCCTTTCTCACCCTAGCGAAAGCTTGCTCAAGAGATGGAAATGGGGTCATTTGTAACACATTTGCACGCTCATTATCGAGTTTATCATCGAGACCATCCAGAAAAGAATAAACTCGGGATTCTTGAGTAAATTTATCAAATTTTTCAATGTCTATGGCACAAACCAATGGGTTAGGACGACGGAAATCAATTTCCAACCATATGTCCTGTAATTCGTTGTAATACTCTTCCACAGGTCTACCCTCTTGTTTAATTTTATTTACCCTTTTATTTAACTCAAATACCTGAGTAGCATCGCTCCCATCATAGAAGGTGGTGGCTATTGCGTCCCATACCTCTTTGGCAGTTGGATATCGAAGAAATTTGCCGTAGAGGTTGGTATCGAGGGAGTTGCATATCCATCCTTTCACCACTGTATCTTCGACATCCCACCGTTTGAATGATGGGTCATCAACTGCCGGAGGAGATTCGGTGATGTGCTTAAGTTTTTCACGAGCTTTAATATACATCCTTACGGCTTGTGACCATAGAGAGTAGTTTTTTCCATCGAGTTTAATGGGAACGATATTAGGGTGTAAAGTAGCCTCAGAGGAGTTAGGTAGCGGTGGTGGTGTAAGTGTTCGAGGAGATTGCTGCATAGCCATCATTTGGTTTTGTTGTAGAGTAAGGTGGGTTAATTTTTCAATTAAGGTTGCGGTTTCAGAGGGGTTTTCAGGAGTACCCGACATGATAAATCTGCAACCTTCTTGGTGCAGTATAATGCCGAGATGGATTTTCTTCTCTTCACTCGATAACCCAAGGTTAAACCTGGAGCTCTGATACCATGTTACGAACTATCAATCGAACACAACACTCCCAAGAACTCCCTCCCGCCCAGATTTTATTTAATAGAAAAAGTTTTACAGAGTTTTTTTTCTCTCTTATGACATTCATACATCTTTCTCTCTACTTATTATTTCTGTACATCTATATTTAGAAAGCAAATATTACAATTCATTACAATTCTTTATCTGGCCTAATACAGCTCCTAATATTCAGATTTGAATCAATTCTGATTGATATTGATTGCCTTCCATTCTTCCTTCTTTCCTTCTATGTTGGTACTCGGTTTGCACCATATACCTTCCCAATCTGTGCCAGCCTTCTACAGGTGCGTGCCAGCTTATCCATTCAACAGCCAACTACCAAGTTTTTTAAAGAGAGAGAGAGAGAGAGAGATAGAGATAGAGCAGCCGCTGCCAAGCTTAAAATAGAGAGAAATCGAGATTAAAAAACACAATTTGGATCATCTCTACCTCCCTCCCTATTCGAATGGTCAACAAAGAGAGAGAGAGTGACAGAGAGTAGGCTTCAAAAAAAAAGAGAGAGCATCCCTTGGCAGCCTCAGCCTCTGCCAAGCTTTTAGATAGAAAGAGAGAGAGAGAGAGAGAGAGAGAGAGAGAGAGAGGTAGCCGTTCGCCTAGGCAGCCTTTGCCGGGTTTTCAAAAAAAAAAAAAACAGAGAGAGAGGTAGCCGTTTTTCTCAAAAAAAAAAGAGAGGGGTAGCCGGTGCCATGCTTTGAGAGAGAGAGAGAGAGAGATCCACGCGGTGCTTTCGAGTTGAGGTCAGCTTTGTTGGAAATTTCAGATGGATAAAGAAACAAAAACAGAGACAAGAGAATATTTGCTGCAGAAATAAACTCTTCTATTGCATTCATTTCGGATACAAAGTACATCTGAATATATAGCTAAACATTAATCTAAATAAGGACTCCACTAACCCTACTACATTCTATTTATGCCTAGTGTAAATAAGGAAACCACTTTCTCCACTAACTACACTAATTATAGAACTACTAATACAAACACACCTACAGACTCCTATTTTTGATACACACGCATTCTCCACTGTTTCTAATTTTAGTGTTACCAATTTTGGATCAATATTCAACACTCCCCCTTGATCCAAAGTTGCCAACTCCAAGTGCTGATCGGAATAGCTCGAATTTGCTTCGTGCTAATGACTTTGTAAGTATGTCAGCTGCCTGCTTGTCTGTGTTGACATATTTTATCTCAACATCACCATTTGCCACGAGGTCACGAATGAAATGCACACGGATGTCGATGTGCTTGGTCCTTCCATGGAATGCTGGATTTTGCGCCATTGCTATTGCTGACTGGTTGTCGCATAATATCACAGTAGGTTGTTGCTGCTGCTGTTCAAAATCAGCTAGTATACGTCTCAGCCATACTGCTTGACATGCGGCTGAACTTACTGCTGAATATTCTGCCTCAGATGATGATAACGCCACTGTTGCTTGCTTCTTTGAACTCCAGGAAACTGCACTTGTGCCGAGAGTAAACAAGTGCCCTGATGTGCTCTTTCGATCCTCTGCACATCCTGCCCAATCACTGTCACTGTAGCCGATCAAGTTGAAATTTTTCGAACACCCGTACCACAGTCCATAGTCTGTTGTACCTGCAATATAATTTAAAATTCTTTTGGCTGTGCCAAAGTGATGCTTTGTTGGATTTTGCATGTGCCTTGAGACCACTCCAACTGCATAGGAAATATCAGGCCTTGTGTGAGTCAAATACATTAATCCTCCAATTAGACTTCTGTACTTAGTTGCATCGGCTAAACCTGAACCATCATCTTTTACCAATTTTTCATTGACATTCATAGGTGTTGATGCTATCTTGCTTTCTTTTATGTCAAACCTTTTGAGAAGATCACTTGCATACTTCCTTTGTGATACAAAGATGCTACCTTTCTCTTGCTCTACTTCTAACCCAAGAAAATAATGTAACAAACCCAAATCTGACATTTCAAATTGCTGCTTCATACTTCTTCGAAATTGTTCCAACATATTCTCATTAGTACCCATGTAAATCATATCATCAACATACAAACAAACAATCAACAACTCTCCTTTTTCTTCCTTTTTGACATAGAGATTGGGCTCACTTTTGCTTCTTTCAAAACCTGAATTTGTAAAATAGGAATCGATTTTGCTATACCATGCTCTTGGTGCTTGTTTCAGCCCGTACAATGCTTTTGCCAATTTGCACACATAATTCTCTTTGCCTTTCACTTCAAAACCTTTGGGTTGTTCCACATACACTTCTTCTAACAACTCTCCATTAAGAAAGGCTGACTTTACATCAAACTGATACACAGGTAGCTTCAACTGGGCTGCAAATGCAAGTAATAGTCTCACAGTTTCAAATCTGGCCACTGGTGAAAACGTTTCTTCATAGTCTACGCCATATTCTTGTGCATAACCCTTTGCTACTAGTCTCGCTTTGTGTTTTTGTACAGATCCATCTGCACCAAATTTTGTTCTAAATACCCATTTTACTCCTATTGCTCTTTTACCTTCGGGAAGTTGGACAAGTTGCCATGTTTGATTCTTTTCAATTGTTGTTACTTCTTCTTTCATTGCTTGCTGCCATTCCTCCTTTATCACAGCTTCTTCATAGGTGGAGGGATCTGCCACATATAATACCTGTGTTGTTTCATACAACTCCTGCAAAGTCTTGGTCTTTCTACCTGTTATATCTGGACGACGATCACGCCTCGTATAAACTCTTTCTGCAGGTTCAGTTCTTGAAGTCTCAGGTGCAGAACTCAGGTTCTCTTCTTCAGAATCTGTATGGTTGTAAGTTTGATCTTCTACTTCATCAATTTCAGCTGGTACAAGCTCTATCTCCTTTTCTGTTGTACTCCACTTCCAACTTGCATTTTCATCAAATATTACATTACGACTAATCACAAATTTTTTACTATCCGGGTTGTATAACCTGTATCCCTTGGATTGTGTACAATAACCAATGAATATGCATTTTTCTGATTTTTCATCTAATTTCCTCCTATTTTGTGAACTAATTAAAGTGTATGCAACACACCCAAATATTTTAAAATGCCCAATTACAGGCTTTCTATTATGCCAAGCCTCATAAGGGGTTTTGTACATAACCGCTTTGGTAGGCGATATATTTAACAAGTAAACTGAAATTGCTACTGCCTCAGCCCAATAATCATTCGGTAAACCTTTTGTTTTCAGCATACTTCTAGCTAATTCTACCACAGTTCTGTTTTTCCTTTCGGCTACCCCATTTTGTTCCGGTGTATAGGGTGTAGTGAGCTCATGATGTATTCCTTCTTTTTCACAAAAATTTTTGAATTCTGTGGATTGATATTCTCCTCCCCTGTCTGATCTGAGCACCTTTATTCTATTACCAGTTTGGTTTTCGGTAAATGCCTTGAATTTTTTAAAACATCCAAATGTTTCCCCTTTATTCTTTAGAAAATAGACCCAACACATTCTACTAAAATCATCAATAAAAAGAAGAAAGTACTTACTACCACCTAGAGATGTAGTTTCCATCGGCCCACACAGATCCGAATGCACAATCTCAAGAACTTGTGTTGCTCTTTTTGCTTGTCCTTTGGGAAATGGTATTTTTGCTTGCTTTCCATAAATACAACCTTCACATATACCTATTTCACTTATTTGTGGCAGCCCGAAAACCATCTGCTTTTGGCTTAACAATTTTAATCCATTGATATTCAAATGACCATATCTTAGGTGCCACAGTTCAGATTGGGTTAGAGTTTTTGCTACTAATGCCCTTTCTCTCATTTTGGTAATATCCAGTGGGAACAATTTATTGTTGGCCATCTTTACCTCAACTACTATTTGGTTGGTGGTTTTCTTTCTTATCTTACAGGTTTTTTCTTCAAACAAAACCGAATACCCATTTTCCATAAGCTGCCCAATGCTTAGGAGATTTTGTGATAATTGAGGTATATAATAAACATTGTGAAGATACTTCATACAATTTTGATTTGTTTGAAACGATACCGTGCCTTTTCCTTCCACTTGAATCAACTTATCATCGCCTAGCTTTACCTTCAGTTTGTAGGTTTCATCTAGATCTTCGAACAACTGTTTGTATCCGGTCATATGGTTAGAACACCCGCTATCTAGAAACCAAATAGAGGCTGCATCAATCTCAGTTTTGGTGTAGGCCATGAATAGCTGATCGTGTTCCTTCTCTTCTTCTTCTGTGTAACTTGCTTGTTGTTCCTCCCTCAACTTTTTGAAACAATTGGCTTGCATATGCCCATACCTTTTGCAATGGAAGCACTGGATATTGCTGAATCTGCCACGTCCACGTCCACCTCTTCCGCGGCCTCTGCCTCGCGAGGACTCCCCCGTTGTATAAAACACCTTTTCATTGCCTTTCTCCTCTGATCTGGACATTCGTGCTTCATGGGTCTGCAGTGATCCCATCAATTCATCAAATGTATAGGTCGAAAGATCTTTTGATTCTTCAATTGCTGCCACAACGTGATCAAATTTCGGTGGTAGACTTCTCAACACTTTTGCCACCACGGTCTGCTCTGACATGTTGTCTCCGTATGTGCGAATTTGGTTGACAATGGATGTGACTCTTGACAGGAAAATCTGCACTGGTTCTTCTGTTTGCATGAGCAGTGTCTCGAAATCTCGACGAAGACCTTGCAATTTGATGGTCATAACTCGTGCGCTTCCCTGAAATGCCGTCATCAAAGTTTTCCATGCTTCTTTAGCGGTGGTTGCTGCAGCAATCTTGGAGAAAATTGTGTCATGCACGGATTGTTGGATAAAAAACAGCGCTCGCGCATCCTTCCTTTGAATTTCTTGTAAATTGGGGTCTTCAGTAGGCACACCGTTCTCGACTAAATCCCACAAACCATGTGACTTGAACAGGGTTTTCATCTTGATGCTCCAGAATTCGTAGTTTTCACCTTTGAACAGCGGAATTGCCGGTTGAGTCACGTTGACTGTGTTGCCCATCGTTTCAGCCATTGTGCCCAATGAATCTTCTGCTCTGATACCAATTTGTTGGAAATTTCAGATGGATAAAGAAACAAAAACATAGACAAGAGAATATTTGCTGCAGAAATAAACTCTTCTATTACATTCATTTCGGATACAAAGTACATCTGAATATATAGCTAAACATTAATGTAAATAAGGACTCCACTAACCCTACTACATTCTATTTCTGCCTAGTGTAAATAAGGAAACCACTTTCTCCACTAACTACACTAATTATAGAACTTCTAATAGAAACACACCTACAGACTCCTATTTTTGATACACACGCATTCTCCACTGTTTCTAATTTTAGTGTTACCAATTTTGGATCAATATTCAACAAGCTTACTCTATTTGTCCCGGCAGCTTAATATTAGGATTTTTCTTTTTTCTACTTTTCTCATTTATGAGCAGCTTACCAAATTGTGCCCTTAATATATAGGCATAAATTCAATCATGGATAGTTGTTTAGTTAAATGCCTAATTGCCATTCATTGCAAATGGTAGCAATAGGCGCTACTAAGCACAATATTTGCAATATTAAATTGTCCACTCTATCAAGTTTCAAACTTTCAATCATCAGATTTGACATTAACTACGATTGGATGCATTTCGCAGGTTATCAACTGCTATATTAGTATCATGAACAGTAAAAGAAGTACATCAGCTTAAATCCTGAAACTTACCACCTTTGATAGTCAGAAATTGCAGTCATTGGATGAAAGATATAAACTTCGTGAACGCAATTTGTGTAACATCATTGAGAAGGGTAACAATTTCCTTCAAAATGAACTGGTAATTTTCATTACTACATGACCTGTACAGTACAACTTATAATTCTTACTAGTTGGAAGAACTAACAATCATAATTGTAGGTGTTCTTGCCAATCCACGTACCAAACCATTGGTTTGTTGGGGTTTTAAATGCTTCAAAGAAGGAATTCCAGATATTGAATTCCTTGAACTCAGGGGGCGATACTTATAAAGACACAATTCAAAAGCTGGTATATCTTTTCTCAAATAAGTATTGCTGGCATGAGCTATTATACCATGCATGTAATGATTATCATATTTGCATTTGCCATTCAGAGATTAGGAATTCAAGTGTGTATTGATGCCGCACTTGATTCCCAAGGTACTCTACAAGCATGGCGACCAGAGATCAACGTACTTAATTGGCCTATATCTGTTATTTCAAATTTACCACAACAAAAAGACGGGTATGATATATTACATCATTATTCATTTGATTTTTGTGGAAATTATTTCATTCCATTAAGTAACCCAGTTGGTGTTTTAGATGTTCTTGTGGTCTATTTGCACTCAAGTACATGGAATTATGGGATGGATCAAAGCTTGCCACTGAATTCGCACAGGTGAGCTATTATTGTTTATAATGGTTTATCTTGCAATTTTCATAGAAAATAAATTTATTGTACAATGTACTTATATATGATGTATTCAACTGGGCAGGATGACATTGACTTGTTTAGGAAACAGCTAGTTGGTGAGCTAATCTTTTCAGAGCTCAATGAGATGAAGAATATTCAAAATGAAATTAAGAAAAAATAATAATTTACAGAAGAATCAGAAGAAGAATAAAATATCTACAAGAGGTCATATCAGTAGCACCCCAAACCCTCCTTCAAATGATTTGGTTTTGTTGTACTTATTTCAATTTAAGAAATAAAATATAATTTGGAAAACTTCTATATGTCATTCTGTGTACAAATGGCCCACACAAAAAGTTTTGGGGCACAATTGTGTGGAAATGTGAAACTTATTATTGTAAGCTTGTGCATGGAATTGTTCTCTTTGCACAAGTTACTACATTGTAATTGCTTACATTTTTCTACAATTTTTTTCCTTACATTTTTCGGCAAAAAGTTTGAGAAAACAATGCAATTGCTTACATCGAGAATGGTGCGGTCTAATTAATCCTTTTCCGAAGATTTCATTTCTTAATTTCTAAAAAGAAAAAAATCTTATGCGCCTAATCATACATCCAAAGATATAATCTGATCCACAAGTGGGTCCGCTAATTGGTCCATTTCTTTTCTATTTCTTAACATTTTATTGACATAATTTGACAAAGCGTAGTAATTGATTGTCAAAAAATTTATCTTTTCTAATTATCTTAAATATTTCATTATAAAGTGAAAACTTAAAAATGCATTGGCTGTTATAACATATTTTGCGTAAAAAAATCTCTTGGACCGATTGAATCACATTGTGTCTCTTTTCATTTTTTTTTTAAATTAGTGAAGGCTTTATTTGAAGTCGTTTATTCATCAAACTAATAAATATACTCTAAATACTATTTTGTACTTGCTCTAATTGAAATATTTTTTTACTTATAAAATAAATTTTTTTAATTATAGTGGTCACTTTTTTTAATTTTTAATTTATAGAGGTGGAATTCCGCCTCTTACTGCAGTGAAGGCATTATTAAAAAAAAATAGACACAATATTAGAAAATATTATAAGATATTTAACAGCATATATTACAATTATTAATTATATAAGAATTTTAAAAGATGAAGGTATTATTTCCATTCATTACAATTTACAATGAAGAAAACAAAAAGAGTTTGCGCAAAAAGGCCCATACAATTTCTAATTCATTTCACCAAAATTAATAAATAGAACAACGCATAAACGCCCAATACTTTATATATAATTCCATTACTTTAAGCCCACCGATTCAAAGTCTCGAGTCTCAATTTTGTGTTAATAGAGGTGCATTTTTCTTTTATATATTTCCGGATTGTGTTAAAATAGAATCAATTCCAGTCTCAGTTTGAGTTTGAGTCCCAATTAGAGAATTTAAGAAAACATTAATTCTATTTCCAAAATTAGGAATTTGTAATTCTCCACAAAAAAAAGAAAGGTACAAACCAAAAGTCAGAGAAAAATATGCAGGGATTTACATTTCAATGTCAAAAGCCAAATGTTTATTTGTTTTTTTTTGTTTCTTGCTTTCTTTCTTTGTCTTGGGTAAAAGGGTCACAATTAGGAAATCGCTATATATGTTCAGGGATGTTCATTAGTTCGGTTCAGTTAAAAATTTATTCAGTTTTCAAAAATACAATCCAACTTACCGAAATAAACTTATAAATCTAATTAAAACCAAACCGAATGAAATTTCAGTTTGTTCGTTTGAATCAAATAAGAAAATTAATCATAAAAATTAAAAATAAATATTTTTATTAATTTTTTGATTTTTTTAAGATGGATTTAAAAATTTTGTTTGGTTCAGTCTAACTGATTTTAAACCGAACCAAGCAATTTTTATATTTTTTTAATTTTTGATATGTTTTGTTAGACCGGGGGACGAGTTTAAAATTTTCGATCAGTTTAGTCTAATTGGTTTATAAAATTTCTAAACTGAACCGAACAATTAAGCCCATTTTAAAAATGAAATGACCCGATCCATTTAACTGAAAAAACGAAACCGTTTAATCTGAACTCTCTCGATTATGTTAAAAATCGATTAAACCGGACCTGATAAACACCCCTGACTATGTTCACCTTTCTTCAATACCTTGGCTTTCTTCCCAAATTAATATAGTTACTTAAAATGTCCCATTGAAATAAAAAAAACAAACTCATTATTTTTTGGCTAATTTTATAAATATCATTAAAAAAAAGTAAATTATTTTTAAAATGGAAGTAGCCATTATGGACTAAGAGAAAGAATTATTTTTATTTGTTGATTATTATAAACCAAAAATAAACATTATTTTTATTTTCCTCAAAGAAAAAATTGAAAAAAAAAGAAAAAAAAAGAAAGGCAATAAGAGAAAACTAAAAAAAAATATGATAAGAATTAAAGGGAAATGGAAGTAGCCATTAAGTATTGAATGGTGAGTGAGAAAAAAGGAAATTAAGGAGGGGGAATTGGAGATCTCCAATACGTTTGAAATGAAGAAAAAGGGAAGAAGGGAGATATAAGGAAGCTTAATTGTGGGACCCAAGACCCAGGACGCAGTCCCTCACTTTCGTTGTTTATTCCGAATAAATATCACGGCTCATTAGCACCGGATTCACACAACAAAAACACCGGACCAAGTATCCTCTCCAATATGTGTAAAAGATTCCATTCACTTACGGTTTGAGATTTACTCTCAGCCACATTGAGATTCGGGCTAGTGCGGGGCAGTATTATTGGGCTTTGAGATTTGTGCAAAGTTAAAAAGAACAGGTCCGGATCCACTAATTCTGAAAGATTCCCTTCACACAAACCAAAGATTTGGTTCGCGTACTCCTAGCGCACCCAAGTGAATGGAACCAGCGCTCTATCTCTCTCTCTCATTTAACCTGACTCGTGGACCTCCACCTCCCTATCTCTATGACTCATGGGTCCTGTTCGCCAATGAGTTTCACTCTTCTCCGAATCAGCTTCATCTTTCTTATTTTCTCTCTGCCCGATAGGTCCCACATGCCAGAACTTTCTTCAAACTTACAGATCTTGTCGCCCAAGAAGAAGAGAATGAGGGTAAATGGTAATACAGTGATGATGTTCGATTGATACTGATCAGTGTTGTGAAAGGTACTGATCAGTGTTGTGAAAAATGGCCGTTTAGGCCGATTAGTCACTGTCACCAATCAAAACTTCATGGATTTTTCCGACTAATAGGCCGATTATTCCCGATTATTACCGATTATTCTAGATTATTCCCGATTAATCACTTGACGGTACCATGTCCGTCCGACGAGCGCATACCGTTATTTACAACACTGGTACTGATAATATCCTTAGCTTTCACTAAGTTAAACATCAGAAAAGAGGCACATAAATCTAAATTGACTCTACAGGGATATGAGATGACGTGCCGGTACGGCTTAGAATGTTATAATTGGTTAATTGTCTTTAAGAAAACATATAAATTAGTTTGAACACGCAAATGTGACATGTTTTAATGCCTGACATGATGATGTGCAGGCATGGTCAAATATCAGAGGAACAGCCTCCTCTAACGATTGGATTCCCCTGGCCTCGGTATAATAATCTGATGACACATGATTACTGTACCAGTTCAGTATAATAATCTGATGACACATGATTACTGTACTGGTACCATTCTTCCCTTTGCAAATCCTATCTCTAAAATGATACTTTAAACATCAATCCAATACCAATAAACAAATCCAATAAAGGAAGTTAACAGGAATGATTAAAATTATTTTAGCATGAGAGGAATTTCATTAAAAACTTCTCCATCAGATGAGAATCTAATAAGAACAAACCCGATAGGACAATATGACGTGTAACGATCGAAACAATCTAACGCGAATCTTGACAACGTTTGAAGCTCTGAAAGAAGGGTTTAGTAAGAGTTTTATTCAACAGATGAGTTGAATCAAAATGAATAATGATAAGGATTTGCATGCATATTGTCAACTGTTGATGTCATTCTCCTTTTCTTCCGTATTTCTTAAATCCTATCTCATATAATCTTTCATGTTCAACATGTAACAATGGTTTAAGGGGCTTCATTGTTAAATAAAATGTTTTCTGTTTTGATAATGCTGTTAATTTCTTATTCATCTGATTGCACAAGTAACAATGCTCATATTCTATCACTTATAAGGATCTTTTGCACAATGTTCATATTCTATCACTTATTGATCTGATTGCACAATGTTCATAAGTGGTTAAGATTTAGGTCTGTACCAGTTCACAGTGTCTTCAACTTAATTTTTCCAGTTTTCACAATTTACACTGAATTAGAAAAGAAAATTGTAATGCCATATTGTTTCCTTTATTTCACCATTTAATGAGACAATAGTGTTAAAAGATCAAGTACTGATAAGAACGAAGATCATTTCCATTGTGCATAATGGGCTAATTCATTAAGAGGAAAGAAAACTTTGAAATCAGAGTTGGTACTAAAGAACAAGTACCAGCTTAATATAAAACATTATAATACTGTGTCGTAATACAAGTTCTATAGGATAAAAATATGCATTATATTTGGCCAGGACACAACCGAACGTGAGACCTCAAGTTGCAAGCTGAGAAGAGGGTAGGAAGCATTGCAATCGAGGAGCGCACGTTTAGCCTTGAAAACAAAGTATTTATATTGAGCGCAAGGGAAGGAGAGGCAGCATAGGACAAAGGTGCAAGCGGCGATGTGAGTGAGGTAAAATGAGATGATTGTGATAAGCAACGCGTCAGGGAGATTAGAGAGGCAATCGGTTGAGTCGGACTCTGTTGGAGCGTTCGGCATGGCAGCCGCGTGGAGAAACAGCGAGGGGGTTTAAGAATCTGTGTTTTGGGTCCAAAGCCATCCCAGCAATTAGATTAAGGGGAACATGGTCCAAAAGCCCACTAAGACAAAATGTGAGCGGACTTCAGTGCTAAAGTATTACAGGAGAATAAGTTCGGATCCATATTAAATGTGAATTCAATTTGGAGTGTCCGAGTTAAGCATAACTTATTTCTTTCAGGAAGGTAAGAGAATCATTATCTCTGAAATTTTATAGATTTAATTTCAGAGATGTACTTCAGTTTCTTATTGAGAAATTATTGGACAAAATTTCTTATTAAGAAACTTTTTCTAAATGCTATGTTGGCCAAACGATTAGCTCAAATTATTTAGAATGCATGATTTATAATCTGACGTGGCTTAATAGAAACTCTGAAATTAATTTGAGAAATGTTACGGTTTAGAAATTTTAAATGCTTAAATTTCTAAAAAGTGGTTAATATTTATTTAGAAATTCATTTCAATTGATGGGATGGTGATTCTCTAAATGGAATGGACATTATTCGTCTGTATTTGAATTTGTAATTTGAAACAATTACAAATAATTATATTTTAATATCCGGAGATTCGTATTTATATCGGAACTCTAAGTGTTTATATCTAGTATACAAAGTATTGATCACTTTTTCTTTATAAATAATCATAAAGTTCAAATTAAAAACTTTATTGAATGAGCAAAAAAATTACTTCCAAAGTTTTTTTATTCTAGTAACGAGAGATATAAAAATTTATGTATGAAATATAAATATTTTTTACAAAAGTATAAAGCATCTAAAATTTAAGTAAATATGCGGATAAAATATGCAACTATATATCACTCCTTTATTTTTATTTCTTCAAAAGATGCCAAAAAGAATCTCGGAAGGATAAAAATTGTAAAATAGAATGATAAAGTCAAACGATGTCTAGATCCTTTCACAAAGTTGAATTCTTAATTAATTTACATCTCCAGCTCATTAATTCCAATAATTTAAAAGACAACCTGGATCATAGACATCTTCACTCAAGCCGAGATCTGCTAAAGTAAATTAATTTTTGAATTTGTCCAAAATGGATAAGATAGGGAAACATAATTAACTTGATTAAAGTTTACAGATCAATTTAATAAAAAAAATAGTTTCAAAATTCTTACTAATTTGTAACCCTCCTGTTCACTTCAAACTTCAATTTTTATTACTTAAAAGGATCTGAATTTTTATAAGGTATATTTATTTTTTTAACGTTGAAATAAAATATTAAATTTATATTTTGAAAATTTTGAAAATTTTATAATTTGTTAAAGTTTTAAAATGTCTGATGTCAAATTTTATTGCTTTGAATTATGAAACTAACATTAGTCTTTAAATTTAGTTTTATGGAAATAGATAATTAAATAATTTAAAAAATTATAAAAAAGAAGTACAATTATGACTTTAAATTTTGTTAAATAGTTAAATACTCCTGAAAACCCCAAAAATAATGACTTTGATTTTTTTCCCAAAAAAAGGACATTTTAAATAACTATTTTAATTTGGGAAGAGGTCAACATAATGACTTTCTTGTGGCCTTTTTTCCGGGACTTGAGAAGGAAAAAACGAAACATTGGGCTTTTAATATTGAGAATTGAGATGTCAATTCATGCATATTTTGCTCTGCCAAGCCATGAGCTTTGTTCTAGCTTAATTTTTCCCACAAATCAATTGTCAACACACTCTCTCTCCCTTGTCTGAAGTAAGATATAGTAATCTGGCTACGCTACTTATTAAAAAACAGATAGATTTCTCTGCCAACCTTTTTTTTTTTTTTAAACAAAAAGAGAGGGAGGGAGATAGTTCCTTGGGTAACCACTAGGCCAACTACCAAGTTTTTTAAAGAGAGAGAGAGAGAGATAGAGATAGAGCAGCCGCTGCCAAGCTTAAAATAGAGAGAAATCGAGATTAAAAAACACAATTTGGATCATCTCTGCCACCCTCCCTTTTCAAAAGGTCAACAAAGAGAGAGAGAGAGAGGGAGAGAGAGTAGGCTTAAAAAAAAGAGAGAGAAAGAGCATCCCTTGGCAGCCTCAGCCTCTGCCAAGCTTTTAGATAGAAAGAGAGAGAGAGAGAGAGAGAGAGAGAGAGAGAGAGAGAGAGGGGTAGCCGTTGCCATGCTTTGAGAGAGAGAGAGAGAGATCCACGCGGTGCTTTTGAGTTGAGGTCAGCTTACTCTATTTGTCCCGGCGGCTTAATATTAGGATTTTTTCTTTTTTCTATGTTTCTCATTTATGAGCAGGTTTGTTTTAACCTATTCTAGTATTTATAGCACTGATTATTTCTCTGTCTCATAATTTTATAAAATAACAGTGTAATGTGAAATCTTAAGGCCAAAGTGCTTTGTTCAAGTTTCACTTGGGGAAAAACAACAACTAAGATGCTTCTCTCTTTTTCTTTTTAATATTTACAGAACAAGTACAACCAATCAACTCAGTTGCTGTCATCTTGATCCATAGTTCCATACCCTTTTGCATCAGCATAGATCCGACGATCATATAACATTCACAGTACAAAACCAAAGCGGTATGTCCAATAATGTTTTTTTCTTTATTCTAGTTTATACTAATAATTTGATTCTGGTATATGAATTGTAGTAAGAAACTTACATCTAGTGATCAAGAAAGATGTTGTGCTTTCCAATGTTCACTACAAACAAATTAATGTCTACATGATAATAAAAGTGTATTTCGCCATATTAATTAGTAAATCAGATGTGATACATTCACTCTAAGTAGCTAGTATATTGATTTACATCACTTATGAAACAGGTTCCAATTCGATTATCATGTCAAACTTCGCGCAAAATTAGATTTCGGATAGTATGTTGAATAAAGGAAAAGAAAAGGTTCAAGACAAACCGTCAAAGAAAAGGTCTAAAGTCTGGAATAGTTTTACTAAAGAACAACAGCCTGATGGTAGTAAAAGGGCAAAATGTAACAAGTGTGGAGAACTCCTAGGTGGCGATAGCAAGAATGGAACATCTCATCTTTGGCGACATATCAAAAGTGTTGATTGTACTGAGCCTCCAAACAAGGATGCAAGAACCACTCTGCTATCTTACTCTTCTGGAAACAGAGAGAATCAATTGGGATATCTCCAGCAAACAAACACAGAAACTTCTGAATACCAAGATAATAATTTGGGAGAGAACCATTTGGGATATGTCCAACAAATAAACACCGAACCTTCTGAAAACAGAGAGAATCAATTGGGATGTCTCCAGCAAACAAACACAGAAACTTCTGGATTGCAAGAGAATAATTTGGGAGAGAACCATTTCGGATATGTCCAACAAATAAACACAGAACCTTCTGAAAACAGAGAGAACCAATTGGGATATGTCCAACAAACAAACACAGAAACATCTGGATGCCAAGAGAATAATTTTGGAGAGAATGATTTGGGATATGTCCAACAAATAAACACAGAACCTTCTGGAAACAGAGAGAACCAATTGGGATATCTTCAACAAACAGACTCAGAACCTTGTGGATCCCAAGAGAATAATTTGGGAGAGAACCAATTGGGACATGTCCAACAAATAAACACAGAACTTTCTGGATTCCAAGAGAATCATTTGGAATATGATCCGCAAAAAAACCGAGAGCTTTTTGTGAGAATGGTAATCGATAACAAAAGCATGTTGGAACATGTGGAGAATCCTTTTCTGGAAGAGTTTGCAAGATTCCTTCAGCCATCGTATAGCCATGTAACTCGGAGGGATGTTGAGGAAGATTGCCTCACCTTTTATAAAAAAGAGAAAGCCCAGTTGAAAGAGAAAATCACCAAGCTAACTTCCAGAGTCAGTCTTAGTGTGGCACGGTTCTATAATCCAAAAGACAACTGTCGACTTTTATGTGTTGCAGCACATTTTATTGATAATGATTTCAAATTGTTTAAAAGAATAATTGGGTTTGTGATGGACGATGCTCCAAGGTTACTGAAAGAAATTGATTATGAGAGAGTCCTAAATGATTGGGGACTTTGTGATGAAGTTTTTGCATGGTCAACAGGTTATAACATTACAGGTGCAGAGACGTCCAGTCCAAAATTGGATGTGAAGTGCATTCTGGAGTGTTTTTGTTCAATAGCTCAAGATATCTACTATGAAATTAGGTCATTTTATATTATAGAAATGATGAATGAGCTGAATGAATCTCCAGAAAAAATGTGCTATTTCAACGAAATTGCAGCGCAACATAATCTTGCTCGTAAATTTGAATTTGTGCTTACTAACAAAGGAGTACTGGGTTTTGATCTCAATATTTTCAATGAAGCTTGTACCTATAAAAATTTTTTTTGCACATTTGTTGACATGAATGAACAATGGAGCAAAGTGGAGGAAGTTGTTCCTCTTCTAAATAAAATAAATGCTGTGGCTGTTATGCTCTCTTCCCTTGAATTTCCCACATCAAATTTACTTCTAAAATTTGTTTTTGAAATCAGTGATGTCCTATCAGAGGTCTCTCCTGTTTTATCTGGTGCTACCAAAGATGCTATTGATAGGTCGCTAGCAAAATTGGATGAGTATTTGGCTAGTTGTAATTATATACTTCTGATTGCTTCATTGTTGGATCCTCGGTTCAAATTAAGATTCCATAAACGCTTCATTGGGAAGTTCATTGCCAAAGAAGAAGATTTTGATAAATTATTCTGCAGTTTGTACAATAAATATCAAAGTGAGAACACAGAGATATACAGATTTGACCATTTATCTCAAATAGCAGAGCTGAAAATGTATTTGAAAGGTTGGGTG
This sequence comes from Carex myosuroides, assembly GCA_028015225.1. Classification (NCBI taxonomy): domain Eukaryota; kingdom Viridiplantae; phylum Streptophyta; class Magnoliopsida; order Poales; family Cyperaceae; genus Carex; species Carex myosuroides. Next base: position 5,381,334 of record CM051483.1, read on the forward strand.
GAAGAGGGAGATGTGAATTTTGATGTGTTGGGTTGGTGGATGGATAATGAATTAGTATACCCGATTCTTTCTAGGATGGCACGTGATATTCTTGCTATTCCCACTTCTGTCTCATTTACTTCAGGCACAGAACCTGTGGAAGATATTATTGAGGAGATCTTTGATTCTACAGTGGACACAGAGATGTCCAAGGTCTTGGTTTGCGGCAACAATTGGTTGAGAGCTGGTAGTAGTGCTGGTATGGCATCCATATATATACCTTTTTTTTATAGATGTTGATATGATGTTTACTCGATTTACTTGTGATTATATATCTACGAAACTTTTAGAACCAAGTTGTAGCTTAAGTTCCTTATAGTAGTGAGTACTTGTTCAAACTATTAGTATAGTCAGGGTGAAGTCAATTTCCATATTCCGCTATTAAAGAATTTAAAGTCATTTATTAGGGCTTCATATACTGAGTAATCTGCCTTTCTGTTCTGTTATACCAAAATTATTGTTTTCTATTGCACTTTTACTTTACCAGTACAAAGAGTTTCTAATTAGAATTAATTGGTGGCACAGATAGCAAGCAAAGAAAACTATATATGATTCAAATGCATCAACGTGTTGAGGTCTTATACAAAATATAATCATAAACAACTAATGTATACTGGTTGCTTTAAAGAATTTCATATAGTTTAAATAAGAGCCACATTTCATTATATATATTCTTGTGCACTTTGTATACATTGTTTTTACCTGGCACATAGCATGAAATAAACCGAGTTCTTTTCAGATAACTTGAAATAAACAGAATTTAACACTAATATACATATTTATATCTAATTTTTTATTTGAAGCAGGTAATTATGTGGCTGGCATAGAAAACATCATTGAGAGGAGACACCTTGATCAAGCTTTCTCTGAACACTCAAATAGAAGTCACAGTTGTGTATATAATCAGATAGAATGCCAAGAGAGGCTTGCTAAGCTGGTAATCTCATGTGAGCTTCCATTCCATTTTGTGAAGAGTACTTGGTTCATAGAATGGGCAAAAAACCTTCAGCCATTGTACACTCCAGTTGATCTGGCATCTATTAAGCCAAAGTGCCTAGGTTTCTATCAAATAGAAAGACAAAGGTTTAAAAATCTCCATAAGAAAACCTTTGTAAATTCAGCCCACCTAGAAAGAGTTTGCTTTAGTGCTCACGTAGCAAGAGCTTGCTCTAGTGTCCATGCAATAGAATTCCCCACTGAGTATATCTGTGTTACAGCACACTTCATTGATAATGATTTTAATTTGGTCAGAAGAACAATTGGTATAAAGATCTTATACGATGATCATTATTGGAAGCCTTTGGCGATAACTGCACAAGTACAGAGATGCATAGACAATTGGGAGCTTCCTAAAAAGGTACTTGCATTTACAACTCAAAAAATTAATGGTGAGTCTCCCAAGCAAATTTTAGATGGGTTGACTTGGGGTGCTGGGGCAATCAAGTTGCAGTGCATTATCGATGGGTCATTCAATACACTATTGAAATCTATATGGCATGAACTGGAAAATGTATTTAAATCTACAAGGAAGATGATAAAATTCTTTGCACAAGATCCTAAGGCGATGCATACTGTTAATCAACTTGCTATTGAACATAAAATTGATTCCCCGAAAACATATCTTCAAGTTGATGATGAGAGAAGGTGGGACTCTACATTGAACATGTTATGTGATGCACTTGCATACAAAGATGTTTTTGATGTATATAAAAATTATGATGAGAGTTTCCCTTTATGTGGAAATTGGAATGAAGTGGAAAGTGCTGTCGAACTTCTGAAACCAATTTATGAAGCAGTTACCGTTCTCTCTTCCTCTCAATATCCCACGTCAAACTTGCTTTTGAAAATTATTTTTGAAATCTATGATGCGCTATGGCATGTGGTTTTCCATTCGGATAATCAATACGATACAGCAAGATTCTTAATTTGGTTGATTGAAGTTTCTGACAGTTATTTGAAAGATTGCAATAATATATTGCTAGTTTCCTCTTTAATGGATCCCCGATTCAAGTCGACCTACTTGGAACGTTGCTATATGGAACGCATCTCTGACAGAGATGAAATTGAAAAATATATTGGGAACCTTTGCATTAAGTTCAAAACTAAACATGATCGGGGAATGTTAGAACTTATGAGATACTTGCAAGAAGGCCGTGTGGATGTCAGAGGTGATGATTTTGATGTTTTGAGATGGTGGAAGGATAACAAATCAAATTTTCCAATTCTTTCAAGGATAGCACGTCATATTCTTGCTATCCCTGTTTCTTCACTACCCTCCGAGTGGGCTTTTTCCCCAGAATTTTCTTTTGAAGAAAGAAAAAATTTTAGGCTCGGAAAACTTGCGAATAAATTGGGTCCAAGGACACTGGAAGCTTTGGTGTGCTCTTATAATTGGCTGTCAGATGCAACCAATAATGGTAAGCAACCTATTAATTTTGTGTGCTGTTATAATTGTGCTTGTATACTGTTAATTTTGTAGTGTTTTATTGAAAAATGCACCAGCACAGCTTCTTTTAACAGAAAGAAAAATTTCCAGCATTTAGCAAGATTTAAAGTCATTCATTTACTTTGAATGAGTATAGCCTAAATTTGTATTTTCCATTTTCTAATAGATGGTTATTGTAGATAACTATTTTCATCTCTATTCAATTAAATATTTGTTCCAACCCATATGCGAAAAAGCTCTGCTTACCTTTTAGATTTAAAAACTTTATTTGTTTTGTCTAGGCAGCTGCTACATTCCAATAATGGACGTTTGAAAAAAAAAATTTGTTCTATAAATGGATTCCTTTAATGGAAATATGAGTCGTGTAGTGTCCTTGCTTGATCCCGATTATTTGATTATGTAACAACACAATCTTTTTGTTGATGCATAACTATTCATCCAGTTTAGTTGATTATTGTCCATTTTCTTCTGATGAATTAAAATAAGGGAAATTTACACAAAAGGGGGCAGCAATTGACTTGGTAGAGAAGCACATTCCACCATCATACAAATGCCCACTGCGAGCCTGTGACTTCTGGTCCCTAAGTTTTCTTCAGAATGGTTTGAGGGGAAGGATGTCAGAAGATATAATAGCTATAGGTGGTGCCAGATTGACTGCTGAGAAGATGCAGTGTCTCATCAAACCAATTGACGAGGATGGATCTGACAGCTGGATTCCTGATGATGTACGTTTGGGTTATATGTACAATGTGTATTCACCTTGCTCCCTATTTTCACTTTTCCTTGATTTATGTTATGTTTTTGCATTTGAACCAAATTGTGCCCTTAATATTTTGGCATAAATTCAATCATGGATAGTTGTTTAGTTAAATGCCTAATTGGCCTTCATTGCAAATGGGGGCAATAGGAGCTACTAAGCACAATATTTGCAATATTAGATTGTCCATTCTCTCAAGTTTCAATCATCAGATTTGATGCATTTCGCAGGTTATCAACTGCTATATTAGTATCATGAACAGTAAAGGAAGTACATCAGGTAAAATCCAGAAACTTAGCACATTCGATAGTGAGCTATTGCAGTTATGGGGATTGTCAATGGATGGAAGAGATAAAATTTGTGAACGCATTGAGAAGGGCAAGTGTTTCCTTCAAAATGAACTGGTAATCTTCATCAGTATATGAGCTGTACAATATTACAACTTTCCCTTCTTACTAGTTGGAACTCACAATCATATATAATTTGTAGGTGTTCTTGCCAATCCAAGTACAAAACCATTGGTTTGTTATTGTTTTAAATGTTCCAAAGAAGGAATTCCAGATATTGGATTCCTCGAACTCATTGGGCAGACCTTATGAAGAAACAATTCGTAGGCTGGTATATCTTTTCTCAAATAAGTATTGCTCGCATATTCAATCATACCATGTAATGTTTATCATATTTGCATTTTGCCATTCAGAGATTAGGAATTCAGGTGTGTATTGATGTTCTCGACTCCCAAGATGTTCCAGTAGAATGGATGCTAGAGAACGTCCTTAATTGGCCTATATCTGTTATTTCGAATGTACCACAACAAAAAGACGGGTATGATATATTACATCATTATTCATTTGATTCTGTAGAAATTATTTCATTCCATTGAGTAACCCAATTGGTGTTTTAGATGTTCTTGTGGTCTATTTGCACTCAAGTACATGGAATTATGGGATGGATCAAAGCTTGCTACTGAATTCACACAGGTGTGCTATTATTCTTTACAATGGTTTATCTTGCAATTTGCATCGAAGAATTAAACTTATTGTTCAATGTACTTATACATGATATATTCCACTTGACAGGGTGACATTAACTTGTTTCGGAGACACCTAGTTAGTGAGCTAATCTTTTCAGAGCTCAATGAGATGAAGAATATTCAAGATGAAATTAAGAAAAGAAAATTTATTACAGAAGAAATAAAATATTTAGAAGAATCAGACGAATCAGAAGAATCAGAAGAAGCCGGATCAGAAGAATTAGAAGAATCAGAAGAATTAGCTGAATCAGCATAATGAGAAGAATAAAATATCAACAAGAATTAGCGCCCCAAACCGTCCTTCAAATCATTTGGTTTCGTTGTACTTATTGCAATTTAAGAAATAAATTATAATTCGAAGAACTTCTATATGTCGTTGTGTGTACAAATGGCCCACACAAAAAGTTTTGGGGCACAATTGTGTGGAACTGTGCAACTTACTATTGTAAGATTATGCATGAAATTGTTCTCTTGGATCAACTTATTACTACATTGTGATTGCTTACAATTTATTTCCTTTTATTTTTTGACAAAAGTTTGAGAAAACATTGCAATTGCATGCTTACATTGAGAATGGTGCGGTCTCATCTATTTTCGAAGAAAAAAAAAATCTATCGGGAAAATCCTTCCCGAAGATTTCATTCCTTAATTTCTAAAAAGAAAAAATGGTGCGTCTCTTTTTTTTGAATTAATGAAGGCTTTATTTGAAATCCATGATTCATCAAACTAATAAATATATTCTAAATACTATTTTCTACTTGCTCTATATGAAATAACTTTTTTTAATTATAAAATAAAAATATTTTGAATTATAGTGGTCACGTTTTTATTTTCAATTTATAGAGGAGGAAGCATTATTAATAAACTAATTCGTCTCTTACTGTGCCTGAAGGCATTATTAATAAAAAATTATCCGCGATATTAGAAAATATTATAAAAAATTTAACAGCATACAATACAAGTATTAATTATATAAGAAATTTAAAAGATGAAGGTACGTATTATTACCATTCATTACGATTTACAATTAATGGAGAAAACAAAAAGAGTTTGTGCAAAAAGGCCCATACAATTTCTAATTTTTTTCACCAAAATTAATAAATATAGCAACGCATAAAAGCCCAATACTTTATTTGCAATGATATATAATTCCATTACTTTAAGCCCACCGATTCAAGTCTCAAGTCTCAATTTTGTGTTAATAGAGGTGCATTTTTCTTTTATATATTTCCGGATTGTGTTAAAATAAAATCAATTCCAGTCTCAGTTTGAGTTTGAGTTTGAGTCCCAATTAGAGGATTTAAGAAAACATTAATTCTGTTTCCAAAATTAGGAATTTGTAATTCTCCAAAAAAAAAAAGGACAAACCAAAAGTCAGAGCAAAATATGCAGGGATGTACATTTCAATGTCAAAAGCCAAATGTTTATTTTCTTTTTTTGCTTCTTGCTTTCTTTCTTTGTCCTGGGTAAAAGGGTGACAATTAGAAGTCGCTATATATGTTCAGGGATGTTCATTAGTTCGGTTCAGTTAAAAATTTATTCAATTTTCAAAAATACAATCCAACTTACCAAAATAAACTTATCAATCAAATTAAAACCAAACCGAACTAAATTTTAATTTATACGGTTGAATCGAAATAAGAAGATTAATCATAAAAAATTAAAAATAAATATTTTTATTAATTTTTTGAATTTTTTAAGATGGATTTAAAAATTTTATTTGGTTCAATCTAACTGGTTTTAAACCAAACCAAGCTTCATTATGTTATATTTTTTTAATTTTTTATATGTTTTGTTCGGTCGGGGGACGAGTTTAGAATTTCCGATCGGTTCGGTCTAATTGGTTTATAAAATTTCTAAACTGAACCAAACAATTAAGCCGATTTTAAAAATAAAACGAACCGATCCATTTAACTGAAAAAACCAAATTAATCTGAACTCTCTCGATTATGTTAAAAACCGATTAAACCGGACCAGATAAACACCGTTGACTATGTTCACCTTTCTTCAATACCCTGGCTTTCTTCCCAAATATTAATATAGTTACTTAAAATGTCCCATTTTGAAATAAAAAACAAACTCATTTTTTTTTGGCTAATTTTATAAATATCATTAAAAAAAGTAAATTTAAACCAATAATATTAAATCTGTAAATTGTGGGACCTATGACGCAGTTCAAAAAATAAAATGAAATGGAAGTAGCCATTACTGACTAAGAGAAAGAATTATTTTTATTTGTTGATAATTATAAACCAGAAATAAACATTATTTTTATTTTTCTCAAAGAAAAAATAGAAAAAAAGAAGAAGAAGAAAGGCAATAAGAGAAAAACTAAAAAAAATATAATAACAATTAAAGGGAAATGGAAGTAGCCATTATGCATTGAATGGTGAGTGAGAAAAAAAGAAATTAAGGAGGGGGAATTGGAGATCTCCAATGCGTTTGAAATGAAGAAAAAGAGAAGAAGGGAGATATAAGGCAGCTTAATTGTGGGACCCAAGACCCAGGACGCAGTCCCTCACTTTTGTTGTTTATTCCGAATAAATATCGCGGCTCAATAGCACCGGATTCACACAACAAAAACAACCGCTGAGCAATTCAGCAAAAATTTCATCTCTTCGCCGTGCATGAAGGATCAAGTATCCTCTCCAATATGTGTAAAAGATTCCATTCACTTGACGGTTTGAGATTTACTGTCACCAAATTAATAAATAGAGCAACGCATAAAAGCCCAATACTGTATTTGCAATTATAATTCCATTACTTTAAAACCACCGATTCAAGTCTATATGGTCCGAATTGTGTTAATAGAGTGCATTGCTTTTGTTATATATTATTCACGAAATTTTTTTAGTTACCACCTCAAAATTTCAAAATTCACACAAAAAAAAAAATTTAGGTGTGCAGACTAGGTTTGCGCACGTAGCAAATTCTCAATTTTACATCAAACGGTGGTAATGTGCGAATTATGAAAATTTGAGGTGGTAACTAAAAAAATTTCAGTATATTCCAAGTTGTGTTAATAGACTAATACTGTAACTGACCCTAAATTTCTCCCTGAATCTCATCAATAAATTAGAGAATTTCAGTCTCAGTTTTAGTTTGAGTTCCAATTAGAGAATTTAAGAAACGTCAATTTTATTTTCAAAATTAGAAATTTGTAAGACTTTTTCACCTACACTAGTACAGTAAAATAAAATTGGTCACGACTGAAAATGCAAATTAGCCACAATTACAGTACCGTGACTCAGGTCACCGTTAGTAAAAGCGTTGAAACACACCCACGGCTGCAAAACCGTGACTGGATTCAATATGCACCCACGGATGTACAACAACGAACCGTGGTTGTTCTCTTATTTTTGCCATTCATAAATAATATTTAACCACGGCTTGTTATATAATTGTCTGTGGTAATAAATGTTATAGCCACTGTATTTCTCTAGGAGATCCGTGGGAGACTTGATTGCAGCTTATTTTGTTAATTGTACACGGTTTGATAAGAGTACCCATGTGTGATGCTATTTTCTTTTTAATATTTCGTTTGTAATTTTATCTAGTACAAAATACCAAAAATCACACAATTTTCAACACAACAAATATCAAAATCTCTATATTAATTTCAACAAAATAAGCAATATTGAAAATTAGACATTGTTTACACTTCCAAAATAATTTTGTTCCTACATAACATATAATCGTCAATCATTTACAATGCTAAATAATTTTATCTAGCCCACATACACCTGATTTCATCAAAGCTGCTTCATTAGACTATTAGAGTAGGGGGCAACACTTTGTGGGAACTGCATGAAAGAATAGTTTTCAGTTAGTTAAGTAGATGGTTTAATTTTTATTATAATTAATGTGTAATAGATGTAACATACCTTGTTTGGGAACCACATACAAGATCGAGTGATTTCTGCAGTTCAAAATAATTTTTAACATTTAATCAACAAATAAGATTAACAAAATATAAGAAAGAAAAAGTAATAGATATAAGTAATAAAATATAAGTAACCTTTGTCTTGTCTCTAATCCCATCCACGATGCGTATTTGCCTGCATTTACAACCACTGGTCTCCAATATTCTCTGAACCTGTGGAACCCACCCAGGTTCAGGGGTCAACATGTTATCTTTATTAATCTTCAATTTTTTTCAGAGGATCAGTATACACATTTATCTTTTCTTTATCTATGGTCATAGAAAAAATGTGTGCATCCTTCAAGGCAAGATCAGAGTTTTGTATTAGAAAATAAAAAAACAGAAAAAATAAAAGAGGCAACTTAAAAAAACAACTGAAATGAATTTGGGTTAAATTTTCAAGATATAATGAACTGTACAGTGTGCTCCATATCATTCTTTTGTGTCAGAAATTGTTTGAATTTTGCGGGCATATTCCTACGCAGTTTCCACTAGTTCAGACTTCAAGCACTTAGCAGGGACCCTCATGGTTACATAAAAGAATTACCAGCACAGGTACACATAATAAACCAACAATAGGCATACTGGTACAAAAATTGGCATTCAAATAAAAGATAAAAATGATATTATTTGCAAGGACCTGTTGGGCATCATAAGCCTTCCTCTTGGGGAAGTTCAAGCTAGAATTATGATAATGATCCTAACCGGACCATTTGAACTGATTATTTTTCTTGACAGTCCCTTCACTTCAAATTATTAATGAGATTACTTTAAAGCTTAATACTTATTTCAGAAATGATGTCACTCAATTATGAAATGGGTGACAACAAAAATTCAAATTAGAACATAGCATTCTAAACGATGTGTACCAATATGGTATGGTGCTGGTACATCTAAGTTACAAACAATAGCTATCCATCTCCGTGTACCAGTCCCCAGGCATGTGCAGACATATTCATTTATGAGTTGGTATCAATGTTGGTACCAGTTCAGTTTTATGAGAAAATGTCAATAGTTGGTACCAGTGCAAATCAGGTGCAAGCTGTGCTGAACACTCTGGTACAGGAATACTAGTACCAGTGATGTGTCTCTTTGACAATTTTGAATAAAGAGTATAAAACATAAAAGAGTACATTCTAATTTACCAGTGGAGCACAGTCTACTTTACAAGTAAGCCTTGTACATAATTATTTCCTGGAATCCAGATTTATCAAAACATAGAAGAGTATAAAACTAACTTTTTTCTTGATGACTAAATACTGATCAAGAACTTCTGGATTTGCAATTAATTTGGCAAATTAATATTGAAAAAAAAAAACAGTCATCAGAAAATTTTATAATCATCTACAAATTATTTTTCTTGACAGTCCCTTCACTTCAAATTATTAATGAGATTACTTTAAAGCTTAATACTTATTTCAGAAATGATATCACTCAATTATGAAATGGGTGACAACAAAAATTCAAATTAGAACATAGCATTCTTAACGATGTGTACCAATATGGTATGGTGCTGGTACATCTAAGTTACAAACAGTAGCTATGCATCTCCGTGTACCAGTCCCTAGGCATGTGCAGACATATCCATTTATGAGTTGGTATCAATGTTGGTACATCCAGTTTAGTTTTATGAGAAAATGCCAATAGTTGGTACCAGTGCAAATCAGGTGCAAGCTGTGCTGAACACTCTGGTACAGGAATACTAGTACCAGTGATGTGTCTCTTTGACAATTTTGAAAAAAGAGTATAAAACATAAAAGAGTACATTCTAATTTACCAGTGGAGCATAGTCTACTTTACCAGTAAGCCTTGTACATAATTATTCCCTGGAATCCAGATTTATCAAAACATAAAAGAGTATAAAAATAACTTTTTTCTTGATGATTAAAGACTGATCAAGAACTTATTTGCAATTAATTTGGCAAATTAATATTGAAAAAAAAAACAGTCATCAGAAAATTTTATAATCATCTACAAACATGGATAGCAAATAGCAATTGTTGTAGATAAGTAGATTGCGTTTAATAATTTAGGGAAGGTTTAAATTTGCTACTTGATTTTAAAAATTTAAGCTATAATTAATTAACAATAATTGCTACCACCAAAAGAAAGTCATACCAGTACCATCCTGTCAGCAACATTTGTAAATAATAAATGACAGAAATTGCAGAAAAAGTACACGTAAGAGAAAGATGAAAAGAGGAAAGGTAGTGATACAAGCCTCCAAACATTGTCCCCAAATCTGTCAGCAAAATATGGCAGAAAGCATAGTAAAAAAAAATTCATGTAAACCCTAGCCAATCTTCATATATGATACTAATTGTTCATAGCAGCAAGCACACATAATTGTTCATACCCCAAGAATACTAATTCATGCATAAAAAAATGTGTAGATCAGACTGGTACCAAAGTACTGATCTAGATTAATATAAATTTATTTAGGATGTTTAAGTACTGATCTTGTTCAGGAAGGAGATAAAATAACCAAGTAGTGAACTAGTGATTGCAATAAGCAAAAACCTGCTACTTCATCTGCAAATGCTTAAAACAAAAGGCAACGATAAGTACTTGGATTCAAGACTAGTACCAACGGACAGGTACTAGTCTGATAACAGGAAATCAAGAATAAGCTAAAAGGGAAAACAATCGTGGTGATTCGAACTGTTGTAAAGATGAAGATAAACTAAAGAAATCCTACAGAGAGAAAAATCGGTACTAGAGATCAGAGTGGGGGGCCGGCGTTGTGCTGAGTGGCGGAGGGAGCGGCGAAGGGAGAGGGGGACCGAAGTTTCTGAGCGGCGGACAGAGGTTGACCGGATTTGGGCTGAGCGGCGAGGAGATGGATCGATTTTGAAAACCCTCGGAGAGAGAGAGAGAAATGAAACTATCGCTAAGGGTTTTAAAAAAAAAAAAAGAATATCGCTAAGTAAGAGACGCATGGAGATGAAAACAGTAATTACGTTTCTCTACAGACCTTTGGAAGCGTATCCTCTGCGGAGTCGTTCTCTTGGAGCTGTGCGGACCTTTTAATCTGATCCGTTCGTTTTGACTTGGCACGAATCTCAAAGTCCAATAATACAGCCCCCTCTGTTAGCCCGAATCTCAAAGCGGCTGAGAGTTAATCTGGTCCGTTCGTTTTGCTCCGCAGGTGCGGAAGTTTACACTTTTCCGCAGAGAATACTCTCCCACAGCCCTTTACCCACACCTCTTTACCCACGGATCCTCCAATCCCAAGAATCTCAGCGGTGGATAAATGCCAACCCTCCTTTACTCACGGCTCTTTCAATCTCAGCCGTGAGTAATAATACCCTTCATCCACGGCTTTACTATGGTGCCGAAATTTTTATTAATACCCAAAAAAAAACAAAATTATCAAATCTGCCCTCACCCCAAAATTATTTTTAAAACTACTCCAACCGCCCGCCTGCTGGGCGGTCCACTACCCATAGCTGATCGCCCAGCAGCTGGGCGGTCCGCTATAAAACCTCTATAAAAGGGGTTTTTCTCTCTCCTGAGTAGCACAGTATTCATTCTAACAATTTTAGAACCAAAAGAGAGGAAAAATATGCAATTTTGAGGCTAGTAGAGGTATGGACAGTAACAAACGAGGTAAGAAAGCGAGCAACCGAGATCGTGGCGTAGCGAGAGGAGGGTCTATTATTGATCGAGGTAAAAACGAGGGAAAAAAGTACAAGTGTCAAGTATGTCGTGATTTTCTTAATTGTGAGACATGTAAGATGGAGAAATGGAGTAGACGACATGGTCGGTATGAAATTTCAGACGATGACTTTGTGGAAAACCCTACGGCTTTGGTTTAAAAAAAAAGAAAGTAGATCCAGAGCCTCCAGCATCAGACGATGAGTTTGTTCCGTATACTAGTAAGGCTACCACTTCATCTGGTGTAACTGATTCAGATCAGGCAAACTCTGATGATGACTTTGTTCCATGCACTTTCAAGGCTCGTTGTAAGAAGTAGACTTTTTTGGAATTTATGTTGTACATTTTTTAGGAATTTATGTCGTAGACTTTATTTCATCAATTTTATGTTTGTTTATATTTTATGTTATTAGTTTTTGTATATGTAATTAAGTATTAAAAATATCAAAACTGAAGCATATAAAATAATCGAGGCAAATAAAAAATTGCATAGTTCACAAACTACCAATGAGAATAGTTCACAACATACATCTAAAATAGTTTATAACATAATTTAACAAAACTTAGTAACCAGCGACGACGGCTGAACAAACTCAGCCGACGTCTGGGTCTGGGTGCAGCTGGTTGTGCGGCACCACCGGATGTCTCTGCATGGCTACTACCGGTTCATGGGCTTTCATGAGTGCGGTGGCTACTACCGGTTGCCTCAACAACAACTCTAGCATTTTCTCTTTCGTTGGCTTCGTTAATGGCATCTGCATTGCATTCCAGTTGAAATAAAATCAAAATAAAATATAAGTAAATAAATAAAATCAACCGGACCTGCTCGCTGCCTGTCAGTTGTTGAACGGCGAGACTGATGTCCCATTCGTGTACCTTCCATCTCGTCCATGGTCATTACAGCACGCTTGTGTGGTCTTCTTCCTTTTCTGATCCACCCGCTTGCGGGCATGATTCTATCACCATCATAGGCCGGCCATTGATACTGGTTGGGGTAAGGATGGAAAGATGCACCCCAAGTACTCGCAAGGTAATCGGTACAGTACATGTGTGTAACATTCTCCTCTAATTTTTATAGACTAAATATGTAAATATAATTTATTTGATAAATTAGTCATATATATATAAAGTTAATTATGTTGAAAGATTTAAAATGCATTAAAATTTTAATTGAAGGAGTTAGGTCAAGAAAAAGGTGTAATTATATTTTTCTAAATTGATATATATATATATGATTATATATGAAAATATATATTAGAATTGATTTTGTAAGAGTTAATATGCATTAAAAATAAATACAAGGCTATATGGGTAAGATACACACCCTTTATAATAATTGAAAGTTTGGAGGGCTTATTAATAAAAATCCATATATCACCTTGAAAGTATCTCCTTCTCTTCATTTCCACCGATCCCATCTGTTTTTTTTTTAGTGTGTGTGGGTGTGTTGCCGAAGAGAAAGAAAAAGAGAGAGATAGGGTGAGAACTTGAGCGGATTATCGAATCGATCGCATTTTCGGAATCAGAGCGACGTTCTCTACTTAGTTGTAACCTCTAATTTGGTATATTTCTATCTTAGTGATTCCTTATAAACCCTATAACTTGTTTCTTTGAATTTTGAGTTTGTAATTCTGAAATTGGGTTGATTTTATTTAGTTTAATTCGATTTTCGGTTCGATTGCGATAAGGATTGCTTGAATTTGATCATTTGAAATGAATGGGTTGAGCTAGGGTTTTGGGACTTGAGAAAAAGGAAAATTATGTTGAATTGAGCTTGGTATAACTCAATTTAACCATTTAGAATTAATATCTTGAACTGATTGAGTGTTATCGCAATCGGAATCGATCGAATCGAATTAAAACACAACTTGTCAAAATTCTATGAAGGGTTTTCGGGCCGCAAGAAAAACACTAAATTTTCCAGAAATTGTTGATCTAAAACCCAATTAATATTAATAGTAGGTGTCGAAACGATCCGACGAGGTATTCCGGGACCCTCTGAGACGTCTGAACCTTAAGCGAGAGTACGTGGTACGCTAAGGTGCGGGATTTCTGGACTTGTTTGATACTTTACTTTCAAAATTAAATTGTGTTTCGATTGACATGTTGAATATTCTTGTTATTGCATTATGTGAATTGTGCATTGCATTGCATACCCTATTATTCTTGAACTCTAATTGCGGTAAGCTGATTGACCTGCATATTGGTATTGATTTCGTTTGTGTCGATCCATCGTGATCTGATTTTAGATGATAAGTCACCATAATTGGAAATGAAATGATTGTTGTGTGTTATGGATCACCAAAGTGTGACCAATTTACAAAACCTGGTGCACGGGTTTTGGGAGGATTCTAAAGCTTTAGTCTACCTGGGCCCGCGTAAGACCCCAAACCGGTTGGGGCAAGGGTAGTATGAAACGATTGTGAGATAAGAACTGTAGGAATATGGGTGACTAGTGTGAAATGTCACATGCATGATCCTTTGTGATATGCGTTTGAATGATCGATTGGAAATGTGATTCCTAATGAATTTTCTGAATATGACCTGTAACCAGAATAAAATGAATATGGTTAAGCCTAGCTCTACCGATGGGTGTCTTATATAGCAGGGTAGGGTTGCCTTCTGTAGGTGTCTGGAACCCTACAGTTGTCGACGGGTTTGTGGTACAGCTGGGTGGTACATCGGTAGTTGCTACCAGACCAATTAAAATGATTAAGCCTAACTGTTGTTGATTCGAATTTCGATTGAATAATTCTTGTGTTGTATTTCACTTGATTATCTGCTGTCAGGTATGCACTTATGTTTATATTCTGTTATATGTATTATGCATTTATTGATAGTTTAATTATGAAAATAAAGTTTGATTGCAAGTCCAGGGGTTCATTTGTGGAAAGTAACGCACTGAGAATTTATTCTCACGCCCGTTGGGTTATCTTTTTCAGGTTTTGGTGCGACTGATGCAGGAGAGACACGACAGCCGTAGGTCACCTGTCTACTTAGTTCAGTATGGTATTTGACTAGAGATGTATATATGTTTTTGTTGTATTATATATTCTCTATGTCATGAACCACTTTTGTACCTGTATGGAATACTGATCGGTATGACATACTTGTCGGTTTCTGTGATGACTTGTGGTGATATGGATTTTATTACTTGATTATATATGTGGTATGTTTTATGTTGTGATTATATATGTGCTTATGTTTGGGTTATGATTTGGGAATTATTTTGGGGTATATATATTGGTATGCATGATATGGGGTATCTTTTGGGTTAGGTTTGGGGATGGTAGAAATTAATCGTAATTGCCTAGTAGGCATACGGGAAACCGTATGTTTACGGCAGGGTGCCGGTTGCATTCCGTAGCTGGTGGCCACGGGGTGTGACAATGTGTGCGACATAATCATCCTTAGAGAAGTTTCTCTCTCGGCACACCGCCATAACATGAGAACAAGGTAGGTGGGCCAATTGGATTCCTTGGCAAGTGCATGTTACACTATTGTTAGGTCCAAAAATAACAACATACTTGAACATCATTTTCACAAACTCCATAGTCACATCCGGTCTATGGCCGGTTGGAGCAAACTCATTTGGACAGTGCACTTCAAATTCCAATTGGTTCTCCCCGTACGGGACAACTCTCATAATTGCACATTTCTCCCTATGTTTCCTTAGTTTTCCCTCCACCCTTGTTGAAAACGTCTGATTCCTGAACAGTAATTCGAGGGCTTTAATACGCCGTGCAACAAACCATGCATTTAACTTGTAGAAGGTGTCCTCCACAATTGCTGCCACGGGCAACATCCGGCTCTGCTTGAAAACATTATTCAATGACTCGGACCCATTTGTGGTCATAATTCCCCATCGGAAACCTCCATCACGGGCTTGCAATATCTTCTCATATGCGGGTGGCTCAGCAAGATTGGTGGGATTATTTTTTCCCACCTTGAGTAAGTACGCATTTGCCGATGGACAGTACTGAAAAAAAACAGTTTTAGATGACAAAATTTTAAGTAAATAATTCAGAAAATATAAGTCAACAAATAAATATATACATACATTGGCAAAATCTCTGAACATCTCTTCCACCCTTCTCGGCTTCTTCCTCCTACACTAATTTTGAATGTATCTGCAACCCATTTTTCAGATCCGCAGTTCTTGTGTAGGTTGTCTGCAACATGTTGCATACACAGCCTATGCACACAATCGTCGTTCGCTGTCGACCACCCGAAATCTGGGCGATCAAAAACATATTTGATTCATTTGTGCTGGTCTGATATGACACAAAAGAACCGGTCGCCAACCACTTCTCTTCACAAAAAACTCATGAAAAATCTCCAGTTTTCCCCATCCTCCTTCTCAACAATTGCAAAGGCCAAAGGCAACAACTGGTTTTCAGCATCATATGCACATGCAATCAGCAGTCTCCCCTCGTAACGGCCAGACAGGAAGCATGCATCTACACTGATGACCGGTCTAATGTATGGCACAGCTTGAATACATGGACCGAACGCCCATGTTATGGCCTTGAATTGCAATGCGTTGTCGACATCCTCTACGTCATATTCCAACATTCAAACTTAGCCAGGATTTGTACTTGTTATGGCCTGCAGCAATAGTGCAACCAAGTTGTATGAACCATGCCAGCTATCGAACATTCGGCAAATTGCAAGTCACGCCCTCTCCACAACCTGTTGTATTTTGGAATGACATGGCTGTGAACGCGTCTGACATGTCTAGCGACCTCCTTAAGGCTCATCGATGGGTCCTCCTTAACGTCACGCTCAATTACATCGGCAATAAGTGAAGCCGTAAGCTGTGCATGGTCTGTGCTTGATGATGCAGACTTGCATGTGTGAGGTGGTTCACACTTCTTAATAATTCATGCCTCGCCCTTACCCACAGGGGTTGCATAAAGACGGAAGTGGCAATGCGCTTCGTCTGCACAAACAATTACTAACCTTTTTCAGTCCCTTTTTTGAGTTCTGCACTCCCAGTTGCCGTGAACATGGACCTCATTTATTTTCTTCACAAGTTCATCTATGTTGGTGTAAACCTGCTGTGGAGCAAGCTCTTGATTGTATCTGACACGCGGTCCAAAAAATGTTATGTCTGCCTCTTCAAAAGAAGTGGTGTCGTTGAATGTGGGGCACGGATGCCTATCTGTCTGACTTTTAATAGAAAATCTGTCTTCCTTAGGTAAATAATCTCCATCACCTTCTAACATGTGATCAGAATCTCAATTCCCGTCCCATTCGTCACCCGTTTGCAAATCTCTTTGTGGTATGGTATCGATCTCAGCATCAAGGTCAAGGTCTCTCCGGGTAACAACGGGTGCCAATATAGGTATTGATGGTAGTACAGATGGAAATCTGGGTTGGATTGGGGTTTCAGGAGGAGGTGGTGGTGGTGGTGGTAGATCGATGGTAAAATCAGGTACATAATTCTCATAAACGGGTGATACGGGCGGTTCATAACTCGAGTGGCGGGGGTTGTCATACCTCGAGGGGTGGGGGTTGTCATAACTAGAGTGGCGGGGGTTGTCATACCCCGAGTGCTCATGACCCGAGTTGTCATAACCCGAGTGCTCATAACTCGAGCTGTCATAACTCGAGTGACGCAGGTTGTCATAACCCGAGTGATCATAACCTCTATTTTCTCTAGATGTTCCAACCCCGGGTTCATGCTGAACTCTCGTGGAATATAAGTCCATTACCATGGTACCCTGTGACTCAAAAATGTTGTAAACACTCCTCCATAACGACTCATCTGTTATTGGACACCTGGTATAGTAAGGTATACCACCACTTACTGTGTTAATCCGAGTAGCTAAATCTATATCATATCGGTTGGGGTTCACACCGATCTTTTCATACACTATTCCCTTCATTTCAACAAATGAGGTATTTTCATTTATCTCGAAGCCGTAGGCTGCTTCCTTAGTGTACTGTGCTCCCTCCGCACCCCGGGTAAACTTTCCGCCCACATACAGTGCAACCAACATATTTCTGTTTGATAATTACTGTTCAAAATCGCGTCAAAATCGCCTCTCTTTCCTCTCTTTCGGTTCTGAAATTGTTAGAATGAATACTGTGCTGCTCAGGAGAGAGAAAAACCTCTTTTATAGGGGTTTTATAGCGGACCGCCCAGCTGCTAGGCGGTCAGCTATGGGTAGTGAACCGCCCAGCAGTTGGGCAGTCAGGTGTCCAGAATGGACCGCCCAGCAGGCGGGCGGTTGGGATAGTTTTAAAAATAATTTTGAGGTGAGGACAGATTTGATAATTTTTTTTTTTGGGTATTAATAAAAATTTCGGTGAAACGTGTATATATGTCCGCTGATTATCCCATTTTTTATTGGCACACGGTTCACTACAAAAAATTTCGGAACTGTGAATAATAACCCGTTAGTAATTACTAATTAACGTTTTTGTACTAGTAGCTACAAACGCAAGCGTCCTTGTGAGGACGCTTAATGAGGACCAGATTATTGCGCTTTGCAACCTCATATGGTGCTTATGGAAAGCCCCAACGAAGAGCTGTTCACGGCCAAGAAATCCTCACCTCAACAAATCCTCTCTAGAGCACGCGCCATGACATGTATGATCAGCGAAATGGAGTCGGGCATGGCTGATACATCTCCCACAGGGGGGCGGTTCCTCACTCACGCAATGAGCACGAATGACCAAGTAATACACATCCCACCTAACACCAACATAGTATTAATGGATGCCTCCTGGGACAATAAAAAAGATGGCGGCTGGGGGGTTACGGTGTACCAGCATAGGGGGGACTTAATGCTAACGGGTTTCGGATCCATCAAGGCGGAAGATCCCTTCCATGCGGAGGCTCTGGCAATGCAACACGCTTTCCGCATATTCGAATCACTGGAGGAGAGAAATCCAATGGTGAAGGTCACCTTTCGGTCGGAATGCAAAATCCTAGTCAAAGCGGTAAACTCCGGAATACTGGAGGACATACCATCCTGGAAATCATGTGAGACGGTCGCCGAATGTTGCAAATGGATACAAGGCAGAAAGGATCGGGTATCACTGGAGCATGCCCGAAGGGAGGCGCTGACTGGCCCACATCAGCTCGCCAATTGGGCAAGGAAAACACACCGGTCAGACGTTACGACATCACTGGAGCACTATGACGGCAGGCCAAGGTTGGACGGACGGCTAGATAGCCGGTTCTACTATCTGGAACAGGTCTGATCAGTGCAGCAAACAGTTACTGGTAACAGGGGTGCCCTCAGAAACTTGTCAGATACAAGTGAAGGAATTACACAAATACACCCCTTCGTAATTTTAGATTTTAGTCCCTCTAAAAGGAGTAGTAGTTTTAAGTCTATGTTTAGTTATTTCAAGCTCTCAGAGCACGTTTTACTCTTAAACTGTACTTTTAATATCTTGTAACTGTAATGATTTACGCAATTCAATTAAATACCTACGGGTTTATCCTAAAAAAAAAGCTACAAACGCAAGCCTAAGGGCGTTTTCTAAAAAAAATACAAGCCAAAAGTCAGAGAAAAATATGTACGAGTTGACATTTCAATGTCAAAATCCAAATGTTTCTTTTCTTTCTTTGTTTCTTGCTTTCTTTCTCTGCCCCTCGGTAAAAAGGTGACAACAAGGAAGTCCCTATGTTCAGAGTGTTCACTAGCTCCGTTCGATTAAAATAAAATAAGATAGATAAACTAAAATTTTATTCTGTTTTTGAAAATACAACGAACCTACTGAAATAAACTTATCAATCAAATTAAAACCAAACTAACATAAGAAGATTAATCATAAAAGTAAACATTTTTTTATTATTTCGAATTTTTTGAAGATTGATTTAAATTTTTTGTTTCATTTGGTCTAACTAGTTTTAAATTGAACCAAGCAATATGGTTTGGTCTAACCAGACTAACCAGTTCGGACGGGGGATGGGTTTAAAAATTTCGATCGGTTTGGTCTAACCGGATTTGAAAGTTTCTAAACCAAACCGAACCGAATAATTAATCTGATTTTAAAAATGAAACGAACCAATCCATTTAATCAAAAAAATTGAACCGTTTAAGATGAACTCTTTTGATTCAGTTTAAAACTGATTAAACCGAACCCGATGAACACCCCTAACTATGTTCACCTTTTTTTAGTACCTTGGCTTTCTTCTCAAAATAATGTAGTTACTTAAAATGTCCCATATTGAAATAAAAAAAAATTCATTATTTCATGGCTAATTTTATATATCATTTAAAAAATAAATTTAAACCAATAATATTAAATCTGTAAATTGTGTGACCCAGGACACAGTCCAAAAATAAAGAGAAATGGAAGTAACCATTATGCACTAAGAGAAATAATTATTTTTATTTGTTGATTATTATGAACAAAAAATAAATATTTTTTATTTTCCTCAAAAAAAGAAAGAGACAAAAGAAACAAAAAGAAAAAGAAAGGCAATAAGAGAAAACTAAAATATATATATAATAAGAACAAAGGAAAAAGGAAAGAAGGGAGATATAAGGAAGTGGGACCCAGGACGCAGTCACTCACGTTTGTTGTTTATTATGAGGAAATATTGCGGCTCATTAGCACCGGATTCAGACAAGAAAAACACAGCTGAGTAATTCAGCAAAAATTTCATCACTTCGCCGTGCTCCGAGCGCACCCAAGTGAAGGAAAACGGCGCTCTCTCTCTCTCATTTAACCTGACTCGTGGACCTTCACCACTCTCTCTCTCTGACTCAAGGGCCCCGATAGATCCCACATACCAGTCATGTCTTTAACTTACCGATCTTGTTCGATTGATATGGCTATGGGGCTGCCAGAGTTGAGAAAGGAACTCATAAGATCCTTGGCTTTGACTAAGTCAAACATGACAAAAGAGGCACAAAAGTATAAATTGACTATACAGGGATATTGATGGCACATTCACCACACTACCTCAACCTTTAATGTAATTTGAAATATGGTGAATTGATCAGCGTAGGAAATGTCTAAATGACATGCCGGTACGGCTACGAATGGTCTAATTAATTGGTCATTTGGGTTTAAGAAAACATATAAATTGGTTTGAACTATGCTCACCAAATATTCCTGGTGAGCATGACTTTAAAAAATGAAGGTTTATGAGTTTTTTTAATTCATTTATATTTTTTTTTTCAATTTTTCATCTCTTGATTTTGTACTAAATAAATTAAAAAATTAGAAAATTTTGGATGTACACATATCACTCATGTTGTGAAGTAAATAGATATCAACGGTTTGAATTCGTCGTCTAAAAATAATCCGCTTGCGTAGTTTCCTAGGGGACACTAGTGTATTCGATTTTTAATTTTTTGTTACGTATCATATGAAAAAAATTTTGAATTATAGTGGTTGCTTTATTAATTTTTAATTTATAGGGATGGTTATCCTATCCTAATTAACTTTTAGATATGTGTCTTGTGAAAGCATTATTAATAAAAAAAGTAGTCACAATTTTATTAAAATTTTATAAGAAATTAACATGATACATTACAATTATATAAAAAATTGATCAAAGATAAAAGCATTATTTTTATTTATTACAATGTACAATGAAGAAAACAAAAAGAGTTTGTACGCAAAGCGCAAAGTGACCGTTAAGTGGGCATAATGGGCCAGAATTAGTGACCAATTACCAAAGCCCCATACAATTCTAATTTCGTTCCCCAAAATTAATAAATAGACAAATGCAGAAAAGCCCAATATTTGCAATTCGAATTCTGTTACTTTAAGCCCACCAATCAAATCTATGGCCCTGATTGTGCTTAATAGACTATTTTTTTTATAATTAGTGGCTTTAAATATCAACTAACAATTTTATTGGTAAAAAACGGATTTACAACGAGCTAAATAACTCTAATTCGTAAATCTAAAGTCATTTATTCTCATTAATTTATCTAAACTACTCTCATCATCTAATCCTACTTATTTACACTCTTAAATACCATAATACCTCATTCTCCATCCCTCTCCACAACCGGATCCGTTTTTGTCCGATAGCCGCCGCACTCCAACAGCTGGATCTACTCACCGCCATGCTTCGACACTCACCCCATCTACTCACCGCCGTGCTCCGACGATACCACATTCTCGACTCACCGCCATGCTTCGACACTCAGCGCATCGACTCACTGCATCGAACTCCGACGGCCGTAAACCACAACAAACCAATCCAATTCAAATCCATGGAAAATTTAGGAGTACAATTACAATTTTTTTTTTAAATACAGACAATTAAAAAAATTGAAATTACAACCATCGCAACAGTATGAAAAGTAGAACAATACACCGACAACAACTCCAAATGGGAACTTGCAATGAATGAGAGTGGACATGAAACCGTTCGTCTCTACGCAGAGAGGGGATTTGTAAGATTATGTGATATCCTCTTACTTACATTCTTTCGTGTAGTCTCATATAACTCATTGAATTATACACTCCCCCCGTCGGTCGCGTCAGAGTTCTCCCACCTAATACCACCTAACATAATCCACGTAATTATAATTAATAGTAGATCAATTACAACGAAAAGAAATAGGAAATTGCCCAACAGCCATGCCAAGTACATGAATAGCAAATCAAGTCTAGGAAACTGTAAAGAAATTTTACAACCAAAGAAGCATGAGATCTCACCTTTTTATACGCTGGATATGCTGAATTTTGTATAGATCTTTTCCTTGCATTGATTCGTCTAGCTCATCTGATGGGTCTCTTACCAGTAACTCTTGAAGAGTCCGCACCTTTTGAAGCTCCGGAACTGTGTGTAGGCTTTTACAATAGGTAATTTCGAGGTGAGTAAGGATGGGCATGGCTCCCACTTCTATGTCCCAATGACATAGATTCGTCAGAAATACGAGCTTCAGGTTTTTGAGGTTAGGAAACCCTCCAGTTGAACAGATCAACTCAGTCCCCACATATGAGTCATCAACTAAATGAAGTATCCTGAGGCTCTGCAATCTCCCTAATATGAACATTGGATCTTTCTCAAGCTGAGTATTTTCGAGCTTCAATTTTGTGAGATTTGTTGGGAACATCTCAACACTTGGATCAAACATATTTCTTCCCCACTCTCCGGAGAGAGATAATTTTTGTATCTTCTCATGACAAGGTAAGTCTGTTGTACCACCAAATGGTAGGAACCCATGTGTTTTAATACAGAGATAGACCAACTGTTCTGTCCTTCTCAGCACACCCTTGAGGTTTTGCCACTCTTTTAGAGCCCTTTCATTATCTAGATACTCGCCAATGGTAATCCCTAACGTACGCAAGTTGATACAGCATCCTAATTGAACAACTAATTCTATCTGTATCAACGTACGAAGTGTTTGTAGATTTGTATGCTGATCCCATTTTAAAGGTAAATAAAAATTCACTCCACTATATACATGTCTTAGAGTTGGGATTACGACATCACACAAATCTAATTTTTTGGTAGGTCCTTTGCCAGTTGTTGCTGTCGATCCCTCTAAATCAATGGTTTCTAGATTACAAAAGGAAAAGTTCTCAAACATATCCGGTGGAATACGGCAGTATCTTAAACCCAAATACCTCAATTGTATCAAGCCCTTCGGCAAGTGTCTGAATTTGGTCAAATTGACACTCAAAGTTTAACACTCTGAGTAGTCTAAAGCCACTATAATTTAGTTTGATAAAGCTATCATCTGGGTCATATTTGTTCAAACCAAAACAGAGTAAAGAACGAGTATTTTCTGAGAAAATACCATCCTTTATGTGAGTGAAAGATTGCAGTGCCACACGGTTCGGTTCGCTAGCAGCTAGGTTGTTAACATCTTTTTCTGTTTTGGAGAATACGGTTAAGAAGTTCTTCTCCTTGGCTTTCTGAATAGCCAGGTCCCGTAGAAGATCATGCATACGATAGTATTTGCAGTAGCCGTTCCAAGATTTTTGAGTAACTTGAATCAAGCACCTATAACAATATTTTTCATAAAAATTGACATCAAAGAAGTTGGGAAATATTTGTTTATGAATAAGTAGGTATTTCTTAAGTCAAATTAAATGAAAAGTAATGAATGCTCAGTTATATCTTTCGTCCAAAGGTTATAGAAATGATGAACCCTTCGCTATATAGGTAGGCCCACTTGGATAGTCCATGGTGCGGTGATAAAAACATAAAATATATTTAGGCAACTCGAAATGCTAATTTTTTTTTTAAAAGTTCTTACTCAGCTGTTGCATATACTCGATTTTTTTTAATTGTAACATAAAAATAAAAATAAAAAAACCAAACATAATATTAGATTATTAATATCTCAAAAAATATCACAACCAATTGAAAACGCTGGCGGTAGGTTTTGAACTTCTACCATTTCTTTTATTTATGACTCGTTTCAATTTGTTTATATACAAATTAATTTCCATCATGAACCATTTATTTTCATAAGATTAAAAGTGGGGTCCACTTTTAATCTTCGTTCTCTCTCTATTTCTCACCAGCAACAGAGAACCATAAGAACTAATTAGAGATCAAACAAAAAACAGCAAGGCTAGCTTACCGAGCTCAGGGGAAAAATTATACCTTTGGGTCTGTTCGTTTAAAATAATTAGAGAAAGATATCTTCAAAACTATATTATTTAAAATATTTATTATCGATATAACTATTAATAGTTTTGTGATCAATTCTAATCATCTAAAGTATAATTCTAATCATCTAAAGTATGATTATTAACATAGAAAATAACATTTAGAGAAATAAAAATACTAAAATTATATAAGTATAATGTGTTATGAATTTTTCTTTGATTAGTCGTGTAAATTATATGAATGTTTTGACCATCTTGAATTGACTCCTCGTTAATTGTGTACAGTCTCATTACAACAAAATTAAATTTGCAGTAAAAGATAATTAAAACCCTGCTGGTTGGCCTTTACGGCTTAGCACAGAAAATTGCTGCCTGGAACTTCGTGCTTATTTCCTCTCTTTAACAGAGGTTATTACAAGTTTCCAAGTTCCAACTCAATAAAGATAAATTTAAAATTTCTAATCAGTTTTATTATTCAAACATGTTTCTCCTTTGCTTTAAAATTTCTATCTAATAAAATATGTACGGAAGTTTTATTTTAATGAAGTTTTGTAGACACGTATTTGAATTTTTATGTTTGACAGTCTGACAATATTGTACAATCCAAGCAAAAATAATATTTTTGAATATGTTTCGTAGGATAAAGAAATACAATGAGATCAAAAGTATAATTTAAAATAATACAAAAATTACAATATTAGCTTTTATTTCAAATAAAAAAATTAATTGTTCTTTTTAATTATATTGACTGACCAAATGAAGTTAATTTTTCTCTACAATATTTTTATGTTGTTAGAATTAGTAGATAACTCAAAAATTTTGAACTAAAGTTTTCTCTACTATCTAATTATTTAGATATTAAAAAAAACATTTAGCTATTTTATGATGAAATTTAGCCACTCAAGTCAATAAAGTGGTGAATGAAAATGAAGACTTAAATATGACCATTGAGAATAATATTAAATTTGCCACTATACTTAATTTAAATATATTTTCTAATTTTAATGTTTTCAGTTCTATTATTAAAATAGCAATAAAGTGTCCACTAGAAACTTTGTTCCAAATTGTATTGTAAAGATAAATTTCTAAAAGTAATGACTTTTGTTTTTTATCGTACGGTTTTCACTTTATTTTTTATTCCCTAACTTTTATATATGTTAATTTTACGATTCAAAGAATATGTACAAAAATTTAGTATCGAAAAAGTACTTGCAAGAGAAAAAAATGAAAATGATTTAGTATCGAATTCTTTTCCTGCTCAACAAGTTCTATCTTCTCCACACTACTGGTTCTATAATATCTAGCTAAATGTTAATAATATCTATCTATCTATCTATTAAGAGATGTCAACTAATAACATATTTGTTTGAATTAATTTAGTCTATTTAAAATAATATATTTTTATTAGAAAGCTTGCCGTAAAATAACTTCTGCACTGTAAACTGATCTATGAAAATGGTATGTTAAGAAGTCGTGTATGGCTACGGAAAATGTTTTATAGTTTCGCTCTGATCGAAATGTTACAGAAATTGTCTAAAATTTGTAACAGACTATTTCTCTGAGGTACAATGCTTGACCTTTACGCATTAATTAGAACATACTAAATTTCATGCAAATATTCATATATAAAATAAAATCTATTTGGTATTATCATTGGAAATTACTTTTTTAGTGCAGATCTAGGTTGCACGAATCTTAAAATAGATCGGATGGTCGAGATTCATTAACTCAAAAGATTCTCTGATTAGTCGTGTAAATTATATGAATGTTTTGACCATCTTGAATTGACTCCTCGTTAATTGTGCACAGTCTCATTACAACAAAATTAAATTTGAAGTAAAAGATAATTAAAACCCTGCTGGTTGGCCTTTACGGTTTAGCACAGCAAATTGCTGCTTGGAACTTCGTGCTTATTTCCTCTCTTTAACAGAGGTTATTACAAGTTTCCAAGTTCCAACTCAATAAAGATAAATTTAAAATTTCTAATCAGTTTTATTATTCAAACATGTTTCTCCTTTGCTTCAAAATTTCTCTCTAATAAAATATGTACGGAAGTTTTATTTTAATGAAGTTTTGTAGACACGTAGATTTGAATTTTTATGTTTGACAGTCTGACAATATTGTACAATCCAAGCAAAAATAATATTTTTGAATATGTTTCGTAGGATAAAGAAATACAATGAGATCAAAAGTATAATTTAAAATAATACATATTAGCTTTTATTTCAAATAAAAAAATTAATTGTTCTTTTTAATTATATTGACTGACCAAATGAAGTTAATTTTTTTCTACAATATTTTATGTTGTTAGAATTAGTAGATAACTCAAAAATTTTGAACTAAAGTTTTCTCTGCTTCTAATTATTTAGATATTAAAAAAAACATTTAGCTATTTTATGATGAAATTTAGCCACTCAAGTCAATAAAGCAGTGAATCAAAATGAAGACTTAAATATGACCATTGAGAATAATATTAATTTAGCCACTATACTTAATTTTAATATATTTTCTAATTTTAATGTTTTCAGTTCTATTATTAAAATAGCAATAAAGTGTCCAATAGAAACTTAGCCGGACTTAAACAATCCGATCTGCATCAAAATTTGTACAAACATTTAGATTCAAGGAGCCATTTAAATTTATTAAGTTTTAAATATGTTTGCAAGAATCTCAATGCAAATCGAACGTTTAAGTTTGACTTTGGATGAGGCTTTGTCCAAAGCCCTTTGAACAGAACCCAATCCCTTCGAAGAATATCTACAAAAATTTAGTATCGAAAAAGTACTTGCAAGAGAAAAAAATGAAAATGGTTTAGTATCGAATTCTTTTCCTGTTCAACACGTTCTATCTTCTCCACACTAAAGGTTCTATAATATCTAGCTAAATGTTAATAATATCTATCTATCTATCTATCTATCTATCTATTAAGAGATGCCAACTAATAACATATGTCTTTGAATTAATTTAGTCGTATTTAAAATAATATATTTTTATTGGAAATTAAGCTTGCCGTAAAATAACTTCTGCACTGTCTAACTCCATTTTTGTTTCTCTTATTTCAGTTGGCAAGGTATGTTAAGAAGTTGTGTATGGATACGGAAAATGTTTTATAGTTTCGCTTCGATCGAAATGTTACAGAAATTGTCTAAAATTTGTAGATGGGTAAGAATTTCTAACAGACTATTTCTCTGAGGTACAATCCTTGACCTTTATGCATTAATTAGAATATACTAAATTTCGTGCAAATATTCTTATATAAAATAAAATCTATTTGGTATTATCATTGGAAATTACATTTTTCCTTCTTGGGAGAATGGTGAAATTAAGGAGGTAAAAAGAAGATCATGTGTATATCAGTTCTATTATTAAAATAGCAATAAAGTG
Source organism: Carex myosuroides (assembly GCA_028015225.1). NCBI lineage: Eukaryota > Viridiplantae > Streptophyta > Magnoliopsida > Poales > Cyperaceae > Carex > Carex myosuroides. The sequence continues at coordinate 5,409,127 of CM051483.1, forward strand.
TCCACTAGAAACTTTGTTCCAGATTGTATTGTAAAGATAAATTTCTAAAAGTAATGACTTTTGTTTTTTATTGTACGGTTTTCACTTTATTTTTTATTCCCTAACTTTTATATATGTTAATTTTACGATTCAAAGAATATGTAGAAAAAATTAGTCTCGAAAAAGTACTTGCAAGAGAAAAAAAAATGAAAATGGTTTAGTCGAATTCTTTTCCTGCTCAACAAGTTCTATCTTCTCCACACTACTGGTTCTATAATATCTAGCTAAATGTTAATAATATCTATCTATCTATCTATCTATCTCTTAAGAGATGCCAACTAATAACAAATTTGTTTGAATTAATTTAGTCTATTTGTTTGAATTAATTTTGTCTATTTAAAATAACTTCTGCACTGTAACTCCATTTTTATTTCTCTTCTTTCAGTTGGCAAGGTTTGTTAAAAAGTCGTGTATGGATACGGAAAATGTTTTATAGTTTCGCTCCGATCGAAATGTTACAGAAATTGTCTAAAATTTGTAACAGACTATTTCTCTGAGGTACAATGCTTGACCTTTATGCATTACTTAGAATATACTAAATTTCATGCAAATATTCATATATAAAATAAAATCTATGTGGTAGTATCATTGGAAATTACTTTTTTTTTCTGGGCTGGGCTGAAAACACATCAAGACTTCTTTTATACATGATAAGTACGTACCATAAAAAATAGGACTGAAAAGGAGGGATATCGATGTACCTTTGCACTAGCTCTGCAAGACATTTCTCAGCTCTGTCCTCCATTGTTCCACCTCCATCTTTCGGTACGAATTCTTCAGCCATCCACATTTCTGTAAGTTGCCTTCCCGAAATGATATCATCTTCTGGAAATGCAGAAAAATAAAGAAAACATGATTTGAGATGGTCTGGCAAGTCTTCGTAACTCTTGGCTAGGATCTTCATGCACTTCTCCCCATCTTCACTACCCCAATCCATGGTCTCCTCCACTTTACTCCAATCACTGTAGGTGCGATCTCTCCTTCTGAGGATACCACCTAGCACAACCAATGCCAAGGGTAGCCCACCACATTTTTTCATTAATTTTTTGGCGACTTTCAAGAGACCAGGACAGTCATCCGCAGGTTGTATATGTTTTTGGAAAGCCGTTCTGAAGAGGAGAGCTAGACCCTCATCATCATTTAAGTAACGGAGTTTATACATATCTGTATTGCAATCTGCTGCTCTAGCAACATCATTCAATCGGGTGGTAATTAGCACGCGGCTCGCATTGTTTGGATCGGGTGGTAATGCTATTTCCAATTGCTCCCAAAGATCAATGTCCCACACATCATCTAGGATAATTAAGTATCTTTTAGAACTCAAGGAGCTCTTTAGCTTCAATGGTAAATCCCTATCTGTTATGGGTGGATTTTTGTTTTTCATTCGAGGATCAACAGAGCAAAGAATTTCTCTCAGGAGATCGTTTAAATTGTACTTTTGAGAGATGGACAGCCATGCGCGACAATTGAATTGCCCCTCCAGTTTCGCACTGTTATTAGAGAAATGAATGTGTTACAAATATATAACAAACTTGTACATCGTTAAGAAGATATAATTGGACCAAATTTTAAAACAAATTTATATATCGTTAAGAAATAAATTAATATTATCTGTATTACATGATCATTGTAAAAGGTTCTGTAACATAATTTGTAACAATTTTACATAAAATATTTCAATGACTACATGATTTTTTTTTTTTGTTACAAATATATATACATGATCTTTTCCAATTCCGCACTATGGTTATTTTTTGAAAGCTAAATTTTGTGTCCATGTTAATATTACATGATTGAATATATGTATTCTTAAGATGATCTGGACCACATTTATTAACAAATTTATTTATTGTTAAGAGAAGACCCTTTGAACCACGTCTACGTGCATAAATTTCCATGAAGCTAAGAACATTTGGAGCCATTGGTACCATTTTGTAAATTCTATTCAAAACAGACGCTAATTTTGATTAAGCGTAAATATTACGGTGATGGGGCGGTGATTATTTTGGACTAAATTATCTGAATTATATCTATTGGGTTGTTGAGTAAAGTTTCAGTAAATTTACATTCATATTTGCAAATCATCACAACATAATTTTCTCTATCCACTTGAATCACTAAACAATCCCTTTACCCATTCTGCCATTCATATCATGAAAATATAATATAATTTTTTGTTCAACAAAAATTCTGGATTTTGTTCACCATTAAAAAAAATGTGTCAGGTTGCCCTAGGTAAGGTTACATGCAAGGTAATTGATAACTAATAGTAGAATTCAATACAAAATCTCCTTTTTCATTATTACCAGGTTAGATCGATGCATTGAATTTCATCACTTCTTGAGAAAGGAAAAAATCTTAACAAAGGATTGATTTTCGACAGTTGAGTTCTCCGCAACTAGTTGGTTTGGAATTTAGCAATTTTCTTGTTATAGATTAATTGTTCCACAAACATTTACCCTCTTTATATAAAAAGAACGGTTTAAAAGAGAGAACATGCACCTTTTGTATACTTTTTTTGCCAGGGTGGTCTTGCCAAGACCGCCAGTACCCACAATCGAGAGCACCGTGCGCCTCTTTATCTTGCTATCAATAAGCTGCACGATAATCTTTTCCTTGTCATCCTCAAAGCCAACAACTTCTGGATCATCAACCATATCAGAAGGTTCTGAATCATCAACATCAACTAGAGCGCCAAGCTTATCCTGAATTCCCAACTGGATTCCGCGCTGGTAAATCCAATTGAGATTCTTTGTGATATCTATTGGAAATTTAATCGGATTGTGGTTTAGTAGAAGACAGAGTACCAAATTATAAAGTACAATAGCTTGATGTATATTCTCTCTCTCACACCTTCCTCATTCACACATCTCATATGGACCTCTAACCTAGTAATTTATACTAGGTTAATCGACAATATAAGTCGGTAGAAGTTTCTAGATTTGTACATATATATAGATTCTTTTACCGGTTTTGGATAAGTTGGTTTAGTAGTTACTTGAATAATCTTTATTTAAATAATACCTTCGAGCTTGGCAGGCAGGTCGAGCATGTAGGTCTTATAGTTTCTTTTAACATTCGTCGTAATTTTCGTCATAAATTTTCTGAACAAGCTGTTGGAACTTGCTGCACGATTTTCTTCAATCTTATCCCGGAAGGTACCAATCACAGTAGCTATTGTGTCGGCAATATCTCTGACCTCGTTCAGCCACAGTGTTACCAATTCATTTTTGTCACGTTTGGAATCGGCATCTCTTAGCAAAGCTTGGATAAAGAGAAGCTCCTTCTTCATCTGTTCAATCTGCCCACGCACAGCCTGCAGTTCTCCATATTTCTCGAGCAAGAGAGCAGCAAGTTTTGCCAAAGCAGTGCTCACAGATGAGGTCACAACTTCTGCCATGTATTTCTGATTGTGGGAAGTGTCTTTCGTTTTCTTTTTCTTTTTTCAATTGGAGAGGGTGGGGAGAGGGGTTGAGAGTGAATTTTACTTTTTTGGCAGAGATTATTGATAGACAAAGCAGCATGAGTGGTTATATATAGCTATACAGAGCTTGGCAGCAGTTTTAATGTCATAGCTTCTCAAAATAAAATAAAATAAATTAATTAAAATTTTGTCATCCAGATCTTGATACACTCGGTTTTAACATATTTCGTTTCACATGTACAAATAATATGAAGTTGTCACTTATTTCGAACAACCATGCATGAAAATAACTAACAATATATATCTCCTTACAATATCCAACGAGATATATTAAAATATAATTTAAATACGAAATTTGTGTTTGATTGATCCCAATTAAATGGAAATCAGCTTTTAGTCAATCTTAACATAAACTTATGGTTAGGGGTGTCAATGGTATCTTTTTAGCCGTTTATCCAATCCGTATCGTATTCGATAAGGCGGTTATGGATAAGTTTTTTTTCGTAGCTTATTGGATATAAGCATAGATAAGAATTCTTTTTCATTAACAAAATGGGTAAGAGTATGGGTAATGACTATTTCGTACCCGTTACCCTATAGGGTAATTATAAAATCTAAAGAGAAAAGGTTTTCGTACCCAATCTATTGTACCCAGTATTTACCCAAACTGATCCGATCAACTTTAAACTATAATTAACGGTAATTAACTGCCTCGTCCAGTCCCTGATCGATAACTATAATTAAACTGTAATTAACGGTAATTAATAGCCCAAGGTTTTGGAAATCTATTTTTTTTATACCAAATGGATAACCATAAAAAAAATGGCAACGGCGATGACCCCAGATCGTTGTTGCCGACACTTTCTACACGAATTCGCATCCTCTGAGATATCTCAAACTTTGAGTGGATCTGTGCATAATCTGAACCATTCAAATCGTTTCTGCACGAATCTCAAAGCACATTAAACGGTCCCCTCCCTTGAACCCTGGTGAACCACACCTAAAGCTACATCTACGCTCTCGCGCCATATCCCTCCTAAATCTTTTCCACATGCAACTCTTCAATCCTTCTCTGTCCCTTGCTACTTCATTGCATTTACTCTCTACCAACCATATTCAATCTTCGACTGTACCATCTATGATTATGTTATTATTTTTCTGATACCTTTATTTAAAAATTGATTGAAGTTTTCGTGTTGTAGCCAGAAGTAAGTGCATATATTTATAGCCTCAAGGGATCTGAAGGTAATGAAGCACTGAACAGATATAGGCAGGGGCGGCTGCCCTCTTGGATTTTGAGTTTTAGTGGAGATTTATCGGTTCCGGCCAATTTTGTTCTCCCTGAAACTTTTTTTCTCCCCTCTGAATATTTAATTTGTAATTCGGATTAAATTTAGAGTTAAAATTGAAATAAATTTGTTGAATTTTGATTGATAATTAGAATTATAAGTTAGAGCATCAGAAATTACAAGTCAAAGCATTCGAAAGTATAAGTTAAAGCATTGTTTTTTTATCGAGTATCTAATTAGTTAATGGATTTAAACCCGATTCAATATTATGTCCATTACCAGCCAGGTCAGAAAAGGTTTCAAATTTTCTCAATACAAACGCTTAATATTTTTAACCTTTCTATACATATAATACTTATTCCGGCTACTATGTTATTCGTGGCAGTACGCCCTATATACCACCAACCTACAAAATCTATCAAATATGTTTCAACCAATGAATTGAAACTGTTATAACCGATCCACTTCAAGTCTAGCGATAAAATTTTCTTGACATTTAGTATCAAGTCAAACAATAAGAAAGTGATGCAAAATGAAAGCATTGAAATTAACTTCAATTTTTTTTAAAAATATTTAAGAAACATAAGCACTAAAAACTTTTATAATAAGTTTGAAATTGTTCCAAATTATTTTGAAGTTGGAGAATTTTTAGATCAACATTGGCACTTATATAATTTGGTTTTGGCAATTTTTAAGATATTATAATTAAAAGATTGTAACTCTTAGCTAGATAGTCTCATTACTCTGATAGAAAACTAATGTTGTCTCAAACATCAAATATTGTATTAAATTTTGAAAGATTTAGTCTAAGAAAGCAATTTTGTGGGGTTATATTCTTTGTGATAGTCTTAATTAAAGAGCGGAAGAAATTTTTATTCTATAATCCTGTTAAAAACGAGAAAGAAGTAGGGGTAAAATAAAATTTTATATTCCTGTCCTGTGTAGGATGTTGTTGGTCAAATTTGTCCATTTTGTCTAAGGAGATGGATAGAGGCAAGTGGTCAAGTCGAGAAGAGACGAGTACAAATCCTCTGCTTTTCACACTCTTAGTCCCTCTGTGGTGCAAGCTGTGTAGATTCAAACTTTTAACAGAAGAAGCTTTAAGCTCAAATAAAAGATTGGAAGCTTTAAGCTGCACCAACTACGGACATGACCTGACATGACACTCCACATGGTCCGAAAACCCTAAAGTTTATGAAATTTATATTGGATGCAGTAACTTAAATTCTGAGTTTCTGCACAACGAATCCAACCATTCGATCCATATTAGCACGAATATTAAAAAGTTTATATATTACAGACATGAGTCGGATTGATTGGAATTCTAATGGGAAGGTCGATATTCTAAATTCAACATGTGAGTTCATACAGAGGATGCCAACCCAACTTAAGTTGATGATAATTTCTAGCAGACAACGCGTTCACGGGTTCCACAGATGCTCACAATTAGTACAAGCGCGTCCAGCTTTTTTGCACAGTGTCCTGAATGCATGTGTGTCGGTGTGGCCCAAAATTTTGGAAGGTTATGAATTAAGGCTGCAACTTTTTTTTTTGTCAAATAAATTAATTATACTAATATCTTCGTTTTAAAATAAATGAATGAATGCATGTGTGTGTGTCGGTGTGGCACAGTGTACAGCTTTTTTTTACTGTCCTGAATGCCATGTGGGCCAGAAAAATTGCAAAGTTATGAATTAAAGGCTGAAACTTTTATTTTTGGTTTCTTCTTTTTGTCAAATAAATTATACTAATATCTTCGTTTTAAAATAATAGATAATTCTATGCCTTTTTCATTTTAAACACGTCCACATACAATAATTTGTTAAGTAAATATAAACCGACAAAGTTACCAAGTTACATGGGAAAACAATTGAGTTGCAGGAAGCGAGAGCAAACCAAGCAGCTTCGCGTAGATATAATAATGATTGGTTTTCGGCTTTGGAATCTCAAGAGAATGGCTTCTTGGTTGAGATGTAATGGTGCACCACTTTTACTTGAAAGTTTGCTTTGTGTTACCAGAAAATGTCACTTTCTAACTTAATTAATTAAAATCAGTGTTCTAAATAGCGCGCAATAGCACTTTTGGACCTAAACGCTAAGCTATGGCATCACAATGCACCAATTGAGCTACAGCCGCTATAGCGGTAATAGCGATCCGCTATAGCGCAAAGAGCGCGCGCTATGCATAATGGACTTTTTTAAGCAATTTATATGGGCTTAAATAAAGACCCAAAAAAGTTAAATGAAAGCCCAAATCGAAATCAATTAAAAACTTTGTTGCTACAGATCATTAAATTTACCTAAACCGATAAGTAAACCCTTGTCGCTGAAATTAGAAAAAATTTAAATAGAAATTATGGTGCTTTTGAAATTTAAATAGAAAAAAAAATTGATTTTGTCATGATTCATGATGCTTAAGATATTTTAAATAGAAAAAGATCGATAGTTTATGATATTACTATGAATATTTTGAACTGCAATTTGGATTTTGTACTGGTTCAATATGAATATTATAATTTCTTAATTAATTTGGTATTATTTATTGTTCTATGAGACTTTAGATAATGTTGATATTTAGTACAAATATATAATATAATTTTTGTAAAAAAAAAACGCTATGTAGCATAGCTTCCGCTATAGCTACGCTATTCGCTATCGCTTTTTTTGTAACCTTCCCGCTATGACGTTATAAACGCTATTTAAAACATTGATTAAAATGGATATACTTAATGAATGAAAATGCACGAAACATACATGCATTTAGATGTTTTCTGAATGCAGACGAATCACAATTAATCATGGGTGGGCCCAGGCTGTTGTTAATATTATTTATAATAAAACTATAATTTCCAACTCCATCAAATTATTATTCCACCCTACTTCTGGTCTTTTTAAAAGGAAGAATAATAGATTTGAAACTTGAGACAACATTAGTTTTCTATCATATTCATGAGAGAATAATACAACATCATTTTTTCTTCTTATACTATCTAAGAGCTCCAACTTGAGGCAATTCGGTTTGCTCACTTTTCGTATTTTTTGTGGCGTGATGGCGGTTTTTTGATTTGCAAGCACATTTTAATATATCCATCATGTTGAACGGTTTGGATTGACTGTTTGGACATTGAAAACTTTAAAAATGTAAGATATAATTCGGTGTCACTAAAAAAGAGTGTAAGTGGATCCCTCCTTGTATAAAAATGTGTTTAGATGAATCACATTATATATTTAGTGAATGTGTAAATTGCACATTTAGTTATGCCTCTAAATTATTGATCTTGGCAAATAAAATCAAAATCGCAAATACAATGTTGATTAAATACAGTGTTTTCTGTGTGAGATGTCACAGTTCAAAACTCATTTGAAATATGATTTATGAATATATTAAAAGTGCTTTATTTTAAAAAGATATTTAAGTAATTATACATGAATCTCAATCTCACAAATGAAGGCTCGATTCCACATACATTTTAAAAATAATAATAATTTGAGGAGAAGAAAGCAGATAGCTTTTGCCTTTTGGTTGAAATGGAGGTGTACAAAATCAGAGGGGAGAATGGCACCGGGAGTGCAGAACCTTACTTTTGATTCTTTCTTTTCATTGTTTAAAGACGAGATGAATGAATGGCACCAGTTGTTTAAAGTATACAAAAGGGTTGAATTCGATATATATAGCAAATAGCATCATAGGTTGGAAAGCAGGCAAAAGTAAAGATCAAGGTGGATTAGGATATCCCAGTGCAAAAATCACTTATGGGTAAAAAAAAAAATATTATGGTCCTATGAGTAAATTCAAATTCTAAGGTACTCCATCTATTTTTCTAGAAGTATGGATAAGAATTTTTTTTCGTTAACAAAATGGGTAAGGGTATGGGTAATGACTATTTCGTACCCGTTACCCTATAGGGTAATTATAAAATCTAAAGAGAAAAGGTTTTCGTACCCAATCTCTTGTACCCAGTATTTACCCAAGCTGATCTGATCAACTTTAAACTATAATTAATGGTAATTAACTGCCTCGTCCGGTCCCTCATCGATAACTATAATTAAACTATAATTAACAGTAATTAATAGCCCAAGGTTTTGGAAATCTATTTTTTTTTATACCAAAACGATAACCATAAAAAAATGGCGACGACGATGACCCCAGATCGTTGTTGCCGAGACTTTCTACTTGAATTCGCATCCTCTGAGATATCTCCTACTTTGAGTGGATCTGTGCATAATTTGAACCACTGAAATACTTTCTGCACGAATCTCAAAGCACATTAAACTGGTCCCCTCCCTTGAACCCTGGTGAACCACACCTAAAGCTACATCTACGCTCTCGCGCCTTCTCCCTCCTAAATCTTTTCCACTTGTCCCTAGCTACTTCATTGCATTTACTCTCTACCAACCATATTCAATCTTCGACTGTACCATCTATGATTATGTTATTATTTTTCTGATACCTTTAATTAAAAATTGATTGATGTTTTCGTTTAGTAGCCAGAAGTAGGTGCATATATTTATAGCCTCAAGGGGTCTGAAGGTAATGAAGTACTGAATAGATATAGGTAGGGGCGGACCTAGATGGTTCCCGGGGGGGGTGCAGCGGCCCCCTTGGATTTTGAGTTTTAGTGGAGATTTATCGGTTCCGGCCAATTTTGCTTTCCCTGAAATTTTTTTTTTTGCCCCACCTCTGAATGTTTGATTTGTAATTCGGATTAAATTTAGGGTTAAAATTGAAATAAATTTGTTGAATTTTGATAAATAATTAGAATTATAAGTTAGAGCATTAGAAATTACAAGTCAAAGTATTGGAAAGTATAAGTTAAAATATTATTTTTTTATCGAGTATTCAATTAGTTAATGGATTTAAACCCAATTAGCTATTTAAATCCGATTCAATATTTTTTTGTCCCCTGACAAAAATCCTGAATCCGTCCCTCGATATAGGTGGTCAGATTATCCTGGATCCGTCCTTGGATATTAGTGGATCACAAGTGCTGACTGAGTCAACTGAAATAGTTGAGAGTCATTAGGACTCATATTCCGCTGAAATTTAGCTCAAATTTGCTAGATATTCCATCAGAAATGGATTTTCTTTTGCCGTCGGATTATTCAACAGAAATAAGATTTCTGATTTTTAATTTTAATTAAAGAAAAAATGTATGATTTTTTTTATTTTTTTCTATTAAAATATTAAAAATATTTTATATTTCTTGGAAAATAAATAGAGTGCTATATAATTGAATTATTAGAAAGACTGCGACAAATAACTCAAATCAATATTTTTCAGTAGGATTTTCCGTGGCTGTAAAAAAGTTGAAATATTTCAAAACGCAACCAAGCACAATATTTGCAATATTCGATTGTTCACTCCGTCAAGTTTCAATTATCATATTTGACTCTTAATTACGAATGGATAACTTTACAGGTTATCAACTGCTATATTAGTATCATGAACAACCAAGGAAGTACGTCAGATAATATCCTGAAACTTAGCACATTTGATAGTCAGTTATTGCATTCATGGGGATCGTCAACTGATGCATTTTGTGGACGCATTTTGTGTAACATCATTGAGAAGGGCAACGGTTTCCTTAGAAATGAATTGGTAATTTGTACATTTACAACTTTCACTTCTTACAACTTCCACTTTTTTACTTGTTGGAACTCGCAATCATATATATATTGAGTTGTACATTACAACTTTCACTTCTTACTTGTTGGAACTCGCAATCATATATAATTTGTAGGTGTTCTTGCCAATCCACGTACAAAACCATTGGTTTGTTGGGGTTTTCAGTGATTCAAAGAGAGAATTCCAGATATTGAATTCCTTGAACTCATTGGGTGGACCATATAAAGAAACAACTCACAAGCTGGTATATCTTTTCTCAAATAAGTATTGCTCGCATATTCTATTATAACATGTAATGTTTATCATATTTGCATTTTTCCATTCAGAGATTCGGAATTCAAAGGTGTGTTGATGCTGCACTTGACTCCCATGGTACACTACAAGCATGGCGACCAGAGATCAAAGTAGTTAATTGGCCTATAAATGTTATTTCGAATTTACCACAACAAAAAGATAGGTACGATTACGTTATTTTTCATTTGATGATTTTTGCATAAATTATATCTCATTCAATTGAGTAACCCAATTGGTGTTTTAGATGTTCTTGTGGTCTATATGCACTCAAGTACATGCAATTATGGGATGGATCAAAGCTTGCTACTCAATTCTCACAGGTCTGGTATTATTCCTTATAATAGCTTATCTTGCAATTTGCCTAGAAGAAATAAATTTATTGTTCAATGTACTTATACATGATATATTCCACTTGGCAGGATGACATTGACTTGTTTAGAAAACAGCTAGTTGGTGAGCTAATATTTTCAGAGAAGACATTGTTCAATGTACTCTTGTTTTGTGCGTTGATGAAGACGCATGGGAACATGTCGTCTGTTGGTCGATCGGGACCGTTGAAATTAAAGAGCATTGCATATATATTATTTTAGCAAAGTTTGATGAAATTTTATTTTCATTTACATATCCATCAAGTTGACGGAATATTGAAACATCGAAAGGCCATAAACACTCTACATTGGATCGAGAAATTTTGTGTTATTTATGTTCATAGTTTTCTCTTGATCATTTCAAAACAAATTTGGAATCATTTCATTACAGATCGACCGTTGATTGATAACGTAAAAATGAACGTTCGAAATTATTGGCACAAATTTGAGAGGCAAATAACGATGAAATTATATAAATTGACATTTATAAGTATTATTTGGTCATATAAGATGTAAAAAAGTAAAAAATATTTATTTTGAATTTTTTTCATATTATTTGATGTTCATTATTACTAAATTGTAGATTTGTAAATCATAGCCGTTTGATGAGGGATGAATGGTCTTGATTTCGGTGTCCATTTTAGAAATTCTGTTTTTTTTCAAAGAAGGTGTACATTTTTTTTCAACGAAGAAATTCTGTTTGTGACTTTTCAATAGCTTGAAACATACCAGAGATAGTTAACAATCAACTTGACCCTTTACCCACGGCTCAAACTTTTTTCTCACACCCCTTTACTCACACCCTTTTACTCACTGCTCAAAGTCGTGGTTGAATACTAAACTTTCTTTACTCACACCACTTTGTCCACGGCTCCTCCAATCCCAGCCGTGGGTAATTAGCACTCTCACTCAGCCGTGGTTATTATCATCCCTTTACCCACGGTTCAATTATTTGCCCCACATTAACCACGGTTAAACCGTGTCCCATCATTTTCCTTCCTTGTTTACCCACAGTTCATTAAAAAAGTTTCGGAACCGTGGATAATAACATGTTAGTAATAAAGGTTTTTGTATTCTTATAAGAAAATAAAATTATTTACAGAAGTACCAATAGAATCAGACGAATCAGAAGAATCAGAAGAATTAGAAGAATCAGAAGAATTAGCTGAATATGCAGAATCAGTAGAATCAGAAGAACAAAATATCAACAAGAATTAACGCCCCCCCAAACCCTCCGTCAAATCATTTGGTTCGTTATACTTGTTTCAATTTAAGGAATACATTATCATTCGAAAAACTTCTATATATGGCCCACACAAAAAGTTTCGGGACACAATTGTGTGGAACTGTGGAACTTATTATTGAAAGCTTATGCAGGAAATTATTCTCTTAGTACAACTTAGTACCTCCAAGGGTACAACCCGTTTGATGTATGAGAAAAAAGAAAAATCTATGAAAGATTAAAAATAATTATTTACAATATACATCCTTCCTTTTTTTGGCAAAAGGTTAGAGAAGACATTGTAATTGCTTACATTAACGAGAATAACCAGCAAACATATGTTTAAGTAATTGCAATTTTTCTTTCAAAATAATATGGATTCAAGCATTAACTTGTATCAAGATAATGGATGCTCGGATGCTAAAATATTTTTAAACCCAAAAACATGGGCCTGTTATACCAATAGATCTCTAGGCCTTAAATTAATGGACCAATAAGCGGGCTAACAGATCCTAACCCAAACTGGACCCGTCTAAATTTGCATTGAGTTGACCCCTGCTTGGGTTTGCGTACGAGTGGTTATATATAGTAACTTGTGTGTGTATCTGACCTCATTAATCACAAAACTAGTAGAGAAGCATCAATCATTAATTGATTGATCTAATCTAGACACCAACCTACTCCTCTCAATGCTCAAATGACAACTGCTGACAAAGAAACATAATTGCAATTGTACTAATTATACTAATTACTATTATGTATTAAATTAGACTACCCAGAAAACTACTCTTACTAATTACTTATTATGAAACCATAAAAATGTTTCAATTCATTAATTTCTTTATTTGAGATGTAAATTAGGTGGAGGCAACAATGATAAAAAGGACCAAACATAGAACAACAAATGTTTCATAGAGAATGAGAATTATATCATTGGCGCACAAATTATCCCATTCTTAAAATGAAAGTCATATATATAGATATAGTTGTATAAGAAATTAAATATTTTTCTTGAATTATTAATAAAAAATATTGAACTAAAATTTTGAACAACTATTTCTTGAACAATTTTTATCTTGATTTATAATAATAATTAATTAACGAGAATGACTGGCAAACAGATCTTTAAGTAATTTCAGTTTTCCATTAAAAAAAAGGAGTTGAAGCATTAACTTATTTTAAAATGTTTTCTTTGATCATTTTGTTTGTAATAATAATTAATAAACAAATAAAATTCACGTGTGTACCAACTTGGTATTTGTTGTGTACCAACTTTCAAAAAAAAAAAATAATTGATCCGATTTTCCAACATGATTGTACCATAAATTCTTTTTAATGCAGATTCTTTGCCACAACAGCCCCCCAAAACAATTTAAATAAGTGTCACGGGGGTCACTTGTCTCAATGCATAAATTGAGTTGTATAAATAGTAATTGTGGATTCTTATTATTGTTTTTTTTAAAAAGCAATAATAGAAACATGTGATATGAAAGTATTACTATTTTTCTACAATTTTTTTCTTACATTTTTCGACAACAAGTTAGCTAAAACATTGTGAAGGAAAATAAATCTGGTGTCTACTCACCAAATATTTCTTACATTTTTCTTACATTTTTCTCTACTCTCCACCATTTCCAAAAATAAAATAAAACTTCTCTACTCACCAACATGTGACATGAAAATTGTACTATTTTTTTATTTTCTTGTTTATTTTCCTGCACATCAAACGACCCTTGAAGAAAAATTAATAATCACAGTCTTGGTCGTTGTTACACTGTTAGAGAGTTAGTGGTGTCTTTTAACCTTTTCCTAAGAAATAATTAATAAATAATTGATGTGTTTATTGTTTACTTTTTTTAAAACACAAAGTCTGACCACAGCTAATTATTTAAACGGAAAATTTAAATGGTTGGTACACATCGATCACTCCCCGGTAATTTCACCTAGATACTTAATGGGGTTGTTCGGCAATAAGATTAAGTCTCTTTAAGACTTAATCTGTTTCCTTTAGCTTCTTTAGTCGCTTAATCATGCCAAACACCGATTCTTTAACGCGGATTAAAATCATCTCCTTTAGCAACCTTTTGTCTGAATCTTAAGACACCTCTATCCCTTCTTTTACCTTCTTTAGCTTTCAGCCACATATTAGGACAACCAAACATCAGTTTCTTAGCATTCCTTAAGCTCTTAATTCCTTGTTACTGAACGGCCCAATAAAATATGATTGGGCTGGATCTAAGACGTTATTTAAATCCCTTGTACTAAATTAGACTTCCCAGAAAGCTACTCTTATTAATTACTCGTTATGAAACCTTAAAAATGTTTCAATTCATTAATTTCTTTATTTGAGATGTAAATTAGGTGGAGGCAACAATGATAAAATAGACCAAACATAGAACAAGAAATGTTTCATAGAGAATGAGAATTATATATATCATTGGCACACAAATTATCCCATTCTTAAAATAAAAGCCATATAGATATAGTTGTATAAGAAATTAAAGATTTTTCTTGAATTATCAATAAAAAAAATTGAACTAAAATTTGAACAACTAATTCTTGAATAATTTTTATCTTGATTTATAAAAATAATTAATTAACGAGAATGACTGGCAAACATATCTTTAAGTAATTTCAATTTTCCATTCAAAAAATAATGGAGAGTTTGGATACTAATTAAAAATGTTTTCTTTGATCATTTTGTTTGTAACAATAAACAAATAAAATTCTGACTTCTATTACATGATGACGTAGAAGAAACGGCAATTTGGTATTTGTCTTACACATCACGTGTGTACCAATTTTCAACAAAAAAGAAATAATTGAACCGATTTTCAAACATGACTGTACCATCAATTCTTTTTAATGCAGATTCTTTTTGAAAACAACCCCCAAAACAATTTAAATAAGTGTCACCCGGGTCACTTGAGTTTTATAAATAATAATTGTGGATTCTTATTCTTGTGTCTGAAAAAGCAATAATGGAAACATGTGATATTAAAGTATTACTATTTTTCTACAAATTTTTTCTTACAATTTTCAGGAAAAAATTAGATAAAACATGGTGGAGAAATTATAAATTACTTTCTCTATTTTCCATCATTTCCAACAAATCAAATAATGCTAACACGGAAAATTGATTTTTTTTTCTTGCACATCAAACGACCTTGAAGAAACAATTAATAATCAGAGTCTTGATCTCTGTTACAGTGTTTAGAGAGTTGGTGGTGTCTTTTAACCTTTTCCTAATTAATAATTAATAAATAATTTATGTGTTTACTTGTTTACTTTCTTTCACACACAAAGTCTGGCCGCAGCTAATTATTTAGAGCAGAGAATTAAAATGGTAGGTATACATTGATCTCACTCTCCGGTAACTTTACCTAGCTATTCAATAAGATCTGATTGGGTTGTATCTAAGATGTTATTTAAATTCCTTGTTATTATCTGTTTGATATGTATATTGACGCAATTCGATCGGACAAAAGTAGGAATAAGAAAACATGTGATTATCTTATCAAATAAAATTATATATAAACACTATTTTATATTATTATTTTGTAAGATAATGATACGTGTAAATTTATATGTAGTGACTTATAATCATTAATGATAAAATATTTGGCACCATATTCAAATTGGTTCGTGCGATATATCATACAGTAGCGCTTTTTAGTATGCATTTTATATTGCTATAATGCTATAGCTTCATTTTTCTATAAATTATTTGATATCGTCCCTTCTTTTTTAAATCATATTTATAAATATATAAAAAAATAGCGTTTATTAAGCTAAAATCACTACTTGTTTTTTTAAATAAAAAGGTAGAGTCTATCTAGATTTTGAACCTACGACCTCCTACACATATAATGTTGCTCTTTATCAAAGATTGGTTTCTCCTAGCTACTTGTTTTATTTATATAGCTATAAATGATTCAATGAATGAACCAAGCAACACGGAGCTTTGTATCTAATATATAATTAATTATGCGTCAGTCATTTCTGTATCCTGTAATTTTGTTATTAGGAATAAAGTGAGAGCCTCAGCCTCTGACTATTCTCACCAGCAAACATCCTTTATTCTCACCAGGTTTGTTTTAACAAAGTATGTGAAATCTTCGCTCTCAGGGACAGAGATGCTTCTCGTTTTTTCTTGTTGAAGTTTCACTTGGGAAGAAGCAACAACTAATTAAAAGCAAAGAGAGAGAGAAAGGGGGCAGCCGTTGCCAAGCTTTTAGAGAGATCGAGTGATGCACGAGATCCATAAGGTCAGCTCACTCTAATTTTGGTTGTCAAAATTAAGTATCTATCTCATATCTGACTTTCAGGTTTGTTTTAACAAAGTATGTGAAATCTTGGCTTACAGGTTTGTTAAGAACAGCCAAGAAGATCTCTCTCTGCAATCAACTAGATCCATGCCCTTTTGCATCTCATAGATCTGAGGATCAGATAACATTCACAGTACAAATAAAAAGTGGTATGGCCAGTAATCTTTTTTCATTTTGCTTGTTTATTCTGATAATTTGATTCCGAGATATGAATTGTAGTAAATAAACTTAGATCTAGTGATCAAGAAAGTGTATTTCACCATATTAATTGGTAAATCTAATATGATTCGGTCACTCTAAGTAGCTAGTATTTTAATTCACATCACTTGTGAAACAGGTTGCAATTCCATTATCATTTCAAACATCGTGCAAAATAAGATTTCTGATAGTATGTTGAATAAAGGAAAAGAGAAGGCTCAAGAAAGACCGTTAAAGAAAAGGTCTAAAGTCTGGAATAGTTTTACTGAGGAACAACAACCTGATGGTAGTAAAAAGGCAAAATGTAACAATTGTGGAGAACTCCTAGGTGGCGATAGCAAGAATGGAACATCTCATCTTTGGCGACATCTCGAAAGTGTTGATTGTACTGAGCCTCCAAACAAGGAGCAGAATGCACGGATCACGATGCAGACTAACATGATCATGGAACGGTTTCTCAGGCTCGACTCTGAGAACGCCGTGTTGCGGGCCCAGTTTGCAGAGCTGACTGGCCGCCTCCAGTCAGTGAACTCAATCTTGCAGATGGTTGAGGAGTTTAGCAGGGTGGATATGGATATACAGGATATACCCGACCCGTTAATGAGTCCCTGCCAGATGCGAGACCCAAATTTATTTCTTCAACATTGATGATGAGAGCAGGTGGGACATAACATTGAACATGTTATCTGATGCACTTGCATACAAAGTTGTTTTTGAAGCATATAAAGGTTATGATGAGAGCTTCCCTTTATGTGAAAATTGGTATGAAGTGGAAAGTGCTGTCAAACTTTTGAAACCAATTTATGAAGCAGTTACCATTCTCTCTTCCTCTCAATATCCCACATCGAACTTGGTTTTGAAAATTGTTTCTGAAATCCATGATGTGCTATGACATGTTGCTCTCGAAATAAATAATGATTATAACAAAGTTGTTTTTGAAATCCATGATGTGCTGTCACATCAGGTCTATAATTTTTCTTAAGCATGGTTTGAGGGGAAGGATGTCAGAAGAAATAGTAGCGATAGGTGATGCCAGATTGACTGCTGAGAAGATGCAGTGTCTCATCAAGTCAATTGACGATGATGAAATCGACAGATGGATTCCTGATGAGGTACGTTTGTGTTATGTACAATGAGAAATTTGAACTCCAATCTCAGCAGTGCTTGGTGGGGTCCAGTTCCAATTTTTCTCAGCAATATTAGTTATAATTTTTCTCAAAAATAATGTGCAGTATAGAATATGCCTGGATAATCAAATAGCATGTGGGTGTATCAAACCTGCTCACTGCTTTCCATTTCCTTGATTTATGTTATGTTTTCGCATTTACCAATTGCATAATTGTGGGACAGTTGAAGCCAATTAAGCATAAATTCATTCATGAATAGTTGTATACTTAAATGTTTAATCGGCATTCATTCCAAATGGTGGCAATAGGTGCTGCTAGCCAATATTTGGAAATATTTGATTGTTCACTCTCTCAAGTTTCAATCATCAGTTGACTCTTAACTACAAATGGATACATTTCGCAGGTTATCAATTGCTATATTGGTATAATGAACAATCAAGGAAGTACATCATGTAACATCCTAAGACTTAGCACATTTGATAGTCAGCTATTGCTGTTATGGGCATCGTCAATGGAAAAAAGAGAGGAACTTTGTGAACGCACTTTGTCTAACATCGTTGAGAAGGGCAACATTTTCCTTCAAAATGACCTGGTAATTTTCATTAGTATATGAGTTGTACATTACAACTTTCACTTCTTACTTGATGGAACTCACAATCACATAAAATTTGTAGGTGTTCTTGCCAATCCACGAACAAAACCATTGGTTTGTTGGGGTTTTAAATGCTTTTAAGAAGGAATTCCAGATATTGAATTCCTCGAACTCAGGGGGTGATACTCAGACAGAAACAATTCAAAAGATGGTATATCTTTTCTCAAATAATTATTGCTGGCTTATGCTATTATACCATGCATGTAATGTTTATCATATTTGATTTTGCCATTCAGAGATTAGGAATTCAAGAGTGTATTAATGCTGCACTTGACTCCCAAGGTATTTTAAAAGCATGGCGACCAGAGATCAACATATCTATTATTTCGAATTTACCACAACAAAAAGACAGGTATGATATATTACATCATTATTCATTTGATTTCTATAGAAATTATTTCATTCCATTGATTATCCCAATTGGTGTTTTAGATGTTCTTGTGGTCTATTTGCACTCAAGTACATGCAATTATGGGATGGATCAAAGCTTGCTACTGAATTCACACAGGTACGCTATTATTATTTATAATGGTTTATCTTGCAATTTGCCTCGAAAAAATAAATTTATGGTTCAATGTACTTATATATGATGTATTCCACTTGGCAGGATGACATTGACTTGTTTAGGAAACAGCTAGTTGGTGAGCTAATTTTTTCAGAGCTCAATGAGATGAAGGATATTCAGCATGAAATTACGAAACAAAAAATATCTACAGCAGAACCAATAGAATCAGAAGAATTAGAAGAATCAAAAGAACCAACACTGGCAAGAGGAATGGATTTTTTTTGGGATCAAGGTTCTCTTTGGGAGCAAATTTTATTCGAAAGGACATTTTAAAAAGGTATTGGCTGTTATAACTTATTTTGCGAACAAAAATCCCTTGGACTGAATTTGAATCTTATTGTGTGCGTCTCTTTTCATTTTTTTTCGTTATGAAGGTTGTATTTGAAGTCCATTATTCGTCAACCTAATAAATATACTCTAAATACTATTTTGTACTTGCTCTAAGTGAAATAACTTTTGTTACTTATAAAATGAAAACATTTTGAAATATAGTGGTCGCTTTTTTAATTTTTAATTTATATAGGAGGAAGCATTATTAATAAATTAACTAATTCCGCCTCTACTGCAGTGAAGGCATTATTAATAAAATATATATATTAGCCGCAATATTAGAAAATTTAATAAGAAATTTATCAGCGTATAACATTAGAAGACAATTAATTATATAAGAAATTTAAAAGATGAAGGTATTATTTGCATTCATTACAATTTACAATAATGAAGGAAACAAAACGAGTTTGTGCAAAAAGGCCCATACAATATTAATTCCTTTCACCAAAATTAATAAATAGAGCAACGCATAAAAGCTCAATACTTTATTTGCAATTATAACTCCATTACTTTAAAACCACCAATTGAAGTCTATATGGTCCAAATTGTGTTACAAGTCTATATAGTCCGAATTGTGTTAATAGAGTGCATTGCTTTTGTTATATATTATTCACGAAATTTTTTAGTTACCACCTCAAAATTTCAAAATTCACACAAAAGAAGTTTTTGTTTCAAGAAATTTTTTAGGTGTGCAAACTAGGTTTGCGCACGTGGCAAATTCTCAATTTTACATCAAACGGTGGTAATGTGCGAATTATGAAAATTTGAGGTGGTAACTACAAAAATTTCAGTATATTTCAAGTTGTGTTAATAGACTAATACTGTAACTGACCCTAAATTTCTCCCAGAATCTCATCAATAAATTAGAGAATTTCAGTCTCAGTTTTAGTTTGAGTTCCAATTAGAGAATTTAAGAAACGTCAATTTTGTTTTCAAAATTAGAATTTGTAAGACTTTTTCACCTACACTAGTACAGAAAAAAAAATTGGTCACGACTAAAAATGCAAATTAGCCACAGTTTCAGTACCGTGACTCATGTCACCGTTAGTAATAGCGTTGAAATACACCCACGGTTGCAAAACCGTGACTGGATTCAATATGCACCCACGGATGTACAACAACGGACCGTGGTGGTTCTCTTATTTTTGCCATTTATAAATAATATTTAACCACGGCTTGTTAAAATTGTCTGTGGTAATAAATGTTATAGCCACTGTATTTCTCTAGGATATCCGTGGGAGATATGATTGCAGCTTATTTTTGTTAATTGTACACGGTTTGATAAGAGTACCCATGTGTGATGCTATTTTCTTTTTAATATTTCGTTTGTAATTTTGTCTAGTACAAAATACCAAAAATCTTTTCAGCACAACTTTGTGGGAACTGCATGAAAGAATAGTTTTCAGTTAGTTAAGTAGATGGTTTAATTTTTATTATAATTAATGTGTAATAGATGTAACATACCTTGTTTGGGAACCCCATACAAGATCGAGTGATTTCTGCAGTTCAAAATAATTTTTAACATTTAATCAACAAATAAGATTAACAAAATATAAGAAAGAAAAAGTAATAGATATAAGTAATAAAATATAAGTAACCTTTGTCTTGTCTCTAATCCCACCCACGATGCGTATTTGCCTGCATTTACAACCACTGGTCTCCAATATTCTCTGAACCTGTGGAACCCACCCAAGTTCAGGGGTCAACACGTTATCTTTATTAATCTTCAATTTTTTTCAGAGAATCAGTATACACATTTATCTTTTCTTTATCTATGGTCATAGAAAAAATGTGTGCATCCTTCTTCAAGGCAAGATAAGAGTTTTGTATTAGAAAATAAAAAACAGAAAAAACTAAAAGAGGCAACTTAAAAAAACAACTGAAATGAATTTGGGTTAAATTTTCAAGATATAATGAACTGTACAGTGTGCTCCATGTCATTCTTTTGTGTCAGAAATTGTTTGAATTTTGCGGGCATATTCCTACGCAGTTTCCACCAGTTCAGACTTCAAGCACTTAGCAGGGACCCTCATGGTTACATAAAAGAATTACCAGCACAGGTACACATAATAAAACAAACAATAGGCATACTGGTACAAAAATTGGCATTCAAATACAAGATAAAAATGATATTATTTGCAAGGACCTGTTGGGCATCATAAGCCTTCCTCTCGGGGAAGTTCAAGCTAGAATTATGATAATGATCCTAACCGGACCATTTGAACTGATTATTTTTCTTGACATTCCCTTCACTTCAAATTATTAATGAGATTACTTTAAAGCTTAATACTTATTTCAGAAATGATGTCACTCAATTATGAAATGGGTGACAATAAAAATTCAAATTAGAACATAGCATTCTTAACGATGTGTACCAATATGGTATGGTGCTGGTCAATCTAAGTTACAAACAGTAGCTATGCATCTCCGTGTACCAGTCCCTAGGCATGTGCAGACATATTCATTTATGAGTTGGTATCAATGTTGGTACATCCAGTTTAGTTTTATGAGAAAATGTCAATAGTTGGTACCAGTGCAAATCAGGTGCAAGCTGTGCTGAACACTCTGGTACAGGAATACTAGTACCAGCGATGTGGCTCTTTGACAATTTTGAAAAAAGAGCATAAAACATAAAAGAGTACATTCTAATTTACCAGTGGAGCACAGTCTACTTTACCAGTAAGCCTTGTACATAATTATTCCCTGGAATCCAGATTTATCAAAACATAAAAGAGTATAAAAATAACTTTTTTCTTGATGAGTAAATACTGATCAAGAACTTCTGGATTTGCAATTAATTTGGAAAATTAATTTACCAGTGGAGCACAGTCTACTTTACAAGTAAGCCTTGTACATAATTATTCCCTGGAATCCAGATTTATCAAAACATAAAAGAGTATAAAAATAACTTTTTTCTTGATGAGTAAATATTGATCAAGAACTTCTGGATTTGCAATTAATTTGGCAAATTAATATTGAAAAAAAAACAGTCATCAGAAAATTTTATAATCATCTACAAATTATTTTTCTTGACGGTCCCTTCACTTCAAATTATTAATGAGATTACTTTAAAGCTTAATACTTATTTCAGAAATGATGTCACTCAATTATGAAATGGGTGACAACAAAAATTCAAATTAGAACATAGCATTCTTAACAATGTGTACCAATATGGTATGGTGCTGGTACATCTAAGTTACAAACAGTTGCTATGCATCTCCGTGTACCAGTCCCTAGGCATGTGCAGACATATTCATTTATGAGTTGGTATCAATGTTGGTACATCCAGTTTAGTTTTCTGAGAAATATCAATAGTTGGTACCAGTGCAAATCAGGTGCAAGCTGTGCTGAACACTCTGGTACAGGAATACTAGTACCAGCGATGTGGCTCTTTGACAATTTTGAAAAAAGAGCATAAAACATAAAAGAGTACATTCTAATTTACCAGTGGAGCACAGTCTACTTTACCAGTAAGCCTTGTACATAATTATTCCCTGGAATCCAGATTTATCAAAACATAAAAGAGTATAAAAATAACTTTTTTCTTGATGAGTAAATACTGATCAAGAACTTCTGGATTTGCAATTAATTTGGCAAATTAATATTGAAAAAAAAAAAGTCATCACAAAATTTTATAATCATCTACAAACATGGATAGCAAATAGCAGTTGATGTAGATAAGTAGATTGAGTTTAATAATTTAGGGAAGGTTTAAATTTGCTACTTGATTTTAAAAATTTAAGCTATAATTAATTAACAATAATTGCTACCAACAAAAGAAAGTCATACCAGATCCATCCTGTCAGCAACATTTGTAAATAATAAATGACAGAAATTGCAGAAAAAGTACACGTAAGAGAAAGATGAAAAGAGGAAAGGTACTGATACAAGCCCCCAAACATTGTCCCCAAATCTGTCAGCAAGATATGGCAGAAAGCATAGTAAAAAAAAATGCATGTAAACCCTAGCCAATCTTCATATATGATACTAATTGTTCATAGCAGCAAGCACACGTAATTGTTCATACCCCAAGAATACTAATTCATGCATAAAAAAATGTGTAGATCAGACTGGTACCAAAGTACTGATCTAGATTAATATAAATTTTATTTAGGATGTTAAGTACTGATCTTGTTCAGGAAGGAGATAAAATAACCAAGTAGTGAACTAGTGATTGCAATAAGCAAAAACCTGCTGCTTCATCTGCAAATGCTTAAAACAAAAGGCAACGATAAGTACTTGGATTCAAGACTAGTACCAACGGACAGGTACTAGTCTGATAACAGGAAATCAAGAATAAGCTAAAATGGGAAAACAATCGTGGTGATTCGAACTGTTGTAAAGATGAAGATAAACTAAAGAAATCCTACAGAGAGAAAAATCGGTACTAACCTAGAGATCAGAGTGGGGGGCCGGCGTTGTGCTGAGTGGCGGAGGGAGCGGCGAAGGGAGAGGGGGACCGAAGTTTCTGAGGCGGACAGAGGTTGACCGGATTTGGGCTGAGCGGCGAAGAGATGGATCAATTTTGAAAACCCTCGGAGAGAGAGAGAAATGAAAATATCGCTAAGGGTTTAAAAAAAAAAAAAAAATATCGCCAAGTAAGAGACGGATGGAGATGAAAACAGTAATTACGTTTCTCTACAGCCCTTTACCCACACCTCTTTACCCACGGATCCTCCAATCCCAAGAATCTCAGCCGTGGATAAATGCCAACCCTCCTTTACTCACGGCTCTTTCAATCTCAGCCGTGAGTAATAACACCCTTCATCCACGGCTTTACTATGAAACGTGTATATATGTCCGCTGACTATCCCATTTTTTTATTGGCACACGGTTCACTACAAAAAATTTCGGAACTGTGAATAATAAATAACCCGTTATTTATTAACGTTTTTGTACTAGTACTACTAACGCAAGCCTAAGGGCGTTTTCTCGAAAAAAAAAAAAAATACAAGCCAAAAAGTCAGAGAAAAATATGCATGAGTTGACATTTCAATGTCAAAATCCAAATGTTTCTTTTCTTTCTTTGTTTGTTGCTTTCTTTCTCTGCCCCTGGGTAAAAAGGTGACAATAAGGAAGTCCCTATGTTCAGGAGTGTTCATTAGCTCCGGTCAATTAAAATAAAATAAGATAGACAAACTAAAAATTTGTTCGGTTTTCAAAAATACGAACCTACTGAAATAAACTTATCAATCAAATTAAAACCGAACCAACTTAAGAAGAATAATCACAAAAGCAAACATTTTTTACATTTTTTTATTTTTTTGAATTTTTTTAAGATTGATTTAAGATTTTTGTTTGATTCTGTCTAACTAGTTTTAAATTGAACCAAGCAATATGGTTCGGTCTAACCAGACTAACCGGTTCGGACGGGGGATGGTTTTAAAATTTTCGATCGGTTCGGTCTAACCGGATTTAAAAGTTTCTAAACCAAACCGAACCGAATAATTAATCTGATTTTAAAAATGAAACGAACCAATCCATTTAATCAGAAAAATTGAACCGTTTAAGATGAACTCTTCTGATTCAGTTTAAAACTGATTAAACCGAACCCGATGAACACCCCTAACTATGTTCACCTTTTTTTAGTACCTTGGCTTTCTTCTTAAAATAATGTAGTTACTTAAAATGTCCCATATTGAAATAAAAAAAAAATCATTATTTCTTGGCTAATTTTATATAACATTTAAAAAATAAATTTAAACCAATAATATTAAATCTGTAAATTGTGTGACCCAGGACGCAGTCAAAAATAAAGAGAAATGGAAGTAGCCATTATGCACTAAGAGAAAAAATATTTTTATTTGTTGATTATTATAAACAAAAAATAAATATTTTTTATTTTCCTCAAAAAAAAGTAAGAGACAAAAGAAACAAAAAGAAAAAGAAAGGCAATAAGAGAAAACTAAAAATATATATATATATATATATATATATATATATATATATGAGGTTGGCTAATGTCATAACGCTATAACTTCGACCGAAATTATAACGAGTCGTTTTTGCAATTTCAAAATCCAAACAACCGATCCGAACCGTTCAACTTTTTCTAAATATTGAAATGTGCTTGGAGACTAAATTTTACATTTTTTGGAATTTTTTTACTATTTATTAAGTCACTTTGAAAATCACAGATCTACTGTGAACAGTAAAAAACAGTAAAATTTTCTGGACTACCGGATAGTATTTTCAAAGTGGCTTAATAAATAGTAAAAAAATTCCAAAAAATGTAAAATTTAGTCTCCAAGCACATTTCAATATTTAGAACATGTTGAACGGTTCGGATCGGTTGTTTGGATTTTGAAATTGCAAAAACGACTCGTTATAACTTCGGCCGAAGTTATAACGTTATGACATTACCCAACCTATATATATATATATATATATATATATATATAGGACAGTGCTACGGTGCTACGCGTAGCATAGAGCCCCTCCGTGCTACGGCTCACTTTTTGAGTTTTCAAAATCCTAACGGTCGATCCGAACCGTTCAACATGATCTCCATATGAATATGTACTTGCAAACCAAATTTTACATTTTTTAGAATTTTTTTACTATTTATTAAGCCACTTTGAAAATCGCTGATCCAATGGTTCAGAAGATTTTACTGTTGTGTACAAATTACTATTTTTTCAAAGTGGCTTAATAAATAGTAAAAAAATTCTAAAAAATGTAAAATTTGGTTTGCAAGTACATATTCATATGGAGATCATGTTGAACGGTTCGGATCGACCGTTAGGATTTTGAAAACTCAAAAAGTGAGCCGTAGCACGGAGGCCTCTATGCTATGCATAGCACCGTAGCACTGTCCTATATATATATAGAGGAGGGCTCAAATGCCCCAATGCTTCATGCCCCATTCGTGCCCCAACATCTATATCTTCAAATGAAAAGTTCAAACGGATGATCCGAACCGCTCAACATAATATCCATGTTAAAATATGATTGGAGACCAAATTTTATATTTTTTGGAATTTCTATTTTTTAAGATAGGTACAAAATCAGAAAATTCTGGACCATCTAAAAACAATGATTTTGTATCTATCTTAAAAATAGTAAAAAAATTCCAAAAAATATAAAATTTGGTCTCCAATCATATTTTAACATGGATATCATGTTGATCGGTTCGGATCATCCGTTTGAACTTTGTATTTGGAGATATAGATGTTGGGGCACGAATGGGGCATGAAGCATTGGGGCATTTGAGCCCTCCTCATATATATATATATATAATAAGAATAAAGGAAAAAGGGAAGAAGGGAGATATAAGGAAGTGGGACCCAGGTCCCAGGACCCAGGACGTAGTCCCTCACGTTTGTTGTTTATTATGAGGAAATCGCGGCTCCGCACCCAAGTGAAGGAAAACAGCGCTCTCTCTCTCTCTCTCTCTCTGACTCAAGGGCCCCGATAGCCAATGAGTTACACTCTTCTCCGAATCATTTTTCTCTCTGCCCGATAGGTCCCACATACCAGTCATGTCTTTAACTTACCGATCTTGTTGGATTGATATGGGGCTACCAGGGTTTAGAAAGGAACTGATAAGATCCTTGGCTTTGACTAAGTCAAACATGACAAAAGAGGCACAAAAGTATAAATTGACTGTACAGGGATATTGATGGCACATTCACCACACTATCTCAACCTTTAATTTAATTTGAAATATGGTGAATTTATCAGCGTAGGAAATGTCGCACTGACATTCCGTACGGCTTAGAATGTTCTAATTGGTCAATTTGGGTTTAAGAAAACATATAAATTGGTTTGAAACTATGCTCATCAAAAATTCCTGGTGAGCATAACTCCAAAAAGTGAAGGTAATTCATTTATTTTTCTTCATTTTTCCATTGCTTGATTTTGTACTAAATAAATTTAAAAATTTTAAAAATTTGGATGTACACACATCACTCATGTTGTGAAGTAAATCGATATCAGCAGTTTGAATTCGTCGTCTGAGAACAATCCGCTTGCGTAGTTTCCTAGGGGACACTAGTGTATTCGATGAACTTCCTTTGTTGTCTCTTTTCATTGTTATAATTAATGAAGGCTGGGACGGGGCCTGATCGGTTGGCCTTAAATTGGACTCTATGGAAGGAGAAATCAGAGGATATTCTCTCAAGACCAAAAACAAGCTCATAGATTAATAAATGAAGTAACAGAAGAAACTTTTTTTTTTGCTTCCCATTGTTAGTAGGAGAAGGGTCAAGGGAAGAATGGGCACTGATGATCAGGCTCGTTCCTTTGCGGTGCTAATTAGTGTTCTATTTACTAGCTGTCCTTAAAAAAAAAATTAATGAAGGCTTCAAAATAATTTAGGTCCTATATTCGCCAAACTAAATTTTATTATGTACGTGCTCTTGAATGTCATTTGCGCTAAATGAAATAATTTTTTGTTACTTATCATATGAAAAATATTTTAAATTATAGTGTTTGCTTTAGTAATTTTTAATTTATAGGGATGGTTAGTTTATCCTAATTAACCTTTATATATGTCTCATACTCGGTGAAAGCATTATTAATAAAAAAATTAGTCACAATTTTAGTAAAATTTTATAAGAAATTAACAGGATACATTACAATTATATAAAAAATTGATCAAAGATAAAAGCATTATTTTTATTTATTACAAGTACAATGAAGAAAACAAAAAGAGTTTGTACACAAAGTGACCGTTAAGTGGGCATAATGGGCCAGAATTAGTGACCAATTACCAAAGCCCCATACAATTCTAATTTCGTTCCCCAAAATTAATAAATAGACAAATGCAGAAAAGCCCAATATTTGCAATTCGAATTCTGTTACTTTAAGCCCACCAATCAAATCTACGGCCCTGATTGTGTTTAATAGACTATTTTTTCTAAGGTTAGTGACTTTAAATGTTAACTAACAATTTTATTGGTAAAAAACGTATTTACAACGAGCTAAATAACTCTAATTCGTAGATCTAAAATCATTTATTCTCATTAATTTATCTAAACTATTCTCATCATCTAATCCTACTTAATTATTTACAATCTTAAATACCATAATACCTCATTCTCCATCCCTCTCCACAACCGGATCGCTTTCGTCTGATAGCCGCTGCGCTCCAACGGCCGGATCTACTCAGCGCCATGCTTCGACACTCAACATCGAGCTCTGACGGCCGGTTTAACTCACCGTCGTGCTCCGGCACTCACCACCTCGCTCCGATGGCCGGATCTACACACCACGGCACTCCGACGGCCAAATCTACTCACCTCCTCGCACCAATCGAAAATAGTAGAGACTCTACGCTCTGAGGTCCGACAATACTGCATTCTCGACTCAGTCGGCTCCACTCGACTCTCTCCCCTCTCTCTCATTCTCTTCTCCACACGAAAAGGTAAAGACGAGAGAGAGGAGAGTGTGTCGGGTTGAGATCTAGAAGAAGTGATAGGGATGAAATGAAAAAAGTGAAAGAGAGAGGCGGCTAGAGTTGCTGCCTTCTATATGGTGACTTTCCCTGAAACAAGTTCTCAACCTTACTTTCCTCAAACAAATCTTTAATGAGGAGGGTTCCAATACCTCATGTTTTTCATACCTCATCATGCCTCATATTTAATATCTTCTTTTTCAAAGCCTAAATTGTCAATCCGAACCGCTCAACATGATATCTATATTAAAATATGCTTGGAGACCAAATTTTATAATTTTTGGATTTTTTTTACTATTTTTTAAAATAGATACAAAATCACTGTTTTTGGACCGATAAAAAAACAGTGATTTTCTACCCATCTTACAAAATAGTAAAAAATTTCCAAAAATTATAAAATTTCATCCCCAACCATATTTTATTATGAATACCATGTTGAACGGTTCGGATCGTCAATTTAGACTTTGAAAACGAAGATATAAAATATGAGGTATAATGAGGTATGAAAGGCACGAGACATTGGAACCCTCCTCATCTTTAATACACTTACTGTAGCTGAGCCTAAATTTCTCCCTAAATCTCCTCAAACAAATTCAATTCCAGTAATCTCATCACTGGTCAATGTGTCAGTCTTGTCCCAATAAATTCAAAATAAAACAGACTGTATTTTAGTCTTGTCCCAATAGTTTAACAAACCATGCATTCTGCACAAATTATATTTACATGTCCGAAAGATTAAATTTGTGATTTCAATTTTTGTTACTAAACGGCTTCAAAATTGTAATCATAAATAAGTGTTCCGTTACAAATTAGTACTGTGATATGTGCTTTCTCCAATGCACTAGTTTTTGGGGTTTGTGGAAAGAAAGCCAGACCAAAGCACATGGCCGGGCAGACCTAAATATGTATGAATTGACATCTCAATATCAAAAGCCTAATATTTGGGACAAAGGAGAAGATCCAATGAGTATCGGACCTACTTTTAGGTTCAATTAGCTCTAATATCGTACAATTAGCTCTAACATCGTACAATTAGCTTTAAAATCTGTGTGCACGGAATATTGATACAGATTCGCACGGATTTTGATGCAGAGGCTTCTTGATGCAGATCGGATAGTCATCACACCATCGAACCAAAGTAGGTCCGAGCCCATCGGACCTACTCTGAATTCAATTTTGGTTATTTCTTTCTCAGTCCAGGGGAAAAAGGCGAGAAGGAAGTCACTATGTTCACTTTTTTAAGACCATATTAGCCCTTCTTCTTCTCACAACTTCGTAATTTCTGCAAATATTAAAAAAAATAAAATAAAGAAAGTATTATAAATTAATTAAAATCAATGTACTAAAAGGCATAAATAAATTTTATTCGAATTACTTTTTTTTAACAAACAGTCAAATGTAGAATGTACCAAGTCAAATGTAGTGTATGGAGTAAGTAAATAAATTAATTAAAATCAATGTACTAAAAAGCATAAATAAATTAATTTTATTCGAATTACTTTTTTTTTGACAAACAGTCAAATGTAGAATGTACCAAGTGAAATGTAGTATATGGAGTAAGTAAATAAATAAATTAAAATCAATGTACTAAAAAGCATAATAAATTTTATTCGAATTACTTTTTTTGTAACAAACAGTCAAATGTAGAATGTACCAAGTCAAATGTATGGAGTAAGGGAATTTACTCCGGAGTAAATAATTCCACCCACTCCGCCTGTTGTTTCTCTCTCTTGCTTTATGTTTTTGTCGTTTTTCCTTCTCCATCCATCGCTGTGACAATAACACAACACAGCTCTCTTCACACCAATCCCCCATCTCTCTCTCTCTCTCCCTATCTATCTTTGCTTGCCAAGTCCAGTCAAGTCTTCTCTCTCCGACCGCCATTACATTTAGAGGTACATTACAAGATCCAGTCTTCTTCTTTCCTTCACAACTTTTTCTCTAATTCTTCAAATTGATGTATAATTTGGTTAATTTAATTACTGGCTTTCTCATTTTAACATAGGGTTTAGGGAAGACCTCGACTGTGTCTGTGTGGAGCATCTAATTCTTTCAGGTCCTTCATCTCAATAGCATCTACTTACTTACAAAGTGGTTTAGTATAAGGTACATCAATAGCATCTAAAAATATTCAAGATTTTAATATATTACAAGAGGTGCTTAATAGTTAGTAGAGCAAGGATTTGTTCGTGACAATTGAGGGCAATGAACTAATTACTGAGTAGATCCAAGCCTAATTTATGAACTAAGGAAAAAAGAGATTACCCCACCAAGGATCCATGCCTAATTTTACTCATTAACTGTAAACTTAGTTCCCATCAAGTTATGAACTTGTATATGTTTTAGAGATATTTTTGAGTTATTATAGTACCGGCCAGTCTCAATTTAGATCTGTTACAGTTTTATGAGTTCATTCATGGTACATTTTTACTTCATTCATGGTACAGTTTTAACTGAATTATGGTACAGATTACTCTTCACTCACAGGGATAATTAGCAGTTTAGTCCTTTATATTTTATAATTTTATAAGTATTTATATTTGTTAGCCCCCCTTATAAAATGGAATTACACTTTGATAACTTATTCGGCCATCCGATCTCAAATTTTAGTTCTGTCCCTAGAGAAATAGTCCATCTACCGAAGGCAAAAGTGCTTGTTCAGGTTTCACTTGGGAAAAAACAATAGCTAAGAGGCCTCTCTTTTTTCTTTTTCTTTTTTTTTTTTTTTTTTTGAGGATAAGGTAGGCATGGTCTATCAAAGAAAAGGGTATTGCGGAGTTACAAGAAAAAATTGTAATTGATGTGTATTTCAATGTGATATGAACTGTAGTAAAGAAACTTAGATCTAGTGATCAACAAATATATGGTGCTTTCCAATGTTCTCTACATACAAAATTACAAATTAATGTCCAGATGACAACAAAACTATAACAGTGTAATTTTCCATATTAAGTATTAAATCGATTCAGTCACTCTAAGTAGCTAGTATTTTGATTCTGTGATATGAATTGTACTAAAGAAACTTAGATGTAGTGATCAAGAAATAAATGGTGCTTTCAAATGTGCTCTACATACAAACTACTGTCTAGATGATAATAACAGTGTATTTCACCATATTAATTAGTAAATCAAATATGATTTTGTCACTCAAAGTAGCTAGTATTTTGATTCACATCATTTATGAAACAGGTTGCAATTCCATTATCATTTCAAACATCGTGCAAAATAAGATTTCTGATAGTATGTTGAATAAAGGAAAAGAAAAGGCCCAACAGAGACCATCAAAGAAAAGGTCTAAAATCTGGAATAGTTTTTCTGAGGAACAAGAGCCTGATGGTAGTAAAAAGGCAAAATGTAACAAATGTGGAGAACTCCTAGTTGGTGATAGCAAGAAGGGAACATCTCATCTTTGGCGACATCTCAAAAGTGTAGATTGTACTAAGCTCCCAAACAGAGAGAACCAATTGGGATATCTCCCGCAAACAAACACAAAACCTTCTGGATGCCAAGAGAATAATTTTGGAGAGAACCATTTGGGATATGTCCAACAAATAAACATAGATCCTTCTCGAAACAGAGAGAATCAATTGGGATATCTCCAGCAAACAAATACAAAACTTTCTGAATGCCAAGAGAATAATTTTGGAGAGAACCATTTGGGATATGTCCAACAAATAAACATAGAACCTTCTGGAAACAGAGAGGACCAATTGGGATATCTCCAACAAACAAACACGGAAACTTTTGGATTCCAAGAGAATAATGGAGAGAACCATTTGAGATATATCGAACAAGTGAACACAGAACCTTCTAGAAACAGAGAGAACCAATTGGAATACGATCCCCAAAAAAACCGAGAGCTTTTTGTGAGAATGGTAATCGATAACAAAAGCATGTTGGAACATGTGGAGAATCCCTTTCTGGAAGAGTTTGCTAGATTCCTTCAGCCATCGTATAGCCATGTAACTCGGAGGGATGTTGAGAAAGACTGCCTCACCTTTTATGAAAATGAGAAAGCCCAGTTGAAAGAGAAAATCACTAAGCTAACTTCTAAAGTCAGCTTTAGTGTGGCGTTGTTCTATAATCCAAAAGACTACTACTGTCAACTTTTATGTGTTGCAGCACATTTTATTGATAATGATTATAGATTGGTCAAAAGAATAATTGGGCTTGTGGAGTTGGATGATCCTTCTTTTAATTATGATGCACAGGTAGGATTTGATGCTGAGAGAATCCTAAATGATTGGGGACTTGGTAAAAAAGCTTTTGCATGTACTGCAGAAACGTATTACTTTAAAAGTGCAGACAAGTCCAGTCGAACATTGGACGTGAGGTGCATTCTGAAGTGTTTTCGTTCAATAGCTGATATAATCTACCAAATAATTGGATCAGATTTTCGTAGTATTGCAGAAATAATGAAGGACCTGAATGAATCTCCAGAACAAATGTGCTATTTCAATCTAATTGCAGGGGAACATAATCTTGCTCCTAAATTTGAATTTCTTCTTAATACCAAAGGAGTATTTGGTTTTAAGCTCAATATTTTAAATGATGCTTGTACCTACAAAAATGTTCTTTGTGCATTTGATAACAGGAATGTAGGATGGAGCAAAGTGGAGCAAGTTGTTCACCTTTTAAATCCAATAAATGATTTGGTTGTGAAGCTCTCTTCCCTTGAATTTCCCACATCAAATTTACTTCTAAAATGTGTTTTTGAAATCAGTGATCTCCTCCTATCAGAGGCCTCTCCTGTTTTATCTGGTCATACGAAAGATGCTATAGATTCCTTGTTAGATAATTATTTGGCAAGTTGTGATAAAATAGTGCTGATTGCTTCCTTGTTAGATCCTCGATTTAAATTCAAATTATTGAAACGCTGCATTGAAAAAATTCAAGCCGATGAAGAAGATTATTGTAAATTCTTCTGTAGGTTGTACGATGAATATCAAAGTGAAAGCACAGTGATATACAGATTTGACCGTTTATCTCAAATACCAGAGCTGAATAAGTATTTTGAAAGAAGTTTGGTGGAAGAGGGAGATGCGAATTTTGATGTGTTGGGTTGGTGGAAGGATAGTGAGTCAGAATACCCAATTCTTTCTAGGATGGCACGTGATATTCTTGCTATTCCAATTTCTTCCTCGCTTACTTCAGGCACCGAACCTGTGCAAGAAATTATTGATGAGATATTTGATTCTACAGTTGATACAGGGATGTCCAAGGTCTTGGTTTGCTGCAACAATTGGTTGAGATCTGGTCGTAATGCTGGTATGGCATCCATATACACACCCTTTTTTATATAGATGTTGATATGATGTTTATCTACAAAATTTTCAGACCCAAATTGTAGTTTCAATTAATACTTTCTTTATAGTATTGAGTACTTGTTTATTTGACACCTGCTATATAGCCTATAAAGTTTACTGCATCCAATTTTGGCTGATGCATTTTCTCCTTTTCCTCATAAATAGTTGATAAAATGAGATATCTGTCCGTAATCCAATTTTCTTTTAGATAGTTCCCTTTAGATAGTTGATAAATAGCACTCTGTTTTTCCCAGAACTTCAAATTTTGAGCTAGTGTACCCATTACAGAAATCCTGAGTTTTGTTGTTGAATTGTTCAAACTTCAAGTAGTTCGGTCAAAGTTAATTTCCATATTCCGATGTTAAAAAAAATTCATTTACTACGGCTTCATATACAGAGTAATATGCCTTTACAGTTCTGTTGTCCGAAAATTATTGTTTTCTATTGCACTTTTACTTTGCCAGCACAAAGAGTTTCTAATTAGAATTAATAGTCCGCACAGATAATAAGCCGAATCACCCCAGTTCTAGGGAAATTCGAAAACTACCCGGGCCGAGGGGCATTGTGCGGCCCAAAAAATAAGGGTCCGCACAATACCCATGCGGCCCCAACTTTTTCCTTTTTTTTGTCTAAGGAAAAATTCTGAGATGTCTCAACTTTTGCGAGACCGTCGTGTACGATGCCTATTTGGATATAGCGCAGAGGCTAGTATTATATGTGCCTCGAGATTCATGCACAACGTATTTTAACGGTTTTGATTTCTCAAACTTTGAGATATCTCAAAGGATGCGAATTCCAAGAATAAAGATATTGGATTGTAATAATTGTGCCGAACCCCACCTATGAAAAAAGACATTGGGTTCTCAAACTTTGACCTAAATCTCGCAAAAGTTGAGACATCTGAGAATTTTTCTCTAGACAAAAAAAAAAGTTGGGGCCACAAGAGCATTGTGCAGACCCCTGACTGGGGCCGCATTGGCATTGTGCGGACCCCCGTCTTTTGGGCAGCACAATGTCCCTGCGGCCTGGTAAGTTTCGAATTCTGACCAAACCGGGGTAATTTGGTTTATTTTTTTTATGCTATAAATAAAATTTTCGGGATAATAAGAGACGAAAATTATAAATGATTCAAAATTTCAAATGCATCAATGTTTCGAGGTTTTATATAAAATATAATAAAAAACAATGAATACATTTCATTATCATTCTTATGCTTTTCCCTGGAAGATAACATAGAATAAACAGGGTTCTTTCTAGATAACTTGAAATAAAAAGAATTTAACACTAATATATATTTTTCATATTATTTGTGATGTGAAGCAGGTAAGTATGTGGTTGCCAAAGATAACATCACAGAGAAGAGGCATCTTGAGCAAGTTTTCCCTAAACACTCAAATAATAATAACAGTGGTGTATATGATCAGATAAAATGCCAAGAGTTGCTTGCAAAGCTGGTAATGTCAAGTCAACTTCCATTCCATTTTGTGAAGAGTACTTGGTTCATTGAATGGGCAAAAAACCTTCAGCCTATGTACACTCCGGGTAATCTGGCTTCTTTTAAGACAAAGTGCCTAGGTTTCTATCAAATAGAGAGACGAAGGTTTAAAGATCTCCATGCATATGAGAACAGGTTTGCAAATTCCACACTAGAAAGATATTGCTTTAGTGTCCACAAAGAAGTAGGAGCCACCAGGAGGTATATATGTGTTACGGCACACTTTATTGATAATTCATTTAATTTGGTCAGAAGAATAATTGCTATGAAAAGCATGAGCAGTTTTGATAGGATACCAGAACAAGTACAGAGATGCATAGACAAATGGGATGTTCAATGCTATAAAAAGGTACTTGCATTTACAACTGGAATAATTGATGATGAGTTGACTTGGGATGTTGGGGCAATCAATTTGCATTGCATTGTTCAGGGGTTGTTCAATGAACTATTGATGTTTTTATTGGATGAACTGGATGAAGTATTTGAATCTATCAGGAAGATGATCAAATTTTTGGTTGAAACTCCTAACGGGATGCATACTATTAATCAACTTGCTATTAAACTTAAAATTAATTCCCCAAAATTATATCTTCAACTTGATGATGAGAGAAGGTGGGACACAACATTGAACATGTTATCTGATGCACTTGCATACAAAGTTGTTTTTGAAGCATATAAAGGTTATGATGAGAGCTTCCCTTTATGTAAAAATTGGTATGAAGTCGGAAGTGCTGTCAAACTTCTGAAACCAATTTATGAAGCAGTTACCATTCTCTCTTCCTCTCAATATCCCACATCGAACTTGGTTTTGAAAACTGTTTTTGAAATCCATGATGTGCTATCACATGTTGTTTTCAAAACAAATAATGATTATAATAAAAGAAAATTTTTAGATCGCTCGAGGATAATTTCATATAGTTACTTGAAAGATTGCAATAATGTATTGCTAGTTGCCTCTCTATTGGATCCCCGATTCAAGTCTACCTACTTGGAACGTTGCTATACAGAACACATCTCTGACAGAGAGGAAATTAAAAAATGTATTGGAGACCTCTGCATTATGTTTGAAATTGAACATGATGGTGGAATGTTAGAACTTGAGAGATACTTGCAAGAAGACCATCTAGAGGTGAGAGATGGTGATTTTGATGTTTTAAGATGGTGGAAGGATAACCAATATAATTATCCCATTCTTTCAACGATAGCACGTCATGTTCTTGCTATCCCTGTTTCTTCACTACCCTTCGAGTTAGCTTTTTCTACTGCATTTCGTTCTACCTGGAAAATTCCTAGGTTCGGAAAACTTGAGAATCAATTGGGTCCAAACCTATTGGAAGCTTTGGTGTGCTCTAATAATTGGCTGTCAACTGCAAGCAGTAATGGTAAGCAGCATACATCTTGTATACTGTTAATTTTTGGTGAACTTTATTGATAAAATTACCAGCACAATTTCTTTCAACAGAAGGAAAAAATTCTAGCATTTAGCAAGATTTACAATCATTCATTTACTTTGAATGTGCAGAGCATTAGTTTCTACTTTTCATTTTCTAAAAGATGGTTCTTTTGGATAACTATTTTCGCATTTTCCATTTTCTTAAGTCTGAGCCAGTGACTACATAACAATAATGGACCTTTGGAAAAAAATGGTCTATAGTTGGGTTCATATAATGGAAATATGACTCCTGTAGTTTCCATGCTTGACCCTGATTAGTTGATTCTGTAACAACACAAAGTTTTTATTATTGCAATATATATTTATCCAGTTTAGTTGCTTACTGTTCTTTTTATTCTGATGATTTAAAACAAGGGAAATGTGTGCAAAAGGAGACAGCAATTGACTTGGTAGAGAAGCACATTCCACCATCATACAAATGTCCATTACGAGCATGTGACTTCTGGTTCATAAGTTTTCTTAAGTATGGCTTGAGTGGAAGGATGTCAGAAGAAATAGTGGCCATAGGTGGTGCCAGATTGACTGTTGAGAAGATGCACTGTCTCATCAAATCAATTGACAAATGGATTCCTGATGATGTACGTTTGGGTTATGTACAATGTGTATCCACCCTACTTCCTGTTTTACATTTTTCTTGAGTTATGTTATGCTTTCACATTTACCATTTGCATAATTCTGGTCCAGTTGAAGCAAATTGTGTCCTTAATATTTAAGCTTAAATTCAATCATGGATAGTTGTATAGTTAAATGCCTAATTGGCATTCATACCAATTGGTTGCAATAGGCCCTCCTAAGCACAATATTTACAATATTAGATTGTTCACTCTCTCAAGTTTTAATCATCAGATTTGACATTAACTACGATTGGATGCATTTCGCAGGTTATCAACTGCTACATTAGTATCATGAACAGTAAACGAAGTACATCAGGTAAAATCCTGAAACTTACCACCTTCGATAGTCGGACATTGCAGTCATGGGGATTGTCAATGGAAAAAAGAGAGGAACTTCGTGAACGGACTTCCTCTAACATCATTGAGAAGGGCTACGATTTCCTTCAAAATGAACTGGTAATTTTCATTACTGTATGAGCTACACATTACAACTTTCAATTCTTACTTGTCAGAACTCGCATTCATAATTTGTAGGTGTTCTTGCCAATCTATGAACAAAACCATTGGTTTATTGGGGTTTTCAATGCTTCAAAGAAGGAATTCCAGATATTGAATTCCTTGAACTCAGAGGGCGCTACTTATAAAGAAACAACTCAGCAGCTGGTATATCTTTTCTCAAATAAGTATTACTCGCATATTCTATCATACCATGTAATGGTTATCATATTTGCATTTTTTTCAAACAGAGATTAGGAATTCAAGTGTGTATTAATGCTGCACTTGACGACCAAGGTGATCCACTAGATGAATGGCTCCAAGAGAATGTAGTTACTTGGCCTATATCTGTTATTTCGAATTTGCCACAACAAAAAGACCGGTATGATGACACCATTTTTCATTTTTGATTTCTTTAGAAATTACTTAACTCGATTGAGTAACCCAATTGGTGTTTCAGCTGTTCTTGTGGCCTATTTGCACTCAAGTACATGCAATTATGGGATGGATCGAAGCTTGCTAATGAATTCACACAGGTGTGCTATTATTCTTTATAATGGTTTATCTTGCAATTTGCATAGAAAAATTAATTATATTGTTCAATGTACTTATATATGATGTATTCAACTGGACAGGATGACATTGACTTGTTTAGGAAACAGCTTGTTGGTGAGCTAATCTTTTCAGAGCTCAATGAGATGAAGAATATTCAAAATGAAATTAAGAAAAAAAAATAATTTACAGAAAAATCAGAAGAAGAATAAAATATCTACAAGAGGTCATATCAGTAGCACCCCAAACCCTTCTTGAAATGATTTGATTTTGTTGTACTTATTTCAATTTAAGAAATAAATTATAATTTGGAAAATTTCTATATGCCCTTCTGTGTACAAATGGCCCACACAAAAAAATAATATTTACCGAAGAATCAGACGAATTAGAAGAATCAGAAGAAGAATAAAATATCAACAAGAGGTCATATCATTAGCGCCCCAAACCCTCCAAATGATTTGGTTTTGTTGTACTTATTTCAATTTAAGAAATAAATTATAATTTGGAAAACTTCTATATGTCCTTCTGTGTACAAATGGCCCACACAAAAAGTTTGGGGCACAATTGTGTGGAACTGTCAAACTTATTATTTTTACTTCTAAGCTTATGCATGGAATTCTTCTCTTGGCACAAGTTACTACATTGTAATTGCTTATATTTTTCTACAATTTTTTTCCTTACATTTTTTCGGCAAAAAGTTTGAGAAACAATGCAATTGCTTACTTCGAAAATGGTGCGGTCTAATTAATTTTCATTTTTAATTTCTAAAAAGAAAAAAATCATATGCGCCTAATCATACTTCCGAAGATATAATTTGATCCACAGGTGGGTCCGCTAATTGGTCCATTTTCTAATTTTCTAATTTTCAAAAAAATTATATTTTCTATTTTTCTTAAAAATTTCATTATAAAGTGAAAACTTAAAGTGAAAACTTAAAGTGAAAACTTATAACATATTTTGCTAAAAAAATCTCTTGGACTGATTCAATCACATTGTGTCTCTTTTCATTTTTTTTTTAAATTACTGAAGGCTTTATTTGAAGTCGTTCATTCATCAAACTAATAAATATACTCTAAATAATATTTTGTACTTGCTCTAATTGAAATATTTTTTTTTACTTATAAAATGAATTTTTTTAATTATAGTGGTCACTTTTTTTAATTTTTAATTTATAGAGGCGGAAAGCATTATTAATAAATTAATTCCGCCTCTTACTGCAGTAAAGGCATTATTAAAAAAAAATAGACACAATATTAGAAAATAGTATAAGAAATTTAACAGCATACATTACAATTATTAATTATATAAGGAATTTAAAAGATGAAGGTATTATTTACATTCATTACAATGTACAATGAAGAAAACAAAAAGAGCTTGCCCAAAAAGGCCCATACAATTTCTAATTCATTTCACCAAAATTAATAAATAGAGCAATGCATAAAAGCCCAATACTTTATTTGCAATGATATATAATTCCATTACTTTAAGCCCACCGATTCAAGTCTCAAGTCTCAATTTTGTGTTAATAGAGGTGCATTTTTCTTTTATATATTTCCGGATTGTGTTAAAATAAAATCAATTCCACTCTCAGTTTGAGTTCCGTGATTTTTATTTATACCCTAAAAAAAAAAAATAGCAAATCCCTTAATTCTATTTCCAAAATTAGGAATTTGTAATTCTCCAAAAAAAAAAAGAATACAAACCAAAAGTCAGAGCAAAATATGCAGGAATTAATTTACATTTCAATGTCAAAAGCCAAATGTTTCTTTTCTTTTTTTGTTTCTTGCTTTCTTTCTCTGTCCTGGGTAAAAGGGTGACAATTAGGAAGTCACTATATATGTTCAGGGATGTTCATTAGTTCGGTTCAGTTAAAAATGTATTCAGTTTTCAAAAATACAATCCAACTTACCGAAATAAACTTATCGGTTGAATTGAAATAAGGAGATTAATCACAAAAAATTAAAAATAAATATTTATATTAATTTTTTGAATTTTTTAAGATGGATTTAAAAATTTTGTTTGGTTCAGTCTAACTAGTTTTAAACCGAACCAAGCAATATACATTATGTTATAATTTTTTAATTTTTTATATTGTTTGTTCGGTCAGGGGATGAGTTTAGGACTTTCGATTGGTTCGGTCTAATTGGTTTATAAAATTCTAAACTGAACCGAACAATTCAGCATATTTTAAAAATGAAACGAACCGATTCATTTAACTGAAAAACCAAACCGTTTAATTTGAAATCTCTCGATTAAACCAGATCTGATGAACACCCCTGACTATATTCACCTTTCCTCAATACCTTGGCTTTCTTCCCAAATGGAAGTAGCCATTATGCACTGAATGGTGAGTCTGAAGAAAAGGGAAATTAAGGAGGGGAAATTGGAGATCTCCAATGCGTTTGAAATGAAGAAAAAGGGAAGAAGGGAGATATAACGAGAATCTTTTGAGTTAATGTATTTTGGATATTAATCAGAGCCAATCCGGCTGTCTGATTTTAACAGAGGAGTCCTTCAATATTAGTGTAGATCTAATTTGTTCGGCGAATTGGATGGTCCAGATGCATTAACTCAAAAGTTTCTCTTTTGAATGAATGCAGAGGATACGAATTCAAGACGCAGTCCCTCACGATTTGTTGTTTATTTCGAATAAATATCGCGGCTCATTAGCACCGGATTCACACAACAAAAACAACCGCTGAGCAATTCAACAAAAATTTCATCTCTTCGCCGTGCATGCAGGATCAAGTATCCTCTCCAATATGTGTAAAAGATTCCATTCACTTTACGGTTTGAGATTTACTCTCAGGCACTTTGATATTCGGGCTAATGCAGGGGGCAGTATTACTGGACTTTGAGATTTGTGCAAAGTGAAAAATAACGGTCCGGATCCACTAATTCTACAAGATTCCCTTCACACAAACCAAAGATTTGGTTCGCGTAGTCCTAGCGCACCCAAGTGAATGGAACCGGCGCTCTATCTCTCTCTCTCTCATTTAACCTGACTCGTGGACCTCCACCTACTCATGGGCCCCGTTCGCCAATGAGTTTCACTCTTCTCCGAATCAGCTTCATCTCTCTTATTTTCTCTCTGCCCGATAGGTCCCACATGCCAGACCTTTCTTCAAACTTACAGATCTTGTCGCCCAAGAAGAAGAGAATGAGGGTAATACAGTGATGTTGTTCGATTGATACAGGGCTGCCAGAGTTAAGAAAGGTACTGATCAATGTTGTGAAAAACGGCCGTTTAGGCCGATTAATCGGTCGATTAGTCATTGACGGCAATCAACCTTCACGGATTTTCCTGACTAATCGGTCAATTATTCCCGATTATTACCGATTATTCTAGATTATTCCCGATTAATCGTATGATGGTACTCTGTCCGTCCGACGAGTGCCGACGAGCGCATACCGTTATATACAACACTGGTACTGATAATATCCTTAGCTTTCACTAAGTTAAACATCAGAAAAGAGGCACATAAATCTAAATTGACTCTACAGGGATATGAAATGACATGCCGGTATGGCTTAGAATGTTATAATTGGTTAATTGTCTTTAAGAAACCATATAATTTAGTTTGAACACGCAAATGTGACATGTTTTAATGCCTGACATGATGTTCAACACTGGAACAAAGTTGGAAATAAGTTGGAACACATTAAGCCTTGAGATGTGCAGGCAGGGTCAAATAGCAGAGGAACAGCCTCCTCTAACGATTGGATTCCCCTGGCCTCGTGCCTAGGGATGTGATACCGGTACCAAAGGGCTGGTACCAGTTCAGTATAATAATCTGATGACACATGATTACTGTACTGGTACCATTCTTCCCTTTGCAAATCCTATCTCTAAAATGATACTTTAAACATCAATCCAATACCAATAAACAAATCCAATAAAGAAAGTTAACAGGAATGATTAAAATTATTTTAGCATGAGAGGAATTTCATTAAAAACTTCTCCATCAGATGAGAATCTAATAAGAACAACCCGATAGGACAATATGACGTGTAACGATCGAAACAATCTAACACGAATCTTGACAACGTTTGAAGCTCTGAAAGAAGGGTTTAATAAGAGTTTTATTCAACAGATGAGAGTTGAATAAAAATGAATACTTACAAGGATCTGCATGCATATTGTCAACTGTTGATGTCATTCTCCATTTCTTCTGTCTTTCTTAAATCCTATCTTATATAATCTTTCATGTTCAACTTAGTACTGTGGTAATGTTTTGGTAATAAAACATGGTTT
Organism: Carex myosuroides; assembly: GCA_028015225.1. NCBI lineage: Eukaryota > Viridiplantae > Streptophyta > Magnoliopsida > Poales > Cyperaceae > Carex > Carex myosuroides. The sequence continues at coordinate 5,452,156 of CM051483.1, forward strand.
AAGGGGCTTTGTTGTAAAACAAAATGTTTGCTGTTCTGATAATGGTGTTCCTTTCTTATTGATCTGATTGCACAAGTAACAAGGTTAGGCATTTTCTTAACATGCTTTTCTGGTAAGTCATTTTCTTCTTTTCTTTTAGGCATTTCATGATTTCTCTCTTCATATCTCTCCTCTGTTTTATCATATCTGAATGCATGTCTTCCTTTAAAGAAACCAGTCACCAGTGAATAAGTTGTTAAGATTTAGGTCTGTACCAGTTCACAGTGTCTTGAACTTAATTTTTCCAGTTTTCACAATTTACACTGAATTAGAAAAGAAAATTGTAATGCCATCTTGTTTCCTTTATTTCACCATTTAATGAGACAGTAGTGTTAAAAGATCAAGGACTGATAAGAATGCAGAACATTTCCATTGTGCATAATTGGATAATTCATTGAGAGAAACAGCGAGAGGGTTGAAGAATCTGTGTTTTGGGTCAAAAGCCATCCCAGCAATTAGATTCAGGGGAGACATGGGCCAAAAGCCCACTAAGACAAAATGTGAGCGGACTTCAGTGCTGAAGTATTACAGGAGAATAAGTTCGGATCCATATTAAATGTGAATTCAATTTGTGTGCCAATTTGGAGTATCGGAATAAAGTAAATATAAATTATCTTTTTAGGGATTTAAGAGCATCTTTATTTGTGAAATTTTATGGATTTCTAATATGATATGGCGGTTTCTATTCTAATTTTAGAGATGTATTCCAGTTTTTTATTTAAAAATTATTGGGCAAAACGCCATGCTAGCTAAACGATTATTCGATTAAATTTCTCAAAAGTGGTTACCAGTTATTTAAAAATTCATTTCAATTGCTGGCATTGGAAATGCTCTAAATGGATTGGATATTATACATCTGTATTTGAATTTATATTCAAATGCTTGTGGAAAGGATGTATGTATACAATTTTTAGTTTGAGACAATTACAAATAATTAGCCTTTAATATCCGGAGATTCGTATTTATGTCGGAACTCTAAAAGTGTTTATATCTAGTATACAAAGTATTGATCAATTTTTCTTTATATATAATCATAAAAGTTCAAATTAAAAACTTCATTGAATGAGTAAAAAAATTACTTCCAAAGTTTTTTTTATTCTAGTAACGAGAGATATAAACATTTATGTATGAAATATAAATATTTTTTACAAAAGTATAAAGCATCTAAAATTTAAGTAAATATGCGGATAAAATATGCAACTATATCACTCCTTCATTTTTATTTCTTCAAAAGATGCAAAAAAGAATCTCGGAAGGATAAATATTGTAAAATAGAGGGATAAAGTCAAACGATGTCTAGATCCTTTCACAAAGTTGAATTCTTAATTAATTTACATCTCCAGCTCATTAATTCCAATAGTTTAAAAGCCAACCTGGATCATAGGCATCTTCACTCAAGCCGAGATCTGCTAAAGTAAATTAATTTTTTAATTTGTCCAAAATGGATAAGATAAGGAAACATAATTAACTTGATTAAAATTTACAGATCGATTTAATAAAAAAATAGTTTCAAAATTCTTACTAATTTGTAACCCCTCCTGTTCACTTCAAACTTCAATTTTTTTACTTAAAAGGATCTGAATATTTATAAGGTATATTTATTTTTTTAACGTTGAAATAAAATATTAAATTTATTTTTTGAAAATTTTGAAAATTTTATAATTTGTTCAAGTTTTAAAATGCTGATGTCAAATTTTATTGCTTTGAATTATGAAAATAACATTAGTGTTTAAATTTAGTTTTATGGAAATAGATAATTAAAAAAATTTAAAAATTATAAAAAAGAAGTACAATTATGACTTTAAATTTTGTTAAATAAGTTAAATATTCCTGAAAACCCCAAAAATAATGACTTTGATTTTTTTCCCCCAAAAAAAGGACATTTTAAATAACTATTTTAATTTGGGAAGAGGTCAACATAATGACTTTCTTGTGGCCTTTTTTCCGGGACTTGAGAAGGAAAAAACGAAACATTGGGCTTTTAATATTGAGAATTGAGATGTCAATTCATGCATATTTTGCTCTGCCAAGCCATGAGCTTTGTTCTAGCTGAATTTTTCCCACAAATCAATTGTCAACACAATTTGGCTATAGTAATCTGGCTACGCTACTTATTAAAAAACAGATAGATTCCTCTGCCAACCTTTTTTTTTTTTTTTTTTAAACAAAAAGAGAGGGAGAGAGATAGTTCCTTGGGTAGCCACTAGGCCAACTGCCAAGTTTTTTAAGAGAGAGAGATAGAGATAGAGATAGAGCAGCCGCTGGCAAGCTTAAAATAGAGAGAAATCGAGATTAAAAAACACAATTTGGATCATCTCTGCCTCCCCTCCCTTTTCAAAAGGTCAACAAAGAGAGAGAGAGAGTAGGCTTCAAAAAAAGAGAGAGAAAGAGCATCCCTTGGCAGCCTCAGCCTCTGCCAAGCTTTTAGATAGAAGAGAGAGAGGGAGAGAGATAGAGAGGGTAGCCGTTGCCATGCTTTGAGAGAGAGAGAGAGAGAGATCCACGCAGTGCTTTTAAGTTGAAGTCAGCTTACTCTATTTGTCCCGGCGGCTTAATATTAGGATTTTTCTTTTTTCTATTTTTCTCATTTATGAGCAGGTTTGTTTTAACCTATTCTAGTATTTATAGCACTGATTATTTCTCTGTCTCATAATTTTATAAAATAACAGTGTAATGTGAAATCTTAAGGCCAAAGTGCTTTGCTCAAGTTTCACTTGGGGAAAACAACAACTAAGATGCTTCTCTCTTTTTCTTTTTAATATTTACAGAACAAGTACAACCAATCAACTCAGTTGCTGTCATCTTGATCCATAGTTCCATACCCTTTCGCATCAGCATAGATCCGACGATTATATAACATTCACAGTACAAAACCAAAGCGGTATGTCCAATAATGTTTTTTTCTTTATTCTAGTTTATACTAATAATTTGATTCTGGTATATGAATTGTAGTAAAGAAACTTACGTCTAGTGATCAAGAAAGATGTTGTGCTTTCCAATGTTCATTACAAACAAATTAATGTCTACATGATAATAAAAGTGTTTTTCGCCATATTAATTAGTAAATCAGATGTGATACATTCACTCTAAGTAGCTAGTATATTGATTTACATCACTTATGAAACAGGTTCCAATTCGATTATCATGTCAAACTTTGCGCAAAATTAGATTTCGGGTAGTATGTTGAATAAAGGAAAAGAAAATGTTCAAGACAGACCGTCAAAGAAAAGGTCTAAAGTCTGGAATAGTTTTACTGAGGAACAACAGCCTGATGGTAGTAAAAAGGGAAAATGTAACAAGTGTCGAGAACTCCTAAGTGGCGATAGCAAGAATGGAACATCTCATCTTTGGCGACATCTCAAAAGTGTTGATTGTACTGAGCCCCCAAACAAGGATGCAAGAACTACTCTACTATCTCACTCTTCTGGAAACAGAGAGAACCAATTGGGATATGTCCAACAAACAAACACAGAAACTTCTGGATGCCAAGATAATAATTTGGGAGAGAACCATTTGGGATATGTCCAACAAATAAACACAGAACCTTCTGGAAACAGAGAGAACCAATTGGGATGTCTCCAGCAACCAAACACAGAACCTTCTGGATTGCAAGAGAATAATTTGGGAGAGAACCATTTGGGATATGTCCAACAAATAAACACAGAACCTTCTAGAAACAGAGAGAACCTATTGGGATGTCTCCAGCAAACAAACACAGAACCTTCTGGATTGCAAGAGAATAATTTGGGAGAGAACCATTTGAGATATGTCCAACAAATAAACACAGAACCTTCTAGAAACAGAGAGAACCTATTGGGATGTCTCCAGCAAACAAACACAGAACCTTCTGGATTGCAAGAGAATAATTTGGGAGAGAACCATTTGGGATATGTCCAACAAATAAACACAGAACCTTCTAGAAACAGAGAGAACCAATTGGGATGTCTTCAGCAAACAAACACAGAACCTTCTGGATTGCAAGAGAATAATTTTGGAGAGAACCATTTCGGATATGTCCAACAAATAAACACAAAACCTTTTGGAAACAGAGGGAACCAATTGGAGTACGATCCCCAAAAAAACCGAGAGCTTTCTGTGAAAATGGTAATCGATAACAAAACCATGTTGGAACATGTGGAGAATCCTTTTCTGCAAGAGTTTGCTAGATTCCTTCAGCCATTGTATAGCCATGTAAATCGGATGGATGTTGAGGAAGACTGCCTCACCTTTTATAAAAAAAAGAAAGCCCAGTTGAAAGAGAAAATCACCAAACTAACTTCTAATGTCAGTCTTAGTATGGTTAGTTTCTTCAATACGAAAGCCCAACGTTTTGTATCATGTGTTGCAGCACATTTTATTGATAATGATTTCAAATTGTTCAAAAGAATAATTGGGTTTAATATAGCATGGTCAAAAAAAGAAATTGACTATGAGAGACTCCTCAATGATTGGGGACTTTGTAATAATGTTTTTGCATGGTCAACAACAGAATATTACATTAGAGGTGCAGAGAAGTCCAGTCCAACATTGGATGTGAAGTGCATTCTAGAGTGTTTTTATAAAATAGCTTATGTTTTCAACAAAGAAATTAAATCAGACATATATTATATTAGAGGAATGATGAGTGACCTGAATGAATTTCCAGAAAAAATGTGCTATTTCAACAAAATTGCAGCGGAACATAATCTTCCATGTAAATTTGAATTTGTGCATACTAACAGAGTACTGGATTTTGATCTCAATATTTTGAAGGAAGCTTGTACCTATAAAAATGTTCTTTGCGCATTTGTTGACATGAATGTAGGATGGAGCAAAGTGGAGGAAGTTGTTCCCCTTCTAAATAAAATAAATGATGTGGTTGTGATGCTCTCTACCCTTGAATTTCCCACATCAAATTTACTTCTAAAATTTGTTTTTGAAATCAGTGATGTCCTATCAGAGGTCTCTCCTGTTTTATCTGGTGGTACCAAAGATGCTATTGATAGGTCGCTAGCAAAATTGGATGAGTATTTGGCTAGTTGTAATTATATACTTCTGATTGCTTCATTGTTGGATCCTCGGTTCAAATTAAGATTCCATAAACGCTTCATTGGGAAGTGCATTGCCAAAGAAGAAGATTTTGATAAATTCTTCTGCAGTTTGTACAATAAATATCAAAGTGAGAGCACAGAGATATACAGATTTGACCGCTTATCTCAAATAGCAGAGCTGAAAAAGTATTTGAAAGGTTGGGTGGAAGAGGGAGATGTGAATTTTGATGTGTTGGGTTGGTGGAAGGATAATGAATTAGTATACCCGATTCTTTCTAGGATGGCATGTGATATTCTTGCTATTCCCACTTCTTCCTCGTTTAATTCAGGCACAGAATCTTTGAAAGATATTATTGAAGAGATCTTTCGTTCTAGAGTGGACACAGAGATGTCCAAGGTCTTGGTTTGCTGCAACAATTGGTTGAGAGCTGGTCGTAGTGCTGGTATGGCATCCATATATATACCTTTTTTTATAGATGTTGACATGATGTTTACTCGATTTACTTGTGATTATATATCTACTAAACTTTCAGACCCAAATTGTAGCTTAAGTTCTTTATAGTAGTGAGTACTTGTTTATCTGACACCTGCTATAACCTATAACAGTTCCTGTAGCTTATTTTGGCTCGTGCATTTTCTTCTTCTCTTCTTCTTTTAGATAGTTTCTTTTAGAGAGTTGATAAATAGCACTCTGTTTTTCTCGGATCTTAAAATTTTGAGCTTGTTTACCCATGACACTTTCCTGAGTTTTGATGTTGAATTGTTCGAAGTATTAATAGTCAGGTCGAAGTCAATTTCCATATTCCGCTGTTAAAAAAATTAAATTCATTTATTAGGGCTTCATATACTAAGTAATGTGCTTTTCTGTTCGGTTATACCAAAATTATTGTTTCCTATTGCACTTTTACTTTACCAGTACAAAGAGTTTCTAATTAGAAATAATTGGTGGCACAGATAGCAAGCAAAGAAGACTATATATGATTGAAATGCATCAATGTGTCGTGGTCTTATATAAAATATAATCATAAACAACGAATGCATATTGGTTGCTTTAAAGAATTTCATATAGTTTAAATAAGAGCCACAATTCATTATCATTCTTATGCACATTGTAATTGTATACATTGCTTTTTCCTGTCATATAACATGGAACAAACAAAGTTCTTTTAGATGACTTGAAATAAATAGAATTAATCACTAATATATAATATGTATTATTTGTGATGTGAAGCAGGTAAGTCTGTGGATGGCCTAGAAAACATTATAGAGAAGAAGCACCTTGATCAAGCTTTCCCTGAACAATCGGGTAAAAGTAACAGTTGTGTATATGATCAGATAAAATGCCTAGAGTTGCTTGCTAAGTTGGTAATATCATGTGAACTTCCATTCCATTTTGTTAGGAGTACTTGGTTCATAGAATGGGTAAAATACCTTCAGCCATTGTACATTCCTGTTGATGTGACATCTATTAAGACAAAGTGCCTAGGTTTCTATCAAATAGAGAGACAAAGGTTTAAAAATCTCCATAAGAAAACCTTTGTAAATTCAGCCCACCTAGCAAGAGTTTGCTTTAGTGCCCATCAAGTAGGAGAATTATCCAATTATTTCTGTGTTACAGCACACTTCATTGATAATGATTTTAATTTGGTCAGAAGAACAATTGGTATAAAGATCGTTACCGATGAGGATTATTTGAACCCTGTAGCACTATCAGCACAAATACAGAAATGCATAGGCAATTGGGAGCTTCCTAAAAAGGTACTTGCATTTACAACCGGAACCATTTGTAAAGACCATCACGAGAAAATTTTAGATGGGTTGACTTATGGTGTTGGTGCAATCAAGTTGCATTGCATTGTTGAGGGGTTGTTCAATGAACTATTGAGATTTATATGGTATGAACTGCAAGAAGTAATTGAATCCATCAGAAAAATGATAGAATTCTTGGACAAAGATCCTAACAAAATGCATACTTTTAATCAACTTTCTATTGAACATAAAATTAATTTCCCAAAATCATATCTTCAACTTGATGATCAGAGAAGGTGGGACTCTGCATTGAACATGTTATCTAATGCACTTGCATACAAAGATGATTTTTATGCATATAAAGGTTATGATGGGAGTTTCCCTTTATGTGAAAATTGGAATGAAGTGGAAAGTGCTGTCAAAATTCTGAAACCAATTTATGAAGCAGTTACCATTCTCTGTTCCTCTCAATATCTTACGTCAAATTTGTTTTTGAAAATTGTTTTTGAAATCTATGATGCGCTATCGCATGTAGTTTTCAATACAAATAATCAATACAATAAAGAAATATTCTTAGATTTCTTGATGAGAATTTCATACAGTTATTTGAAAGATTGCAACAATGTATTGCTAGTTGCCTCTCTATTGGATCCCCGATTCAAGTTGACCTACTTGGAACGTTGCTATATGGAACACATCTCTGACAAAGATGAAATTGAAAAATTTATTGGGAACCTTTGCATTAAGTTAAAAAAAACCCATGATCGGGGAATGTTAGAACTTATGATATACTTGCAAGAAGGCTATGTGGATGTCAGAGGTGATGATTTTGATGTTTTGAGATGGTGGAAGGATAACAAATCAAATTTTCCAGTTCTTTCAAAGATAGCACGTCATATTCTTATTATCCCTGTTTCTTCACTACCCTCCGAGTTGGCTTTTTCCCCAGGATGTTTTGGGGAAGAAAGTAAATTTATTAGGTTCGGAAAACTTGCAAATAAATTGGGTCCAAGGACATTGGAACTTTGGAAGCTTTGGTGTGCTCTTATAATTGGCTGTCAGATGCAAGCAGTAATGGTAAGCAACCTGTTAATTTTGTGTGCTCTTATAATTAATTGTGCTTGTATACTGTTAATTTTGTAGTGTTTTATTGAAAAATGTACCAGCACAGCTTCTTTCAACAGAGCGAAAATTTTCGAGCATTTAGCAAGATTTAAAGTCATTCATTTACTTTGAACGTGTATAGCCTAAATTTGTATTTTCCATTCTTCTTTCAACAGATGGTTATTGTAGATAACTATTTTCATCGGTATTCAAATAAATATTTGTTCCAACCCAAATGAGAAAAAGCTCTGCTTACCTTTTAGGCCAGCTGCTACATACCAATAATGGATGTTTGAAAAAAAATTGGTCTATAATTGGATTCCTATAATGGAAATATGAGTCGTGTAGTGTCCTTGCTTGATCCCGATTATTTGATTACGTAACAGCACAATCTTTTTGTTGATGCATAACTATTCCAGTTTAGTTGATTATTGTCCATTTTCTTCTGATGAATTAAAATAAGGGAAATTTACGCAAAAGGGGGCAGCAATTGACTTGGTAGAGAAGCACATTCCACCATCATACAAATGCCCACTACGAGCCTGTGACTTCTGGTCCATAAGTTTTCTTAAGAATGGTTTGAGCGGAAGGATGTCAGAAGAAATAATAGCTATAGGTGGTGCCATATTGACTGCTAAGAAGATGATGTGTCTCATCGAACCAATTGACAAGAATGGATCTGACAGCTGGATTCCTGATGATGTACGTTTGGGTTATATGTACCGTGTGTATCCACCTTGCTCCCTGTTTTCACTTTTCCTTGATTTATGTTATGTTTTCGCATTTGAACCAAATTGTGCCCTTAATATTTTGGCATAAATTCAATCATGGATAGTTGTTTAGTTAAATGCCTAATTGGCCTTCATTGCAAATGGGGGCAATAGGAGCTACTAAGCACAATATTTGCAATATTAGATTGTCCACTCTCTCAAGTTTCAATCATCAGATTTGACTTTAACTACGATTGGATGCATTTTGCAGGTTATCAACTGCTATATTAGTATCATGAACAGTAAAGGAAGTACATCAGGTAAAATCCAGAAACTTACCACCTTTGATAGTCAGAAATTGCAGTCATTGGATGAAAGAGATAAACTTCGTGAACGCAATTTGTGTAACATCATTGAGAAGGGCAACAATTTCCTTCAAAATGATCTGGTAATTTTCATTACTATATGACCTGTACAGTACAACTTATAATTCTTACTAGTTGGAAGAACTAACAATCATAATTTGTAGGTGTTTTTGCCAATCCACGAACAAAACCATTGGTTTGTTGGGGTTTTCAATGCTTCAAAGAAGGAATTCCAGATATTGAATTCCTTGAACTCAGAGGGCGCTACTTATAAAGAAACAACTCAGCAGCTGGTATATCTTTTCTCAAATAAGTAATACTCGCATATTCTATCATACCTTGTAATGGTTATCATATTTGCATTTTTTCCAAACAGAGATTACGAATTCAAGTGTGTATTAATGCTGCACTTGACTACCAAGGTGATCCACTAGATGAATGGCTCCAAGAGAACGTAGTTACTTGGCCTATATCTGTTATTTCGAATTTGCCACAAGAAAAAGACTGGTATGATGACACTATTTTTCATTTTTGATTTCTTTAGAAATTACTTAACTCGATTGAGTAACCCAATTGGTGTTTCAGCTGTTCTTGTGGTCTATTTGCACTCAAGTACATGCAATTATGGGATGGATCAAAGCTTGCTAATGAATTCACACAGGTGTGCTATATATTATTCTTTATAATGGTTTATCTTGCAATTTGCATAGAAAAATTAATTATATTGTTCAATGTACTTATATATGATGTATTCAACTGGACAGGATGACATTGACTTGTTTAGGAAACAGCTTGTTGGTGAGCTAATCTTTTCAGAGCTCAATGAGATGAAGAATATTCAAAATGAAATTAAGAAAAAAAAAAAATTTACAGAAGAATCAGAAGAAGAATAAAATATCTACAAGATGTCATATCATTAGCGCCCCAAACCCTCCTTCAAATGATTTGGTTTTGTTGTACTTCAATGAACACATTCCATAATTTTTTTTGCAGAGAAAAAAAAATATTTAGCATCCCAGCTCTCCATTATCTTGATATAAGAATGCTTGAACTCCTCATTTTTTAATGAAAAATTACAATTACTTAAAGATATATTTGCAGGTCATTCTCATTAATTAATTATTAATAATAAATCAAGAGAAAAATTGTTCACAACATTTAGCTGGTCAAAGCATTACAGATCTTTTTTCTTCCGGGAAATGATTGATTCTTTTTAGACTTTTTTTTAACTTATTTTTAGAAGGTGATTTTATATGATTTTGTATGATTTTAATAAGTTTTATATGATTGGTCGTTTTTAGTCTGGCCTCCATCTAATTAACATTACAAAGAAAAAAGAATGATTGAATTTAAATATTATAAGCTTTCATAATAAGTAATGGGTAAGAGTATCTTGCTGTCTATTTTAGTACATAATAAGTAATTAATATTAGTACAATTGCAATTATGTTTCTTAATTTGTCACCAGTTGTGAATTGAGAATTGAGACAAGGTTGGTGTCTAAATTATATCAATCAGTTCTTCTCTACTAGGTTGGTGATTTATGAGGTCACATCTTAATTACACAAACACGGTTGCTATAATCACCTCATATGCAACCAACAACCCAACACTGAGTCAACTTAGGTGTGCACCAGAAAGGGGAGATGAGAAGTGACCGGATCTGGGAGAGGGTTTAGGGACTGGGAAAGAGCGAAAGAGCGAAAGAGCGACATGTCCAGCGACGGAGACTAGATAGAGGTCCGAAGACGGCGTCGCTACCCCGACACCTGGAGATGCGGCTCCCCGCCAAAACCAATCACCCCCGTCTACACACCATTTCACCCAACATATGCTCAGGTGCTCCGCCGCAACCTCCAACCTTCTTCTCCGACCATCTCTGCCCAACAATCTGATAAAACCTCCAGCAACTCTTCACACCCTACCTCACCAACCAAATCATCCAAAACCACTTACTACGTCTACCCACATAGTCCAACTCGCCTTCGTTTCCCTCCATCTCCTTCTTTTGCGGAATGGAAAGGTCGGTGCTTTAAATGCACAAGAACCGGCCATATTGCTGCAAACTGCCGTAACCCCAAAAAATGCAGCCGGTGCTGGTCTAACGGACACATAGGCTCTCGCTGCACTCAGGCAATAGTCTCACCACCGCTCCCTGACAACTACACCCACCGGCCCTCACAGCGCCTCACTGGTGAACCAGGCTTTGATGAATTACTAACTGGCTCATTCCCTTACACGAATCCATATCCTCCCAGGTACCTGAAAAAGGAATCTTTTACAGTGAGCTATTTACGGTTTGAGATTAACTCTCAGCCGGTTTGGGATTCGGGCTAATGCACGGGGCAGTATTGTTGGGCTTTGAGATGCGTGCCAAGTTAAAAAGAACGGTCCAGATCTAGTAATTGTAAAAGATTCCCTTTTCAGGTACCTGGGAGGATGTGAATTCTCCCTTACACCTCACCAGCGATGCCTTCTGAAAGGCCAACATGTCTGCACACCTTCTTTGAGCGAGACGATCGACACTATGCAGAGCTCAACCGCCTTAAGCAAACGGTGGTAATGCACACGCACAATTTTGAGTGGGACCTAGGCCCGGATAATGCCGGGGACTATGCAGTTAGAACCGGCCTTGTGTCAAGGGAAGAGATTCAGGTTTCTGAAATATCAGGCTCTCGCTTCCTCATCATCCTCCCCAAGGAAGTTGACCCGGACACGTTCATAAATGCAACTCCACAGGCGGCATGGGATGAAGGCATCACCTTTCAGCAATGGTCGCCGCTGGATGAAGCGGCTATCAGCATCCCGGCATACAAGGTCCTAGTGGGGCTAACCGGCATACCCCCATATCTGTGGTGAGAAGACAAGATCATGCAAGCATTGAACAGATTCGGTCTCTACTTGGGCTCTGTTACACCGGAAGATCCGGCAAAGCTCACTTCTTGGATTGCGGCTGTAGCAGTTGACGACCTATCATTGGTACCTCTTCAAATTGCCATGCACATAGGCGGTCTGGTTCACCCCGTCGTGGTAAACACATTGGCCTGTAAGAGAACTCCCCTTTACCCGACAACTGAAATACCCAAAGAACCGAAGAGATACACAAGGCCACAGCCACCTCCGTCTTCTTCATCGTCGGATGACGAAAATGCCCAAATGGATAGTGAACCGGTGGTTATGAGTCGCAAGGTTCTCAGAGAGTTATGCAGAGGAAAAACCGCAGCCTCCCTCCCACCGGAGCTCCGCCAGTTCGCCACCCTGGATATCATCCCCATGGACGATCCGCACCGACACACATTGCCTCCTGCCGCACGAGATCCGGCTGACAAATATCAGGAGACACAGAGCACAGAATTTCCAGGGACGCAGGAACTCTCTCTCTCTGCGGATCAGCTGTTGCTGCTTCACAATGATATGCCTGTTGTGACCCTCCTTGACCGAATAAATCCAACCCGTTCGACCAACCCAACCCACACAGGGATTACATCTCGGCCACAACCCAGTAGAGAAGCACGTGCGAAGGCGGTACAAAACAGCAGCGATAAAGTGAAAGGAAAGGAAAAAATGTGTGAGGCGGATACGACACCTCGGAACCTCCACGCGCCACACCATAGGCCACAGCATAACAATACACTTGTTCTTGGGCGTTCTGCTGTGCCTCCACGTGGAGATTCTTCTGGAAGCAGGTCACGGCTGACAAATCACAGAGGGGGACGCGTGTCAGCTGCACAATGCAGGGGAGCAGTTCTGGCTGGAGGACATAGTGGGGGGCACGTGCCACATACCCCAACAGACAAGCCAATTCGAATTTTATCAAGAGGCAGAGAACATAACTGGGCTGATAAAGGACCGAATTCACTTGACCAAACACTACGGGCCTTACAAACTGAGGCCCGCAGAAAACGAAAATCATCCACTGGGGAACCCTCTGAGCCTTCTAAAAAACAAGGAAATGAAGTGGCTTGTGTCACTTTCAACCCAGCGGGTTTTTATGAAGCCCAAGTTAACAATACTCATATTTCTGCTTTGGCAAAGGGATGTGGCCTCACTGAGGAACAAATCAACACAGAGATTGAAGCAGACAATGCACAGAGAAGAGATCAGGCTACCCAGCGACAACAATTGGAGGATCCTAATGCCGATGATACTAGCAGGATGGATTTCGAATACGATCTCTCTAGGTTTGACCCGGACCCTACTGATGAGTTGACCTCTGATGAGGATTGAATCCCAACTGGGGCTCTAGATGAAAAGATGTAATTAGGATAATTATGTCGAGTAAGCTTAAAAAATTTAAATTACTGAGTTGGAATTGTAGAGGGCTGGGAAATGAGGAAAAATGCGACGTGGTGCGTAATATAATTAGGCACTCCAGGGCTGACATTTGTATTTTGCAAGAAACAAAGTGGAATGAATACAACTTAAGATATTACTCTCGTGTTCTTCCTAATTTTTTTGAAAGACAGTGCGTCACGGTACAAGCCATGAACACATCAGGAGGGATGCTCATTTCATGGAAAAGGAACTATAAGCTGCTCAACTCATGGTCAACAAGATACTCGGTGTCTGCCCTGCTGCAACAAACAACCTCGGGTGCCGTATTTCTCGTCAGCAATGTGTACGGCCCATCCACTGATGAACACAAGCTGATATTCCTTGAGGAATTAAGAAGCCTTTCGAGAATGACATCATATCCTTGGATCTTGGGGGGCAATTTCAATCTCGTGCGATGGTTAATCGACCGATCGGGTGATTTTCGAAACTTCAACCTCATGAGTGCTTTTAATGATGTCATCAGGGATATTCAATTAGTTGATATACCACTCAAAAATAGGTTATTTACTTGGTCCAATAAAAGACCCTCCCCCACACACTCCAGAATTGATAGAATTTTTGTGGCACCTGAACTATCATTCAACTTTAAAATAATTCAATTACATGCAATGGAGGTGTTGGTGTCAGACCATGCTCCCCTCCTATTATCATGTAAAAATGAACCCCAACAAAAAAAGGATTACAAATTAGAAATGTTTTGGCTTGCTAATTCTCAATCTAATGCAATTATTAAAGATACATGGAGTGCTTCTCATCTAGTACAGGGGCAGGGGCTACAGTTTTTTCAAGAAAAAACCAAGACTATGCACGAGAGACTTCGAGCATGGCACTGTCAGAACTTTGGAGAAATGGAGAAGCAGCTCATTTTTTGCAAGCAAACTATCCTCTTCTTTGACCGTATTGAGGAAAGGAGGCAGCTGCAAGTTGCTGAATTCAGATTCAGAAATAAGGTCCGAGAAAGAGCCTACATGCTAGCCGGTCTAATTGAGTCCAAATGGCATCACAGATCCAGATGTCGATGGTTGCGGGAAGGCGACAAGAACAGTAGATACTTCCATGCACTCTGCTCCGCACGAAGCAGAAGAAATAGCATCTCAAACCTCACATGCAATGGGATACAAATTTCAGATGAGAACCTAATCCGAATTGCCTTCCAACAGAACCTTCAAAATTTGCTGGGGACTGAGAAGAATGTCCTCCCTTTTGAACCGAGTTTTTTATATCCCTCAAACCCGGACCTTTCAGCACTACAGGAACCCTTCACACAAATAGAAATAGAGGTTGCCATTCGGCAGCTAGCCCGAAACAAGGCTTCCGGGCCTGACGGACTTCCCAACGAATTCCTCCAATCACAGTGGCCAGTAATCAAAGATGAAATATGGGATATCATGCAAGGGTTCTATTACCACAGAGTCAACTTGGCTAGTGCTAACAGAGCTAATATAATCATGATTCAAAAAAAGGAGGCACCTCAAAGCATCTCAGATTACCGGCCAATTAGTGTCTTAAATGTCATCCCAAAGCTTCTGGCAAAAATTTTGGCCAACAGACTTCGTTCATTTCTTCCGGAACTGATCAGCCCGAATCAGACGGCCTTTGTTAAGGGTCGACAGATTTCTGAAAATTTTAACTCAACTCGCGAAATACTACAGCACCTGTCCAAAGCCGGTAAGCCGGCTATGTTTGTCAAGGTAGACTTCACTAAGGCGTTTGACTCCGTAAGCTGGTCCTTTTTGCATCATGTAATGACTGCCCGAGGCTTTCCGAGTCGTTGGATACAATGGATTGACCAACTTCTCAAATCATCTTCGTCGAGGGTAATCATGAACGGGGGCAGTTCTGAATTTTTCTTTCACAAGAAGGGGTTGAGGCAGGGGGACCCTTTATCCCCCATGTTATTTGACCTGGTAGTGGATGTTTTGCAATCAATGATCACGGTGGCTAACGGCACACTACATGGTCGGTTATCTACTAGGATTGACAAGGTTATCTTAGCCCACCAGTATGCCGATGACACGGCATTCATTGCCGCAGCAGACTTGTCAACGGTGGTGACACTGAAGCTTATATTACGCCTATTCTCAAAAATTTCGTGATAGACTTAATAAAACATGACGTGCTTTTACAATTAGAAACACGTAATCCAGAATCCGTAAATCCAAAATAAAATAGCAAATGAGTTTAAATCTTACAGTTCTGAATTGAAGACATCTTTAAGCGGAAGCGTCAATACTGCGATTTTCAATGATTTTCCTGATAACTGATGATGGACACAGCGTTTTCTCTTAATAGCGTTTTCTCTTAATTCAGTAGTAAGAGATAGAGAGACGTTATTCTGATTGGTTTTCTGTATCTTATCAGGCAATCAATTGGGACCAGTATCTATTAATAGCAACAGATTTTTCCATCAAAAATGCTGAAGCCCTTTCGTTCATTTCTTTGAATGAACCTGGTGCATATTAATAACATAGGCCATAACATAATAAAATAAAACTAACATTCTCCCACTTGGCCGTAATGTTATAACATAATAAAGCACATATTAAAAATTGGCCAATATAATTTTCATTAATCATGAACCTGTTCAGTTAGAAATACCAAACCAAACTAATGTAATCAGAATAAAAAATGTCGTTATTCGATCCCCATTAATTATAACAATGGTACTCTTTCCAACAATGGTTAGTAATTTTCATTCGGTTCTCATAAGTAATTTGCTTAGATTAAATAAAATTATGCGCATCGTAATAAGCAAACTTATAAATTCAAAGTCAATACATAATTAAATATTCAGTACATAACATAATATATATATATAGTTTACAACAACAAAATTATAATACATTAACTAAACCCATGCCGGCAACATGCTCTTTGTAAAGAGTGGGTGGTAGCGCTTTTGTTAGAGAATCAGCTAACATAGCTCTTGTATTAATATGTTGTATCATAATAGTACCATCTTTGACTTTGTCTCTAACAACAAGATATTTGATGTCAATCCACTTAGACGCACCACTTGATTTGTTATTCTTAGAGAAGAAAACAGCAGCCTCGTTATCACAAAATAAGGTGAGTGGCCTCGCAATACTGTCAATTACTTGAAGTCCTGGTATAAAATTCTTCAACCAAACTGCTTGACCAGTAGCATGAAAACACGCCACAAATTCTGCTTGCATAGTGGAAGATGCCCTTAAAGACTGCTTAGCACTCTTCCATGAAATTGGTCCCCCTGCAAGCATAAATATGTAACCTGATGTGGATTTCTTACTGTCGACACATCCAGAAAAATCTGAATCAGAATAACCAATAACTTCAAGGTTATTTGACTTCTTGTAAGTAAGCATATTATCTTTTGTCCCTTGCAAATAGCGTAAAACTTTCTTGGCAGCTTTCCAATGTTCCATTCCTGGATCAGTTTGATATCGGCCAAGCATACCAACTGCAAATGCAATATCAGGACGTGTACAAACTTGAGCATACATTAGACTCCCTACTACCGAAGCGTATGGAATTTGCTTCATTTGAGCACGTTCTATTTCATTTTTAGGACATTGAAACTTGCTGAATTTGTCACCCTTGACAATAGGAGCAACACTAGGGGAGCAATTGTGCATATTATATCTTTTAAGCACTTTCTCAATATATGCTTTTTGGGATAAACCTAATATCCCACGAGACCTATCTCGGTAAATTTCAATTCCTATAACATAAGAGGCTTCACCAAGATCCTTCATTTCAAACTTAGTTGATAGAAAACGTTTTGTCTCATATAACATGTCCAAATCACTGCTTGCTAATAAAATATCATCCACGTACAAAACGAGAAAGATAAATTTACTCCCACTAACCTTGAGATATATGCATTGATCTATTGTATTTTCTTTAAATCCAAATTCGGTTATGACCTCATCAAACTTGAGATACCACTGTCGTGAAGCTTGTTTTAACCCATATATTGAACGTTTTAACCGACATGCCATATGTTCCTTGCCTTGTACAACAAACCCTTCAGGTTGTTTCATAAAAATTTCTTCATGCAAGTTACCATTAAGAAATGCAGTTTTCACATCCATTTGATGTAGTTCTAAATCGTAATGAGCTACAAGAGCTAAAATAATTCTTAATGAATCTTTCTTTGAGACAGGAGAAAATGTATTATCAAAATGTACACCTTCTTGTTGCGTAAACCCTTTAGCGACTAATCTGGCCTTAAATCTGTCAATGTTACCTTTTGAGTCTGTTTTTGTTTTATAGACCCATTTACAACCTACAGGCTTAACCCCGACAGGTAACTCAACAAGATCCCAAACTTCGTTAATTTCCATTGATTTCATTTCGTCATTCATGGCTTCTAGCCATTGAGATGATTTATCGCTCATAATTGCTTGCTGGAATGAGTTAGGATCTTCTCCATGACCTATATCACATCATTCTTCTGTAAGGTATACGATATAATCATCAGGTATGGCAGATCTTCTCTCTCTTTGCGATCTACGTAAGGGTTCTTGTGGCAGACTAGGAGTTTCATCAACATTAGGAATATCATGAACATGAGTTTCTTCATTAGTCTCTTGCATATGAGGTATAGAATTTGTAACCTCTCGAATTATCGAAATTGGAACATAAATACGATTTTCCTCGAGGTTTACAGTTCTATTTACATTACTCCCACTAACGTTGCCATTTTCAAAAAATACAGCATGTCTAGTCTCAACTATTCTAGTGGTATGTGACGGGCAATAAAATCTAAAACCTTTGGATCTCTCTGGATAACCAATAAAATAACAACTAATGGTTCTGGAATCAAGTTTCTTTAGTTGCGGATTATAGACTTTTGCTTCAGCAGGACAGCCCCACACACGTAAGTATCCTAATTGCGAATTTCTGCCAGTCCACAGTTCGTAAGGTGTTTTTGGAACAGATTTACTAGGAACCCGATTTAGAATATGTGTGGCTGTTTTTAAGGCTTCTGTCCACAAAAAATCCGGCAATGTGGTATTGCAAATCATACTTCGTACCATATCCATTAGTGTACGGTTACGTCTTTCAGCAACTCCATTCTGTCGAGGATCTCCCGGCATTGAGTACTGATGAACAATACCATTTTCTTGAAGAAATATAGCAAATGGGCCTGGACTTTGACCAAGGTCGGTGTGTCTACCATAATATTCACCGCCTCTATCTGATCGCACTACTTTAATTTTAAGGTTATGTTGATTTTCAACTTCAGCCTTAAAAATTTTGAATTTATCTAGTGCTTCAGATTTTTCATTAATCAGATACACATAACCATAACGAGAATAATCGTCAATGAAAGTAATAAACGATTTATGCCCGTTAATACCCGGAGTAGGAAAAGGACCACATATATCAGTATGAATAATTTCTAATAGTCCCCCACTTCGAGTGGCTCCTTTCTTATTTCCCTTGACAAATTTTCCTTTAACACATTCTACGCAGTTGTCGAAATCAGAAAAATCTAATGCCGGGAGAATTTCATTTCTAATGAGACGTTGCATTCTATCTCTTGAAATATGACCCAACCTGCGATGCCATAATTTGGAAGAATTTCCAACATCACGATTTCTCTTAACTCCACGTTTATGATTAACACTAGTAATATTCATAGATAACAGAGATTCACAAAAGGAAGAATCCAAAAATAATTTATATAGATTATCACATAATAATCCAGAACCAACAAACTTAGAGTTATGATATAGTTTCAACTCATTATTTCCAAACTGAAACATAAAACCACATGCATCAAGTCTAGAAACAGAAATTAAATTCCTAATCACACTAGGAATATAAACTACATCATGTAAATCAAGAATAAAGCCACTCTTCAAAACCAAACGAAGAGTTCCAACAGCCTCGACTTCAGCCTCTAGTCCGTTAGCAACCTTAAGTTTCCTTTCTCCCCTTTGAAGCATCCTCACGGAATGGAATCCCTGCAATGAGTTCGTAATGTGCACAGAGGCACCAGTGTCAACCCACCACGTATTTAAGGGAATATCAACTAAAAAGGTTTCACAAATCATGAAATTTAAATCATTACCCTTTTTAACGAGCCAATCTTTAAACTTCACACAGTCCTTCCTCATGTGTCCACGTTTCTTACAGTGGTGACACTTAGGAGCATGCACGGGTTTTGTACCAGATGTACTTGCCTTGTTAATTCCAGTAGCCGAATTCACTTTATTTTTACCTTTACCATTGTCTTTCATTTTCGGTTTTGGACTTTGAACAGCAATATGTGCATAATCAGGTTTCTCAGCCTTAATCCTTTCCTCTTCTTCAACACACATGGCAATTAATTCGCTCATTTTCCACTTTTCTTTCTGCGTATTATAATTGATCTTGAAAGGACCAAATTGTGCAGGAAGAGAAGTCATAATGAAATGAACTAAAAAGCCTTCAGAAATTGCCATATCCATGCCGTTTAATTTTGCGGCCATATCATTCATCATCATGATATGTTCACGTACACCGCTTGTCCCATTATACTTGGTGGTGAGCATTTTCATTATGAGAGTACTTGCATTAGCCTTAGAAGTACTTTTAAACTGCTCTTCAACAGAAGCCAAATACTGTTTAGCAGTGAATACAGTATTTGCATTATCCTTCTCAGGAATGCCTCCTCTTATAGCAGATGTAATAGTACTTTTCATAATCATGAGAGACATGCGGTTTGAGCGCTCCCATTTTTCTAAATTATTTTTATCATCATCAGTACTTTTATCTGTAATAGTAGGTTTGTCCATTCGTAATGCCTGGTCAATATCCAGAACACCAAGACAAATCTCAATTTGCTCTTTCCAAGTGGAAAAATTAGTTCCGTTCAATGGTATTATTCCAGAGATTTGAGCATGAACATTATTCAATGCTGCATTAGATTCAGAAAAAAAAAAAAAAAAAAAAAATGCTTACTATTATCAAAGATAAATCCACAAATAACATAATAACATTAAATCAACTGTATATATAGAGGGACTAACAATAATTATACTGAAATAAATAATAAAACGCTAAATTATATTTCAGTTCTATCATAACAATTGTTGCATAAAATCCAATTTATATCACCGTTGGGCAGAAATAAATTGAATTGCTAAAATAAAGAAATTCATTTAATAAATCATAATGGCAATTAAAGTTGGTAAAATTAACCTTTATAATTTATTACATGAAGAAAACATAATTTTATTAAAATTAATTTGTATCACCGTTGGGTAGAAACAAATTAAAACAAATAAATTCATTTAATAAATCATAATGGCAATTAAAGTTGGTAAAATTAACCGTCATAATTTATTAAATGTATAACATAATTGTGACTTAAATCACAAAATTAATTTTATCATAATAATAACGTTAAAAAATAATGTCTAAAATTATTTATATGAAATATATATAATAAATTTCTGCAACAGAAAATTAATTAGACCAAAATTATATATTAATTCATATAAAACCATAGAAAATACCAATATAATACGGACTGTGCAACAGATATACACATATAGGTTTTTGTACATGCAATCCCATCTTATCCTATCATATAACATATAGTCTAGATCCAATACAACACATATAACACACAGTTCGGTCCTTCCTCTTCATTAGCCATACAATCAACTTTTGGGCGAAATTTTGTTCATCATAAGTTGCATCAGATCCAATATAGTAAAATAGAGATGTGCATGTGAGGCCTCTTGGGAGGTTAAAGGTCTCCAACTTTTGCATCTCCCATGAATTTTAATAATAGAGAATAATGATGAATTGTTACAAGAATAATAAATTCATAAAATTAATAATTCTCAAAATTTATATGAACCAAAGAATTTTTAAAAAACAAAATTAATAATTCTCCGATTAAAATTAGTAATTAATCCAAAAAAAAATTTTACTCTCGGATTAATCCAAAATTCATCCAAAATGAATTTGTCAGTTTAAATTCGTCGTTCATAATATTTATACGAAAAAAAAAAAAAAAAAATTATTGCATCTTATATGAATTTACGGTGGCTCTGATACCAAATGATAGACTTAATAAAACATGACGTGCTTTTACAATTAGAAACACGTAATCCAGAATCCGTAAATCCAAAATAAAATAGCAAATGAGTTTAAATCTTACAGTTCTGAATTGAAGACATCTTTAAGCGGAAGCGTTAATACTGCGATTTTCAATGATTTTCCTGATAACTGATGATGGACACAGCGTTTTCTCTTAATAGCGTTTTCTCTTAATTCAGTAGTAAGAGATAGAGAGACGTTATTCTGATTGGTTTTCTGTATCTTATCAGGCAATCAATTGGGACCAGTATCTATTAATAGCAACAGATTTTTCCATCAAAAATGCTGAAGCCCTTTCGTTCATTTCTTTGAATGAACCTGGTGCATATTAATAACATAGGCCATAACATAATAAAATAAAACTAACATTTCGGGCCTAGATATAAACTTCCAAAAGAGCACATGGATCCCAGTAAACATACTGCCACCAACAACAAGCATAATCTCGGCCATCTTAGGGTTCCAAGCATCGCAATTCCCAATCACTTACCTGGGTCTGCCATTGACACTCAAAAGACCTCACAGAGCACTGTTCCTCCCTCTGGTTGAAAAGATAGAATCTAAATTGGAGGGGTGGAAGGGCAAATTCATATCCAGAGGAGGTCGGCTACAACTTATGAACTCCGTGCTTACCTCAGTTCCCATTTATTTCATGTCCTCTTTCTTGCTGCCACAGTGGGTAATCGACCGATTGGACAGAATACGAAGGGACTTCTTATGGGGCAAAACCGGTACTTCTAGGGGAATTTCTCTAATTAATTGGGCGGCAGTATGCATACCTAAAGAGAATGGAGGTATGGGAGCTGCAGACCTCAAACTCAGGAATTGGGCTATTTTGACTCGTTGGTGGTGGAAGCTGTATGGGCAGCATGAATCCCTTTGGTCAAGCACCGTGACAGCACTTAGATGCTTACCAACGGAAATAAATGGTCCTAAAGTGTGGTCAACACAGGGATCCTTCTTCTGGCGAGATATGCACAAGATCAAACCAATTTTTCTATGGAGCACAACTTGGCGCATTGGCACTGGCAAGAGCATCTCATACTGGATGGATTCTTGGAGGTTCCCCCCGCTAGCCAACACAACTTGGGGCATTCAGCACAGAAGCATTTCTCTCAGGGAAGCAACGCTGCACAGCTTACCTGCAACAGCTGGAATAGTACTTGGTGCTGAAACGGATTCTATTGTGTGGAGGTGGGACTCATCAGGGGTCTATTCTGCAAAATCACTGTACCAAATACTAATAACAGCTGGTAAGCTCAAGTGGCGTCACAATTCAACTTGGTCCATTAAGATGCCCCCGACGGTCAGGATCTTCGCATTCTTAATGCTCAAGGGCAAAATTCTGACTCAGGAGGTTATGATGCGAAGGGGATTCACATGTGAACCGAGCTGTGCACTGTGTTCACAACGCACGTTAGAAACCGCAATGCATCTGTTCTTCAGTTGCCCTTACGCATTTTCTTATTGGAATGCAATTTCTAGAATTTGGGGGGCTACTCTAATGAGGCAAAGGGACTTGGTACTGAACACATATACCTACTCGGCAATCAACAAAGGTGGCATGCGAAAGAAAAGTTGGGAAGTATCTTTCTGGGCAGCATGCTGGCTGTTATGGAAAGAACGCAATTCAAGGATTTTTGAAGGCAAGAGTAAACCGCCGGGTTTATTGGCCCAGAGGGTGGTCCAGGAGAGCTTGCTGTGGTTGAAGCATTGCTAACATAGCATCGCGGAAGATAGGATGTATTGCTTATGTAATTTTGTTTTAATGTAATGACTGTATCTCTGATAGCCTCTATCAGATTATCAAAAAAAAGAGAAGTGACCGGATCTGATCAGATTTTGTTTACTTGCTACAAAACGTTAAATTTTTGAAGAGGAGAGAAATAGAGGGCAAGGGACTCTATATACAAACTAGAGTAGGATTAAAATGTCCTATTAATTTTGTACCTCATCATGCTCCAACAACATTATCTCTATTATCAAAGTTTAAACAGTCAATCCGAACTGCTCAATATGATCTTCATATAAAATGTGTTTGGATACAAAATTTTATATATTTTTTTAAATTGTTTTGCTATTTTATAAGATAGGTACAAAATCACTGTTTTTAGAATATTCTGGACCATAAAAAAATAGTGATTTTGTACCTCTTTAAACAATTAGTAAAAAAATTCTAAAAATTCTAAAATTTGTTATCCAAACACATTTTAATACGAAAATCATGTTGAATAGTTCAGATCAATTATTTATTATATCTATTTTTTATCCTAAAGGGGACATTTTAACTAACTATTTTGGGAAGAGAGGAACTAAAGAAACAAAGAGACATTTGGCTTTCTGATATTGAGTTGTCAATTCATGCATAGTTTGCTCTGATTTTTGGTTTGTACTTGACCAACTACAAAATCAAAATAGCAAAGCAATCCTCCGTGCAAATTGACAGCCAAGCCAGGTGCTTTGTTCTGGCTTTTTCCCACAAAAGCTACTCCATTCAGGAAAGCACATATCATAGTATTGATTTGAAATGGAACTATTATGCCTAAGGGCTGTTTCTCAAACAAAAAATAATAATAATTAAAAAAAATAAAATTGAATTGTTATTTATAATGTTTAAAATTTTGAAGCCGTTTAGTTACAAAAAATTGAAATCACAAGTTTTCTTAGACTTGATAGGTGGGCTTAAAGTAACGAAATTAGAATTGCACGTAAAGTATTGGGCTTTTCTGCGTTGCTCTATTCATTGATTTCAACGAAAGGAATTAGAATTGTTGGTCTTTTTGGTAATTGTACACTATTTCAATGAAAGGAATTACAATTGTATGGGCTTTTTTGTAATTGCATACTAATTCCGGCCCAAAAGGATTTCAATGAAAGGCATTGGAATTGTATCCTAATTCTGGCCCAAAAGTATTTCAATGAATTTAGTTAAAATTGTATGGGCTTTTTGGGAATTTTATACTAATTCTGGCCCATTATGCCCATTTCAACGGTGGCTGTGCAGTTTGCAGACAAACTCTTTTTGTTTTCTTCATTGTTTTCTTCATTGTAAATTGTAAGGAATGAAAATTATGCCTTCATATTTTAAATTTCTTAACTAAAATTTTAATTTTACTTTTTTACAATAGCATTTTACACGTGTTGAAGCAATACGAGATACTTAACTAAGAAATAATGGTATCAAAATTTTATTTATAAATGCATAATGTTATTACTATTACTTTAAGTACATAACTACATATTTCTTTCGTCTATACATGGGCAGATAATTGTTGTCTTATCGCGAATTTAGTAAGAAAAATAAAAATTGTCACACATATAAAATGTACAATCACATTTTCTTTCCTCCTACATGCACTTTTTATTTCATTGCACACTTTTTGTTGCCTTCTCGATGAGTAGCTTAACTACTATAAATATTAAATGAGAAAATTCAATCGTTTGTGAGTTTAATCAAACATTTAAAAAAAAAAACCTTCACAGAAGAGGTTACAAACATTGTAGTTTAAAATAATTTAAATAAAATTAAATCACATGTGAGTTTAAAATCTCATATAATATATTAATATTAGATATTAGAGTAAATCAATTATCCGTAAGAAATATTATAAAATAACACATCACAGTCAAATAAGGGCTTCTGATACATATGTTTTATCAGTTTGTTTCGTATGCTACTCAATTCAAGTTAATTTGAATATATACCCTGTTCAACTATTTGTCTATTCTGACAATATTTCTAATTGTTTTCGTGGCGATGAATGTAATTTTAATTAATCTATTGTTTTACTTTAGTTTAGGTTTAGTTTATTTATTATATGACAAATAAAGTTATATCTTAATTTTCATCACTGATTTATTATTTTTGTTTTTACAAAAAGTTTTTTTAAAGTTATACAATTTCGACAAGACAAATTCTCGCCCACAACAAAAAGTTCAATAACAACTACCGTCAATTTGAGCCAGTTTTATCTACTTTCAACACGTTGTTAATTTTTTATTTTTCTCTTCTCAATAAAATATTCCATATTTTTTTGGTAGAGGAAGTGATAAAAAAGAAATATTTTAGATTTAATGAAATTATGAAATTTCGGATTGAATATCAGCTCTTCAATCAAATAGTCTTGTCTTCTTTTGATTTTGTGCATCTTATTGATTTTTTTTACGTGTAGAAGTCTAAATTTATTTAAGTACGTACCCGTCACACATACTCGCCACACGTACTTGTCATTTTTTTTTGAAAATTTTCCTAAATAAAAAACACAAAATGACATATTATAAAATATGTATCAAATTATTAACTCATTTCACACGTGCATGCTGCTAAAAACGTTAGAATTGAAAGAGTAGAGCTCAATGATCCCAATAAAAGAATTAATAAGGTATGTTAAAGTATATAGTGATTTCTTTATATCCATTCAGATTTGAAATCAATTGTCAATATTAATTGATCATTATCAAAGAATATATAGTATTCGATTATAAATGCATTTTTCATCTTCTATTTTTTTACGAAAATATATCATTTTGTATGAGATTTTTTTTTGTTCTTTTATAATATGTCCACGTTACAACACACATGCACATATTATAAGTAACATTTAATTTGAATGGGGTTTGCATTTGAATTTATAATCAATCTATTTTAATTGATATTGTTGAATAATTTTTTTTTTCATTGGGCTATTTTTTTATGAAAATATGTTATTTTGTATGAGTTTTTTTTTTCTTTTATAATATGTTTCCGTTGCAATGCACGGGCATTATACTAGTTTGTAAATATAGGGATAATGATGTTATAGATTCAATATTTTTTTAATGTTATAAAAAATCGAGATAATAATGAAACCTAATATTTTTTTGGGGGAATAACAATGGAGCCTAAAATTGACAATGAATAAAAAGGAACATTACCAATAACCCTAGCTGCAGCAGCAATTTTTTTTTTTGTTTTTGATGTTTCAACTTATCAAGGTTTTAAAATAATTTATTTGATTTGTTGAAAACAATTTATCTGATTGATTTTGTTTCTTGATAGAGTGGAAATTGAGCATTTAATGTTACAACCAATGATTCACAACCAGGAAAAAAAAACCAAATATGTTACAAAAATGAAGTAATTAAACCACAACAAACCAATCCAATTCAAATCCATGGAAAATTTAAGAGTACAATTACAATTTTTTTTTTTAAATACAGACAATAAAAAAATTGAAATTACAACCATCGCAAGTAAGAAAAGTAGAACAATACACCAACAACAAACTCCAAATGGGAACTTGCAATGAATGAGAGTGGACATGAAACCGTTGGTCTCTACGCAGAGAGGGGATTTGTACTATTATGTGATATCCTCTTACTTACATTCTTTCGTGTAGTCTCATTTCACTCATTGAATTATACACCCCCCGTCACTGCTTTCCCGGTTCTGCTTAACATAATCCACGTAATTATAATTAATAGTAGATCAATTACAATGAAAAGATAAAGGAAATTGCACAACAGCCATGCCAAGTACATGAATAGCAAATCAAGACGAGGAAACTGTAAAGAAATTTTACAACCAAAGAAGCATGAGATCTCACCTTATTGTACGCTTGGATATGCTGAATTTTGTGTAGATCTTTTCCTTGCATAGATTCGTCTAGCTCATCTGATGGGTAAAATACCAGTAGCTCTTGAAGAGTCCGCACCTTTTGTAGCTCGGGAAGTGTGTGTAGCTGTTCACAATTGAAAATTTCGAGGTGAGTAAGGATGGGCATGGCTCCCACTTTTATGTCCCAATGACATAGATTCGGCAGATTTTGGAGCTTCAGGTTTTTGAGGTTAGGAAACCCTCCGGTTGAACAGATCAACTCAGTTCCCACATATGAGTTATTAACTAAATGAAGAATCCTGAGGCTTTGCAATCTCTCTAATATGAACATTGGATCTTTCTCAAGCCAAGTATGTTTGAGACTTTGAGCTTCAATTTTGTGTGATTTATTGGGAACATCTCAACACTTGAAACAAATATATTTCTTCCCCACTCTCCAGAGAGAGATAATTTTTGTACCTTCTCATGACAAGGTAAGTCTGTTGTACCACCAAATGGTAGGAACCCATATGTTTGAATACGGAGATAGGCTTTTCCAGAGAGAGATAGACTTTTCCAGAGATAGACCAAGTTGCCATATGTTTGATCTCCACTCTCATTCATTGCAAGTTGCCATACGGAGATAAATTATTTTAAAACCTTGATAAGTTGAAACATCAAAAACAAAAACACCAACAACAAACTCCAAATGGCAACTTGCAATGAATGAGAGTGGAGATCAAACCGTTCGTCTCTACGCAGAGAGGGGATTTGTAAGATTATGTGATATCCTCTTACTTGCATTCTTTTGTGTAGTCTCATTTCACTCATTGAATTTTACACTCCCCCTCCACTACAACAAAATAAGTCTTCAGCGACCGGTATCAGCGACCGGTTTAGTCGCCGGTCGCTGAAGACCCTCTCTCAGACAATAAAAAAAAATAATTAAATTGTTTTCGGAGACGACCCCTTCAGCGACCGGCGAAAATGTCCTTCAGCTACCGATTTGATCCGGTCGCTGTAGGGGCTATGTAAAAAAAAGGCAGCGCGCCATTCCTTTCCTCTCTGTCTCCGATCGCCCGCTGTTTAGGTTAGATAAAAAAAAAAAAAACTCGCGCCAACCCCGAAGCCCCTCCGCCCGACCCCCTGCTGGAACCCCGACCCCGATCAGCGACCCCGACCCCGATCAGCAACCCCGACCCCGCTCTCTGACCTCGACCCCGACGCTGTGACCCCGCCGCTGGACCTTGCTGGCCTTTGCTGGACCTTGCTGACCCCGCTGACCTCGCTGGACCTTGCTGACCCCGCCGCTGGTAATTAGGCATTGGAGACCTTCACCAAGCATCGCCTCCAGGTCTGTCAGCAGGAAGAAGACTGGGAAGAGATCGAGAAAAAGATTGGCTGCTGCGAGGTCGAGGAGCTCATCGAGGAGGCCCAGGACGAACTCAGGCTCATTACCAAGCTCACTGGTACATCTCTCTCTATAACCCTCTGTGTAGACACTGTGTCAATTGTAGTTTAGTGGCTCAGATTTTGGACTAAGTATTCATTTAAAAATTTAGTGGCTCAGATTTTGGCTCAGATTTTGACTAAGTATACATGGATGGATCTTCTTCCAACTGCAACACTGTTTTTGTTGCGCAGCAATTTAATTCATCTTTGTGAGCACACTCATAGTAGAGCCTGCAATGGCAAAATTGTACTTTACTTAATTGAGAGTATTGGTACTATTATAATCTGAGCCACTAAACTTTATTTAAATGAATAGCACTAATTGTTTCTTACCAATTAGTGGTTTGGTACTATACTGGTAAGGTGGTACTTGTTGGTACAGAGACAGATTTGAGCAATAGAAAATTGAGTATATTCATATGCTATCTTACCAATCATTTTAAGGTGGTACCTGTTGGTACCTTGTTTCTTACCAATCATTTTTTTTTTATGTTGAATGCTTGGAGTATATTCATATTTGAGCAATAGAAAATTGAGAGAAGCCTTAAAGTGACAGTAACTTAGAATGCTTTTTTGAATGCTTGCACTAAATGTGCTTAATGTCCTTGTTGTGCATAGTTTAATTAATTTCTTGAATATTGTAATGTATACAAATGCGATTGCTGTACTTAATACAAATGGATTGTTGTACTTAATACAAATCGATTGTGCATAGTTTAATTGCTGTCCATGTTGTATACTTAATTAACATTTTCTAGCTTCAATTGCCAAAGATAAATGGAATTGTTTGTAAAACTAATTTCTTAACAAACTTTATTGCAGGTACGTTTCTAGTTTTGAGCCGCTTCATCAACGCTGATTATCTGATAAAATAGAAAAATGCTATGGTAGTCCAGGTAATTTAATTAAACCTTTTCAGAGATTTGACTGGGAATTTGCTCTATGGGGATATCCCATTTTCTATTTCCAAGCTTAAATTGCTGGAGGAACTGTAAGTAGTCTTAATTATTTTATAATTTTTAACATGTCAGAAATTTAGGTAATTTTAATTTGATTATTTGTATTATCATGTAGGAAATTGAAGAATAACCAGTTAACGAGGCCTATTCCTTTTCAGAGATTGTACCAATTTGATTAGTATAATCCATTAGCTTGTGTTTTTTTAGTAGTTTACCATTTTTTGATTTGATCTGAATGTGATATGATAATGCTATGCTTGTAGTTTGTATATGTATGATGACATTTCATATATTAAGACATTATACTTTTAGTTTGTATATGTATGATGACATTAACATATTTTAATGAAAAAGAGGAGGGCATTAGATGTGTTCAATCATTTACAAACAATAAACTTTAATGAATTATGTTTTCATTGCTTGATACGTTTCGTACCAATTGGGAAAAAGAAAAATAACAAAAAAAAGCATAAAAAAAAAAACAACCTTCTGCTACCGATTTTGGACCATCAGAGACCGGCCGATCGGTCTCTGATGATCTTGCGCCACGTCAGCACGCAGCATCAGCGACAGAACTAATCAGTCACTAAAGGGGTCATCAGCGACCGGCGCCTAACCCTTCAGCGACCGGTGACGTCAGCTGGGTGGTCATCAGTGACGAAGCAACTGCGTCCGGGTCATCTGCGACCGATTTCGGTTATCAGCGACCGATAGACCCATCAGCGACCGACAATTCTAGAAATGACCAATTCGGCCGGTCGCTGATGGTCCATCTCGTCAGCGACCGTCATGCTGTAGTGCTCGTCCATCTCGTCAGAGTTATCCGACGTTATTCTGCTTAACATAATCCACGTAATTATAATTAATAGTAGATCAATTACAACGAAAAGAAATAGAAAATTGCCCAACAGCCATGCCAAGTACATGAATAGCAAATCAAGACGAGGAAACTGTAAAGAAATTTTACAACCAAAGAAACATGAGATCTCACCTTATTGTACGCTGGATATGCTGAATTTTGTATAGATCTTTTCCTTCAATAGATTCGTTTAGCTCATCTGATGGGTATCTTAACTGTAACTCTTGAAGAGTCTGCACCTTTTGTAGCTCGGGAAGTGTGTGCAGCTCTTTACAATGGTCAATTTCGAGATGAGTAAGGATGGGCATGGCTCCCACTTCTATGTCCCAGTGACATAGATTCGGCAGATCTTCTAGCTTCAGGTTTTTGAGGTTAGGAAACCCTCCAGTTGAACAGATCAGCTCAGTTCCCATATATGAGCCATTACCTAAATGAAGTATCCTGAGGCTTTGCAATTTCTCTAATATGAACATGGGATCTTTCTCAAGCCGAGTATATCTGAGCTTCAATTTTGTGAGATTTGTTGGGAACATCTCAACACTTGGAACAAATATATTTCTTCCCAACTCTCCGGAGAGAGATAATTTTTGTATCTTCTCATGACAAGGTAAGTTTGTTGTACCACCAAATGGTAGGAACCCATTTGTTTGAATACGGAGAAAGACCAACTGTTCTGTCCTTCTCAGCACACCCTTGAGGTTTTGCCACTCTTCTAGAGCCCTTTCATTATCTAGATTCTCTTCAATGCCAATCCCTAACGTACGTAAGTTGATACAACATCCTAATTGAACAACTAATTCTATCTGTATCATCGTACGAAATGTTTGTAGATTTGTATGCTGATCCCATTTTAAAGGTAAATAAAAATCCGCTCCACCATATACATGTCTCAGAGTTGGGATTACGACAGCACACAAATCTAATGTTTGTATAGATTTGTCGCCAGTTTGTGCTTGCTCTAAATCAATGGTTTCTAGATTACAAAAGGAAAATTTCTTAAAAATATCCGGTGGAATATGGCAGTATCTTAAACCCAAATACCTCAAGTGTATCAAGCACTTCGGCCACTGCCTGAATTTGGTCATATTGACACTCTCAAAGTTTAACACTCTAAGTAGTCTAAAGCCACTATAATTTAGTTTGTTAAAGCTATCATCTGGTGCATATTTGTTCAAACCAAAACAGAGTAAAGAACGAGTATTTTCTGAGAAAATACCATCCTTTATGTGAGTGAAAGATTGCAGTGCCACACGGTGCGGTTCGCTAGCAGCTAGGTTGTTAACATCTTTTTCTGTTTTGGAGAATACGGTGAAGAAGTTCTTCTCCTTGGCTTTCTGAATAGCCAGGTCCCGTAGAAGATCATGCATACGACAGTATTTGCAGTAGCCGTTCCAAGATTTTTGAGTAACTTGAACCAAGCACCTATAACAATATTTTTCATAAAAATTGACATCAAAGAAGTTGGGAAATATTTGTTTATGAATAAGTAGGTATTTCTTAAGTCAAATTAATTGAAAAGTAATGAATGCTCAGTTATATCTTTCGTCCAAAGGTTATAGACATGATGAACCCTTCGTTATATAGGTAGGCCCACTTGGAAAGTCCATGGTGTGGTGATAAAAACATAAAATATATTTAGGCAACTCGAAATGCTAATTGTTTTTTAAATTCTTACTCAGCTGTTGCATATATCCGATTTTTTTTAACTGTAACATAAAAATAAAAATAAAAATAAAAAAACCAAACATAATATTATATTATTAATATCTCAAAAAATATCACTACCATTGAAATTTTTTAGTTACCACTCTATTAAATTATAATTAAATAAATACCACTCAAATCAACTTTTTTCCAAAGATACCAACCACACTGGGAGAGCGCACCAAATTAGAATTGTGCGCATCTTGGGAGCGCGCACCAAGTGGTACCCTTCTCCAGAGTGCACACCAACTCTTTTTTTTTATTTTTTTGTTCTGTTCTGAACAAAAAACAAAATACAATAATAAAGAAAAATAAATACGGATAAAGGGTGTCATTTTGAAATATAAAATAAACAAAAGAAGAAAATAGTGAAAAATAAAAATAAAGGACGAAAAATTATAAAAAAGAAAAAAAAATCATTTTGCCAATTTTTTTTTTCTGGGCAGTCTATGTCAAGTACAGTTGAAAATTGGCTTGCTATCTAGAATCGGTATTTTTAATTTTAAATCTTATTCCTTCCTTTTCTGTCTCAGTACTCGGTCTATGGATATAAACTAGGCAATTGTGATTAGTAATAAAACATTAAGAGATGTTTCGGACCTTTTCTTCGTTTTGTTTTAAAAGGTCCAAAGACTTTGCTTAATTTAAAAAATAATTAAATTTAACCATCATGTAAGAATAAATTAGTTATAACTCAAATATCCTGTCAATGGAATTCCAACATAATACACGCATATAAAAAATAATTTCAGCTTAAATTTAATTTTAACTATGCATTCATTTGATATTCATAAAAATACAATTCAAATTTATGTTTTTTAAGAAAAATAAAATTATAAAGCAAATAAAATTTAGCATCCAAAACAAAATTCAGAATTCCAAAATTGCAAAATAAAAACAGAACAAAAAAAAAAGGAGTTGGTGTGCACCCTGAAGAAGGGTACCACTTGATGCGCACCTCCAGTTAGAGCACCAAATGGTACATCTCCCCAGGGTGCGCACCATTCTAATTTATGTGTGCTCTCCCAGTCCGCGTGGGTGGTATTTACTGAAATAAATTAATTAGGGTAGT
The DNA here is from genome assembly GCA_028015225.1 of Carex myosuroides. Lineage (NCBI taxonomy): Eukaryota > Viridiplantae > Streptophyta > Magnoliopsida > Poales > Cyperaceae > Carex > Carex myosuroides. The sequence continues at coordinate 5,485,191 of CM051483.1, forward strand.
ATTTGTTTAATTAGAATTCAATGGAGCGATAACTAAAAAATTTCGGGTTTTGAACTTCTACCGAATTGTGGATGGTAAACAAAAGTTAGAAAAAATGTAAAATAAGAACAACGGCTCCGTCACGGAATGACACGTCAAACTGTTAATAGTTTTGTTATCAATTCTAATCATCTAATGTATGATTATTATATAATAACATTTAGAGAAATAAAAATAATAAAATTATATAAGTATAATATGTTATGAATTTTTCTTTGATTAGTCGTGTAAATTTTATGAATGACCTTAAAAGAATGATAAAAATATTATGTTTTTCGAATAACTAAAAACATATTAAGTAATTTGATATCGTGATATTTTTTGTAAGATTTGGATACAAGTATAAAGAAGTATAATTTATTCAATATATACTGAGTATTAACATTTTTTATTAGAAGAGGGAGGGAAGGGATGAAGCAAAAGATGGTGGGAAAAAAAATTATTTGGTTTGATCTAATGTTATTTGTCTCGTGAATAATTTGGAAAGAGATAAGTATGAATATGGGAAAAATAATCCAATCCCATGCTTGAAAAAATGAAATCCGAATACCTACTAAATTATTTTTTCCATTCTCATCCAAGTTCCACCAATTCCCTTTCAAACAAATACGCTGTTAGATCATAAAAAAAAAAAAAACTCAGAAGTCAGAAAATTATATCGCTGCCGCGGATCCGAATCTGCTGAAATCCGAGATCAGTTACTGTTCACCCTGAAATCCCTGCAATCCAAATCCAACCGTCAAACTGTTCCGAGATGCATGCAAGGAAAAATCAGCTGTTTCGAGATGTGTTCTCGAAAAAATTTCAGTAGCTGGATTCGGATTGCAGAGATTTCAGAAGTACTGTTCATTAGTTTCGGAATTTCAGCTGATTTATTTCCCGCTGCCACTAACTTTGCCTTTGGGACAAGTTCAAACCTGCTGCTTTTACCAGCAATAGTGACCTTTTTTAGATTTTAGTAATGTGATGTTATATTTTAAATTTTGATTTTTTTTATGTTACAGTTAAAAAAAATTGGTGCATATATATGCATTTGTTTTGAGTGGATCTATTAAGTTGCATTATAAAATTTTATATATGGATAAATTAAGAATTCTGGCATTGCTTGACGGTGATGCAATTAATTAAGAATATGGCTATCCTCATTTTTCTCCATAGGCTCCTTACTGTATGCCATTGTTATGGTTCATGTCTTTATCTGACATCTCATAGTAATGCTTTCTTAACTGTTAAATTAAGTTTAGTTGGTATTAGGGCTGTACAAAATCGCTCAAATTTATAACTCGCTTATCACTTCCTCGCTAACTGCAAGCTTTAACTCGCTCATTTAAAACTCGAGTCAGTTCCAACTCGAGTTGGCAGACTTGTTTAATAAATGAGTTGAGTTTGAGCATATCTCAACTCGCTCATTAATAACTCGAGTTACACAAAATTCGATGAAAAATTTGTCACAATAAATCTCATGCCTTTCTAATTGATTCCTAAACTGTTGTTTAAATTGTATGTTTTATTCGTTGTTTTGTTAATTATGTTTGAATTGTTTGTGTTTCGATAAACTCTTACTACACAATTTAAATTGTTTGTGTTTAGATAAACTCTTACTAGTATATAATTGTAACTAAGGAAATTGACTGGTCAAATAAGTTATAAACGAGTTTTGAGCCAACTCGAGTTGATAATGAGCTGAACCCGAATTGACTCGCTCATTAACTGAATGAGCTGAGCACGAGTTGGAGGTAACTCGCTCAAACCCACCTCATTTACAACCATAGCTAGTTAGTATACCGTAGCAAATGTTACAGTCCATGAGAGAAATTTTTAAAAATAACTGTTTTGACCATCTTGAATTGACTCCTCGTTAATTGTGTACAGTCCCATTGCAACAAAATTAAATTTGAAGTAAAAGATAATTAAAACCCTGCTGGTTGGCCTTTACGGCAAATGTTATAGTCCAAGAAAATTGCTGCTTGGAACTTCGTGCTTATTTCCTCTCTTTGACAGAGGTTATTACAAGTTTCCAAGTTCCAACTCAATAAAGATAAATTTAAAATTTCTAATCAGTTTTATTATTCAAACATGTTTCTCTTTGCTTCAAAATTTCTCTCTAATAAAATATGTACGGAAGTTTTATTTTAATGAAGTTTTGTAGACACCTATATTTGAATTTTTATGTTTGACAGTCTGACAATATTGTACAATCCAAGCAAAAATAATATGTTTGAATATGTTTCGTAGGATAAAGAAATACAATGAGATCAAAAGTATAATTTGCAATAATACAAAAATTACAATATTAGCTTTTATTTCAAATAAAAAAATTAATTGTTCTTTTTAATTATATTGACTGACCAAATGAAATTAATTTTTGTCTACAATATTTTTATGTTGTTAGAATTAGTAGATAACTCCAAAAATTTGAACTAAAGTTTTCTTTGTTATCAAATTATTTATATATTAAAAAAAAATATTTAGCTATTTTATGATGAAATTTAGCCACTCAAGTCAACAAAGTGGTGAATGAAAATGAAGACTTAAATATGACCATTGAGAATAATATTAAATTTGCCACTATACTTAATTTAAATATATTTTCTAATTTTAATTTTTTCAGTTCTATTATTAAAATAGCAATAAAGTGTCCACTGGAAACTTTGTTCCAGATTGTATTGTAAAGATAAATTTATAAAAGTAATGACTTATGTTTTTTATTGTACGGTTTTCACTTTATTTTTTATTCCCTAACTTTTATATATGTTAATTTTACGATTCAAAGAATATGTACAAAAATTTAGTATCGAAAAAGTACTTGCAAGAGAAAAAAAATGAAAATGGTTTAGTATCGAATTCGTTTCCTGCTCAACAAGTTCTATCTTCTCCACACAACTGGTTCTTTAATATCTAGCTAAATGTTAATAATATCTATCTATCTATCTACTATCTATCTATCTATTAAGAGATGCCAACTAATGACATATTTGTTTGAATTAATTTAGTCTATTTAAAATAATATATTTTTATTGGAAAGCTTGCCGTAAAATAACTTCTTCACTGTAACTCCAATTTATTTCTCTTCTAAAATTTGTAGATGGGTAAGAATTTGTAACAGACTATTTCTCTGAGGTACAATCCTTGAGCTTTATGCATTAATTAGAATATACTAAATTTCATGCAAATATTCTTATATAAAATAAAATCTATTTGGTATTATCATTGGAAATTACTTTTTTTCTTCTTGGGAGAATGGTGAAATTAAGGAGGTAAAAAGAAGATCACGTGTATATCAATTAAGGGGGACTTATAAATTTGGTCTGAATGTGATGGGACTGGGCTGGAATTTGTATCCTCTGCATTAACTCAAAAAAAAATCTTTTGAGTTAATGCATCTGAACCATCCGCACGAATATCAAAGAACCTTTGTGTTATAGGCGGAAACCAAATTGGCTATGTTTAAAATTGGACGGACGGAATGCATTAACTCAAAAGATGCTCTTTTGAGTTAATGCAGACGATGCGGACTCACTGGGCTGAGCCAAAAACACATCAAGACTTCTTTTATACGTGATAAGTACCATAAAAAATAGGACTGAAAAGGAGGGATATCGAATGCATAAAAATATTGTTTGAATGCACATGGCTATTCCGAATAGCTTCTATTCTAAAATAGCCTCTATTCTTGTGTCATCCAAACATAGCCTAAAAGTAATGACATTTGTTTTTAATCGTACGGTTTTCACTTTAATTATTTTTTATTTCCTAACTTTTATGTTAATTTTACGATTCAAAGAATATTAAAACACAATGTGATTTATAGTAAACTGACTAAAATTGTCTTGTGGTTGAACGTCAAAACCGGCTTTTAGACTACTAATTAACAAAAAGCTGTGACATGTGAAAAGTTGCAGGTATAAAATCTAAATAAAAGTATCATTTATGTATATTGGAATTTAGAGGATAAAATGTTGTTTACGTATACCACCAAAGGTTATTAGCCGCAAAATAAATTTGGTCTGAATGTGATGGGACTGAAAAGGAGGGATCGATGTACCTTTGCACTAGCTCTGCAAGATATTTCTCAGCTCTGTCCTCCATTCTTCCACGTCCATCTTTTGGTATGAATTCTTCAGCCATCCACATTTCTGTAAGTTGCCTTCCCATAATGTTATCATCTTCTGGAAATGCTGCAAAATAAAGAAAACATGATTTGAGATGGTCTGGCAAGTCTTCGTAACTCCTGGCTAGGATCTTCATGCACTTCTCCCCATCTTCACTACTCCAATCCATGGTCTCCTCCACTTTACTCCAATCACTGTAGGTGCGATCTCTCCTTCTGAGGATACCACCTAGCACAATCAGTGCCAAGGGTAGCCCACCACATTTTTTCGTTAATTTTTCGGCGACCTTCAAGAGATCAGGACGGTAATTCGCAGGTGGTATTTGTTGTTGGAAAGCCTTTCTGAAGAGGAGAGCTAGACCCTCATCATCATTTAAGTAATGGAGTTTATACATATCTGTATTGCAATCTGCTGCTTTAGCAACATCATTCAATCGGGTGGTAATTAGCACGCGGCTCGCATTGTCTGGATCGGGTAATGCTATTTCCAATTGCTCCCAAAGATCAATGTCCCACACATCATCTAGGATAATTAAGTATCTTTTAGAACTCAAGGAGCTCTTTAGCTTCAATGGTAAATCCCTATCTGTTATGGGTGGATTTTTGTTTTTCATTCGAGGATCAACAGTGTTAAGAATTTCTCTCAGGAGATCGTTTAAATTGTACTTTTGAGAGATGGACAGCCATGCGCGACAATTGAATTGCCCCTCCAGTTTCGCACTGTTATTAGAGAAATGAATGTGTTACAAATATATAACAAACTTGTACATCGTTAAGAAGATATAATTGGACCAAATTTTCAAACAAAGTTATTATGAAATAAATTAAGAAGATATAATTGTAAGAAGATATAATTGTACATCGTTAACAAACTTGTACATCGTTGAGAAATAATTAATATTATCTGTATTACATGATATTTGTAAAATGTTTTGTAACATAATTTGTAACAATTTTACATGAAATATTTCAATGACTACATGATTTTTTTTTTTTTTTTTGTTACAAATATATATACATGATCTTTTCCAATTCCGCACTATGGTTATTTTTTGAAAGCTAAATTTTGTGTCCATGTTAATATTACATGATTGAATATATGTATTCTTAAGATGATCTGGAACACATTTATTAACAAATTTATTTAATGTTAAGAGAAGACCCTTTGAACCACGTCTACGTGCATAAATTTCCATGAAGCTAAGAACATTTAGAGCCATTGGTACCATTTTGTAAATTCTATTCAAAACAGACGCTAATTTTGATTAAGAGTAAATTTTCAGTAAATTTACATGCATATTTGCAAATCATCACAACATAATTTTCTCTATCCACTTGAATCACTAAACAATCCCTCTTGGGAGAATGGTGAAATTAAGGAGGTAAAAAGAAGGTCACGTGTATATCAATTTAGGGGGACTTATAAATTTGGTCTGAATGTGATGGGATTGGGCTGGAATTTGTATCATCTGCATTAACTCAAAAAAAATTAATTAATTAAAATTTTGTCATCCAGATCTTGATACACTCGGTTTTAACATATTTCGTTTCACATGTACAAATAATATGAAGTTGTCACTTATTTCGAACAACCATACATGAAATAACTAACAATATATATAACCTTACAATATCCAACGAGATTTGTGCTTGATTGATCCCAATTTAATGCAAATCGGCTTTTAGTCAATCTTAACATAAACTCACGGCTCATACTGAGATCTGCTTATTTAGCCGATATAACTATTTTTTTAATTGCCAAAAACATTAAATTTAATTAGCAGCGTATATATATCTACCTCTTGAATTCAGATCCGTTTTGGACTTTGTGTCAGACTACAACATTTCATTAATGTGATAATAAATTATTATAACCAAATAAATAATTGTTTTCGTACATTAAACACAACCAAAATATAATAATAAAAAATAATAATAATAATAATAAAATAATAAAATAATAGAGCAGGGTTAAAATGCCCTACTAGTTTTTTGCCCAATGTGCCACAACATTATTGTCTCTATTTTCAAAGTCTAAATAATCGATCTAAATCGTTCAACATGATCTTCATACTAAAATGTGCTTGGATAACAATTTTATAATTTTTATAATTGTTTTACCAATTGTTTAGAGATGTACAAAATCACTATTTTTGAATGGTCCAGAATTTTCTAAAAACAGTGATTTTGTACCCGATCCGTACCATACCCATTGACATCCCTACTTTGGCTCATAGAAATTGAGATCTGCTTCATTAGGCGAAATAACTATTTTTTGTAATTGGCAAAAACCATAAATTTAATTAGCAGTGTATATATATCTACCTCTTGGCTTCTTTCAAAGACAAGACTTCACTTTTGTCATACTTCCTTTTTACAGTTTTTTTATGGTATTTCTCTTTGAAATTTTCTTATGATGGTTTCCACAATAATATTTATTGATATTTTATACTAAAAATCAAACCATTGAATTGATAAAATGACACAATTGTCAAAATACATAACATATTTTCTTCAAGTTGTTCCATGTTCACCTAAAGCTTATTACTAAATTTAATCTCTCTCTCCTTGATCAGGTACTTCGTCTGCCATACTACAAAATTCATCGAGAATGTTTATTTTCTAAATTATTCTAAATCATTTTGTAATTTTATAAATTATTTACCATCTTGCCTAAATTATAGTAACCCATCTTAGAATTTCTATCCTAAACCATTTTGGAATTTTCTAAATTATCCTAAACCATTTTCGAATTTTCTAAAATATTCGAACATTATTCTAAACCATTTTCGAATTTTGTAAATTATCCTAAAATATTTTGGAATTTCCTAAATTATTCTAAACCATTATAGAATTTTCTAAATTATTCGGACAATTTTCTAAACTATTTTGGAATTTCCTAAATCTTGGGAGAATATTCTAAACCATTTTGGAATTTTCGACATTATTCTAAACCCTTTTGGAATTTTCTAAATTATCCTAAAATATTTTGGAATTTTCTAAATTATTTTAAACCATTCTCGAAATTTCTAAATTAATTAGACAATATTCTAAACCATTTTGGAATTTCTAAATTATTTGGCAATATTCTAAACCATTTTGGAATGTCCTAAACTAATTTATTATTTTCTAAATTAAATATTAAATAACAAAAAATTAAAAATACCTGAACCGAAGTGCCGATCAATCAGACAGTCAGAGAGAGAGAGAGGAAGGGAGAAAGGAATATGCTGTTTTAAAATTCCGGTTTCATAAAACCGTGAAAAAAAAATTCCAGTTTCATAAAACCGTGAAAAAAAATTCAGTCGTAAAACCGTGAACTAAATCCGTGGTTTTGAAATCCGGTTCCACAATACCGTGTTCTTAATCTGTGGTGTTAGAGAGTCTAAAACTGTGGATTTTATTTGCGGTAAGTTGGCTCAAAATAGTGAATTTTATTTGCGGTTTGGATATTTTTTGAAATCTTGTAAACAAGATGTGTGGATTTTATTCGGGTTTATGATAGATGTGTGGATTAATATTTTTTAAATTTTCAAATACAGGAAGTGTATCTGTGGGACCTAGATGTGACATGTCAATGGTTCTTGAGGACAACTTGATTGCATTAAGATAATTTTACCATGGAATATTAATTCTTAGTGTTACAAAACTTTCATTGCAATATATTTGCAATCAGCAATTAAGTTTTTCGTTGAAATAATTACTACTATTGCAATTATAATTTACAAACAATGTGATAATAAATTATTATAACCAAATGAATAATTGTTTTCGTACATTAAACACAACTAAAATAAAATAAAACTAAAATAAAAAATAAAAATATAAAAAACAATAACAATAATAATAATAAAATGTATTGCAACCAATTTCTATAATTACAACTAAATTAATTTGTTGAAAGGATAAGATTATTTCCCCAATTAACAACTCTATTTGTTTGTCATGTTCTATTTTTGTTTGTACACATGAGCGGCTGGGTACAAAGATGCGATCTGACCTCTAACGAATCAACTAAATTAAACAAATGAAGTAGATCTTGAGATCTGCCATTGGTTTGGCTTCTAGTGAATTGAATACATATAATCAGCTTGCAATGCGCTGGCCGGGATGTGATGCAGAGGATTAAGAACTTAAGGTCATTTGATGTGCAGTAAAATAAATAAAAAATAAATAAATTGTACAATTTTTCAAATCACATGTTGGTGAGTAGAGAAAAATTACTTAATTTTTATAAATGGTGGAGGGTAGAGAAAATTTAATTATTTTTCTTCACAATTTTTTTATCCAACTTTTTTGCCGAAAATTGTAAGAAAAAAACTGTACAAATACTTTCATATCACATGTTTCCATTATTGCTTTTTAAAAAAAAAAATAGTAATAAGAATCCACAATTATTATTTATAAAACTCAATTTATGCATGCATTGAGACAAGTGACCCCGTGACACTTTTTTAAATTGTTTTGAGGGGCTGTTGTCATGACTTGTGACAAAGAATCTGCATTAAAAGGAATCAAGTTGGAAAATCTGTTCAATAATTTTTGTGTTTAAATCATGTTGGAAAATCGTCCTGAAAGTGCCCAGTAAAACACCAATACAAACAAGCTATCCCGTCAGATTCGGGCTAACGTAGGGGGCAGTATTATTGGGCTTTGAGATTCGTTCCAAGTTAAAAAGAACAGTCCATATCCAATAATTGTAAAAGATTCTCTATTACGGTACCGGGGAGGATGTGAATTCGAGGGAGGGAGGGAGGCAGCAAGAGAGACAGTACATTGTTTGAAGGGCAAACTTGTCCTTTATTTGTTTAATAATATTAATCTCTATTTTTAAGTAATTAAAGTAAGAAATGGGGATATGGGTATATAATATAGATAACTTTCTCTTACTTAAATATGTGTTAACCACTTTGACAATATATTTATTTTTTAACCAAACTCCCACTAACTCTCCCTTCCACTTAATTAGTCTCCTTTGTTTTGTTCTTTTGATGAATCCGCATGGCAACACCTCTCTTTGACCACCTAGATCTGATTTAGCTCTCCCTTCTCTTGCGTTGTTAAACTGGAGGTGACTATTGATGCGGGTGGAAGAGTTAGAGGGGCCCTCTTCGGAAGTTGATTAGGTACATATTACACCAATTCTCACCGACCCGTTTCTTAATCATACAAAATGACCATACAGCACAGTCCACAGGAAATCAGAGAGCTCCTCTCCCAAGTTTAAAAAAAAAAAGTAGAGCGCGCTTTTCGAAAAGGAGAGGGAAAAGAGACAGTCAAAGAGAGAAAAGAGAGTCAAAGAGAGCTTTTTCGAAAAACAAAAAGAAAAGAGAGCGCCTTGACAGCCTCCGCCTCCGCCTGAATTTTTCAAAAGAAAAGAGAAAGAGAGGGGCTTAGGGTATTCGAGGGCTAGCTGCTAATGAGTCAAGCTCGGCTCAAAACTCAGCTCAGCTTGTCATATAACTAAATAGGTTCAACTCGGGCTCGGCTCGGTCTTGAAGAAAAAAATTCGGTTCAATTTAATGAGTTTGAGCTTTCAGCTCGGTTCAAACTCAGCTCATAACTCGCGAGCTCAACTCATGCCAAGCATTAAAAAAAAATATATTTACTGTTTAGCATTTGTAAAATCCTTTACTGTTTGCAGTTAGCTATAGCCTACAAGTAATAGAACATTTTTTATTTGAAACTATCATTTGTACTCAGATTTACTGAAAATCAATTGTTAAATAGCACAACTTAAATAGCTTAAGGTTATTCAATCAAAATAAATAGCTTAAGGTTATTCAATCATAATTCTGTTTTAGAACCAGGATATACTAATGAAATTCCCTCCATATGTCTAGAAAGCAATTGTAAAAATGTGTCTTTTAACTAAAGAATAGTGGGACCGAGATTTGGAGAATCAAAAACTTCCAGCCGGTTGCTTTGCCAAATTCAGACTATGGTAAATTCTATTCAGGCGATTCATACATTATTCTACAGGTGATTGCCAATCTATTTTCAATGTTTCCTTTTATTTTCCTTTTTGTCTAGAAAGGCAACTTTTCCTTTCTTTTTTTTTCTTTTTTTTTTTGCATCTGATGTATGAATGTTTTATGTGTCTTATATAGACAAGTTCTGGAAAAGGGGGCGCTTACCACTTTGACATTCACTTCTGGATCGGTAAGAGAAGAGACTCCTTGGCTCATGAGCTGGCTCTGCTCGGCTTGGTCTCGACCCTGTTTGAATGATAAAATATGAGCCAAGTCGAATTCGAGCTTTATTTACATTAGGGTCTGACTCGATTCAATTTATTGAGTTGTTCAACTCATTGGCTCATGAACCGGCTCAGCTCATTAGCAACCCTAGGAATTCCTTGGAGTTATGCTCCAGTGAAGGACTCCAACGGGTAATTAACAGCTGTACACGTCAGGGCCACAAATGGAAGGAAGTAAATGGCCACAAAAGGAAGGCGGGCCGAAGGCTCACAGCTCGTAATGCCTTTCAAGCTGGGCCTAGCAAAACGAAGTCCAAAAAGGCAACATATCAAGGCTCAACAAAACCAGTGGATCTGGGACTATCAAGGCTCAACAAAACCAAGTCCATGTGGCTTACGGTCCAAGAAGAAAATGTAGCGGTGTAAGAAGTACAATCAGATTAGTAAGATGTGATATTGTTTGTATTCAGGAATCCAAATTAAATGAATTTGATTCAAATTAGTTTTTGAGTTCTTTGCCAAGTTTCTTTGAGCAACAATGTGTCTTCATTAATGCAATAAATACCTCGGGCGGATGCCTGATCTCTTGGAAAAGAAACTATGCACCCCTAAACTCATGGTCGACAAGACACACATGCTTGGTTGCCCTTAGGCAGGACAACTCGGGTATGATTTTTACGATGACGAATGTCTATGATCCAAGTGATGATGCTCTCAAACCAGAATTTTTAATAGAATTGGCAAAGGTGGCAGAGCTAATTACCACAAAATGGATTTTGGTTGGTGATTTCAACTTAGTGAAATGGCTAGTAAATAGGTCGGGTGACTTCAAAAGTGTCAACTTGATGGACCTGTTTAATGAACTACTGTTGCGACTACAACTCGTAGATGTTGTAGAATTTATGAGTTGAGACAGAGAAGTTTGAATGAGAAAATGAATTATTTCATTATGCTGCTTTCATGTTACAGTGGGTTATTTAAGCTGAAAATAAAGTGAAAAATAACGGTTGCCTATTTGCTGCCTATTTACCTATTTTCTAACCCTATACAAAGTACAAACGGTAACTTACTAAAAATGTACATAAAGATTGAGTTACTTTATCTATAATTAGTAACTCTCCTTTTATACATCTAAACCCTATGATGGATATCCTAAATGGATCTGAGGGTAATTGGATCCGATTAGTCCATTTTCTCAACACTCCCCCTCAAGTTAGGATTGTAGATGTCGATTAACCCTAGCTTGCTCGTATTATTCTCAAATGGTTTCGGATCTAGACCCTTGGTGAATACATCCGCCAATTGGTCTTCACTTCGTACATAGGGAGTTTCGATTTCTTTGGCTTGAATTTTTTCTCGAATAAAATGACAATCCACCTCAATATATTTTGTTCTTTCGTGAAATACCGGGTTGGATGCAATTGCGATGGCGCACAATCCTACCGTGTAGTATAATTGGGGTGTCGATCCACTCGGATAGTGTATTAAATTTTAAACAATTTTCACTAGTTTAGGTTATTGGGGGTTTTTAAAGTTTTATGCGGTGGCGCTAATTGCGATCAAGGTTAAGGTTAAACAGTAAATAGAGAGCCTCTAGGGTTCATGTTCTATCCTTCTTGATTATGCAAAGTATAAATTACGACGACTCTCTACGTCACATTCGGCACTGTCACTGTCGCATGGGGCCTAGATTGTCCCACAGCTACCCCGCATACCATACTGTCACTACCCGCAGGGCGTGCTGGGTGTTTGTTTATGGGATTTGAAAGATTTTCTGATCTTGCGAATGGCTTTTGGGCTACCAAGACTAAAGTATTTTAGTACGCAATTATATTATTTCCCTATACTACCCCGTAGTTGAAATATCCCAAAAATCATACATAATCTAAGTGCTTTCTAATATAATCCAAATGTACAATTTACGCTATCCTGCCAAGGGAGCCCACTGGGTTCTAACCCCAGTCTTTGAACCGTTGCCAAGCCCCATTAGCCAAAGTGTTTGAAGTACTTACATGCATTATCCTTCTCACACAAGAATGCAATGACTTAACACCTATTTCTCAAATATTTTCAACTCGATTACTACAAGATAGCACTTGCGTGCTCCATTTCTCAAATATTTTCAAAATCCTAATCAGGAGAGAGAGGGAAATACATTACTAGAGAGACAGTTACTGATAATTCCAATTAAGCACTTCACAGTTATCGAATATTATCAATCAATACATAGCTAGAGAAACACTTGAACAAGCAGAGTAAGATGGAAACCAAATCATTCAGAAATAATTGTTCTTAAATTTAGGAAGAAAGGGCTACGACTTGGTACAGATTGGCAAATAACACACTTTATCAAAATTATCCTTATGATATTCATACTCATATTAATTTGGTAACAGTTTACTAGTAAAAATTATCTATCATTATTTTCAAAATTCCCATAAAATTGGTTCTTCATCTTTTAGATCTATTTTCAGTATTATCATAATTCATTCAAACCCAACATATATATCACTTGCGTTTTCATTTTATTTTAAAGAATTACTTTCTTATATGATAAATGGTGTTGAGTACCTCTGGTAACTGAGGTATCAAACCACTATACTTCGTGAAATACTTATCTAATTTCCTTCCAATTTTTTTTTTAGTTATAAATTTTATTTATACAACCAATGGATTCAAAATTAAGGGGTTTCAGTCAAAAAACCCTAAAATACCAGACTTATACCTTACTTTTTCTAGTTAGCATTTATATATATAGACATCAGCATTAAATAGACCTCTTTAACCAATAAACTCTGGATGCATATGCAACCAAAAGAACTCAACACCATTTTTTGGATGCATATGCAACCAACAAATTCAACCAAAAGAACTCTGGATGCATATGCAAAATTCTTATTTTTTTAAAGATTACTCATTACCTTTCAATTTTTTTTTAATGACAAGCAATTTGCTCAATATATATAAATCTTAACATTTTCAATATGTCCATTTATTTGCAAGCATTAAAACAGCCATATGATTTATGTTCAAGAAAATCCTTGTTGTCTATATATTTGTACGTAATAATCATTATCATATGTCTAGATTGCAACATTATTATTCAACATTAATTATTATTTCTGTGGGATTGTCAGTATTCATTTCTTAATTTCTCTACTGATATGGAAGTTAGCAGCACCATCAGTATTGATTATCAATATCTTTTTTTTTTCTTTTAGCACGTCAAGTCCATCTAACTTTCATTTACATTCTATCAAAATCTTCCAATAAAAAAAATATTCAGTTCAGTCGTCCTATCAAGATCTAACCACGAAAAAGCTAGATGATTTTTTTTTTGTAGATTTCAAATTTCCCAATTTGATCCTCAATAGATCTCAAGACGTACCAAAAACAAGAACAATAAACTAACTAATCTCGGTATCGAGGAAAGTTAAATAATCAATAACACAATTTACAAATTAAACTTCTTTTAATTGTATAACTTTGCTATGTTAATCAATAACACAATCTCGGATATAACTTTGCTATGTTAATTAATTGTATAAATTAAACTTTATAAAGTTACTTAGTTAACATACTTCATGAATCATAGTTACCTTTGAAAATTAGAGAAATCTCTTATGCTCAAATTAATAGAATTAATAACATGATCTACCTTTCATAAATATAAATGTATATATATAAGTTTAGTTTTTGAAATAAGATAGGGGTCAAGCCCCTACTCTTACATTTTATTGATAAATTAAAATAAGATACAATCAAAAGAGTCAAAAAACAAGAAATTGCTCAATGAGTATTGAGCAAAGATAAAATAAAAATTACATCTCTTATACCACTTGACCAACCAACTGAAATTGCTCAATGAGTATTGAAGACATGTCATATAACAATTTCAATCATAAAAATTCATATCTTTATTTTGAGTAATTTTACAGATGCGGACTCGTGTGAACTTCACTTTATATTAGTGATCAACTGAATTCATTACACAAAATAAATAAAATGAATAATGCATCTCAATTCTACCTCGAGCAATGCTGCATGGCTTGCTCGAATGAGATCCAAAATATACTAAGATTATGTGTATCTAAGGCAAGTTCGAAAAAAAATCATTGGAATTTCTTGAGGGATACTCCAATTTGAGTTTTGATAAGAGAATTTAAGAAAACATCAATTTATTTTTCGTTTTAAAAAGAAATACTAATTCTGATCACATCTGTAAACTCATCGGTGATCAATGGGTCACAATCTCGTCCCAATAATTCCTTATCAAGTGAGAAAGTAAGATTTAACACCATCTTGCAGAAGTAATATTTTTTTGTCTAAAAAATTTAACTTGTGGTTTCAATTTTTTTTATTACTATATTAGAAAATAACAATATAAAATATTTTTTATATATAATTTATTTGATAAGATTATCACATGTTTTCTTATTCCAACTTTTGTCATGTCAAGTAGATAAAAACGGAACGGACTCCGCTGCTTTTTTGAGAGAAAAGCAGGGTCCTGCTTTTCCTATCTCAACCATTCAAAATTGTTGAGATCTGTGCATGAAAAAGTTTTTTTATCGAGATACTTGAATGAAAAATTTTGAATGGTTCAGATGGGAAAAGCAGCAGAGCCTTTTTACCAAGGGATTTAAATAACGTGTTAGATCAAAAACCCAAATATATTTTACTAGAGCGCTAAGAAACTGATGTTCGGTTGTCTTAATATGTGACTGAAAGTTAAAGAAGGCAAAGGAAGGAATAAAGGTGCTTTAAGATTCAGACAAAATGAGGCTAAAGGATATGATCTTAATCCGCGCTAAAGAATCAGTTTTCAGCAGAATTAAGCTACTAAAGAAACTAAAAGAAGCTAATTAAGTCTTAATCCCTTCAACACAACATAGGTCATCGAAAGGATCTAGGACAACTCACCAAAGAGACTTAACTCTTATTGCCGAGCAGCCCCATTATTAAGTATAGGTAAAATTACCGGGGAGTGATCGTTGTGTACCTATCATTTAAATTTTCCGTTTTAAATAATTAGCTGCGGTCAGACTTTCGGTGTGAAACAAAGTAAAGAAGTAAACACATCAATTATTTATTAATTATTACCTAGCAAAAGCTTAAAACACACCACTAACTATCAAACACGTAACAGAGACCAAGACTCTGATTATTGTTTCTTTAAGCATTTGATGTGCAGGAAAATAAACAAAAAATAAAAAAATTGTACAATTTTCATATCACATGTTGGTGAGTAGAGAAAAATTACTTAATTTTTGGAAATAGTGGAGAGTAGAGAAAATTTAATTATTTTTCTTCACAATTTTTTTATCTAACTTTTTGCCGAAAAATGTAAGAAAAAAACTGTAGAAATACATTCATATCACATGTTTCCATTATTTCAGATTTTGCTTAATAATATTAATCTCTATTTTTAAATAAATAAAGTAAGAAATGGGGATATGGGTATATAATATAGATAAATTTCTCTTACTTAAATATGTGTTAATCACTTTGACAATATATTTATTTTTTAACCAAACTCCCACTAACTCTCCCTTCCACTTAATTACTCTCCTTTGTTTTATTCTTTTGATAAATCCGCATAGAAACACATCTCTTTGACCACCTAGATCTGATTTAGCTCTCCCTTCTCTTGCGTTGTTAAACTGGAGGTGAGTGTTGGTGCGGGTAGAAGAGTTAGAGGGGCCCCCTTCGGAAGTTGATTAGGTACATATTACATCAATTCTCACCGACCCGTTTCTTAATCATACAAAATGACCATACGCCACAGCCCACAGGAAATCAGAGAGAGCTCCTATCCCAAGTTTTAAAAAAAAAGTAGAGCACGCCAACACCTCTCTTTGACCACCTAAAATGTATTGCAACCAATTTCTGTAATTACAACTAAATTAATTTGTTGAAAGGATAAAATTATTTCCCCATCTAACAACTCTATTTGTTAGTCATATGATCATATTCTATTTTTGTTTCTACACATGAGCGGCTGGTTAGAAAGATGCGATCTGACCTCTAACGAATCAACTAAATTAAACAAATGAAGTAGACCTCGACATCTGCCATTGAGTTTGGCTACTAGTGAATTGAATACAAATAATCAGCTGACAATGCGCTGAACGGGATGTGATGTGTGAACTGAATTCGTATTCTCTGCATTAATTAAAAAAAAGATTTTAATTTAATGCATTTAAATCATCTAATTTGTTTTAAAATCCGTACAGACTAAATACACATTAATATTAAAGGATCTCCTTTTTTATATACAGAAGCCGGATTAACTTAATTTAAAATGAAACGGCTATAATGCATTAACTCAAAAAAGCAACGATGCGGACTCGTGTGAACTTCACTTTATATTAGTGATCAACTGAATTCATTACACAAAATAAATAAAATAAATAATGCATCTCAATTCTACCTCGAGCAATGCTGCATGGCTTGCTCAAATGAGATCCAAAATATATTAAGATTATGTGTATCTAAGGCAAGTTCGAAAAAAAAATCATTGGAATTTCTTGAGGGATACTCCAATTTGAGTTTTGATAAGAGAATTTAATAAATCATCAATTTTATTTTTCGTTTTAAAAAGAAATATTAATTCTGATCACATCTGCAAACTCATCGGTGATCAATGTGTCACAATCTCGTCCCAATAATTCCTTAATAAGTGAGAAAATAAGATTTAACACAATTTTGCAGAAGTAATATTTTTTTTGTCTAAAAAATTTAACTTGTGATTTCAATTTGACTTAGAAAATAACAATATAAAATAGTTTTTATATATAATTTGATTTGATAAGATTATCACAATTTGACTTAGAAAATAACAATATAAAATAGTTTTTATATATAATTTGATTTGATAAGATTATCACATGTTTTCTTATTCCAACTTTTGTTATGTCAAGTAGATAAAAACAAGGGATTTAAATAACGTCTTAGATCCAACCCAATCATATTTTATTGGGGCCGTTCGGTAACAAGAGATTAAGAGTAATGAATTAAGAGCTTAAGGAGTGTTAATTAACTGATATTTGGTTATCTTAATATGTGGCTGAAAGCTAAATAAGGTAAAGGAAGGGGTAGATGTGCCCTAAGGTCTAGGCAAAAAAAGGCTAAAGAAGAAGATCTTAATCCGCATTAAAGAATCGGTGTTCGGAAGAATTAAGCGACTAAAGAAGCTAAAGAAAATAGATTAAGTCTTAAAAGAGGCTTAATCTTTTTGCCGAACAGCCCCATTAAAGTATCTAGGTGAATTATCATGCCAACGAGTGATCGATGTGTACCTATCATTTAAATTATCCGTTTTAAATAATTAGCTGCGGTCAGACTTTCGGTGTGAAAGAAAGTAAAGAAGTAAACACATCAATTATTTATTAATTATTACCTAGCAAAAGGTTAAAAGACACCACCAACTATCAAACACTGTAACAGAGACCAAGACTCTGATTATTGTTTCTTTAAGGTCATTTGATGTGCAGGAAAATAAACAAAAAATAAAAATTTTACAATTTTCGTATCACATGTTGAGTAGAGAAAAATTACTTAAATTTTGGAAATGGTGGAGAGTAGAGAAAATTTTATTATTTTTCTTCACAAATTTTTTATATAACTTTTTGCCGAAAAATGTAAGAAAAAAACTGTAGAAATACTTTCATATCACACCGACATTTTTATTAATATCCAAAGTTAATTACAAATTAATAAATTTACCCATAATGCGCCAGTTTTTCAAAAATGGCCGATTTGGACATTTTTAGAAAGACAAGCACATTGTGGGTATATTTATTAATTTTTAATTAACTTTGGATATTAATAAAAATGTCGGCATATCACATGTTTCCATTATTGCTTTTTTAAAAAAAAAAGTAGTAATAAGAATCCACAATTATTATTTATAAAACTCAATTTATGCATGCATTGAGACAAGTGACCCCCTGACACTTTTTTAAATTTCTCTTACTTAAATATGTGTTAACCACTTTGACAATATATTTATTTTTTAACCAAAGTTCCACTAACTCTCCCTTCCACTTAATTACTCTCCTTTGTTTTATTCTTTTGATAAATCCGCATGGCAACACTCTCTTTGACCACCTAGATCTGATTTAGCTCTCCCTTCTCTTGCGTTGTTAAACTGGATGTGAGTATTGATGCGGGTAGAAGAGTTAGAGGGGCCCCCTTCGGAAGTTGATTAGGTACATATTACATCAATTCTCACCGACCCGTTTCTTTATTATACAAAATGACCATACGCCACAGCCCGCAGGAAATCAGAGAGAGCTCCTCTCCCAAGTTTAAAAAAAAAAAAAGTAGAGCGCGCATTTCGAAAAGGAGAGGGAAAAGAGAGTCAAAGAGAGCTTTTTCGAAAAACAAAAAGAAAAGAGAGCGCCTTGACAGCCTCACCCTCCGCCTGAATTTTTCAAAAGAAAAGAGAGAGAGAGAGAGAGGGGCTTAGGGTTTAGGGTTTAATTAACAGCCGAAAAAGCAGCCGCCTACGGGAATTCGTTGGAGTTATGCTCGAGTGTAGGACTCCAACTGGTAATTAACAGTACACGTCAGGGCCACAAAAGGAAGTAAATGGCCACAAAAGAAAGGCGGGCCAAAGGCTCACAGCCCGTAATGCCTTTCAAGCTGGGCCTAGCAAAACGAAGTCCAAAAAGGCAACATATCAAGGCTCAACAAAACCAGTGGATCTGGGACTATCTCCTGATGGATTCTACCAAGTCCATGTGGCTTACGGTGGGCTCACCGCTTTTGCAACCGGCTGTGGCTTAAATGAATCAGACGTAGAGGTCATGGTCCAAGAAGAAAACCAGTATCTTCAACAAGCTGAAGCTACTGGCGACGCACAACAAGAAGACGAGACTAACTCAGAGGAGGAGCAAGTCAGGAAGTTTCTTTGCTGTAGAAGTTGTATTCCTAGTTTAAAAATGAAGCAAATCAAACTCTTAAATTGGAATACCAGGGGATTGGGAAGTGCTGAAAAATGTAGCGGTGTAAGAAGTACAATCAGATTAGCAAGATGTGATATTGTTTGTATTCAGGAATCCAAATTAAATGAATTTGATGGTGTGGTCCGAACAGGGCCCAAAGTTCGGTTCATTTTCAAATTATTTTTTTTCATCCGAACTGCATTTGGACGATTACCGAACGGCCCGTTGAGCAGCTCTTTCTTGTCCATTGAGTTGTCCATGGACAAACCCGTTTGAGCAGCTCTGATCTGGTTAAGGTCGATCTCATTCTCACCCTGCCACTCTCTACTCTTAATCGATCTTTCCTCTCTATTCGCCACCACTCTCTGTCCACCTCTCTCTCTCTCTTTTGCTCGCTCGCACCGACGCCACCTCTACTCTGTCGCACTGCTACTCCTCCGTCGCGTCACATCTTCGCTTTTGCGTCTCTTACCTCAGTTGCGCTGCCTCTTCGCCTCGAGGTACAAATTTCTTTTGTGTTTGGTAAACTCTTTGTTCTTCGAATTTGCTTAAATTTTTAAGCTTTTGGAAGGACCTAGTTTTTCTAGTACTAGATTTTTCATTTCATGCAAGCACTGCTGTACCGTATATAGAAATTGTATATTGAATACTGATTTAGGCAAAAACTTCAAATAAATAACTCTCTCTATCTCTCACTCTCTAATACTCCATTTCCAGTTACACTTACAAGAAGCTGATCATTACAGAAGGCCCAACAAGTCTGGCAATTTCATGTACCATTTGATGAGTTGTACTTAAATTCATATGCCTGGAAACATTGGTTAAACATTGCTCATATGCATGTGTTACTAGTATACTAAAACTCCAAAATGCCTCCTATCAAAAACCAGACTCAAAACCCAATTAAATTAAAATTAAGTCAAATCCTTGTATAGATAGATACTAGAGAGTGCCATGAACATTTAGAAACAAGTTTCATAATTTTGTGAATTTCTACAATTAATGGCAGAGGTTTGAATCTCATATTTCAAAATAAAAATAAACACTGGCACAGTGCCACTGATACCCAGAACTGAGTTGTACAAATGCCTCTGATTGACACATTTAGAAAATTTCAAAAATTGCAAAACTGCTCCAGTAGATAAATATTGATGAGAATTTAGAAACAAAAATCACTCAAAAAGGAGTTGTGAACTGATCTGGACATAAAGAATAAGCATGCATACTCAGAAATTTCCTAAATTGCCCTTGTCACATGATAAACCAATAAAATAAATTAGAAATGAAGTTGATAAAATGGTGAAATTTGCAGTGACAGTGGCTTCCTTTTATGCCCAACCCCAATTCAATGATCTGGATCACTTAAATTAAGGTAAAAAACAATGATGAAACACCAAATAGCAGTGATTACCGAAAATGAGACTGGTATGGCACTATAGTATTTTTCTAGGTTAGGGCTCTCAGCTATAATTTCTGAGGTACAACAAATCTACAAATAAAATTAGAATTCTGAGATGAATTGCCTAACAGATGTCTCATATTTTATTTTCAGCATTCCAACATAAGTAAAGGCAATCAAAATAGTATGGAGTATTGTTTGTTACTGTTAGCATTTCTTGTCTCAGGTACTCAGAAGATTGCTTCAATTTATCCTTTTTTGAGACTATTTTGTGGTTGATTGCTACTTTATATAGTATGTTGTGATATTAGTATTACAATATCTTTCAATTTGTAATTATTTTTTCTTATTTAAGTTTCTATTGTGATATTAGTATTTGAATCAATCATATCCCGGCTGAGAGGAAGCAAGTCTCTGTATTGGAAAATGATTTCATATTGCTAAATTTATTGATGAAAAAAAATTGGGTGCTAACTTATCTGATTTATAGATGGAATTGATTAGCATTATTTAATTTGGTGCTAACTTGTCTGATATTTACAAATTTTTTTACTGCAATATTAATTTGTTGATGCCTTGTGTAAAATTTGCAAAGATATGACATTCTCTTCCTGTCTCGTGTACCTTTTTGTGGGTTTTCAAAATTTCAAAATTTCTTGTGTATTAAATATATATTTTTTAATATGAGATGGTTTTGTTTGAAGCTTTAGATCAGTTAACCCCGTATACTTTGCACGATTTGAATCGTTTCATCATTCATACAGTGCACCAGTTAATTGTCCATATATGTTGTCCATACAAAGCCCGTTTGTTGTCAAATGGACAGCCCGTTGGTTGTCCATACATTTTTTTCCGAACAAGACCAATTTGAACTGGGCTTTGTAATGATCCGAGTTGGACAGACTGGACATGGGCAGAAGCTCCTCAAGTTCGAACTGGTTATGGACTGGACATTGATCATTTTAATTTCAATACGGACCGGTTATGGACTGAAGCCTGTCCATTAGCAGGCCAACTTGAAACGAATTTGAATCTTATTGTACATGTTCGGTGAAGCTCCTTTAACTTCCTTAATCCTTTAATCTTCACTACGGGTAAAAGACGGGCCGGGCGGGTATGACCGGGCCTCCGGGCCAATTGGGCTTTTTCGCCATCACCGGATAAGTGACTTCTTTAGCTCCCAATCTTAATCCAGCCTCTCCCTTAGCATTTCAGCCTCCTTAACACATTTCTTGGCGTCACTTTTTCAATTTTGGATGACAATTTTACACCTTTCTCGTTTCATTTTTTTTTAATTAATGAAGGCTTTATTTGAAGTCCTTTATTCATCAAACTAATAAATATACTCTAATTACTATTTTGTATAACTTGCTCTGAATTTCTTTTGCGCTAAATGAAAAAAACATGTTTTACTTGTAAAATGAAAATATTTTGAATTATATTTGTAACTTTTTAAATTTTTAATTTTTAGAGGTGAAAGCATTATTAATAAACTAATTCCGCCTCTTACTGCGGTGAAAGCATTATTAATAAAAAAAAATAACCGCATTATTAAAAAAAAAATTATAAGAAATTTAACAGAACACATTAAAATTATATACGAAATTTAAAAGACGAAGGTGTTATTTCCATTCATTACAATTTACAATGAAGAAAACAAAAATAATTTGTGCAAAAAGGCCCATACAATTGTAATTCAGTTCCCCAAAATGAATGAATAGAGCAACGCAGAAAAGCCCAATACTTTATTGCAATTCTAATTCCGTCACTTCAGTCCACCGATCAAGTATATACGGCCCGGATTGAATTAATAGAGGTGCATTTTATTTTTATTTCCGCTGCTATTGATTAATAGCTAAGCCTAAATTTCTCCCTAAATTTACTGTGATCTCTGCTTTCTTCAATGAGAAAAGGTTTTCTTACCCAAGACTTTGTCCCCACTTTTTACCCAGCACTGATCGGATCAGGTTTAAACTGTCATTAACGGTCAGCGGTCCCCACTAATTAACAGCCTTTTAAAACCTTCAATTAGTGTTGTTTCGTCTCTCTCCTCCATTCTTTCCAAATTTAGCGATCTCTTCTCCAAATTAGCGATCTCTTCTCCAAATTGGCGATCTCTCCTGCGATTTTCATCAACGATCAGCCGGATCGATCCAAAACCAGTAGAAGAACCTGAAAGATCAAGTTGGACTCACCGAGAGAAACTCAGGCGAGGAGATCGATCAGGCGATGGGGAAGTGCGGAAGAGGCGACAAAAAAACGAAGAGAGAGGAGCGATTCATCAAAACTTCTCTTCTGATCATAAGAGAAATCAAATCCACCTTCGCGCACCTAAGACGATTTGCATTTCTTTGGTTGAAGGTAGTTGTCTGGATGCGTACGCGATCACATGGCAAAAATAAAACAAGACAATACAGTCTCCATTATCATATAATTTAATTCCCCTTTGCGTGTAAAGAATTATTAAAAAATCGAATCGAATCTGGAGAATCGATTCTCAAGCGGATCTATCTACCTATTTACAATTGAGCAATCTTTACTGAAGGGTGAACTCTCTCTCTCTGTAATTCTCTATTTCGGCATTTCTACTTTCTAATTCCTGTAATTAAATTGCTTCTTGATTTAATTGTCTGTTTGATTTCGTTGATTAGGCTTCAGATTTTGGTTTTGGTTTTAAATGCTTTGAACTCTCTAATTATCCAGTTTCTCGATTTCTTTGAACAATCCTTCGATTCTCTGTTCAAATTTCAATTACTTTTGCAAAGTCAGGTTAAGGACCTGATAGATCTACTCTGAAACATGATTAAACTAAATATGCATTTGACTTGTTCGATAAAATTCCTGAAAGAAATTGTTAGCACTCGGACTTGTTTTGATTTTTGTGATTAAAGATTGAAACATTTAGATCTGAATCTAAATAGATTGATGTGAGCACAGTTAGATTGACTAATCCGCCGATGCAAGCTTCTCTCCGCCAATGCAATGTTTGTAGTAGTGCTATATCGCTACCGATCCGCTGCTTCTGGCGGACTTGATCCGATCTAGTAAAATTTAAAGTCTGATCTGATATGATCTAACGATCAGCTGTCGATCTGGTCTGGTTTTGTAAATTTTTTATTTTTCTGATTTAAATTTTCAGAATTTATCTAATAGGTTTACATGATCTATACAGTATTTTATATGATCTATCAATCAGGTTTAAAGGTTCTGTAGAGTATTTTACAGGATCTATTTAACATTTTTACATGATATATTCAATAGTTTATATGATCTATGCATTATTTTTCTTTTCTTTATTTTACAATATCTGTTTAACAGTTTTACAGAATAGATGCAATAGTTTACAGGATATATGCAATTGTTTTTACATATCTCGTATTATCTGAATGTCTGTTTTTATTTACATTATTCGACATGTAAATTTTGCTGATTTAAAGTCTTCTATACATTGTTTTACAGAATTTTGCCAATGATTTACAGGATTAGGATTTGAAATGCATTAAACTATTACACGATCTACTTAATAGTTTTATAGGATATATCAGTTATTTTACAGGTTTTATGCAAAAGTTTTATAGGATGTATCAGTTATTTTACAGGTTTTATTTAATAGTTTTTCAGGTTTCATGCAATAGTTTTATAGGATATATCAATTATTTTACAGGTTTCATGCAATAATTGTATAGGATGTATCAGTTATTTTATAGGTTTCATGCAATAGTTTTATATGATGTATCAGTTATTTTACAGGTTTCATTCAATAGTTTTTCAGGTTTCATGCAATAATTTTATAGGATATATCAGTTATTTTACATGTTTCATGCAATAGTTGTTCAACTATTTTTTTTAGAATTTTGTTAATAATTTACAGAATTAGGACATTTTTAGTTTACAGCAGATGTGCAATTGTACATGATACATATCACAATTTTACAGGATACATAGGACAATTTTACAGGTTACATAATTTAGACAGTTTTTACTGTGATTCACTTTGGTTACAGTATTCTTTTACATGTGATTCACTTTGGTTACAGCATATGTGCTTATTTTACAGGATACATCTAACAATTTTACATGATATATAAGACCATTTTACAGGGTACATATAACAATTTTAGATTACAGCTTATGTGCAATTTTACATGATAAATTTCACAGGATACATCAACAATTTTGCAGGATACATATAACAATTTTGCAGTATGTTGCTTTGATTGTTTGCATCTGCTAATGGTTCATAACTCCAATATTTAACCTTGCTTATTTTTTTTTTTTGCAGGATGATATATCAAAAGAGCGTGTGGTTCTAGCGATGAAACTTCTCACTCATCCGAATAATGTGCACCAGAGGGTTATGAAGTGAAGAAGCCATGTTTGTATTGATGTATTAGCCATGTTTTTTTCTTGAATTTTTCTCTGTGCTTGTGAACAGTATGATGTTACAGTATGTTAAGAAGTGAAGAAGCCATGTTTGTATTGATGTATCAGTGGTAACAATTATGGGTGGTAACAGTTATGGGTGGTGACATCTTATAGTTGATTGTTATAGTTTATGGTTTTGAACAGTTTATTTTGTGATTAATATATGTCAGTTTTATAGTTTGCATCTGCTAATTGTACAGTATGTCAGTTTATTTTGTGATTAATATATGTCAGTTTTATATTTTGCTATTAACATATGTCAGTTTTATAGTTTGCATCTACTAATTTTACAGTATGTAAGCCTTATTTTACAGTATGTCAGTTTATTTTGTGATTAATATATGTTAGTTTTATATTTTGCTATTAACATATGTCAGTTTTATAGTATACATCTGCTAATTTTACAGTATGTAAGCCTTATTTTACATGATATAGATCGATATACAAATATTAATAATTGAAGAAAAAAGAGAAATACGAAAAAAAAAAAATTTAAAATTTAATATCGAAAAAAAAAAATTAATTTTGCACAATTTTAGGTTTGTTTTTGAAACCTTCTAGAAGCCGTCAGTTTTTCAAGTACAGCCGGAAGTACAGTGGCTTTGCAAGTTGCTAACTGTTTGTAACTAACTTGGGGACCACTTCAAACTAACTTGGATTTTCGGACTTTTAAACATCTTATTATACATGATCTGTCGTTGAAGTTACAGTATTGGTTGCAAAGTTTTACAGTATTCGCGCAAGTCAAATGACAGTTTTTTTGGGAAAAAACTGGGGATTGAAGTTTGAGGACAATTAGTCGGATCCAATCTAAACCATTCAAATCCTTTCTGCAAGAATCTCAAAGCACATTAAACTGGTCCCCTCCCTTGAACCCTGGTGAACCACACCTAAAGCTACATCTACGCTCTCGCGCCTTATCCCTCCTAAATCTTTTCCACTTGCTACTCTTAAATACTTCTCTGTCCCTAGCTACTTCATTGCATTTACTCTCTACCAACCATATTCAATCTTCGACTGTACCATCTATGATTATGTTATTATTTTTCTGATACCTTTAATTAAAAATTGATTGATGTTTTCGTGTAGTAGCCAGAAGTAGGTGCATATATTTATAGCCTCAAGGGGTCTGAAGGTAATGAAGTACTGAATAGATATAGGTAGGGGCGGACCTAGATGGTTCCGGGTGGGGGGGGCGCAGCTGTCCCCTTAGATTTTGAGTTTTAGTGGAGATTTATCGGTTCCGGCCAATTTTGCTCTCTCTGAAATTTTTTTTGCTCCCTCTCTGAATGTTTGATTTGTAATTCGGGTTAAATATAGGATTAAAATTGAAATAAATTTGTTGAATTTTTATTGATAATTAAAATTATAAATTAGATCATCAGAAATTACAAGTTAAAGCATTCGAAAGTATAAGTTAAAGCATTGTTTTTTTTATCGAGTATTTAACTAGTTAATGGATTTAAACCCGTTCAATATTTTTTTGCTCCCCTGACAAAAGTCCTGGATCCGCCCCTGGATATAGGTGGTCAGATTATGCTTATCTATTAGTGGATCACAAGTGCTGACCGAGTCAACTGAAATAGTTGAGAGTCATTAGGACTCATATTCAGCGGAAAATATTATGCTTATTTATTGTCCTATAAGTAAATTCAAATTCTAAGGTACTCCATCTATTTCTCTAGAAGTGTTTTTTTAGGAAAATATTAAAATATTAAAAATATAAAATAGCTTCTAGAGAAATAGATGGAGTAACTTAGAATTTAAATTTATTAGAACCAGAACAACTTTTTTATTTATCTAGAAGTGATTTTTGAACTGAGTAAAATTAAAAGTAATTTTTTTACAGCCGTAAAAAATATTGCCAGAAAAATGTTGATCTGGGTTATTCGTGGCAGTTTTTATAGTAAATTCAATTCTATAATACTCCATTTGTTTTCGAAAAAATATAAAAATATTTCTAATATTTCAATAGGAAAAATGATGATTGTCTACTATTTTTTGTTTAATGAAAAATCTGGAGGGTTGGAATCTTCCATTGTTCTAAATAGCGCGTTATAGCAATGTTATAGCAGCGGTATAGTGTTTTCAAACTTTAAACACTAAGCTATGGGATAAAAGTGCGCTATTTCAGCTACGACAACTATAGTGGTAATAAGGTCCACTATAACGCGTGGTGTGTAGCGCAAATAGCGCGCGCTATGCTACATATATAGGATTTTATTTCAATGCCCAAATTGAAAATTTCTTTTAAAGACCATTATTTTTAAGGCCCAGATTATTTTTGCTTATAAATAGAAAAATATAGATAGTTTATGACATGATGCGTAAGTTATTTTGAATAGGAAAAAATTAATTAGTTTATGTCATGATGCTTAGGTTATTTTGAATAAAAACAATAGTATATGATATTAATAGGGATATTTTGAATAGGAATTTTAATTTTGCACTGATTCATATGAATATTATAATTTCTTAATCAATTTGGTGTTACTTATTGCTCTATGAGACTTTAGATAATGTTGATAATTAGTAGAATTATATAATATAATTTTTGAAGAAAAAAAACGCTATGTAGGATAGCTTTTGTTATAGCTACTCTATTCGCGATAGCTTTCATTTTTAACTTTTTCACTATGATACAATAATAACTATTTAGAACTGTTATAGGCTATAGCAGGTGCCAAATAAATAAGTATTCGCAAGAGTAAAAAGTGACTATTCGCAAGGGTACACTAACAGAAATATATATTAATCAGACAAATTATGTAGCTAAAGATTGAGATTTACATACAAATTCTAAAGAATTGAATCTGCGATTTGATTGCTTACAAAATGTCTCAAGGAACCGAATTAATTATCTAGTTCCTTCTAGCACAGTGAAATAAATTTTTTATCTTTCTCATTCCGAAATAATATTAAATATATTTCTAAAATTTTAAAATTTCTGAGTTGTCATTCCGTGATTCCCATGGAGTACTTGAAAGTGATACTCCCCCATTCCTATTCAATTGGTAATAACAGAAACCATTAGATAATTTATTTTTCTCTTTTTTTTTAATTTATATTCTAAACAACTAATAAAATCAATATTGTTATTTCTCTCCGTATATTTCTCTATGAGAAACAACAACTTAACCACATAATTCTCAAGATTCTACTTGTCATATGAAATTTTATTTTTAGAAATATATTAAATAATTTTGTAAAGAATGATATAGATGGAAAATATAAATTTGATGCCATAGAAAAATTGAATTATGTATTTGGTTCTTCAAAGCTTGTATGTAATCCAGACATTTTATGGCTAAAGTTCAGACCGAAATAAAAATTCTATGTAATCAAATCAATGATTTAGTTATTTAGAAAATGTCTAAAAAACTGAATTAACTTTGCAGTTTCTTCTATTGTAGTGAAATAACTTTTTTCAATTTTCTCATTGTGAAAAAATATTTAATATATTTCTAAAAATAAAAAATTCAGGCTTGTCATCCCCATCTAGTACTTAGAAAGTGATACCATTCCTTTCCAATTGGTAACGACGAAAATCATTAGGTGCATTATTAATTTTGTCCTTTTCTTTTAAAGGAAATCAAAATTTTAAACAACCAATCATATCAATTTTATTATTCGTCTCTGCATATGTCTATAAGAGAATGGTCTAAAATTAGTAGAAATTTTTTGTTTTCTTAGAATTTCTTTACTATTTTTTAAATTAGTAGAAAATCACTACTTTTGAATGGTCTAAAATTTGTAGATTTAAGTGATTTTCTACCTAACTAAAAGAATAGTGAAAATTCTAGAAAAAAAAAGTAATTTTATCTACAAGTACATTTTCAGATAAAGATCATGTTCAACGGTCTAGATCGACTGTTTAGATTTTAAAAATTGAAATATTGATTCATAGTATGGATCATTCCTCGCTATGCATAGTACCAAAGCCACACTCATAGTTTTCACTAGTATTTTTATTGGGTAGGGTTTTTGTCCAAAGGATTTTGAGCGAAACTTTATTCAAAGTCGGATCTAAACCGTTTGATCCATGTGATTATTTACACAGATAGTTTAGATTCACAGAACCGTTTAAATTTATTTGTACGAATCTTAACACAGATTAGATTGTTTAGGACAAAATTGCATTTCATTTTTTTTTTATACTCAAACATGCTTCCATATTCCGATTTTGTCCAAATTGCATTATTAGATACTTATATATCAAATAGATTAAAGAACGATTTAATCAATATCTTAGATCCAACCCAATCTAATCTTATCGTAACACAACTCATATTGATGTTTATCAAATGGTTAGGTAGAGATAAGGTAAATTTACAGTAAACACCTCTTTTTCAATTATATTATTAAATTATTAGCAAGTAAAAGCTTGGAAGACAACACCAACTCTCTAAATATTGTCACAGAGAATCCAACTGAATAAAATCAAGGCGGCTGTTAAGAGTCCAGACAACCAGGGAAGAAGTCACATCATTATTAAAAATAGTACAATAATCACATCTATTTGTTTTTTAAATTTAATTTAATTGACTGATAATCTGTTCAATTATTTTTTTGTACACACGTGATGTGTATTGTATGACAAATTAATACAAAATTTCTGTCTGTTTCGACGT
Organism: Carex myosuroides; assembly: GCA_028015225.1. NCBI lineage: Eukaryota > Viridiplantae > Streptophyta > Magnoliopsida > Poales > Cyperaceae > Carex > Carex myosuroides. Next base: position 5,514,943 of record CM051483.1, read on the forward strand.
CATTATGTAACATAAGCAAACAAGAAAAATGGTTTTTTTATTTTTCTTTTCTCAATGAACACATTCCATATTTTTTTTGGCAGATAAAAAAATTAAAAAAATATTTTAGCATCCCAGCTCTCCATTATCTTGATATAGTGTATTGATTAAACCCGCCTGGGTCGACCCGGACCGAGCAAACCCGTGACCCGAACCCGGACCGGCCCGAACCCGTGCCTAAACCCGGACCGGACCGTCCTAACGGGTGGGCCGGGTTTAACAAGGGTCGGATTCGGTTTTCTGGATCAAACCCGCCTATACCCTACCCGTTTGAACCCGCCGACCCGAACCCGACCCGGACCGGACCGCCCCAACCCGAGCCAAACCCGAGTCAAACCCGTACCTAAACTCCGGATCCGGGTCTAACCCGCCCGAACCCGAGCCAACCCGCCGAACCCGAGCCAAACCCGCCCCAAACCCGACCCGAAACCGCCCAAAATCCGGCTGGACCCGAGCCAACCCGCCCCAACCCGGGTCAACCCGTCCGAATTTGAAATTTAAAAATAAAACGGTGCAAAACCCAAGGAATGCATATCAGCATATGAAAGTTTGGCTAGGAATTCAAAACCCAAGCCTTAAACCAAATTTTGAACTTTGTCTACAGCTACTGGCTACTAATAGTTCAATCATCAATGCCAGTTCAGATATCGAAGAAAATATCTTCAAAATTAGTTTGCACTTTGCATTTCCCCCCTTCTAATCTCTTTAATATTTTGAAGGATAGCTAGTCGGTGAAATGTCTTCCAACATATTTCATAAAATAAAATAAAAAATACTAAAGCGTTTTTAGTTAATTAATGATGACATGTTTTTTGAAAAGTCAGCTGGCAATTATTAACCCGTAATTATGATGCATTGCATTTAAAATTTTAATAATCATTAATAAAATATATCAAAAGATCCGAATTTGGATAAATCTTTCGGGTTAATAAGAACAATCAATCCTCTATGCTATATTATGCAGATACATATATAATTATCATACGTTCATTTTTCATGGTGCATTCACTTGTTTATTTTTTTTTCACATTAGCTCAATTTTCTGCAGTACTAAAAAAAATATATGGATTCAAATTTGGTATTAAACAATGAGATTAACCATCGATCTTTTATGGTTAACAAAATAAATTTCAAATTTAAATAAAATTAAATCACACAATATGAACAACATTTCTGCAATTCAAACATTTTATGTAGGCTATTATAGTGATATCATAAATATGAAAAATATTAATTGAATATATCAATGAATTTAAGCTAAAATTATCAGAGTGATTGAAGTTCCAATTGAATGATGATGTTTTTTTTTTCTATACTTTATGTGTTGGTATTTTTCTTTGACAAAAAACCTGTAGATTTTTTAAATAGATTTCAAAATTTAGCTTACAAAGGACAAATATTGCAAGAAGTAAAAGTAAAAGTATATAGATTTGTTATATTATAAAAAAAAATAAGTAAAAACCAATTTAGTGTAACAAGTATCAGTATGCCCAAGTTGCAAGCTGGTGAGCCTCGGAGTTTCTTTCTCTTGGTAGATATAAACATGTGTAAGATTGAAACTGCGAAATGAGAAGTCAAAATAGTATGATTCCAACACACTATTTTGGTTACTTCGTGTTGCTTAGCACACCGAGTCTGTGATAGGAATGCAATTTGAGCCTTGGTGTAATATTGAGAAGAGCAAAAAACCGAAAACCAGAAACAAAACAGAAAAAAAACAGGAAAAAAACAAAAAAAAACCCGGCCCGGCCTTGCTCGGACAGTGGAACCGACCCAACCCGCCGGGTTTGGATTGGCCGAACCGAAAAAAACCCGCCGGACCCTACCCGACCTAACCCGCCGACCCGAGCTAACCCGTGCCCGGATCAACCCGTGGACCGGGCTGGTTTGGACCGAACCGACCCGACCCGGCCCGTTTTCAAAACACTATCTTGATATAAGAATGCTTGAACTCCTCATTTTTGAATGAAAAATTACAATTACTTAAAGATATATTTGCAGGTCATTCTCATTAATTAATTATTAATAATAAATCAATAGAAAAATTGTTCAAAACATTTAGCTGGTCAAAGCATTACAGATCTTTTTTCTTCCGGGAAATGATTAATTCTTTTTAGACTTTTTTTTAACTTCTTTTTAGAAGGTGATTTTATATGATTTTGTATGATTTTAATAAGTTTTATATGATTGGTTGTTTTTAGTCTTGCCTCCATCTAATTAACATTACAAAGAAAAAATAATGATTGAATTTAAATATTATAAGCTTTCATAATAAGTAATAGGTAAGAGTATCTTTCTGTCTATTTTAGTACATAATAAGTAATTAATATTAGTACAATTGCAATTATGTTTCTTAATTTGTCACCAGTTGTGAATTGAGAATTGAGACAAGGTTGGTATCTAAATTATATCAATCAATTCTTCTCTACTAGGTTGGTGATTTATGAGGTCACATCTTATAATTACACAAACAGGGTTGCTATAATCACCTCATATGCAACCAACAACCCAACACTGAGTCAACTTAGGTGTGCCCCAGAAAGGGGAACTGTCACACCCCAGGACAACCCGCCGCGCATTTATGCGCCAGGCGTTAAGCACATCACATACATTATCAATAACACAACCAAATAAGCCACTATATTAAAAGTAAACAAGGTTCATAAACAAACAAAAGGGAAAATATGTCAGACATGGCTAGTCAAACAGTCACCGCCATATCTGCATCATATAGGATTCATCCAAACATAAATTAAAAACAAATAGTGGCTACTCTTAATAGTTTCCGCTAAATTTTCTCACTCACGGCCTTCCTCCATGTCTCCTTCTTCATTTCCTGGAACCCACATAAAAGTGGAAACAAAACGGGTGAGAGATCGAACTATCTCTCAGTGCGGGATTTAGTTCCAGCCCGGTGCTTTTACAAATGAATGCATTAAATACCCAAATAACATAAAAGTAAAGGTTTTGAAATAACCCCCAATTTTCCTATCAATTCAGACATGCAATCTTTTCAAAACATTCTCAGTTCTGTTCCTGTTTCTCTTTAAAATTCTCACACTCCGGGTTCGCCACACACGGACAATCCGGCCTTTCTCCTTTGGGAATCCATGCCCGTACATGAAAACTTAGTTAGAGTCGCCACACGAGGACGAGCTGTTCTGTTCTGTTCTGTTCTGTTCTTACTCCGGATCACCACACACGGATAATCCGGCCTTTCTCTCTGGGAACCCATGCCCATGCAGGATAGCCCAAAGAGTCGCCACACGAGGACGAATCTGGAAGGGTCGTTGCGGGGACCCAACCGGCAGATCGCCACACACGGACGATCCGATTTTCGAAAACACATGCAGAACCGCCACACAGGGACGGCCCCAATTTAAAACAGTTCATTAAAAGCTTTCTTTGTTCACATTCACACTATCCTGTCAGTTCAAATCGATGCATCCAAAAAGTTCCTAACATGCAATTCTACACAAAACAAAAGAGAATTCGACATTCTCAACATGCAGTTCATCTACCAGATTGGGAAAAAGGATTACCTACCTCAATCCATGCATTTCTTATTATTTGTAAAAAGACCAGGAACCCGCACCTGTATTCTCAGTAACTGCTGTTATGCGTGAGTTGAAACCCTGCGTATTCTCAGCGTCTTCTAGCGTCGCGTGATTTACTCCTAGGTTTAAATACACTTACTTAGGTTTCCATTTTAAATTGTATCTAAGGACTTTGTCATTTAACAGATATGCCCAAGTATTTAATTCACCTTAATTCCAAGATACCTCTCAATTCCTATCTACCAATCCATTTCCCCACAATTCAAGTAATTAAATGAACTATCACCCTCAATTCTTCCCACAATTCAATTTGGCAATAAATTTGAGTAATGACCTTGATTTCTTGTATAACTAGACAAATTCCAAATTAAAAGAGGTTTCAATATGTAAATTGGGTTATTGGGTCTAGGGTTTTCGGGTTTGGCATAGAGTTTCGGATCTTCAAAGGGTTCGGTCTAGGGTTGTGGTGGCTTCGGGTCTAGGGTTGTAGTGGTGGTTCGGGTCTAGGGCTGTGGTGGCAGGGTCTAGGGTTGTGGTGGCCGGCCAAGGGGAAAGGGCTGAAGATGGTTCGGCTGCCAAGGAGAGAGGGGCGGGTAGGAGGGCTGGCGGCCAAGGAGAAATGAGGAGGGCGGGTAGAAGGGGCTGGCGGCCAAGAGAGAGAGAAGGTAGGGAGGAAGGGTTTCGGCAGCCACCAAGGAGGAAGGGGTGTGAGGCCGGCGGCAGTCAAAGAGAAACAAAGAGGAAATTTTCGGCCAAAGAGGAAAAAGAGAGAAAAAGAGAGAAAAAGAAAACTTACAGAATTTTGCTAAATGGAGAGGAATGAGAAGAGAGAAGAGATTGGATGGCTATATTACAAGTCATGGGCTTAATTTAGGATTGTATTTTTCTAACTTGGGCTTTCAAATTGGGCTATGTGCGGAATTTAGACATTAAATATAGCTATATGCAGAATTTAGATATCTATTATTACTATTTTATACAATTCTGTTATTTATTTCGTACTCCTTTTTATATGTTGTCTTCTGGTATATAATTATACATATACATTTTTATTGTTCTAATTTAGATTTTTAAAATTAAATCTTTACCCTGATTCAGAGGCGTCACATCCTCCCCCCCTTGGAAATACTGTTCAGTCCCCTGAACAGACTCGGCGTCCATCTCTTCAAACAATTCCGGATATGTTGTGCGCATTGTTTCCTCCATTTCCCAAGTCGCTTCTCGGCTGGTGTGTCGTCCCCATTGTACTAAGACCTGTCTGATGGTCTTTCGCCGGAGATTTATTTCTTTGGTGTCTAGTACTTTCATTGGTCGTTCTTCATACACCAAGGTTTCATCTAAACCCAGATTTGAGAAGTCGAGGATGTGGGAGGGATCTCGGACATATTTCCGTAGTTGAGACACGTGGAAGACTGGGTGTACTTTATCTAGAGTTGGAGGTAGCGCCAGTTCGTACGCCAGTGGTCCGATTCTTCTAAGAATTTCAAATGGCCCCACATATCTAGGGCTCAGTTTTCCTGCTACGCCAAATCGTCTCACTCCCCTCCTTGGAGAGACCTTCAACCAAACATGCTCTCCAGTTTCGAACTCTAGTGGTCGTCTCCTCAAATCTGCATACTTTTTCTGTCTGTCTCGAGCAGTGTCTAGTCGGTTTAGAATCAGTTGGGTTCTATCCGCGCAATCTTTTACCATTTCTGGCCCTGTTGGCAGTTGTTCCCCGCTGTTTCCCCACCATAAGGGGGTCTTCCAACGGTGCCCGCACCAAGCTTCAGATGGTGCCATGTCGATACTGGCATGGTAACTATTGTTGTATGCGAACTCGGCCATTGTCAGATGATCAGCCCATGACCCTTGAAAGTTAATGGCACAAGCTCTTAGCATGTCCTCTAAAGTTTGGATTGTTCGTTCCGACTGGCCGTCCGTTTGAGGGTGATGAGCGGTACTGAAATTGAGTCGGGTTCCCATTGCCTCCTGAAAACTTTTCCAGAAGTGCGAGGTGAATCGCGTATCCCGGTCCGATATGATAGTTTCAGGAACTCCATGATATTTGAACTGATATTGGAGAAACAATTCTGCCAATTCCGCACCTGATGTAGGGGTTCGCAGTGGTATAAAGTGGGCTACTTTGGTTAGTGTGTCTACAATGACCCAGATTGAGTCATACCTCCTTTGGGTACGCGGTAACCCAGTGATGAAATCCATAGTAATGATCTGGAACTTCATTTGTGCTCTGGAGTTTGGATACAACAATCCTGCTATCTTTCTCCGTTCGGCTTTCACCTGTTGGCAGGTGATGCACCTAGCTACAAATTCTGACACGTCTCTCTTCATGTTGGGCCACCAAAATTGGGTACGAAGATCCTTATACATCTTCACCTCTCCTGGGTGAATAGTATATCCCGACTCATGAGCTTCTTGCAGAATTTCCTTTCTCAGTCCTCCCTGTTCTGGCACACACACCCGCTGGTTGAAATAGAGGAGTCCGTCCTCGTTTTCCTTGAAGTTCGACGTTGGATTGGTACGGGCCAATTCTCTGTATCTTTGGTGCTGCTCATCACCTTGGTCTGCGTCTCGTATTCGAGACTTTAATTCCGGCTGTACCGATATAGCTGCGAGGGTGAGTACCGCATTCGTCGCGGCTCCTTTTGTGTCGGTCTGCTCCTGGATCCAGTTGGTGGATACACATACTCCCAAATTCATGTGTCGCATCTCCTTGATCAATTCTGTTTCTTGGGTTATGACTTCTGCCAAATTTGTCGCCCCCTTCCTACTGAGTGCGTCTGCCACCACATTTGCCTTCCCGGCCAAGTATTGTATGTCTAAGTCATAGTCCTTCATCAGTTCCAGCCACCTCCTTTGCCTCATATTCAATTCTTTCTGGGTAAACACATACTTCAAGCTTTGGTGGTCCGTGAATACTCGGCATTTTGCCCCATAAAGGTAGTGTCTCCATGCCTTGAGTGCGAAGATAACTGCTGCCAATTCTAGGTCGTGTGTGGGGTAGTTTTGTTCATGGTTCTTCAATTGCCGTGACCCGTAGGCAATTACTTGTCCGTCTTGCATGAGCACACATCCCAGGCCGTTTCTTGACGCGTCAGTATACACTGTGAACTCTTGGTCCGGTTTGGGTAATGTTAATACTGGGGCACTGGTTAGCAGTTTCTTCAGGGTTTGGAAACTCTCTTCTTGACTTTCCGTCCATTTAAAAGTAGTTCCCTTGTGCAGGAGTTGGGTCATGGGTCGAGCTGTCTTTGAGTATCCGGGAACGAAGCGCCTATAGTATCCCGCTAACCCTAGGAAGCTGCGTATATCCGCTACGTTCTTGGGTTGAGTCCATTCTACCACTGCTTTGATTTTATCTGGGTCAACCCGGATACCTTCTCCCGTCACTACATGTCCCAGAAATTTAACCTCTTTCATCCAAAATTCACACTTGGAGAATTTGGCGTACAACTGGTGTTCCCGTAACCTTTGTAACACTGTACGTAGGTCTTTGGCATGATCTTCCTCCTCCTTAGAGTAGATCAGAATGTCATCTATGAAAACGATGACGCAGCAATCAAGTAGGTCATGAAATACTCGGTTCATCAAGTCCATAAATGCTGCTGGAGCATTGGTTAACCCAAAAGGCATGACTGTAAATTCGTAGTGCCCGTAACGGGTACGGAATGCTGACTTCTCCACATCTTGCGGCTGAATCTTCAACTGATGGTACCCCGATCTCAGATCTATCTTAGAATAAACCGCTGCGCCTTGGAGTTGATCGAATAGGTCTTCAATTCGTGGGAGAGGGTACTTATTTTTGATTGTGACCTTGTTAAGTTCTCGGTAGTCGATGCAGAGTCTCATACTACCGTCTTTCTTTTTAACGAATAGCACTGGTGCGCCCCACGGTGATGTACTTGGTCGTACGAAGCCTAATTCTAAAAGTTCCTCTAACTGAGCCTTCAGTTCCTTAAGTTCCGCTGGTGCCATCCGGTACGGGGCCTTAGAGATTGGACGGGTACCCGGAAGTACGTCTATACGGAATTCGATTTCCCGATTCGGAGGTATCCCTGGCAGCTCTTCCGGAAATACATCGGTATACTCCGAAACGATGGGTACCGACCTTATTTCTGGTCTTTTCGTCTCGTGTTGCATTATGGTGACTATAAAGGCGGAACTGCCGCTGTCGATTAATTTTCTCGCTTGACTGGCAGATATGGTCGGGGTCCCGCCTCCCCGTTTCCTAAGTCGAACCGAGAGGTCAGGGAGACCCGGTCGGTTGATGACCATTCTCCCTTTCAGGCAGTCAACCGTCACGCCGTTTCGAGTAAGCCACTCAAGACCCAACATTAAATCATAGAGACCCGTCCTAGAGACTATGGGGTTTATCGGAAATTCCCTCCCCGCTATTTGGAGTTTTAGCCCTACGCTCCGAAACTCTGGGGTAGTATATTGCAATGCAGGGGTACTTATGTTCAATAATTTACCCGAGTCCCAAGTTTGTACCCCGTGTTCTTCTACCCACTCCTTTGATATAACCGAATGGCTACAACCCGTGTCTATAAGTACAAAAGCAGGAATTCCAGAAAGTTCAAACTTACCAGTTAGAAGATCAGTGGCCACGTCTTCTCCTTCGTACCCTTCGTTAGTCTGAACTCCTCCCATCTCACCATTGCAACAATCATGTGCATGCATTCCAACCTTTTGGTTCCCACCGCGGTTGTTATTGGGGGGATTGTAGTTACCGGTCCCTCTGCCAAGCGGTGCCCGTGTAGGTGGAGCTGCGTTTCCCACCTGTTGTCGGGAATCATTTCGCTGCAGGGGGCAGTCCTTGATGAAGTGTCCATGTTTGTTGCACCGATGACACACCCCCAAACGGAAGCTGCATTGTTCCGTTGCGTGGTTACGGCCACAATAATTGCACAGAGGTGCTGGGTTAGTTTGATAGTTGGGCCGGGCATTCCCGAAATTTCCTCTATTTGGGGCCGATCTCACAGGTTCCTCCACCTTGGGTCGCACATTCCTCAATCCCCCAGCTTGACCGATGCGGCCGTCATATGACTCCGCAGTAGTTGCCCTTAACATTAGATCCGACAGTCGGTTGGTCCCCGGAGTGTCAATGATCTGAGCAAGACGGGGGTTCAGTCCCCCGAGGTATTGTTGTCTGAGGCGGAATTCGTCTCTCACGATATCGGGTGCATACCTCATTAGGTTCTCAAACTTGGAGTTATACTCCACCACTAAACTGCTCCCCTGTTTCAAGCTTGTAAACCGTTGTCGGAGTGCCTCTCTTGACATGGTGTCCATATAGCGGCGTTCGAATTGCCTTTCGAACTCCGTCCACCATTTTTCCTCAGCGGTTTCACCCCACCCGCGTTTCACCTCTTGCCACCAAAATCGAGCATGACCCTCCAGTAATTGAGTAGCTAGCTCCACTCGGTGTTCCTCAGGGGCTCTCAAGATTTGAAGTTTATCCTTGATGTTTGCGACCCAGTTCTCTGCTGCGGCAAAGTCACCTGTCCCATCGAAGGTCGGGGGGCGCAATGAGGTGAACGATCGGTAGTATTCAAAGAACGTGTCGGCCTCTCTAGGCTGTCGCTGTTCGTATTCCATGGCTACCCTGGTCACCCGCTCTAGTCCCTGCAGTAGGGCATTCAACTGAGGGTTCTCCAGTGGAATCCTAGTGTCGCCATCTGCGTCGCTCGTGTTTGAGTTAGTTCTGGTTCCTTTCGCCATCTCTGACTTCGCTGCGCAAAGGGTACTTGATGTGAGTTTTTCATTCTTCCAAGTTTTATATATATACATATATACTTGTATTGTTATTAGTTACCGAGTTCATCGCATGACTTATAGATATTCAACTCAAGGCAAATAGACGCAATTTAAAGAAGGAATTTCAAATTACGAATCAAAATTTAAATTTCTTTAGATTATAACTACTTATTTAAACATTCAACGAAATTACAGATACATGTGAGATTTATAACTATATCATTTCTTTTTTTTTTCTTTTTTTTTTTTTTTTTTTTCCTAAAGTGTCCTAATCGGTCTCAAAATATCCTTTGAGTATGTCTTTCCTAACGTGATATATCCAGTCGTTCCGAACTTCTGACATTGTGAATGGTTCTGCTTCCATTTCCGCTCTTATAGTTGGGTCTTCTTCTTCCTTCTGGGGCTTTTCCCCGATGAGCTTGTTCTTGTTTCCCGACATTCTCCGCATTTCCGCTCTGACTGGTTGTTCGTGAGGCGGCCAGAACACTAAGCTACGGTGCGCGCAGTCTATTAGCACGTGGTGCTCCTTGAGCCAGTCCATTCCTAAAACCATTTCGTATGCTCCGGTGTCAGCCACGATTGGGTCCACTCGCCATTTTCCATTCTGCGTGTTCACATGAAGATCCGGACAGTATTGCTCTTCCACACTATGTTCGAGTCCTGCGAAGAAACGGCGTCTTCCGGTATGCTTCACTCTGAATCCGCTAGCCTCCACTACGTGTGGCGAGATGACGGAGTAAGGACAATTGACAGAGATTGCAGTATTGACAGTGATTCCGGACACGTCTACCCATCCGACCATTTCCTTGACTTTTGCGGTGGTTGCGAATGTCCTTAGCCAAGTGGGCTGTCCGTTACGTTGATTTGCCATCTAAGGAAAGAATCTATTTGGTTTATTTTCTACAAAATTAAATTAGTTCAATCTTTCAAAAAGAAAATATCCTTGTTATATTTCAAAATAATTTGTACCGTTACTAAAAAGCATAATCCGTCACTAAATATATATACATTTGTTACTAATGGTACGCTCGGTCCACATGGTTTGGTCTATGACCTAAACGCCGCAGCCTATTGCTAACGCTCTCTTAGCGGAAGTTTATCGATATTGTATGTGCTGGCTCTGATACCAACTTAGTTGTCACACCCCAGGACAACCCGCCGCGCATTTATGCGCCAGGCGTTAAGCACATCACATACATTATCAATAACACAACCAAATAAGCCACTATATTAAAAGTAAACAAGGTTCATAAACAAACAAAAGGGAAAATATGTCAGACATGGCTAGTCAAACAGTCACCGCCATATCTGCATCATATAGGATTCATCCAAACATAAATTAAAAACAAATAGTGGCTACTCTTAATAGTTTCCGCTAAATTTTCTCACTCACGGCCTTCCTCCATGTCTCCTTCTTCATTTCCTGGAACCCACATAAAAGTGGAAACAAAACGGGTGAGAGATCGAACTATCTCTCAGTGCGGGATTTAGTTCCAGCCCGGTGCTTTTACAAATGAATGCATTAAATACCCAAATAACATAAAAGTAAAGGTTTTGAAATAACCCCCAATTTTCCTATCAATTCAGACATGCAATCTTTTCAAAACATTCTCAGTTCTGTTCCTGTTTCTCTTTAAAATTCTCACACTCCGGGTTCGCCACACACGGACAATCCGGCCTTTCTCCTTTGGGAATCCATGCCCGTACATGAAAACTTAGTTAGAGTCGCCACACGAGGACGAGCTGTTCTGTTCTGTTCTGTTCTGTTCTTACTCCGGATCACCACACACGGATAATCCGGCCTTTCTCTCTGGGAACCCATGCCCATGCAGGATAGCCCAAAGAGTCGCCACACGAGGACGAATCTGGAAGGGTCGTTGCGGGGACCCAACCGGCAGATCGCCACACACGGACGATCCGATTTTCGAAAACACATGCAGAACCGCCACACAGGGACGGCCCCAATTTAAAACAGTTCATTAAAAGCTTTCTTTGTTCACATTCACACTATCCTGTCAGTTCAAATCGATGCATCCAAAAAGTTCCTAACATGCAATTCTACACAAAACAAAAGAGAATTCGACATTCTCAACATGCAGTTCATCTACCAGATTGGGAAAAAGGATTACCTACCTCAATCCATGCATTTCTTATTATTTGTAAAAAGACCAGGAACCCGCACCTGTATTCTCAGTAACTGCTGTTATGCGTGAGTTGAAACCCTGCGTATTCTCAGCGTCTTCTAGCGTCGCGTGATTTACTCCTAGGTTTAAATACACTTACTTAGGTTTCCATTTTAAATTGTATCTAAGGACTTTGTCATTTAACAGATATGCCCAAGTATTTAATTCACCTTAATTCCAAGATACCTCTCAATTCCTATCTACCAATCCATTTCCCCACAATTCAAGTAATTAAATGAACTATCACCCTCAATTCTTCCCACAATTCAATTTGGCAATAAATTTGAGTAATGACCTTGATTTCTTGTATAACTAGACAAATTCCAAATTAAAAGAGGTTTCAATATGTAAATTGGGTTATTGGGTCTAGGGTTTTCGGGTTTGGCATAGAGTTTCGGATCTTCAAAGGGTTCGGTCTAGGGTTGTGGTGGCTTCGGGTCTAGGGTTGTAGTGGTGGTTCGGGTCTAGGGCTGTGGTGGCCGGGTCTAGGGTTGTGGTGGCCGGCCAAGGGGAAAGGGCTGAAGATGGTTCGGCTGCCAAGGAGAGAGGGGCGGGTAGGAGGGCTGGCGGCCAAGGAGAAATGAGGAGGGCGGGTAGAAGGGGCTGGCGGCCAAGAGAGAGAGAAGGTAGGGAGGAAGGGTTTCGGCAGCCACCAAGGAGGAAGGGGTGTGAGGCCGGCGGCAGTCAAAGAGAAACAAAGAGGAAATTTTCGGCCAAAGAGGAAAAAGAGAGAAAAAGAGAGAAAAAGAAAACTTACAGAATTTTGCTAAATGGAGAGGAATGAGAAGAGAGAAGAGATTGGATGGCTATATTACAAGTCATGGGCTTAATTTAGGATTGTATTTTTCTAACTTGGGCTTTCAAATTGGGCTATGTGCGGAATTTAGACATTAAATATAGCTATATGCAGAATTTAGATATCTATTATTACTATTTTATACAATTCTGTTATTTATTTCGTACTCCTTTTTATATGTTGTCTTCTGGTATATAATTATACATATACATTTTTATTGTTCTAATTTAGATTTTTAAAATTAAATCTTTACCCTGATTCAGAGGCGTCACAGGAACGGACTCCGCTACTTTTATGAGAGAAAAGTAGGGTCCTGCTTTTCCTATCTCAACCATTCAAAATGGTTGAGATGTGTGCATGAAAAAGTTTTATTATCGAGATACGTGAATAAAAAGTTTTGAATGGTTCAGATGGAAAAAGCAGAATGCTGCTTTTCTATAAGAAAAGTAGCAGAGCCTTATCCCCAGAAAGGGGAGATGAGGAGTGACCAGATCTCATCAGATTTTGTTTGCTTGCTACAAAACGTTAAATTTTGAAGAGGAGAGAAATAGAGGGGAAGGGACTCTTATATACAAACTAGAGTAGGATTTAAATGCCCTATTGATTTTGTACCTTATCATGCCTCAACAACATTATCTCTATTATTAAAATTTAAACAGTCAATCCCTCAATATGATCTTCATATAAAATGTGCTTGGATAAAAAATTTTATAATTTTTTTGAAATTGTTTTGCTATTTTTTAAGATAAGTACAAAATTACTGTTTTTAGAATATTCTAAATCATTAAAAAATAATGATTTTGTACCTCTCTAAACAATTAGTAAAAATTCTAAAAATTCTAAAATTTGTTATCCAAACACATTTTAATATGAAGATAATGTTAAACAGTTCAGAATTTGAAAATAGAGATAATAATGTTACTTCACAAAACCAATGGAGCATTTTAATCCTACTCATACAAACTATTATAAATTTGTAATTTCAAATCGAGATGCAGTGAAGATTAACTATTTACCCTGCCCTCTTCTTTTCCCTCTCGCCTCCTCTTTCTTTGTGGAGCACAGTCTAAAAATGTCAATAACATCATTTTGTTTATTTACTCAATCTGTATCGTATTCAACAGTGTTATCAGAACCGGACCGGACCGGTCGGTTGGACCGGAAAAAACCGGAACTGATGACCTGTCCGATTTGGTTCATTTAAAGAATCGCTTGTGCACTTAAACTGGTCAAAACTGATTTGATCGGCCGGGTTTAACTGAAAAATCACTGAACTATTCGGAGAAAAAAACCCGGGTTCAAAACACATTCATTTAAGTTTTTTATTCAGAGCTAAATCACAAAGGATAAGGGGAAGAGGAGCTTCTGACAGTGTGGACCCATTAATATAAAAGGTGTTTGCTGTAGCTTTTAAAATCTTTTAGTTGGACTTGATTCTCGATCGAGGATTGGGGAACCAAGTGGCATATTAATTTAATATTTTAAAATTTAAGACCAAACACAACGCAATGTTAAATGTTAAAAGATCATTAAGAACAGTGATTGATTTTGATATTTTGCAAAAAAAAAAAAATTAATCTATCAAGTGTCTTTTTTAATTGAAAAAAATTATGTGTGTATTCAACGTGTTTATTTTTATCATGTATGTAACATGTTTTTTTTTTTTTTTTTTGGAAAAACAAGATTTACAATTTAATTTTATCAAAGTTTTTTAATTTTTGAATAGTTGTACTATATTATTAAAGTGGATCATAGAGATATGTAATTGACTTTAAATCTTTGTAAGCACCAATAAATATTGTATAGGCTTTGAATATTGTGTGGACAAGCCAGCATCAATCTGAATTGAAAAAGTTTAAGAAAATTATATTTTTGATGATTTATATAATAAAATATAAAAATTCTCGTATACATCAAATTGGAATTGAAAAAAATATATAAATATTATTAATTGAATTATTAATGTAATGAATTTTATTCAAATTAAACTATATGCACAAAATATTACTGCAATTGGCATTTTATAAGGTAATAGTTTCGCAGCTCAATATACAATCAAGCTATTTTACAAAATCATCAGTAGAACCGCTCGATCCAGTGGTCCAACTAGTAAACCGTTGACCCAAAGTTTTATCAGATTGATATCCGGTCTGGTTCTGATAACATTGATATTATGTATATAACCAGACCACATTGATATTATGTATATGAGTAAGATTTTTTTCGTAAAATGCTTCCACCTTATTTGTATCCTACCTGTTGACTTCCCTAGATCAACTCAATGCCACGTCACGCAATGAAATAATTTACTGTTCTCAATAAGTAATAAATTGATCATAAAATATTGCACACGAGATTCGAAACCAAGACCTTCGGATTCAACACCAAATGCACATCCAAATTTATGGAATTTGAAGTGATTCCAATTTAATCTTTTGCGCTTGAAATTCCAAATAAAAGTGTGCGAATATGAGAACATAAAATTTTGTTAATATCATATATTATATAGAGTGAGGCTACGGTGCTATGCATAGCACCAATTGGGTCCGTACTACGGCTCAAAATTTGACTTTTCAAAATTCGAACGGTCGATCCGAACCGTTCAACACGATTATAAAATGAATATGTACTTGCAAACTAAATTTTATATTTTTTCGAATTTTTTTACTATTTTTTCGAAAATCACTTGATCTGAACATTCTGGACCATCCAAAAACAGCATATCTAAAAAAATAGTAAAAAAATTAAAAAAAATGTAAAATTTGGTTTGCAAGTACATATTCATTTTATAATCATGTTGAGCAGTTCGGATTGACCCTTAGGATTTTGAAAAGTCAAATTTTGAGCCGTAGCACAGACCCAATCCGTGCTATGCATAGCACCGTAGCCTCACTCTATTATATATATATATATATATAGAGTCCGGCTAAATTGCTGCCGGCAGCATTCTGGACAGCTGCTGCCGGGGGCATTTCGGTCATTTCCGGTGTTCAAACAACAAATTTTTTTATACAGATATTCAATCTATATTAAAATCTACTTGGAGACCAAATTTTACATTTTTTGGAATTTTTTAGCTATTTATTAGGCCACTTTGAAATTGGCTGATCCGGGTGAACAGTGCAACAAAATTCTGGACCATGTGATCTGGAATTTTCAAAGTGGCTTAATAAATAGTAAAAAAATTCCAAAAAATGTAAAATTTGGTCTCCAAGTAGATTTTAATATAGATTGAATATCTGTATAAAAAAATTTGTTGTTTGAACACCGGAAATGACCGAAATGCCCCCGGCAGCAGCTGTCCAGAATGCTGCCGGCAGCAATTTAGCCGGACTCTATATATATATATATATATATATATATATATATAGAGCTTGGCTACTATGCTTATATAAGCAAAAGCCCCCATATGCTTAAATGAGCATTTTTGCGTTTTCAATGTTCAAATGGTCGATCCGACAGTTCATCTTGTTCTCCATATTAATATGTGCTTGGAGACTAAATTTTACATTTTTCTGGATTTTTTTACTATTTATTAAGCCACTTTGAAAGTTTCTGATCTGGTGGTCCAGAATTTTGGAAACACTGTTTTTACTGTTCACCCAGATCAGCAATTTTCAAAGTGGCTTAATAAATAGTAAAAAAATTCAGAAAAATGTAAAATTTAGTCTCCAAGCACATATTAATATGGAGAACAAGATGAACGGTCGGATCGACCATTTGAACATTGGAAACGCAAAAATGAGTTATAAGCATATGGGGGCTTTTGCTTATATAAGCATAGTAGCCAAGCTCTATATATATATATTTTCTTAAATAGTTAAATACTCCTGAAAACCCAAACTATATCTATTTTGTATCCTAAAGGGGACATTTAATTTAACAAACTATTTTGGGAATATATAGGAAAGAAACAAAGAGACATTAGGCTTTCTGATATTGAGTTGTCAATTCATGCATATTTTGCTCTGATTTTTGGTTTGTACTTGACCAACTACAAAATCAAAATAGCAAAGCAATCCTCCGTGCAAATTGACAGCCAAGCCAGGTGCTTTGTTCTGGCTTTTTCCCACAAAAGCTACTCCATTCAGGAAAGCACATATCACAGTATTGATTTGAAATGGAACTATTATGCCTGAGGGCTGTTTCTCAAACAAAAAATAAAATAAATAAAATTGAATTATTATTTATAATGTTTAAAATTTTGAAGCCGTTTAGTTACAAAAAATTGAAATCACAAGTTTCATTAGACTTGATAGTGGGCTTAAAGTAACGGAATTAGAATTGCAAATTAACTATTGGGCTTTTCTGCGTTGCTCGATTCATTAATTTCAATGAAAGGAATTACAATTGTTGGGCTTTATGGTATTGTATACTGATTCACTGAAAGGAGTCCTAATTGTATGGGCTTTATGGTACATGCATACTAATTCTGGCCCAAAATTAATTCAATGAAGGAATTAGAATTGTATGGGCCTTTTGGTAATTGTATACTAATTCTGGCCCAAACATATTTCCATGAAAGGAATTAGAAATAGAAATAGAAATAGAAAATGAGCGTATGCCATTTTAATTGTATAAGAAAAGAACAGAGAGAAAAGAAATAGAAATAGAAAAGAAATATGCTGATTTTAATTGTACATATTTCATTTATGTGGCGTATGCTCATTTTTATGTGGCGTATGCCATTTATGTGGCCCAAACATATTTCATTTAAAATGGCATACGCCACATATTTCATTTAAAATGCCCTAACCATTTATGTGGCCCAAACATATTTCATTTATGTGGCGTATGCTCATTCTGGCCGAAACATATTTCCATGGTGTTAGCTGTAAGATGTGTAAGTGTGTGATAATCAGTATGAGTTGTAATTCTTTGAATTTGTCAACATTAGCATCATCCATCAAGTTTTTCAAGAGAGAGAGAGAGAGAGATTGAGAGATTATTAGCACAATTTGGACCATCTCTGCCTCCCACCCTTTTCGTATATACATCGACGACGGAGGAGACTCGCGTTGCTTTGTCGATCGCCTGTCCTGATTCCGGATGTGCCACATCCACACGGTACTTTTACAGTTGTGAGGTCAATTCAAGCTATTTTTCCTGGTATTTTAATTTTTAGGATTCTTTTTTTTCTCTGTTTTTGTCAAAATCAAGTTTTGATATTTGACCCTTCCTCTGGATCTCACTTCTCACCAGGTTTGTTTTAGCCTGTTATCTTATTTTTATAGCACTGATTATTGCTTTGTCTCATAATATTATAAAATAACTGATGAGTATGTGAAATCTTCACTCAAAAGGGACAATTAATCACCCCAACAAATTCAAAATTACTAGTTTCATCTTTTGTATTTTATAATATTGGTAAGTATTTATATTTCAGTCTTTCTTATAAAATAGAATTATACTACAGTAACTTATTCAACCCTCCAATTTCAATGTTTTTGTTCTCCTCCTGAGAGAAAGAGAAACAATTCATCTGCCCAAGGCAAAAGTGCTTCTTCAAGTTTCACTTGGGAATAAACAACATCTAAGATGCTTCTCTCTTTTTGTTTTTAATGGTTACAGAACAACCAAGAAGATCTCACTTTCCAATCAACAATTAGATCCATGTCTTTTGCATCAGCATAGATCCAAGGATCAGATAACATTCACACTAAATCCATAGCGGTACGTCCAATAATATTTTTTTTTTCTTTTTCCTAGTTTATACTAATAATGATTTTGGGATATGAATCATGTAGTAAAGAAACTTAGATCAACTGATTAAGAAAGATATATATGGTGCTTTCCAATGTTATCTACATACAAATTACTGTCTAGATGATAATTAAAGTGTATTTTGCCATATTAATTTTAAATCAAATGTGATTCGGTCACGCTGTGTAGCTAGTATTTTGATTCACATCACTTGTGAAACAGGTTTCAATTCCATTATCAAGTCAAACATCATGCAAAATAAGGTTTCTGATAGTATGTTGAATAAAGGGAAAGAAAAGGTCCAAGAAAGATCGTCAAAGAAAAGGTCTAAAGTCTGGAATAGTTTTACTGAGGAACAACAGCCTGATGGTAGTAAAAAGGCAAAATGTAACAATTGTGGAGAACTCCTAGGTGGCGATAGCAAGAATGGAACATCTCATCTTTGGCGACATCTCAAAAGTGTTGATTGTACTGAGCCCCCAAACAAGGATGCAAGAACTACTCTCCTATCTTACCCTTCTGGAAACAGAGAGAACCAATTAGGATATGTCCAACAAACAAACACAGAAACTTCTGGAAGCCAAGATAATAATTCGGGAGAGAACCATTTGGGATATGTCCAACAAATAAACATAGAACCTTCTCGAAACAGAGAGAACCAATTGGGATATCTCCAGCAAACAAACACAAAACCTTTTGAATGCCAAGAGAATAATTTTGGAGAGAACCATTTGGGATATGTCCAACAAATAAACATAGAACCTTCTGGAAACAAAGAAAACCAATTGGGATATATCCAACAAACAAACACAGAAACTTCTGGATGCCAAGATAATAATTTAGGAGAGAACCATTTGGGATTTGTCCATCAAATAAACATAGAACCTTCTGGAAACAGAGAGAATCAATTGGGATATCTCCAGCAAACAAACACAGAACCTTGTGCATCCCAAGATAATAATTTAGGAGAGAATCACTTGGGTTATGTCCAACAAATAAACACAGAATCTTCTGGAAACACAGAGAACCAATTGGGATATCTCCAACAAACAGACTCAGAACCTTCTGGATCCCAAGAGAATAATTTGGGAGAGAACCAATTGGGACATGTCCAACAAATAAACACAGAACTTTCTGGATTCCAAGAGAATCATTTAGAATATGTTCCGCAAAAAAACCGAGAGCTTTTTGTGAGAATGGTAATCGATAACAAAAGCATGTTGGAACATGTGGATAATCCTTTTCTGGAAGAGTTTGCAAGATTCCTTCAGCCATCGTATAGCCATGTAACTCGGGGGGATGTTGAGGAAGACTGCCTCACCTTTTATAAAAAACAGAAAGCCCAGTTGAAAGAGAAAATCACCAAGCTAACTTCCAAAGTCAGTCTTAGTGTGGAACGGTTCTATAATCCAAAAGACTACGGTGGACTTTTATGTGTTGCAGCACATTTTATTGATAATGATTATAGATTGGTCAAAAGAATAATTGGGTTTGTGGAGTTGAATGATCATATTTTTAGTGTTCCTTTTTTATTTAATACACAGGTAGATGCTGAGAGAATAATCCTAAATGATTGGCTACTTGGTAAAAAAGCTTTTGCATGTACTAGAGAAGAATATTACTTTAAAAGTGCAGACAAGTTCAGTCGAACATTGGATGTGAGGTGCATTCTCAAGTGTTTTCGTTCAATAGCTAATAGAATCTACTACGAAATTAGATCAGATTCTTCTAGTTTTGAAAGAATAATGGAGGACCTGAATGAATTTCCAGAAAAAATGTGTTGGTTCAATCTAATTGCAGGGGAACATAATCTTGCTCCTAAATTTGAATTTCATCTTAATGCCAACAGATTATTTGATTTTGATCTCAGTATTTTAAATGATGCTTGTACCTACAAAAATGTTCTTTGTGCATTTGAT
The DNA here is from genome assembly GCA_028015225.1 of Carex myosuroides. Taxonomy (NCBI): domain Eukaryota; kingdom Viridiplantae; phylum Streptophyta; class Magnoliopsida; order Poales; family Cyperaceae; genus Carex; species Carex myosuroides. The sequence goes on from CM051483.1 coordinate 5,534,897, forward strand.
GACAGGAATGTACGATGGAGCAAAGTGGAGCAAGTTGTTCACCTTTTAAATCCAATAAATGATTTGGTTGTGAAGCTCCCTTCCCTTGAATTTCCCACATCAAATTTACTTCTAAAATATGTTTTTGAAATCAGTGATGTCCTCCTATCAGAGGACTCTGCTGTCTTATCTGGTCATACGAAAGATGCTATAGATTCCTTGTTAGATAATTATTTGGCTAGTTGTGATAAAAGAGTGCTGATTGCTTCCTTGTTAGATCCTCGATTTAAATTCAGATTATTGAAACGCTGCATTGAAAAAATTAAAGCCAATGAAGAAGATTTTTGTAAATTCTTCTGTAGTTTGTACGATGAATATCAAAGTGAAAGCACAGTGATATACGGATTTGACCGTTTATCTCAAATACCAGAGCTGAATAAGTATTTTGAAAGAAGTTTGGTGGAAGAGGGAGATGCGAATTTTGATGTGTTGGGTTGGTGGAAGGATAGTGAATCGGAATACCCGATTCTTGCTAGGATGGCACGTGATATTCTTGCTATTCCAATTTCTTCCTCGCTTACTTCAGGCACAGAACCTGTGCAAGAAATTATTGATGAGATATTTTATTCTACAGTTGATACAGGGATGTCCAAGGTCTTGGTTTGCTGCAACAATTGGTTGAGATCTGGTCTTAATGCTGGTATGGCATCCATATATACACCTTTTATTTATATAGATGTTGATATGATGTTTCCTCAATTTACTTGTGATTATTCATCTACAAAATTTTCAGACCCAAATTGTAGTTTCAATTAATAATTTCTTTATAGTATTGAGTACTTGTTTATTTGACACCTGCTATATAGCCTATAAAGTTTACTGCATCTAATTTTGGCTCATGCATTTTCTCCTTTCCTTCATAAATAGTTGATAAAATGAGATATCCCTCCATAATCCAATTTTCTTTTGGATAGTTCCTTTTAGATAGTTGATAAATAGCACTCTGTATTTCCCAGAACTTAAAATTTTGAGCTTGTTTACCCATTACAGTTTCCTGAGTTTTGTTGTTGAATTGTTCAAACTTCAAGTAGTTCGGTCAAAGTTAATTTCCATATTCCGATGTTAAAAAGAATTCATTTACTACGGCTTCATATACAGAGTAATATGCCTTTACAGTTCTGTTGTCCGAAAATTATTGTTTTCTATTGCACTTTTACTTTACCAGCACAAAGAGTTTCTAATTAAAATTAATAGTCCGCACAGATAATAAGCCGAAATTTTTATTTATAGCATAAAAAAAATAAACCAAATCACCCCGGTTCTGGAGAAATTCGAAAACTACCCAGGCCGCAGGGGCATTGTGCGGCCCCAAAAATAAGGGTCCGCACAATGCCCCTGCGGCCCCAACTTTTTCCTTTTTTTGTCTAAAGAAAATTCTAAGATGTCTCAACTTTTGCGACCCCTGACTGGGGCCGCATTGGCATTGTGCAGACCCCAGTCTTTGGGACCGCACAATGCCCCTGCGGCCTGGGAAAGTTTCGAATTCTGACCAAACCAGGGTAATTTGGTTTATTTTTTTTATGCTATAAATAAAAATTTCGGGATAATAAGAGACGAAAACTATAAATGATTCAAAATTTCAAATGCATCAATGTTTCGAGGTTTTATATAAAATATAATAAAAAACAATGAATACATTTCATTATCATTCTTATGCTTTTCCCTGGAAGATAACATAGAATAAACAGGGTTCTTTTTAGATAACTTGAAATAAATAGAATTTAACACTATTATATATTTTTTATATTATTTGTGATGTGAAGCAGGTAAGTATGTGGTTGCCAAAGAAAACATCACAGAGAAGAGGCATCTTGAGCAAGTTTTCCCTAAACACTCAAATAATAATAACAGTGGTGTATATGATCAGATAAAATGCCAAGAGTTGCTTGCTAAGCTGGTAATGTCAAGTCAACTTCCATTCCATTTTGTGAAGAGTACTTGGTTCATTGAATGGGCAAAAAACCTTCAGCCTATGTACACTCCGGGTAATCTGGCTTCTTTTAAGACAAAGTGCCTAGGTTTCTATCAAATAGAGAGACGAAGGTTTGCAAATTCCACACTAGAAAGATATTGCTTTAGTGTCCACAAAGAAGAAGGAGCCATCACTGGCTATATATGTGTTACGGCACACTTTATTGATATTTCCTTTAATTTGGTCAGAAGAATAATTGCTATGAAAAGCATGAACACTTCGGGTAGGATAACAGAAAATGTTCAGAGATGCATAGACAAATGGGATCTTCCTAAAAAGGTACTTGCATTTACAACTGAAAGAATTCATAATCGGTCTCCCAAGGAAATTTTAGATGGGTTGACTTGGGGTGTTGGGGCAATCAAATTGCATTGCATTGTTCAGGGGTTGTTCAATGAACTATTGAGGGTTTTATGGCATGAACTGGATAAAGTATTTAGATCTATCAGGAAGATGATCAAATTCTTGGTTGAAGCTCCTAACGGGCTGGATACTATTAATCAACTTGCTATGAAACTTAAAATTAATCCCCCAAAATTATATCTTCAACTTGATGATGAGAGAAGGTGGGACACAGAATTGAACATGTTATCTGATGCACTTGCATACAAAGTTGTTTTTGAAGCATATAAAGGTTATGATGAGAGCTTCCCTTTATGTGAAAATTGGTATGAAGTGGAAAGTGCTGTCAAACTTCTGAAACCAATTTATGAAGCAGTTACCATTCTCTCTTCCTCTCAATATCCCACATCGAACTTGGTTTTGAAAATTGTTTTTGAAATCCATGATGTACTATCACATGTTGCTCTTGAAAGAAATAATGATTATAATAAAGGACAATTTTTAGATCGCTTGATGATAATTCCAGATAGTTATTTGAAAGATTGCAATAATATATTGCTAGTTGCCTCTCTATTGGATCCCCGATTCAAGACTACCTACTTGGAACGTTGCTATACAGAACACATCTCTGACAGAGAGGAAATTAAAAAATGTATTGGGGACCTGTGCATTATGTTTGAAATTGAACATGATAAGGGATTGTTAGAACTTGATAGATACTTACAAGAAGACCATATAGAGGTCAGAGATGGTGATTTTGATGTTTTAAGATGGTGGAAGGATAACCATTATAATTATCCCATTCTTTCAAGGATAGCACGTCATATTCTTGCTATCCCTGTTTCTTCACTACCCTTCGAGTTAGCTTTTTCTACTGCATTTCCTTTTGCTAGGTTCGCAAAACTTGAGAATCAATTGGGTCCAAACCTATTGGAAGCTTTGGTGTGCTCTAATAATTGGCTGTCAACTGGAAGCAGTAATGGTAAGCAGCATACATCTTGTATACTGTTAATTTTTGGTGAACTTTTGATAAAATTACCAGCACAATTTCTTTCAACAGAAGGAAAAAATTCTAGCATTTAGCAAGATTTACAATCATTCATTTACTTTGAATGTGCAGAGCATTACTTTCTACTTTTCATTTTCTAAAAGATGGTTCTTTTGGATAACTATTTTCGCATTGACCATCAAAAAAACTATTTTCGCATTTTCCATTTTCTTAAGTCTGAGCCAGTGACTACATAACAATAATGGACCTTTGGAAAAAAATGGTCTATAGTTGGGTTCATATACTGGAAATATGACTCCTGTAGTTTCCATGCTTGACCGCGATTAGTTGATTTTGTAACAACACAAAGTTTTTATTAATGTAATATATATTTATCCAGTTTAGTTGATTACTGTTCTTTTTATTCTGATGATTTAAAACAAGGGAAATGTGTGCAAAAGGAGACAGCAATTGACTTGGTAGAGAAGCACATTCCACCATCATACAAATGTCCATTACGAGCATGTGCCTTCTGGTCCATAAGTTTTCTTAAGTATGGCTTGAGTGGAAGGATGTCAGAAGAAATAGTGGCCATAGGTGGTGCCAGATTGACTGTTGAGAAGATGCACTGTCTCATCAAATCAATTGACGAGGATGGACCTGACAAATGGATTCCCGATGATGTACGTTTGGGTTATGTACAATGTGTATCCACCCTGCTTCCTGTTTTACATTTTTCTTGAGTTATGTTATGCTTTCACATTTACCATTTGCATAATTCTGGTCCAGTTGAAGCAAATTGTGTCCTTAATATTTAAGCTTAAATTCAATCATGGGTAGTTGTATAGTTAAAAGCTTAATTGGCATTCATACCAATTGGTTGCAATAGGCCCTCCTAAGCACAATATTTGCAATATTAGATTGTTCACTCTCTCAAGTTTCAATCATCAAATTTGACATTAACTACAATTGGATGCATTTCGCAGGTTATCAACTGCTATATTAGTATCATGAACAGTAAAAGAAGTACATCAGCTAAAATCCAGAAACTTACCACCTTCGATAGTCAGAAATTGCAGTCATTAGATGAAAGAGATAAACTTCATGAATGCAATTTGCGTAACATCACTGAGAAGGGCAACAATTTCCTTCAAAATGATCTGGTAATTTTCATTACTATATATATGACCTGTACAGTACAACTTATAATTCTTACTAGTTGGAAGAACTAACAATCATAATTTGTAGGTGTTTTTGCCAATCCACGAACAAAACCATTGGTTTGTTGGGGTTTTCAATGCTTCAAAGAAGCAATTCCAGATATTGAATTCCTTGAACTCAGAGGGCGCTACTTATAAAGAAACAACTCACCAGCTGGTATATCTTTTCTCAAATAAGTATTACTCGCATATTCTATCATACCATGTAATGGTTAACATATTTGCATTTTTTTCCAAACAGAGATTAGGAATTCAAGTGTGTATTAATGCTGCACTTGACTACCAAGGTGATCCACTAGATGAATGGCTCCAAGAGAACGTAGTTACTTGGCCTATATCTGTTATTTCGAATTTGCCACAACAAAAAGACCGGTATGATGACAACATTTTTTATTTCTTTAGAAATTACTTAACTCGATTGAGTAACCCAATTGGTGTTTCAGCTGTTCTTGTGGTCTATTTGCACTCAAGTACATGCAATTATGGGATGGATCAAAGCTTGCTAATGAATTCACACAGGTGTGCTATTATTCTTTATAATGATTTATCTTGCAATTTGCATAGAAAAATTAATTATATTGTTCAATGTACTTATATATGATGTATTCAACTGGACAGGATGACATTGACTTGTTTAGGAAACAGCTTATTGATGAGCTAATCTTTTCAGAGCTCAATGAGATGAAGAATATTCAAAATGAAATTAAGAAAAAAAAAATATTTACAGAAGAATCAGACGAATCTGAAGAATCAGAAGAAGAATAAAATATCAACAAGAGGTCATATCATTAGCGCCCCAAACCCTCCAAATGATTTGGTTTTGTTGTACTTATTTCAATTTAAGAAATAAATTCTAATTTGGAAAACTTCTATATGTCCTTCTGTGTACAAATGGCCCACACAAAAAGTTTGGGGCACAATTGTGTGGAACTGTGAACTTATTATTGTAAGTTTATGCATGGAATTGTTCTCTTGGCACAAGTTACTACATATATTGTAATTGCTTACATTTTTCTACAATTTTTTTCCTTACATTTCTCGGCAAAAAGTTTGAGAAAACAATGCAATTGCTTACATCGAGAATGGTGCGGTCTAATTAATCCTTTTCCGAAGATTTCATTTCTTAATTTCTAAAAGGAAAAAAATCATATGCCCCTAATCATACTTCCGAAGATATAATCTGATCCACAAGTGGGTCCGCTAATTGGTCCATTTCTTTTCTATTTCTTAACATTTTATTGACATAATTTGACAAAGCCTAGTAATTGATTGTCAAAAAATTTATCTTTTCTAATTATCTTAAAAATTTCATTATAAAGTGAAAAATTAAAAAGACATTGGCTGTTATAACATATTTTGCGTAAAAAAATCTCTTGGACCGAATTTGAATCACATTGTGTGTCTCTTTTCATTTTTTTTAAATTAATGAAGGCTTTATTTGAAGTCGTTCATTCATCAAACTAACAAATATACTCTAATTACTATTTTGTACTTGCTCTAATTGAAATATTTTTTTACTTATAAAATGAATTTTTTTAATTATAGTGGTCACTTTTTTTAATTTTTAATTTATAGAGGTGGAAAGCATTATTAATAAATTAATTCCGCCTCTTACTGCGGTGAAGGCATTATAAAAAAAAATAGACACAATATTAGAAAATATTATAAGAAATTTAACAGCATACATTACAATTATTAATTATATAAGAAATTTAAAAGATGAAGGTACGTATTATTTCCATTCATTACAATTTACAATTAATGGAGAAAACAAAAAGAGTTTGTGCAAAAAGGCCCATACAATTTCTAATTTCTTTCACCAAAATTAATAAATAGAGCAACGCATAAAAGCCCAATACTTTATTTGCAATGATATATAATTCCATTACTTCAACCCCACCGATTCAACATTCAAGTCTCAAGTCTCAATTTTGTGTTAATAGAGGTGCATTTTTCTTTTATATATTTCCGGATTGTGTTAAAATAAAATCAATTCCAGTCTCAGTTTGAGTTCCGTGATTTTTATTAATACCCTAAAAAAAAAAAAATAGCAAATCCCTTAATTCTATTTCCAAAATTAGGAATTTGTAATTCTCCAACAAAAAAAGAATACAAGCCAAAAGTCAAGGGCAAAATATGCAGGAATTTACATTTCATGTCAAAAGTCAAATGTTTAGTTTTTTTTTTGTTTCTTGCTTTCTTTCTCTGTCCTGGGTAAAAGGGTGACAATTAGGAAGTCACTATATATGTTCAGGGATGTTCATTAGTTCGGTTCAGTTAAAAATTTATTCAGTTTTCAAAAATACAATCCAACTTACCGAAATAAACTTATCAATCAAATTAAAACAAACCGAACTAAATTTCAATTTGTTCGGTTGAATAGAAATAAGAAGATTAATCATAAAAATTAAAAATAAATATTTTTATTAATTTTTTGAATTTTTTTTAGATGGATTTAAAAATTTTGTTTGGTTCAGTCTAACTGGTTTTAAATCGAACCAAGCAATATTCATTATGTTATATTTTTTTAATTTTTATATGTTTTGTTCGGTCGGGGGACGATTTTAGAATTTTCGATCGGTTCGGTCTAATTGATTTATAAAATTTCTAAACTGAACCGAACAATTAAGCTGATTTTAAAAATGAAACGAACCGATCCATTTAACTGAAAAACCCGAACCGTTTAATCTGAACTCTCTCGATTATGTTAAAAACCGATTAAACCGGACCCGATGAACACCCCTGACTATGTTCACCTTTCTTCAATACCTTGGCTTTCTTCCCAAATTAATATAGTTACTTAAAATGTCCCATTTTGAAATAAAAAACAAACTCATTATTTTTTGGCTAATTTTATAAATATCATTAAAAAAAGTAAATTTAAACCAATAATATTAAATCTGTAAATTGTGGGACCCATGACGCATTTAAAAAAATAAAGGGAAATGGAAGTAGCCATTATGGACTAAGAGAAAGAATTATTTTTATTTGTTGATTATTATAAACCAAAAATAAACATTATTTTTATTTTCCTCAAAGAAAAAATAGAAAAAAAAGAAGAAAGGCAATAAGAGAAAACTAAAAAAAATATAATAAGAATTAAATGGAAATGGAAGTAGCCATTATGCATTGAATGGTGAGTGAGAAAAAAGGAAATTAAGGAGGGGGAATTGGAGATCTCCAATTCATTTGAAATGAAGAAAAAGGGAAGAAGGGAGATATAAGGAAGCTTAATTGTGGGACCCATGACCAAGGACGCAGTCCCTCACGTTTGTTGTTTAATTATTTCGAATAAATATCGCAGCTCATTAGCACCGGATTCACACAACAAAAACACCCGCAGAGGAATTCAGCAAAAATTTCATCTCTTCGCCGTGCATGCAGGATGAAGTATCCTCTCCAATATGTGTAAAAGATTCCATTCACTTTACGGTTGAGATTTACACTTTGAGATTCGAGCTAGCGCAGGGACAGTATTATAGGGCTTTGAGATTTGTGCAAACTTAAAAATAACGGCCCGGATGCACTAATTCTAAAAGATTCCCTTCACACAAACCAAAGATTTGGTTCGCGTAGTCCTAGCGCACCCAAGTGAATGGAACCGGCGCTCTATCTCTCTCTCTCTCTCATTTAACCTGACTCGTGGAGCTCCACCTCCCTATCTCTATGACTCATGGGCCCCGTTCGCCAATGAGTTTCACTCTTCTCCGAATCAGCTTCATCTCTCTTATTTTCTCTCTGCCCGATAGGTCCCACATGCCAGAAGCCCAGAACTTTCTTCAAACTTACAGATCTTGTCCAAGAAGAAGAATGAGGGTAATACAGTGATGTTGTTCGATTGATACAGGGCTGCCAGAGTTAAGAAAGGTACTGATCAGTGTTGTGAAAAACAGCCGTTTAGGCAGATTAATCGGCCGATTAGTCATTGACGGCAATCAACCTTCACGGATTTTCCTGACTAATCGGCCAATTATTCCCGATTAATCGTATGATGGTACTCTGTCCGTCCGACGAGTGCCGACGAGTGCATACCATTATATACAACACTGGTACTGATAATATCCTTAGCTTTCACTAAGTTAAACATCAGAAAAGAGGCACATAAATCTAAATTGACTCTACAGGGATATGAAATGACGTGCCGGTACGGCTTAGAATGTTATAATTGGTTAATTGTCTTTAAGAAAACATATAATGCCTGACATGATGTTCAACACTGGAACAAAGTTGGAAATAAGCTGGAACACATTAAGCCTTGAGATGTGCAGGCAGGGGTAAAATATCAGAGCAACAACCTCCTCTAACAATTGGATTCCCCTGGCCTCGTGCCTAGGGATGTGATACCGGTACCAAAGGACTGGTACCAGTTCAGTATAATAATCTGATGACACATGATTACTGTACTGGTACCATTCTTCCCTTTGCAAATCCAATCTCTAAAAGATACTTTAAACATCAATCCAATACCAATAAACAAATCCAATAAAGAAAGTTAACGGAATGATTAAAATTATTTTAGCATGAGAGGAATTTCATTAAAAACTTCTCCATCAGATGAGAATCTAATAAGAACAAACCCGATAGGACAATATGACGTGTAACGATCGAAACAATCTAACACGAATCTTGACAACATTTGAAGCTCTGAAAGAAGGGTTTAATAAGAGTTTTATTCAACAGATGAGTTGAATAAAAATGAATACTTATAAGGATTTGCATGCATATTGTCAACTGTTGATATCATTCTCCTTTTCTTCCGTATTTCTTAAATCCTATCTCATATAATCTTTCATGTTTAACTTAGTACTGTGGTAATGTTTTGGTAATAAAACATGGTTTAAGGGGCTTTATTGTTAAATGAAATGTTTTCTGTTTTGATAATGCTGTTAATTTCTTATTGATCTGATTGCACAAGTAACAGTGTTCATATTCTATCACTTATAAGGATCTTTTGGTAATCTTTGCATGATTTTCTGGTTAGTCATTTTCTTCTTTTCTTTTAGGCATTTCATGATTTCTCTCTTCATATCTCTCCTCTGTTTTATCATATCAGAATGCATGTCTTCCTTTTAAGAAACCAGTCACCAGTGAATAAGTGGTTAAGATTTAGGTCTGTACCAGTTCACAGTGTCTTGAACTTAATTTTTCCAGTTTTCACAATTTACACTGAATTGGAAAAGAAAATTGTAATGCCATATGGTTTCCTTTATTTCACCTTTCAATGACACAGTAGTGTTAAAAGATCAAGCACTGATAAGAATGAAGAACATTTTCATTGTGCATAATGGGATAATTCATTGGGAGGAAAGAAAAATTTGAAATCAGAGTTGGTACTAAGAACATGTACCAGTTTAATATAGAACATTATAATACTGTGTCATAATGCAAGTTCTATAGGGTAAAAATATGCATTGATAAAGATTTTGTATAGCTTAGTTTTGAATAAAGATGAATTGACATATGATGATTTAAAATATAATACTGTGTCCGACGAATGCTGACGAAAGTCACGAAACTCAAGGTGTCAGGCCTTCTAACCCTGAACCCAATTCTTTTGGAATATTCACCGGTAATGCCAGAATGATATCGGATCTAAACCCTGAACCCAATTCAGTCCGATAAAAAGGAATAGAGTAAAACTGAGATGCGTTGAATTATCACACCACTTTCAAAATAGCTTTGGTGGTGTCTTACGCGTCCAGACAGCTATTCGATGCTGCCACAGCTATATTGCATGCCTCCATCTAACCCAACTAGATTTTACAGATTTTATTGGAATTAAAAAATTTATAAAAATAAATAAATTACATTATTTTATTATTTAAAACGTAGATAGAAATAATATAGCATATTCAACTATTAGTAACGTAAGAATGGAGGAGTTATAATTTTAAAAATAAAACACAATAGTCGCTTAATAAATCAATTCTGGTAGTTAATTAGCACATTCAACTATTCCAAAAGAATCCTTAAAAATTGATCTTCGAATTCTTCTACTTCTGATTTTGTAGATAATTTTCTTTTCTTAATTTCATCTTGAATATTCTTCATCTCATTGAGCTCTGAAAAGATCAGCTCACCAACTAGCCGTTTCCTAAACAAGTCAATGTCATCCTGCCAAGTTAAATACATCATATATAAGTACATTGAACAAATTGAAACTATTTCAATCAATTCTGTTTTCCTCTCGAAGGTGTGTGTTGGACATGGCAACTCCGATGGCGATTTTGAAGGCGACTCCGAAGGCGATTTTGACGGCGGCTCCAAAGGCGATCTTGAAGGAGACTCCACATGAGATGACAACAAACTTAAAGACAGACAAAAGAGGGAACAACAAGTAAAGACAAAACGGTGAGAGAAGACGAACAACGTAGTTTCTCAGAACAAAGATATTGCTACAGGTTTACAGATCCTTGGGAAAGAGACGACAGAACAAGGAGTATATCAAGGGTATGGTGGAGATACCATCGAAAAGGCGGCTCAAGTACAGAAGAATCAGACTGATAAAACGGATCTGATACTTATAGGAGATTACCCGATTCTTCGCATTCTTCCCAGAGATAATAGTGGCATAGTGAGAGTGACAACACAACTGTCAATTCCGTGCAATGAATCTATGGAAGACTAAAACGGTTGCGATTCTCGAGCAGAAGAAAGGCCAATCAATAATGAACAAAGTCAGAATTATTTGTTGATGACATAAACAAAATTGTGCCATCCGCATAATGACAGTTAGTCACTACTACTCCTTTCTGACAGGGAGGTCCTAGACTTAAAATAAATTATTGTGCTTTTTCTTTATTAAAAATATGATTCAAAGTATTTGTAACAAGTATGTAAAGGAAGGGGATAACCGATCCCCTTGTCTAACCCCTTTTTTACAATAAAAGAATGAGGTAAGATGGACATTAATATTAAGGCAAGATTGAGAACTGTAAAACCCTCTAGTAATCCGTTCTATCATTTAGTTCCAAAATTTATGGTAGCCAAGACCTCTAACAAATAGTCTCAATTAATCTTGTCATAAGCCTTTTCGAAGTCACTTTTAATCACAACTCCTTGTTGTCCAGTTTCTTTAGCATTATGGATAACCTCTTGACTAAGAACTACATTATCAAGAATGTATCGGCCTTTGACAAAGGCTGCCTAGGAAAGGTCAATAATTTTATCCATAATTTTGTCTAAGCGAAATGTGAGTAATTTGGACAAGATTTTGAAACTACAATTGACTAAGCTAATAAGCCTATTACACAACTTCTTAGAAGCATAAGACAACCAAAAAAATAATAAGAAATCTCCCGCTCTTAAAGGATGTCCTCAGCATCGAGGAAATATAAAGGTATATTATATACATATTTATTCAATACAAATTGAAAAATGGATGTAATTTTATCCACGAGACCCATACAATTATTTACAATTACCAAAAGGCCCAAACTAGTCTAATTCCGTTCACCAAAATTAATGAATAGAGCAACATAGGAAAGCCCAATAATTTATTTGCAATTCTAATTCCATTACTTTAAGCCCACTGATCAAGTCTATACGGCCCGGATTGTGTTAATACTTAATAGAACTGCATTTTTCTTTTTATATATTTCCGCTGATACAGACCAATACTGTAGCTGTAGCTGAGCAGAAATTTCTGCAGTTATGTCCTTTCTGTTTGGATTCTGACTATTCGATCAAAATCTGAACTAATTCGGTTCGAAGTGAAATGCATCAGGTCCTTTAATATTCGTGTAAATTCTGATTTGACTGTCCAGATTTGAATACAAACATTTTGTTACCTTAGGTGGTAAGAATTCAAAATTCTCCCTAAATCTCCTCAAATAAAATCAAGTCTAGTCTCAGTTTGAGAGAGAAAAATCGATCTAACCTCGTCATGTGTTATCGTCTCGTCCCAATAATTTCTTAATAAGTGAGAAAATAAGATTTAACATCACCATTTAGCAGAAGTAATATTTTCTTGTCTGAAAAATTATACTTGTTATTTCAAATTTTTTGTGACTAAATAGTTTTAAAATTTTAAATATTATAAATAATAGTTTCATTTCAAATCAATACTGTGATCATGTGCTTTCCCCAATGAACTAGTCTTTGGGCTTTTGTGGGAAAAAATTTGTTTAGTGTGTTTAGTGTGTATAGAATTTGTCAAAGCAATTTAGAGATGTTTAGTGGGGAATTTGTCAATTTTATGTCACCAATAGATGCCTGACGGCTATTCAACTATTTGCATAATCACCATTGGATCTCTGGTAGATTCAATAAGGTGTGCCAATTGAATATTGCGCGGATCCAGGTAATATATAGTTTTGTTAGATTGATCCAAGTTAAATTTGGGTTTAAGTGTTAGTCGTTGAATTAGAAATTATGGGGAATTATTTTTCAATTGAAGTATCAATTGATTTAGGATTATTTCTGGTGAAATAATTTGTTCGAATATTTATTTTGGATTTGTTTTGTGTGTTGTTCATTAGGAGGTGGTACTTGATGTTTCGGGCTATATTAGCGTAGTTACCCTATTTCGCTATCTTTGCTTGTAATATGTGGCCTGAAAGATATTAAGCTGTTTAGAAAAATAATTTATTGTGAAACCGTCTATATGTAGGGTAATATTTTATCTAATATTTACAGTACTGTATAGTCTCATCTCAAATGAGTGCTCTTATGATGTTGTTAATTAGCTGAGTACTAATATTTTATCTAATATTTATAGTAGTTTTGTAGTCATACTCTTTATAAAAAGTATATATGATGCTCCAACATGGTATTCGGCTTATTGTCTTGATGTGTCCATTATTTATGAGACCTATAAGGCTATAACAAATTGAGATTGCAAATTAAAATGCCTCTTCGAAGTAATCTAATGTGACAGGATCTTGTGGGGCACCGCACATTCCATCACAAAATCTAATCTATGTAACAACACAGAATCCGATACTTGCAAAGGATCAGACGATCATTATCTGTAATAATCCTCTTAGCTCTTGTCGATCGTTTATATTTTTTAAATTGATTACGTATCATATATACTCATCTAGGATAAGTGTCATATAATATCAAAATTAGATGGAAAATATTAAGATATATATATATATATATATATATATATATATATATATATATATATATATATATAGAGTCCGGCTAAATTGCTGCCGGCAGCATTCTGGACAGCTGCTGCCGGGGGCATTTCGGTCATTTCCGGTGTTCAAACAACAAATTTTTTTATACAGATATTCAATCTATATTAAAATCTACTTGGAGACCAAATTTTACATTTTTTGGAATTTTTTAGCTATTTATTAGGCCACTTTGAAATTGGCTGATCCGGATGAACAGTGCAACAAAATTCTGGACCATGTGATCTGGAATTTTCAAAGTGGCTTAATAAATAGTAAAAAAATTCCAAAAAATGTAAAATTTGGTCTCCAAGTAGATTTTAATATTTAGAACACGTTGAACTGTTCGGATTTGTTGTTTGAACACCGGAAATGACCGAAATGCCCCCGGCAGCAATTTAGCCGGACTCTATATATATATATATATAGAGGAGGGATCAAGTTACAACAAATTTGAGTTACAACATAGTTACAACATTCATTTTTTTCATTTTCAAAGTCCAAATCATTGATCCAAACCGTTCAACATGATTATCTAACTAAAATGTGCTTGCAGATCAAATTTTACATTTTTTTGAATTTTTTTACTATTTATTAAGATGGGTACAAAATTCAATGGTCTGAATATGACTATTTTTTGTAAAATGCTTAATAAATAGTAAAAAAATTCAAAAAAATGTAAAATTTGATCTGCAAGCACATTTTAGTTAGATAATCACGTTGAACGGTTTGGATCGATGATTTGGACTTTGAAAATGAAAAAACTGAATGTTGTAACTTTGTTGTAACTCAAATTTGTTGTAACTTGATCCCTCCTCATATATATATATATATATATATATATATATATATATATATTATAGCAAACCGCCCCACTGTGGGGTGGCTTAGTGAACATCTGTAAAAAAAAAAAAAATTATAGCAAACCGCCCCACAGTAGGACGGTCAGTTATACATCCGTAAAAAAAAGTTTTATAAAAAATAACAAACTGCCCAAAAAATGTGGGGCGATTAGATTATTTAATTTGAAATTTTTCAATGCGGATGGTAAATTTGCTATTTTTTTTTTGAGGGTATTAATAAAAATTTCGGGTCCAACGGTGATGTTAAGATAAAAACTTAGTCTCACATAATTCACTTATAAAATATAATTAATACAAATATTCAAAATCAAACAGATATCCTTATGAATTTTCGCATAAAATAGAAAAACAAACAAAAATAAAATATTACTTTCAAACGAAAATAAAATATTACTTAAATAAAGACAATTAAAATACATACTAATATATTCTATTTCCAAAGACGGTACAAATCAATAATTCTTAACAGTATCAAATAGAAATTAATTCTCCCAGCGGTGAATCGTGATAATTAAACAACATATCATGTCTATTCAATAACTGATATAGACATGGTCCCCTATGTACCAAATAATATTCTCTCAAAATATAACAGTACACACATGTACTCTGAAAATTATAATCAAAATCGGAATCGGTCGCTTTATCGGAAAGTCGGAATCGGATGAATTGACCAAAATCGGATCGAAAACTCGGATTTTTTTGGAAAAAACTTGTTTGGTACTTAAAAAAATAGAAAAAAAAAATTGGTGAAGAAATATTTTGTCAAAATTAAAATTTATCTATTTTTAAAATAAAATAGATTATATTATTTTGTAAAATAATAAAAGCCTGAATAATATTTCCAAAAGAGAAATAAAAGGTTTAATTTCTACTTACATTTTGATAACAATCAAATTTGTAGTCTAGTATACCCAAGTTAAAGAAAAAAAATAAACAAATCACTGTCAACAGCTGTATGCATCTCCTCACTTTAGTCAAACAAGCAAAAAATATAAACAAAACAAAGAATCAGTGCTAACCATGAAAAGAATAATTCATTGGATCCAGATACTGAAACAATGTAATTTTGCTCGAGATGCAAGATACTGAGAGGAAATTTAAAAAAAAATAATGCTTGGCCAAGTAACTCGGGTGAAATTCAGCTTGTTCATGGGTGATTCCGATACGAATTGGCCAATCCTACTTAGAATTGGCCGAGTTTCGGAACCATGATCTAGACAGTAATTTGTATGTAGAGATCATTGGAAAGCACTGCATCTTTCTTGATCACTAGATGCAAGTTTCTTTACCATAAAAAAAAAAGATGCAAGTTTCCTTACTACAATTCATATCCCGGGAGCAAATTATCAGTATAAACTAGCAAAAATAAAAGAAAAAAAGATTAGTGGACGTACCGCTTTGGATTTGTACTGTGAATGCTATCTGATACTCGGATCTATGCTGATGCAAAAAGGCATGGATCTAGATGACAGCAACTGAGTTGATTAGAAAGAGAGATCGTCTTGGTTGTACTTGTTCTGTAACCATTAAAAAGAAAAGGAGAGAAGAATCTTAGTTTTTGTTTTTCGATCACTTGAACAAGCACTTTTGTCTTGGGTAAATGGAAGTGCAGATTTCACATTACAGTGTTATTTTATAATATTATCAGACAAAAGAAATAATCAGTGTTATAAAAGTAAGATAATATAGCGAGCTGACCTCAACGATAAAAGCAAGGGATGCAGAGATGATAACAAAGTGTGTTTTTTAATCTCGATTTCTCTCTGTTTTAAGCTTGGCAGCGGCTGCTCTATCTCTCTCTCTCTCTTGAAGGGTAGTGGGCCTAGTGGCTACCTAAGGAACTCTCTCTCTCGCTCTCTCCCTCTCTGTGTTAAAAAAAAAGTTGGCAGAGGAATCTCTCTGTTTTTTAATAAGATTACTACATCTAACTTCCGACGTCATAATTTGATCCACAAGAAGAGAGAGAAAGAGAGAGACGGTCCAAATTGTATCTACAAAAATGAAAGGGAGCCGTTGGTGAAAATGGATGTAGTGTGTGTGTATATATATATAGAGTTGGGCTACGGTGCTTCGCAAAGTAAAGCGAGTGTTTTACTTGACACTCATATTTTGTGATTTTAAAGTTTAAAATGTCGATCCGAACCGTTCAAATTGATCTCCATATTAAATTGTGCTTGTTGACCAAATTTTACATTTTTTGGAAATTTTTTACTATTTCTTTATAATTTTTGAAAATTGTTGTTTTTTATTGTCCAGGATTTTTTGAAAAACAGCGATTTTCAAAAATTCTAAAAAAATAGTAAATAATTTCCAAAAAATGTAAAATTTGGTCTCCAAGCACAATTTAATATGGAGATCAACTTGAACTGTTCGGATTGACGTTTTGAAGTTTCAAATTGAAGATATAGACGTGAAGTAAAACACTCGTTTTACTTCGCGAAGTACCGTAGCCCAACTCTCTCTCTCTCTATATATATATAGACTATGGTGAGTTGTGAAGTAACGCCATATTTTCATTTTGAAAATCCAAACAACCGATCCGAACCGCTCAACATGTTCTAAATATTGAAATGTGCTTGGAGACTAAATTTTATATTTTTTGGAACTTTTTAATATTTATTAAGCCACTTTGAAATCGCTGATCCACTGTGAACAGTAAAATTTTCTGGACCACCGGATCAGCGATTTTCAAAGTGGCTTAATAAATAGTAAAAAAATTCCAAAAAATGTAAAATTTAGTCTCCAAGCACATTTCAATATTTTAGAACATGTTGAGCGGTTCAGATCGGTTGTTTGAATTTTCAAAATTAAAATATGAGCGTGAAGTAATAATGACTTCTTACTTCACAACTCACCGTAGCCCAGCTCTATATATATACGCGCCTTATCTTACATCCCAGCAAATAATTTGATCCACATGCAATAAGGCCCGCTTGCTTCATTTGTTTACAATTACCAAAAGACATACCAACGCAGAAAAACCTAATACTTTATTTGGAATTTTCTAATTCCGTTACTTAATTTGTTAGAATTCAGATTTTTCAAGTAATAAAAAATGAAGTTTGAATTGGAAGAGTTACAAATTATAGTACGAATTTTGAAATTATTTTTTAATTAAAATTGATCTGTAAATTTTAATCAAATTCGTTTTCCTTTGGTCTGAATTTTAATCAAATTCCTTAATTTGGTCTGAGTTTAGATTTCTAAATGTTGTCAATTCGATTCACAAAAAATAATTTATAATTATTTCAATCGTATTTGATTAGTCACACATTAAAAACTGCTTTATTTATTTATTTTTTACACTGTCAGATTCAGCAAATTTTACTGATTTATTGAAAAAATAATAAGAAAATAATAAGTAACGCTATGTTATTATTTCAAATGTAAATGTGAATAATATAGCATATTTCAACTACTACTAACAAATGGACGAGTTATAGTTTATAAATAAGCAGATTTTCAGTAAATAAACAAAAATATAGTACACGATGTTCGCAACAAGATTTTAATATATTTATTTAATAAAATTAAGAATCGAATTTTGTTATCTTTTTAATGAAAATCCAAATAAGAAACTTTTTTTAAAAGACGTGATTTTCATTAACAACCGTTTTTCGTTTGTTTTGTGGAAATGAAATCAATATTATATTATACAGAGGAGCAACGCAAAAGAATGACAAAAAAAAAAGGATTGACTAGCATGATATGGGTAGTTTAATGACATGCCATGCTATGGCTTCAAAATTTATGTTGTAATTTATGGCTTGCACCTGAGCCATAGGTTTGGTTAGAAAATGGGTGTTTAGGGCTTCTACTGAGCATAACTCATTCATGCAATGCATCCCAAAGAATCTTACATTAAACTAATTTCTTTGCATTTATTAGTTCTTCATTTTTTATATTAACATTATATTTATATTATTTATTACTTAGTTTTTGTTTTCAGATTTATTGGGAATTAAATGAGAAACTTTATCTGGATCTTGCAAGAAGCATAGACGGACCCTTCTCTTCTCTGGCAGTGCCATGGGCTGGGATGTCAGTTGATAATCAGACTGGGTGTTATTGCTTCTTCTTTCCAAATTTGTATTCTTTTTTCTCCTGCTTTAGTAGTGTCATGCGTACTAGGCCCTTTTCGTCTAGCTTACATAATTTATTTATTTATTTATTTTTCGATTTATAAGGCCCATGAGCCCATTTCATATATAAAATAGTTTTTACATTGAGCGCGGTGAGGTGAATGTCGGCTGTAAATTGTTCCAAAAGCCATACACGCAAATAACCAGCTCCTTGTGAAGACGATATTTAATAACTCGTGGTTTATTCGAGGTCGGATTATAAAAGCTCAAAATTAACTTGTTTGATTCTGACTCGGCTCACTACCCTACAAAATAGCATATGATATATTTTTTTTCTAACTAAATTACTACCAAACCGTAAGAACCTCTTTCTTAATTCATTAATTTGTAATTTATTCTAGCAAGCATCGATCTTATACACTGCTAATCGATCAGTACAAGGGAATGGAGGAAACTACATCATTTAGTAATTAAAGTTAATCTGCCTCTTAAGAATGTGCTTCAGAAAAAAGAGAGAGGAGGGATGACCGGAACTTGTTTACTTGCTTCAAAATGTTAAATTTAAAAAAAAAAAAAAAAAAAAGAGAAAAAGAGAGAAGGTGAACTTTATATACAAATTATTCAAATTATGAAGCTTCAAAATCAGAATGTAAAGGAAGTTAATCATTTATCCTGCCTTCTTCTATATAATTGGAAGGCATATAATTAATCCTACACTCCTAATATATTTGCTATCTGGATGCTAAATGAATCAGATATATTCAGGAGTATCATTTCTGATTTAGCAAAATTAATTTGTAACCCTAAAAGATCTGCAAACCCCATTTAATTTCAAGGCCTCAATCATGAAAGGGTTTGTCCTCTATAAAAATTAGGTATCATTAGCAAAATGTAGATTGAGTACCTATTTAGTAGATGAAAAATTACTCAATCCTTGAATATAAACAGCTAATTAATTGAGTTGTTTCAAGAATTTTATTTAAAATTTCAGCTACTAGGTCAAAAAGAAATAGGGATAATGAATCACATTGTCTAAGACCTCTTACAAGAGAAATAATCTAGAGTGCCATTAAAATTGACACAAGTTCTACCACTTTCTAAAAGATTTTGCATCCCTAAAAGAAATTTATCTCCAAAACCCCTTGCTTTTAAAACTTCTAATAAAAATAACCAATTCACTCAATCAAAAGTCTTTTCAATTATAATCTGAAAAAGACTCCCTGAGTCTTAGTCAATCTAATCCTTAATATAAGTTGTTTTGTCTACTATCTATGAGGAAATTCAGGGGCAGATCCAGGATTTTTGTCAGGGGGGCAAAAAAAATATTGATTCGGGTTTAAATAGCTAATCGGATTCAAACCCATAAACTAATTGGGTACTCGCTAAAAAAAAAATGTTTTGACTTATATTTTTCAATGTTATGACTTGTAATTTCTGATGCTTTAACTTATAATTATAATTACCAATCATAATTCAAAAAAATACATTTTTATTTTAACACTAAATTTAATCCGAATTACAAATCAAACATCCAGAGGGGGGCAAAAAAAAATTCCAAGGGGGCGCAAGATCGATCAGTACCGAACTACCGATAGATCACCACTAAAACTCAAACCAGGGAGGGGCGGCTGCCCCCTCCCCCCTGTTACATGCTGGGTCCGTCCCTGAGGAAATTCATGAAAGGAGCTAATATATTTTATAAGACTTTAGTAATTAATTTAAAACTAGACTTATTGCCTATCATTGGAAATAGTAGTTGCATAATAAAATTTGTCATTATTAATGTGTTTAAAATATTTATACCAACTATATATACAATATAAGAGACACCTTGTTGTAAGTTTAATTTTTCTTGTTATATATTGAAGCTACATGTGCAAGTTTGGTATAATTTTTAAATACAAAATAATGGTGTCATTTGCAAGAGCTCGGGTGTAGCACATATTTGTTAATGATTTGTTATTAATGGTACATTTAAATTTTTGGCAGTGTTATCAAGCCCATAGGCTCCATCTTTTATTATGTCAAATTGAATTAGTATAAGCAGCATTTATCTGTCCCAAGTTGGTCAGATTCTAAATGCAGCAGGTTTTAGGTGCTATAACTCGTTATTAAATTTCAGGTATATGCATTTATATTCTTGTTTGGTAAAATTAATTGATATTGACACATAAATATATAGACAATAAGCATCCACCCTTAATTAATATGTCAAGTTTGGTAAAAAAAAAGAGGAGTGTGTTCTTGACTCTTCCAAAGAATTTTTTTTTTCTGATTTTCTGTATCAACTTTTTGTTATTTTTTTAGATTTTTTATTTAAGATTGAAAGAGGATCAAATTTCTAAACATATAGCTTTATACACGAAATTTTCAGGCGAGTTTTGAGTTTCGAGTTCGAATTTCTGAACTTGTTAAAAGATAGATAATTCGTAAACTCAGCAATATCTACGTAAAGAAGAACTAGTTTTTTATTTGGTGGCTAAAAATGTTCTTCTACGAGAGATCGCACGTTGAAAAATCAACTAAAAACTCTCTTGTAATTGTGGATATTAAAAATTAAAAGACTTGACTAACACTTTTATCTTAAAAATATTTACAAGATTTATCCAAAAATAATTACTTATTAATCAGACGCTAACTAATTTTTTTTTTTTACTTAAAAATGCATAAATGTCACGAACATGTGCGCAAGTTGGTTCAATTAAAAGAGTTAATGATAGACTTTGATGCAAGATAATAAAAATGTGCTTATAATAGTTATTATTAAATAATGTTGTTGCTGTGTATGGGTATCCTCTCTGGTGCACTTAATATGCTTTACAACTCAGTGACGTGGCTAATTTTAATTTCTAAATGTTTTCTAAGATAGAGATGCTCTTAATATTTCTTTCGTTCTATGTGTGGTACCTTTTCCTTTTGATTTTGTTTTCTCTTTTGTAAATTTGAAGCTTAATTTAATTATTCATAAGACGTGTAAAGCATAATTGCAAGACAAGGAAATGGTGAAATGCTCTTGCTTTTAGTAATGTGGATATCCATATGTTTTTATTCTTTACTTCTTCTTTCCTCTTTGATGATATGGAAATTCTTTGCTTGAGAGACTAACTACGTACTCTTTCCACTTTTAAATCCCGTGACAAACCAGAAATTTTAAATTTACCATTCATTAAAAAAAAACCAATTCACCACGAATTCTATGGAATTCAAAATTCTCCAAGGACGCAACATCATGTTGCGTCCAAAAATTGGGTAGGCCCCACATTTTTTTTGGCCACTCAAAAAGTTAGTTAAAAAAAGAAGAAGTTTTTGGATGCAAGACTCAACGTGAAGTTGCGTCCATGCTAAATTTCAAATTCCCACAAAATCGTGGTTTTTTTATTTATCATTTTTTTAATGGTGAAAATAAAAGTTTCGGCTTAACAAACAATTAGATTTCATAGTGGAAGAGAGAATATTTATATATTCTTAAAATTCTGAAATTCTTATTGATATCAGACTATGTTTTTTATAAGATGGGTTATTCACTTCTTAGTGTGATTGCACATAAAAAAAAGAAAGAAATTAATCAGATCAGAGCAAATTATTAGGCTTCAATTTGTTTCAATCACTTTTGCAGCTTATTATGTATACAAACAGCAAGGACAAGTATAAAAAAAATTTGGTACAGCTTTTTGATTTGAACTTATTGACTACAACTACAAGTACAAAAAAATTCAATTAAATAATTTAAATCATCTACTAGAAGTACCAAATGTATAAGATTTTTTTTTTACTTTTTATAATGGAATTTAAGGAAACTAATATTGTGCAGTAATTGATGAAAGAGAGTCCAATGCTAGAAGAAAGATTATTCAGGGACAAAATTGACTATAAAATAACAAAAAAATATATAGTGTTATGTCAATAATAAATTATATGTTGTGCTAATATCAGTCGCCAGTTTAAAATTCCACAATTTCAAATCAAACTATTTTAAACCGAACGGTCAAAATCAATTTTTAGTTCCCATTTAAGGAAATTTGTCAAACAATCTGAATATCACAACCGATTAATAGAAATGCAGTTCCTGACTTATCAAACTTACATATCAAAACAAATTCATGTTATTTAGAAATTATGTATCAGATTTCTCATTATCTTAAAACTAAGTTAATGATAAACTTTAAATTCTTATTATGATCTTAAACGAAAACTTTCATGTACATTGAGAAAAAAACATTGCCTAAATGAATCATTTAATTAATTAATCCAATTAGTATACTATCTAAAGCCTTAACAAAATTAAAACACAAATAATGACATAAAAGTATAGATTTTGATGAAACATATTAATTTCAACAATTTTTCATTATGTTTGTTATCATTTGTTCGTCCTTTTTAACATCAATAGACAAAATCGTTATTTCTTAGATTGAAGAAATTAACCATTGCAATGCAACCATCAAAAGGGAGCCAGTGTTGCAGGGTTGGTCGGACCACTACTAAAATACCTTAAACTAGCCAAGGAACAAGTTCCTCAAAATTCAGAGATGGACAATATCATCGAAGAAATAAGCATAGAGGTTGGAAAGACAAAAAAAGAAAAAACCACACGACTGGACCCCATAAGCCACACGTCCCATCCCTTTCTTTGTCCTCTTCATACCGGAAAAAAAAATTTCATGGCCGTGATAGACAATGAAGTCCCGTTTCTGTTTTTTTTCTTGGCCATGATAGACAATAAAGTCCCATTTTTCGCTGTTTAGTCAGGGGTTAATCTTTTTTCGCTAAGCAGGACGTGATGGTATATAATGTCCCCTAGATGTTATAAACTATCACGTTTTTCTTATATGTCGAATTTCTCCATATCCCTTCTCTATTGTCAATATTTTTAATATTTTTTTCTATTAATAAAAATTTCGACATATATGAGGGTGTCTGTCAAATTGCAGACCACCGTCTTTCCTTTTTTATAAGTTTAGCTATTTATTATGCTTTCAGTAAAGATACGACTATATCAAGAGCCCACATTTTAATTAACAGCAATACAACGAAATTCATTAAAGCTTATAAAACCAAATGAAGGTTCTTATTAAAAAGTAAAGATCACACGGCACTTGAGAGACAAAAATAAAAAAGATGACATTCTTGTTATGAAAAGAAATGTGCCTCACATGGGTTCCATTCATGGTTGTGAAACTCGGAATCAGATGAATCAGTCGGAACCTGAAGAATCGAATCGGAAATATGGATTTTTTTTACAGAAGCTTGTTTTGTAGCAAAAAAATAGAAAAAAATTGATAAAAAAATAATTTGTAAAAAAATTATATTAAGACAAAAGATTACAATCAAATAATACACTAATTATAAAATATAATACAAGAATTACAAACATAAGACATTTTTTATTGTCATAAGTTATGCCAAGCTGGCTGAATCACTCATCCTCTATATTAAAAAATACGAAGGGGGTATTGTTGTACAGACCCAACTGTATTAAAATACAAAGGGGGGTCACATCACCTCATCGTACGTCCTCATCAAATAATTTGGCTGAGTCAAGCCGATTCAACCGAGTTTTGATGAAAAAATCATATGGGTGTGAAACTCAGACAACACAACTCACACCCGACCGATACTATTCTGACTCAGCCGATTTTCCAATCCATGGTCCATTGATTACTAGTACCAGCAGGCTTATCACCATCTGCTTCCAGAGCCGGTACTAGCGGCGGGGACATTTTACCAGATAGTATACTTGACGAGGAGCGTATGATCTTTCAGATAGTTTGAGGCCTCCAGGACCGACCTCTTGATGTAGGTGTTGTAGGCCCAAGTGGCCTTGCCATGGCATGGCGAGAAAGTCATCAGATTCAAAGAAGCACGGGTAGTGCTCAACCATTTGTAGGTGGTCCAATCCCGGACGGATAGAAACTGATACGTGGTCAGAGATCGACTCAATGATGCCTTGCAGGTAGAATTGTATCACCTAGTTGTAGCCTACCACTGGGAAGCGCTCTGACTCGATGATGTCCATGTTGCTGATGCTTTTAATGATGCAGTAGTCTGTTATTTCGAAAGTTTTCGACCCTGTGACGAACAACAGGGACTCTGAGACCATTGCAATATTTAGATGAGAAATATATAGAGTTATATATACTGATATTTGAGGCCTGGTTACGATGTAGGATGAGTTCATTGCAATTTTCTGAAGGTTCTTGCATTTATAGATAGATGGGTCATGAGTTGCAGCCTCAGAATTAATTACACAATATAAGTAATATAATCTTAGATGTTGAGGGATATTTATTGTCAAATCAATATCTTGGAATGAAGAAAATGACGATCAGGTTCCACACATACGGCGGTACAGATTTTAGAATATCAGACCGTTTGCTTACCTCTTTCTTATTGGAAATTGAATAGCACTTAATTAGCAATTGATGCAACCTTTCGACTCACACTGTGACTGTCCTTTGATCTTAAAAACGATCCAGTTGACTAGACGAGGGAAATTCCTTGAGTCCACCACTCACAAGCAGTGTTATCAGACCGAATACATAGGCATATATAGAGAACCGCCCGAGGGCCGGGCAGTCAGCTATGCATAGCGGACTGCCCGTGGGCCTGGCGGTCGGGACAGTTTTTAAAAAAAACCGAAACAGGGGGCACTTGTGTAAAAACTTTTTTTTTAGGGTTTTAATAAAAATGCCCGTAAAATACATAATGGTGAAAACTGCAAAATAGAGAACTGTGAATTGTCTGTTTTATTTTCTCCCAAATTTCCCAAATTCATCAATGATGACATTTTATACATATTGTAACACTTATCAAGTGAATTAGATTTATTGGCTGAAATTATCGTCTTTAAGCATAAGAAAACTAGAAGTACAATGGCAAATTATATGAAATTTTGTTGGTATATAAGTTTCTTTCCAAAAGTTACTTTAATTAGTCTTAGTTAAATTGATTTAAAAACTGTATTAAAAATTGTTCATTATCAAGAACAGTCTGTTTTATTTAATCCTTAAAAGATATTACACAAACTGTGTATCAGAGATGGTGGATTTACAAGAATTATATTTGTGTGAAGAAAATAAATACTTGTTTATAAACAGTAGCCTTATGTGATTGAGTTTTTGTTCTATATAGGTTGGAGAACTAAAGAAGCTAGTTGAAGAGGGGAAGGTGAAGTATATAGGATTGTCGAAGGCAAGTTCTGATACAATTAGGCGTGCACATGCGGTGCATCCAATCACTGCTTTGCAGATGGAGTGGTCGCTCTGGTCTCGTGATATCGAGTCAAAAATTGTGCCACTTTGCAGGTAATAGTTTTTCTTCTCTTTATTCTTATATCAAACATGCTAAAATACGGTAGATTATATGGTTTCAGTTGAAGGTTCTTTCATAGACAACTGCATATGAAAAAAAACCCAATGACACACAGATATATGAGTATTGTTAAGGTTACTTATTAGTTGCATTTTGGTTGTACAGAGAACTTGGCATAGGAATAGTAGCCTACATCCCGCTTGGTCGTGGATTTTTCAGTGGA
This sequence comes from Carex myosuroides, assembly GCA_028015225.1. Lineage (NCBI taxonomy): Eukaryota > Viridiplantae > Streptophyta > Magnoliopsida > Poales > Cyperaceae > Carex > Carex myosuroides. The sequence continues at coordinate 5,561,065 of CM051483.1, forward strand.
AGGGGAGTTGTTCAAGAATTAAAGGACGGCTCAAATTGGGTAAAATTTAAACCATATTGTTTATTGCCTTATTCTGACAAATTCACCTTCAGTTCGTATACCAGTTTAAACTATATTGCTTATTTCCTTATTCTGACGGCTCATATTGGTTATCCAATCATCTCATACTAATTTTCCTTCTGATTTTTGGTTAAATTATATGAAAATCAAACCCCAATTAAACAAAAATCATAATTAAGTTACTGATTAAAAGCTCTACAAAATAATGGTACAATGTTACGTACACAGACCACACTTCATAATACCAGAAAATGGTGCCTATTGATTTTATCTCAAAGACAAGTACATCTTGCTGGTAATAAACTATTCTTTTTTTCATTACTGAAAAATAGACAAATCACCCAAGGTTTGTGGCGGAGAATTTGGAGAAGAACAAACAATTGTTTTTTCGGCTTGAGAGTCTAGCAAAGAAGCACAAATGCACAAATGCACAACTGCTCAACTAGCTCTGGCATGGGGTTCTTCACCAAGGGGATGATGTAGTTCCCATCCCAGGTTTGCTTGATTTATTTTCTACCACATTCCTTGTCAAATGATTATTTTTAGAAAGCAAACATCCTTCTCAAATGGTTGTAAAAAATATATGCTTGTCATTATTAACTTTTTCATGTAAGGCCAATTGCTACAACAATAGCAAAACAATTACTAAAATAATAATACTGACAATTGAAATGTATTTTGTTTTTGTGGGTTGTATCAGGAACCACCAAAATTAAGAACTTGGATAGCAACATAAGTGCACTGAAAGTGAAACTCTCTCAGATGAAGACATCAAGAGTTAACTGATCTGGTAAATATAGATGATGTGGCAGGTAGTAGATCAGTAAGTGGAAATGAGCGTGCAAACTAGAAATATGCAAATACACCACCTCTCAATCTGTGATCGAGAAAAATAAACATTTTTGACGATTTACTATTTTTGTTTACTTTCCATTTTAATAAATTGGCAGATGAGCGGCTATATATAACTGATTTATTATCTTGCAGTTACTTCCATTTTATTTTTGTTTTGTTGGTAATATCTCCTCCAATTACTTTCAATTAATTTATCATAAACTTGACAGTAAGCTACAAAAAGAAAGGCAAAAAATAAAATGACCTGCCATAACTTGAATAGTCACATAAGACCTTACAAAGAAGCAGCAGCAAATGATCTCTCCAAAGTAGCTATTAAGGTCATAAGGTCTTTATATCAAGGATAATTGGATCACTAACTCCAATAAATGAAGTCACAAAATGGGCCCTATCATTTTTCAATGTGCAGTGAATTTGATTGATGTGATCTAGTGTTCACACAGGCGTTTGGAATTGTTAGTATTACATAAATATCAAGTTGTGATGATAAAAAGTTGGTTATACTGTATCAAGTTAAATATGATTTATGTGAATGTTCATTATGTAACTTTTAATGTTAATTTTCAATTTATAACCCCACTACCTCATTGCTATTGGCATTCATTTTCTCCTTTATTATTATAACGTCTTTTTATGTACAATTTCTAGCCTATAAATAGAGACTTTGTAAACATAAAAAAAGAAGGAAAGTAGATAATAAAATTGTGTTATTGCTCTCTCTATATATCTCTCTTGTTATATATTTACTTTATTTTTGTTGTAACTTTACTTTAATTTTACAACATCTTATATATATCTTAAATTTTTTATTGTTCTCGTGCTTGAATACCAAAAGAAAGAAAAAAAAAATCTGCTCTGTGGGGGTCTCAAGTTCTTTCTGAATTTAAATTAAAACATAAGAGTATCACAAGTTGATCAGGGGATTGAAAGGGACTGCTATTTTACTGCCCTTGGGTTTTGGCACCAGGTTACAGGCTACAATCACTTCAGAAAATTGCAAATAAGCGATACACTTGAAAATTTAGTTGTTTCAAAGAATATGGTTCTCTCTACAATTGATCCGGGCAACACAATTAAAATTGTCAATAAATATCTCCGATCCAATAAATGATACAATACTCTAGTTTTGCTCACCAAATTTTCTTTGATCTAATAATCGATACAATACGTACCGCGAGCAAAGCTAGCTTGTACTATGATTATCAAGAGAATTTGATGAGTGTAACTCTAAAATCTATTAAAACCATTGAAACTAATCAATTTCACAAGTGATATGTGTACATATAAATTTTAAAATTTTAAAATTCATTTAGTATAAAATAAAATGGTAAAAAATAATGCAAAATAAATGTATTAAAATAACATGTAGAACTTCATTTCTTTTACCTTTCAAAATTGTACTAAATAAATTCAAAATGTTCAAAATTTTGCATGTAAACACATTACTCATAGAGTTGATCGGTTTCAACGTTTTGAATTCGTCACCAATCAAAAATAATAGATTCAGGAGTTATGCTCACCAAGTTTCTCCATATTAAAATCACTGTTTTTCATAAAATTCTCAACCATCCAAAAAAAAAATTTGATTTTGTACCTATCTAAAAAAATAATATTTCTTTTTCAAAAAAACTTAAAATTTGGCCGTCAAACACATTTTCATACGGATATCATGTTAAATGATTCTAATCGATTGTTTGAATATTAAAAATAATGATAAAGATGTGAGGTATGAATGAGATAGAGAAAATATTCCAATATTTTTCTAGGTGTAAATAAATTAGAATGTATGCATCTCCAGCTCTATACGTTAGACATTATTCATTCCCAAGTTAATCTTTTCTTGCATGGCTCGCAATATTTCTCCTTTGCATTGTTGCATCCTCATTCTTGGATGTTTGCCTTATTCTCATTCTTTCACAAGCCCTTGAGGAAAGCATATTGTTGTTGGACAAGTATCCTCTCCATTACAGTAAAAGATTCCCTTCACTTTACGGTTTGAGATTAACTCTCAGCCGCTTTGACAAGACAAGGAAATGGTGAAATGCTCTTGCTTTTAGTAATGTGGATATCCATATGTTTTATTCTTTACTTCTCTCTCTCTGTTTTTTTTTCCTCTTCCAAACAGGTTATAAGAGGAAGATAGGTATATTATATAGGGGTATCTTTCTTTTACTTTTGAAAGAGATGTATATTAGGGGTTTTTTATTTCTCTTTTTTTCTTTTACTTTTCTGTTCAGCAGGTATATAAGGGGAATATGTCTCCCTCTCTCCTCTCACTATCACTTCTAAATTTTGGTAATTCCATACAAATAATTTTCCTTTTGTCTTACATATAGTTGAATTTGAGCATCAATTTTAGTGCTCAGTGTTAAGGGAGAATTACAAAAGCAGAACAACAAACTAGAAAATAGAGAAACACATGGAATGCTAGAGCAACAACTTCTCTATTTTGGATCATATCTCTTACAAGGTAAAGATTTTATGTTGTCTTCAGTCTTTCTGTGTTTTAATATAACCTTCTCTATTATGTATATGGACCATATCATTTTATAATTACTTTATTATTATTTTATGATCATTGTTACCATTATGTTCTATTACTTACAAGTGTCATTTAATATTTCAAACGATTTTAGTATGATTTTAGTGGTAATTTCATAGTGGAAGAGAGAACATTGATATATTCTTAAAATTCTGAAATTCTTATTGATATCAGACTATGTTTATATAATATGGGTTATTCACTTCTTAGTGTGATTGCACATAAAAAAAGAGAAAGAAATTCATCACATCGGAGCGAATTATAAGGCTTCAATTTGTTTCAATTACTTTTGTAGCCTATTATGTATACAAACAGCAAGGACAAGTATAAAAAAAAATTTGGTACAGCTTTTTGATTTGAACTTATTGACTACAACTACAAGTATAAAAAAATTCAATTAAATAATTTAAATGATCTACTAGAAGTAGCAAATGTATACGATTTTTTTTTTTTTACTTTTTATAAAGGAATTTAAGGAAACTAATATTGATGCAACCTTTCGACTCACACTGTGACTGTCCTTTGATCTTAAAAACGATCCAGTTGACTAGACGAGGGAAATTCCTTGAGTCCACCACTCACAAGTCTCCAGGGAATAACCAAAAAGGAATTAATGTCATTCTTAGGCGTTTGGCGTTGGGGAATTAAAGTAGCGCTCAAGTCATTTATATATCTTATTAGGACAGTGTGTCATTTAATAACTTAATTAGTTTAATTATTATTTAAATATTTTAATAGGACGGTGTGTTTAGAGGCTAAAATAAGTCTAATGTTCCATGGGTATGCATGTGATCAAAATAAGTCTAATGTTCAGTCAAAACCTTCCAATTCAAGTTATGTATGAATTGGTTTTTAAAGTATAAATTATAAATGTTAAAACCGAGTATGAAAACACAAATTATTAAAAAGCCTGTATAATTCATATTTATTTATAAAAAATACCAATCAATTCTTAAATCTGAATTCAAATGAAGCACTACATTAACCAATATACCAAAAACACTAAATTAAATTTCAAAAAGATATAAATTAAAACACAACACATCAAAAACACTACATTTACCAATATAAATAAATTTACAATTAAATTAAACAAATTGTTAAATGAACAACATTCTAACTAAAAAAAACATGTAAATATAACATAAAACCCAAGCTCTGTGTATGAATATTGAAGCTCATTTTTGGAGCGTAACTTCTTGCTTTACACATGGATTTAATGAAAATTTTGAGAAAATGTATATGATGTACAATAGTTGATAAGCGTTTTTGCGGTAGTGACACTTCGCAAAATATTTCATTAATTCGGAGTCATAATTGAGAAAATGTTTTTGCCGACCATCTATAAGAAAATGGAAAATTACCTTGTGTAATCTTATGCATATTCCTTTACTACGTACGGGAGGATTCTTGGAATTAAAGCCAAAAGAGGAGAATTTGTACGCCATATTATCATATATATTATAAATTTCAGTACCTCAAACAAGAGTATGACGAAGAAATGGTCCTCTAGGGTATTCTCATTGCTCGAATAATAAAAAATTAAATGTGCTAATACAAGATTTTGCAATTGCATTGGTGTCTGTGCAAAAATGCAGCGGATGCAACTAGTTTTTTTTTTATTATTAATTACATCATTTAGTGCACAGAGATGACATGCTTTTGCGTGTCTAATTAATTACATCATTGCGTGTTTAATTACATCAAGTATATATTCATCCAGGAACCTCTAAGCCTACAAAACAAAGCAATCAACAAAGGCAGCAATAATTTCATCGTCGCTAGTGTGCTCAAATTTTTCCCGAAATGGTACGCCCTATCTTTTTTATATAGATGTCAAAATGAAGGTTTTCTATGAAAAATGAGTGTTCAGAAACTAATTAGCGAGAAATTCCTCTAATTCATTAATCATCTTTAAAATTCATTTTGCGCACTGTGTGATTTAATGAAGGCGTCAACTCAAGTTGTCATAAAGAAGGTCGGGCCAGTTGGCGGGACTGGTGGGGTAGTGAAAGATATGAATATCGATGGTATCAATCGCATTGTTAAGATCAGTGTTCAACATGGTTCTGTTATTGATTGTCTTACTGTACGTTTTCTACATGATAACGGTGAGGAAAGTACCGAGGTGTGGGGTCAACCAGGACCAAATCTGGCAGAGGTACCACCTTTTTTAATCTATAAACTAATAAAACTCCAACTCTGTGAGCGAGAAGTGAAAAGTCTTATTTCTTGGTAAAGCAAATTGACCACATTGATCCATTACTTGATAACAATAAAGGAAGAATGCAGTGAAATGCAGGACATGTTATCCTACTGTTAGCAGGACAACTTGAACTGGTACTGATAATTGTACCAATGGGGCTTCTTAAGTGATGAAAAACAAAATAATATAGTGACCAAGGATTTTTCTATGAAATTTGGCAGGAAAAATATAAAAGTAATCATTAAATCGAACCTACACTTATGTTGGAATGAAATGAAGTGAATTCTGTCACCAATTTTGAACTTTGATTAATGTGTTCATCAATAGTAAATGTTGATTAATGTAGCCACCAAAAGGATATTAATGATATATGTTATATGCTCTTTGTCTTGTAGTTCAATCTTGAAGATTCTGAGTACATTACCTCCGTTAAAGGCCACTATGGTCCATTCACGAAGGGTATAATTGTTCTGAGATCACTAAAATTTGAGACAAACATGAGATCTTTTGGACCATATGGTAGAGGAGGGGAAATCCCCTTTGAACTTCCAGCAATTAGTGGTCAAATTATTGGTTTCTATGGACGCTCAGGATGGTATCTTGATGCACTTGGAGTTTACGTCAAGGTGTGTAATAAAATTATTATTATTGATAATAAACATCTCTATTTATCTGTTGTAAAATCCATCTAAAATCAAGTAACAGACAATTTAATAAAATATACTACATTATTAAAATGTTAAACAAAATACACCTTCAGATTTGTAAACAAAACATAATTCTTGGACCAAAATATAGATCATATCATGCTCCCATTCTCTTCCCTCTCGTTTACTTCCACCTTGTATTGTCTAATAGAAAATGTATTCAGTTGACTTCCAGGTACTTGTCCTCTTAATCTGTATTCATTTCCTCCTTTTGGAAATTAATAACTGCAATTTACTTCATCCAGGACAGAGAAGAAAGCATCAAGAAAGAATTTGAGGATTGCAAGCAGGTCTCTTTTTCTCACCATATTCTCGCAAATATATTTCTTACATTGTTTAACGAGTCACTTAGAGATTGTCAATATTGGTTTTTCTCTCTTTCGGACACAGAATTTGAAACACACAGAGGCCAACTATTTGAAACACACAGAATTTGAAACACACAAAGATGAAATTCAAAAGAAGCTTGAATCTGAGGTACTGATTGTGGAGAATTATTTTTCATACTTTTTTAATTGGTTGTTCACTTTTAATTGACTCGCATATGCATTGGTTTTTCTATTGATAGATCGAGTCCTTAAAAAGCGAGAATGATGAATTACCAAAATTAAGAGCTGAGTTGGATAACAAAGATGAAATTCAAAAGAAGCTCGAATCTGAGGTACTGATCGTGCAGTATTATTTTTCATACTTTTTTAATTAGTTGTTCACTTTTGATTGACTCACATATGCATTGATTTTTCTATTGATAGATCGAGTTCTTAAAAAGCAATAATGATGAATTACCAAAATTAAGAGCTGAGTTGGATAACAAAGATGAAATTCAAAAGAAGCTCGAATCTGAGGTACTGATCATGGAGTATTATTTTCCATACTTTTTAATTGGTTTCTCACTTTTGATTGACTCGCATATGCATTGGTTTTTCTATTGATAGATCAAGTCCTTAAAAAGTGAGAATGATGAATTACCAAAATTAAGAGCTGAGTTGGATAACAAAGATGAAATTCAAAAGAAGCTCGAATCAGAGGTACTGATCGTGGAGTATTATTTTTCATACTTCTTTAATTGGTTGTTCACTTTTGATTGACTCACATATGCATTGGTTTTTCTATTGATAGATCGAGTCCCTCAAAAGCGAGAATGATGAATTACCAAAATTAAGAGCTGAGTTGGATAACAAAGATGAAATTCAAAAGAAGCTCGAATCTGAGGTACTGATCGTGGAGTATTATCTTTCATACTTTTTAATTTGCTGTTCACTGTTGATTGACTTGCATATGCATTGGTTTTCTATTGATAGATTGAGTCCTTAAAAAGCGAGAATGATGAATTATCAAAATTAAGAGCTGAGTTGGATATCAAAGATGAAATTCAAAAGAAGCTCGAATCTGAGGTACTGATCGTGGAGTATTATTTTTCATACTTTTTTAATTTGCTGTTACTTTTGATTGACTCACATATGCATTGGTTTTTCTATTGATAGATCGAGTCCTTAAAAAGCGAGAATGATGAATTACCAAAATTAAGAGCTGAGTTGGATAACAAAGAAGAAATTCAAAAGAAGCTCGAATCTGAGGTACTTATCGTGGAGTATTATTTTTCATACTTTTTTAATTGGTTGTTCACTTTTGAGTGACTCGCATATGCATTGGTTTTTCTATTGATAGATCGAGTCCTTAAAAAGCGAGAATGATGAATTACCAAAATTAAAAGCTGAGTTAGATAACAAAGATGAAATTCAAAAGAAGCTCGAATCTGAGGTACTGATCGTGGAGTATTATTTATCATACTTTTTTAATTGGTTGTTCACTTTTGATTGACTCGCATATGCATTGGTTTTTCTATTGATAGATCGAGTCCTTAAAAAGCAAGAATGATGAATTACCAAAATTAAGAGCTGAGTTGGATAAGAAAGATGAAATTCAAAAAAAGCTCGAATCTGAGGTACTGATCGTGGAGTATTATTTTTCATACTTTTTTAATTGGTTGTTCACTTTTGATTGACTCGCATATGCATTGGTTTTTCTATTGATAGATCGAGTCCTTAAAAAGCAAGAATGATGAATTACCAAAATGAAGAGCTGAGTTGGACAACAAAGATGAAATTCAAAAGAAGCTCGAATCTGAGGTACTGATCATGGAGTATTATTTTTCATACTTTTTTAATTGGTTGTTCACTTTTAATTGACTCGCATATGCATTGGTTTTTCTATTGATAGATCGAGTCCTTAAAAAGCAAGAATGATGAATTACCAAAATTAAGAGCTGAGTTGGATAACAAAGATGAAATTCAAAAGAAGCTCGAATCTGAGGTACTGATCGTGGAGTATTATTTTTCATACTTTTTTAATTTTTTATTCACTTTTGATTGACTCGTATATGCATTGGTTTTTCTATTGATAGATCGAGTCCTTAAAAAGCAATAATGATGAATTACCAAAATTAAGAGCTGAGTTGGATAACAAAGATGAAATTCAAAAGAAGCTCGAATCTGAGGTACTAATCGTGGAGTATTATTTTTCATACTTTTTTAATTTGCTGTTCACTGTTGATTGACTCGCATATGCATTGGTTTTTCTATTGATAGATCGAGTCCTTAAAAAGCAAGAATGATGAATTACCAAAATTAAGAGCTGAGTTGGATAACAAAGATGAAATTCAAAAGAAGCTCGAATCTGAGGTACTAATCGTGGAGTATTATTTTTCTTACTTTTTTAATTGATTGTTCACTTTTGATTGACTCGCATATGCATTGATTTTTCTATTGATAGATCGAGTCCTTAAAAAGCAAGAAGTCTTTCAAATGTTGGAGGGTGTTGTTGAAGTTTTGATGCCTCCCATTCCGAGTTTTCTCCAAAGGCTTGTGGAACTTGAGAATGATTCCATGTACTGTGTTGTTGGTTAAAGACTACACCAGAAGTTGGTGCCTGTTGAATTTCGATTATACTGTTAAGTTTGTTTCTATTTTATTATTGTTGTTGTAATTTCCTATTTCCGTTTTATGTGGCTTCATTAAGTTATGAAGTACTTCTACTTATTAAGAACCTCGTTATTCTATTGTTGAATTGAAGTTGGATGTTTAATTATTGTTGACCGTTAGGCATATTCTATATCGTTTCTCATTTTAACTATTACTCCTTGCTGCATGTGTTAAGTTTTTTTTTTTTCTTAATTAAATTGAAATTTTTGTTATGTACTTGCTTCATGTTTAGTTATCTGTTTCATAATGATCTGCTAAGCAGGCACCCATTTTCTGAATTTGATCAGATACGGATCAGATAGTACATACCAAACATTGAAAAGAGCAAAATGTATTTTTATCTAGATAAATTTAGATATAAGCCCATTATAACTTGTTCAATTAGATATTTTCCCATTCAAAATCGAAAATTAGTTATTTATCCATCTAAATATATCTATTTTATTATACCCATTCTTGTTTTTTTTCACTAAAAAAATTAAATTAATATTAATAAAATATCTAATTGACAATTTGCCCCTTACTTTAAACTATACTGTTATTCTGAATCAATTCCAGGCTGCCTTCCTTCAGTACGTGAAAATTTGAGAAACTAAAAAGCGGAAGTTGAAAGTACATAATTTTTCATATGTACTCATAGTCTAAATTTCGCACGGACATATCTTCAATACGTGTTATTCTCGTTTTGTTGTTACTCTGGTACACATTTTTCATTTCTCAAGTTTCTGAACTTTCGCATTTTTCACTTTATTGTTATTATGGTACTGAACTTCCATATCTACTCATTTTAAATCAATGACTATAGCAGTAAAAATCAATTTTCATATATTCCAGCTTTTATGATCTACTGAAATCAGTAAATCAGAAAACTGAACAGTCTTGCAACATTACCAGAATACCAGAAAACTGAAATGAGGTTCGCGCGTGTGACGGGGTAAAGCTGGATGGAAAGTGCAGGAAGGGGGAGGCTCACATGTGATGGTGGAAGGCCGCTCGGGGAGAAGGATGGTTGATCCTTGAGAGAAACTAGCTCTGTCTCATAGCTGGAAATGAGAGACCCAAGTGAACCAATGGCGAGGTCAAAATTGGAAGGAAGGTATCAAACAGGCTCAATTGAACATCTTATAATCCTGCCTAGATCTTGAACGAGATCTCTCAACCTGAACTCGGACTTTTTTTTCTTTCAATCACCAGTACATTGAATCTTGATATAGCTTCATAAAGAGCTTTGAATTCAACGGATTTTGCACTTTCAATTGGAAAAAGGCACTCCTTGCAACCAAGTGCTACCAGTACCAACTCCACATTTGTGAACTGACAATCATCGAGAAATTCATTTATGCTGACTCCACATATTGAAGAAAGGGAGTCTGGAAATGATTGGGAGTAACAGTATAGTTTATAGTAAAAGTATCATTCCTTAACAGTATATACATCAAAGCAACTCCTCTCTGTACTTGTTCAAGAGGAAAAACAGAGCAAGCGCAGATGGCCACTTCTAGAGTGAAATTGGGATCCCAGGGATTAGAGGTACTAATTATTTTGACACTTTTTTGTAAATTCTTTTTAAAAACACTTTCATGCACAGTTTTACAGAAATAATTACAGTTGTTTTTGCAGGTATCAAAGCTGGGTTTTGGATGCATGGGACTCTCATATGCTTACAACTCTCCGGTGTCTGATGATGATAGTATATCGATAATAAAACACGCATTTGATAGCGGCATCACCTTCTTTGACACCTCAGATGTGTATGGACCTCATACCAATGAGATTTTGGTTGGCAAGGTTAGTTCTACACTTCAATCTTATTTTGTTTTCATGTAGGAGATTTATATTTAGAATTTGTAACCACAGACTTAGTGCAGTGACACAAGCCATCGTCTCTCTATAGAAAGATACTGGTTTAATTTTCAAAAATAATATCTAAAAAATGCTGGAGTGTACCAGGGCCTTTTAATAAAAAAATTGAAAAAAAAAATTCCTTTCATACTTGATTTTGGGAAATTCAACAGAAAAATTAAGTTCAGTCAATTATTTTTTAAATTTTTACTCAAAGGCGGAATTGAATCTCACATATTCATTTGAAGTTGCCAACCAAAATATTTCATATTTCCCTAACTTACAAAGGCCTTCACTGATCAGGCTCTTAAGCACTTGCCAAGGGAAAAGGTGCAAGTGGCTACCAAATTTGGGTTATGAAGAAATGCTGCTGGAAATCTAGTGATATGCGGCAAGCCAGATTATGTCCATGCATGTTGCGAGGCAAGCCTTAAAAGACTTGAAGTAGAGTACATTGATCTCTACTACCAGCACCGGATTGATACAACCATTCCAATCGAGGAAACTGTAATTACGTTCTAATCCTATTAATTCTTTATTACTGCTAATTAACAATTATCAGTTGATTGGCCTGCTCATCGATGCCCAAAACCTTAATTTGGTAGACAAATAGGACGCCACAAGTTCCAGAGATTTATTTACTTGAAGTAATACCAATCAGTAAACAGTAGCCTTATAAGATTGAGTTTTTGATCTACATAGGTTGGAGAACTAAAGAACCTAGTTGAAGAGGGGAAGGTGAAGTATATAGGATTGTCGGAGGCAAGTCCTGATACAATTAGGCGTGCACATGCGGTGTATCCAATCACTGCTTTGCAGATGGAATGGTCCCTCTGGTCCCGTGATATCGAGTCAGAAATTGTGCCACTTTGTAGGTAATACTTTTTTCTTCTATCAAACATGCTAAAATATGGTAGAATAGGATAAGTACCTGTGATGAATTTTATGATATATGATTTCAGTTGAAGATTCTTTCATATGCAATTGCATATGAGAAAAAAAAACCCAATTAAACACACATATATGAGTATTGTTAAGGTTACTTATTAGTTGCATTTTGGTTGTACAGAGAACTTGGCATAGGAATAGTAGCCTACAGCCCGCTCGGTCGTGGACTTTTCGGTGGAAGGGGAGTTGTTGAAGAATTTAAGGACGGCTCATATTGGGTAAATTTTAAACCATATTTCTTTTTGCCTTACTCTGACAAATTCACCTTCAGTTTAAATATGTAGTAATGATTTTGTTGATCTTAATTTCATATTGAGATAATCAAGAACTATACTACAAGCACTAATTCAAGAGTTAAATTAGTAATACAAAATCAAATAATGAATAAAACAAATTACTAAACCTAGTAGTTTACTAGTAAAGAGATTTACTGGTGTGGTATAACATTCCATTTGTAATCCTTGATTTAAAGGTACATTTTATAATGTAACAGTTGTTGGCACGGTTATCTCCAATCATTATCTCAAACTAATTTTCCTTCTGATTTTTTTTTTATTGTATGAAAATCAAACCCCAATTAAACAAAAATCAAAATTGAGTTACTGATTCAAAGCTCTACAAATTAATGATACAATGTTACAGACCACCCTTCATAATACCAGAAAATGGTGTGTATTGCTTTGTATCTCAAAGACAAGTACAGGTTGCTGTTACTAAACTAATTATTTTTCTTTACAGGAAAATAGACAAATCACCAAGGTTTGTGGGGGAGAATTTAGAGAAGAACAAACATTTGTTTTTTCGGCTTGAGAGCCTAGCGAAGAAGCACAAATGCACAACTGCTCAACTAGCTCTGGCATGGGTTCTTCACCAAGGGGATGATGTGGTTCCCATCCCAGGTTTGCTTAATTTATTTTCTATCACATTCCTTCTGAAATAATTATTTTTAGAAAGCAAACATTCACTACTACAAAAAACATTTTTCCCATCGCCCCTTTACCATCGGATGTGCTTCCGCACAGATGGCGCTCGTCACGAGTGGCAGCGCTGTAACTACGTTGAACTTTGTACCATCAGTTGACGTTTAATAAACCGATGGCGCTGATGCCCCCCTCTTTGCCATCGGTTAATTTTTCACCAACCGTTGGTTTTGATTGACTCTTTCACATTGGTTGGGCTATTAAACAGATGGTGTAGATGTGGTGATCTTTACCATCCGTGAAGTAGATGAGCTGTCAGCATTAGTTTGATCAGTACCAACTCTATTCTTTTTCTGAACCGATGGAGATGTTCAAAAGAGTAATTAATACTTTTTTTAAGTGATATTCATGCATGCACAAAATACACAACATCCATGCACAAAATACACAACATGTGTCTATCCATACAAACTATATTCCTGAAATATCTAGCTAGTCAGTATAACAACAAACTCTTCTCGACATGCATAGTGTCGAGTTCCACAGCTGCTAATTCTACAACTGCCAAATCTCATCCACTATAACTAATTCCATCCTTATGCGTTGTATATTTAAGATTGCAATAACCATCCCTGATTATACGATAGTTCCTAAAATTTTGCAATTCCCCTGTACCAAGCATCAGATATTTAATCACTCGCCACACCATTAAATCAAACCTCCAGAACTTGACCTCAACTATCTCGAGATGCCTTCTTGGAGATGGTTGAAGCCTCGGCGGGACTCGTGGATTTGATGGCACTCTATCCTCAACTGGCCATGGCAGAGCATAACAGTGCTGCAACAAATTAAATTAACAATTATCAATTGTTAAGTAGATCCTTAATTTAACTTACAACAATTAATTAAATGATGCATGGAAGCTATATATAGTAATTAAGTTGGAAAACTATATATATACTTACACAATTCTCATATTGCACTATTGTGAGCCTTGTCAAGTTGGGGCAGCACTTTATGATCCAACTTTCCATTTGTAAAAAAGTAAATGTACAAATGGAAACAGTGAAAACCTTCAAGTTATCAAATTTTGGGAGTCTTGCCAGCAAAAATCAAATATCTGAATGGTGCAGAATTTTTTAGATCAATTGATTTTCTACCTATCTAAAAAAATAGTAAAAAGTTTTCAAAAAATGTAAAATTTGGTCTCCAAACACATATTAATATGGAGAACAGGATGAATGGTTCGGATCGACCGTTAGGATTTTGAAAACTCGAATATTGAGCCGTAACACCGTAGCCCTCTATGCAACCCATAGCACCGTAGCCTTACTCTACTTTCTAATATTAATTAGTAGTTCTGATAATTTATGAGGACAAATGTAAAATTAAGGAAACTAAGGGAGATAAGAAAAGCAAATAAACATTATATATGCAAATAAGGACAGTTTTATGAAATATTTATATTTATATTTATTAACAACATATACTCCCGTAGGACTTAAATATAAACGTGTCATACTCCCTTTCCCTTTCTTTCTGTTTACTTCAACCTTAGAATTGATTAAAAATAAATTGAACAGACCTCATACTGGTATACAAAGCTATACGTACCTTGACTGTAGCAATTCCTTGTTTGCATCTTCCAAACCCTTCTCCTTAGTCTGCAGTTCCTCATTCTCGTTTTCTATGTTCTTAATCTTTCAATAGAGAAACCAATGCATATGTGGATCAATCAAAATTGAGTAACTAATTTAAAAACTATGAAAAATAAGATGGCTCTCAATTCTTGTGAGTACATCAAAAGCACGACCTCTATACTAATTAAACTTAGTCTGCAGTAACTCATTGTCACAACCCGAGACAACCCACCACGTGTTTACACGTAAGGCGTGTGCACATCACATACATTACCAATAATAAATTTTCATGCCACTTGTCTTAAATCAAACAAGGTATTTTAACACCACAAATAGTTCAAGTACATAACATAATTTCACATGAGATCAAGACAAACATGGCAAACAAATCGATAATTGCCATATCAGTCAATGTATCCACTTTCAGAGAGAAAATTTAAAAGTCTTAACTAAAAATAAAAATAAAAAGAAACTTGAGCTATCTGCTCGTTGACTTTCTGATCCACATCCCTTCTATTTATGCTCACCGTTGGCTTCATCATTTCCTGGAACCCACACAAAAGTGAAAACGGGTGAGAGATCGAACAGTCTCTCAGTACGGGATTTAGTTCTAGTCCCGGATTTTGTAAAATTGACTTATTAACACAAATAATATTTTAAAATATATCCTCACATGCAATCTTACTAATGCATTTTTAAATTACACCCCCCTCCTTAGTTATCTTTCAAGTTTTCCGTTAATTCTTTAATTTGCCAATCGAATGGGAAATCCAACCAACATTGGAAAACCGCCAACCCGCTGGAAAATCCAACCAATAACGAGAGACTTTCTCACTAGATGAGGAATCCACTCTAAGCTAGATATTGGCTGTTGCACTATACGGAGAATCCACCCTACGCTAGATCTTGACCCGCGACAGGGCTGCTTTCGCCTACAGTCACGTTAACGAGGGGTCTAGTCGAACCCAGACCCAATGTATACATCGATCCCAACATGAGTTCAACACATGTTGGCCCCTTTCCTTTAACTTATCCATTGCATTCCATGTTCGTTTCATTCAACACTACACAATGTCAGGCTCAACACATCCTACTTATAAGTCTCATGATCGATATGAATAATCCTATTGTATCTCTAAACAAACCAAAGGGATCGTTCGATTCAACATGCACAATTCCAAAACTAAATAAATAAAATGCACACAATATGGTAAGTAACAATTTGACAATATCCAGGAAACCCGTACTTGTTGTCGTGTGGCAGTTCACTATTGTCTCTATGTCTTTTCCTACTTTGACACTCGGATCTAGACCACGAAACATGATTTCTAATTAATATATATATACACTTCTCATTTAACAAAATTATATCTATTAAACAAGACGGGATTCTGCGAAGTACCTATTACAACAGGTGAACGCGAAACAATAAGGATTCTGATTAAGATTATAACTAGGCTTGTTTATAATAAAAATAACTTCAGGGTCATCAGTGAATAATCTCGGGGTCTTTGGTGAAATTTTACTATTTAATATAAATAACATAATTAGAATCAATTTGTGAATATATACATAGTACGATTTATATGCCTGTATATACTGGAGACATATAAACAATTTAATTAGTTTCAAGTCAGGAAAGTTAATTGTAAGTTAAATTCAAAATGTTAATATTAATAATAATCAAAGTAAGTTGTATAGATCAAAATATTGATTCGGTGATGGGACGGAAGAATAATATATTATATAAAATACATATAATTAAATTAGTATGACGCTTTAATGAAATATATATGTATGTATCAGGAAGTTATTAATATTTTAGAGACATCATTTATATATAGATAGTACGGAATTTCTGAAAGAGTAAAAACAGACAAAGTGTGATTATCTAAAATATTTGACTATTATTTAACCAACTGATTTATGAAATCCCATAATTTTCCGACAATCAAAATCATTCTTGAATTCCACCGATTATATGAAATAATAAATATAAGGAATCTTATAAATAATATTCAGAAATTACATAATTTTCAGGAAAAAATTATTATGAAATAAATAAATATAACATAGATATTATATCAAATACTAACTATAAGAAATCTTATCCAACAAATTAAATGAATATGAGAGATTGTTTTACTCCAATATTACTATGCAAATAATTGAACGTAAGGTGGAACAACTCTTATCCAACCGGGTGAACATCTTAATTAGTTACTATGAAAATAATTAATGAAAAGAGAAATATTTTCGTAGAGGTCTAACCTTTTTCTTGTTCTTCTGTGAAGAAAGCGGAGAGAGAGAGTGTACGCTACAGATGAGTTAATTTAATTATAAAAGCAGTTGCTATTTACAAGGCGAAAAGACGCTAAATGTAGGTGGTTATTTTGGGAAGTTAATGTTCTAATTTGGGTAATTTAACAATATATATATATATATATATATATATATATATATATATATATATATATATATATAGAGAGATAGGCTATGGTGAGTTGTGAAGTAAAACGTCGTTTTACTTCATGCCATATTTTCATTTTGAAAATTCAAACAACCAATTCGAACCGTTCAACTTTTTCTAAATATTGAAATGTGCTTGGAGACTAAATTTTACATTTTTTGGAATTTTTTTACTATTTATTAAGCCACTTTGAAATCGCTGATCCACTGTGAACAGTAAAAACAGTAAAATTTTCTGGACCACAGGATCAGCGATTTTCAAAGTGGGTTAATAAATAGTAAAAAAATTCCAAAAAATGTAAAATTTAGTCTCCAAGCACATTTCAATATAGAAACATGTTGAGCGGTTCGGATCGGTTGTTTGAATTTTCAAAATGAAAATATGAGCGTGAAGTAAAAATGACATCTTACTTCACAACTCACCATAGCCCAGCTCATATATATATATATATATATATATATATATATATATATATATATATATATATATATTGTGGGCTGCCGAAACTACTAATATGTTAAATCGGGCCTTGTGTGTTTGGTTAACTTATAATTACATACCTTTAAAATACAGATATGCATCGACACATATTGGTTTTATTCAAGGTTTTAATTTGGGTAATTTGTTAAATAGACATATCTAAATGAAGGTTGAAAAAAGAAAGAACGATGATATAGAAAGACAAATAAATATATATATTAATTATTTATGTCGTACGATAATTTAGTATTTTTAATTATCTGGCGATAAATAATCGATTATATTTTAAAAATGAAATTTTCAATTAGATCGTACGTACCTAAAATTACATGACGTTACATTCTTCCTGAGCCACCCTTTGAATTGCTGGTTTTCTCAACTCAGCACTTAAGGACTCGATCTATCAATAGAAAAACCAATGCATATTCAAGTCAATCAAAAGTGAACAACCAATTAAAAAAATATGAAAAATAATACTCTACCATCAGTACCTTGGATAAGAGCTTCTTTTGAATTTCTTCTTTGTTATCTAACTCAGATTCGAGCTTCTTTTGAATTTCATATTTCTTATCCAACTCAGCTCTTAATTTTGGTAATTCATCATTCTTGCTTTTTAAGGACTTGATCTATCAATAGAAAAACCAATGCATATGCGAATCAATCAAAAGTGAACGACCAATTAAAAAAGTATGAAATATAATACTCCACGATCAGTACCTCAGATTCGAGCTTCTTTTGAATTGCATCTTTGTTATCCAACTCAGCTCTTAATTTTGGTATTTCATCATTCTTGCTTTTTAAGGACTCGATCTATCAAATGAAAAACGAATGCATTTGCGAGTCAATCAAAAGTGAACAACCAATTAAAAAAGTATGAAAAATAATACTCCACAATCAGTACCTCAGATTCGAGCTTCTTTTGAATTTCATCTTTGTTATCCAACTCAACTCTTAATTTTGGTAGTTCATCATTCTCGCTTTTTAAGGACTCGATCTATCAATAGAAAACCAATTCATATGCGAGTCAATCAAAAGTGAACAACCAATTAAAAAAGTATGAAAAATAATACTTCACGATCAGTACCTCAGATTCGAGCTTCTTTTGAATTTTATCTTTGTTATCCAACTCAGCTCTTAATTTTGGTAATTCATCATTCTCGCTTTTTAAGGACTCGATCTATCAATAGAAAAACCAATGCATATGCAACTTAATCAAAAGTGAAGAACCAATTAAAAAAGTATGAAAAACAATACTCCACAATCAGTACCTCAGATTCGAGCTTCTTTTGAATTCCATCTTTGTTATCCAACACAGCTCTTAATTTTGGTAATTCATCATTCTCGCTTTTTAAGGACTTGATCTATAAATAGAAAAACCAATGCATATGCGAGTCAATCAAAAGTGAACAACTAATTAAAAAAGTATGAAAAATAATACTTGACGGTCAGTACCTCAGATTCGAGCTTCTTTTGAATTTCTTCTTTGTTATCCAACTCAGCTCTTAATTTTGGTAATTCATCATTCTCGCTTTTTAAGGACTCAATCTATCAGTTGAAAAACCAATGCATATGCGAGTCAATCAAAAGTGAACAACCAATCAAAAAAGTATGAAAAATAATACTCCACGATCAGTACCTCATATTTGAGCTTCTTTTGAATTTCATCTTTGTTATCCAACTCAGCTATTAATTTTGATAATTCATCATTCTCGCTTTTTAAGGACTCAATCTATCAATTGAAAAACCAATGCATATGCGAGCCAATCAAAAGTGAACAACCAATTAAAAAAGTATGAAAAATAATAATCCACGATTAGTACCTCAGATTCGAGCTTCTTTTGAATTTCATCTTTGTTATCCAACTCAGCTCTTAATTTTGGTAATTCATCATTCTCACTTTTTAAGGACTCGATCTATCAATAGAAAAACCAATGCATATGCGAGTCAATCAAAAGTGAACAACCAATTAAAAAGTATGAAAAATATTACTCCACGATCAGTACCTCAGATTTGAGCTTTTTTTGAATTCCATCTTTGTTATCCAACTCAACTCTTAATTTTGGTAATTCATCATTCTCGCTTTTTAAGGACTCGATCTATCAATAGAAAAACCAATGCATACGCGAGTCAATCTAAAGTGAACAACCAATTAAAAAACTATGAAAAATAATACTCCACGATCAGTACCTCATATTCGAGCTTCTTTTGAATTCCATCTTTGTTATCCAACTCAGCTCTTAATTTTGGTAATTCATCATTCTCGCTTTTTAAGGACTCGATCTATCAATAGAAAAACCAATGCATATGCGAGTCAATCAAAAGTGAATATCCAATTAAAAAAGTATGAAATTTTTTCGTAATACTCTAAGATCAGTACCTTAGATTCAAGCTTCTTTTGAATTTCATCTTTGTTATCCAACTCAGCTCTTAATTTTAGTAATTCATCATTCTTGCTTTTTAAGAACTCGATCTATCAATAGAAAAACCAATGCATATGCGAGTCAATCAAAAGTGTATATCTAATTAAAAAAGTATGAAAAATAATACTCCACGATCAGTACCTCAGATTCGAGCTTCTTTTGAATTTCATCTTTGTTGTCCAACTCAGCTCTTAATTTTGGTAATTCACCATTCTTGCTTTTTAAGAACTCGATCTATCAATAGAAAAACCAATGCATATGCGAGTCAATCAAAAGTGAACATCCAATTAAAAAAGTGTAAAAAATAATACTCCACGATCAGTACCTCAGATTCGAGCTTCGTTTGAATTTCATCTTTGTTATCCAACTCAGCTCTTAATTTTGTTAATTCATCATTCTTGCTTTTTAAGGACTCGATCTACAATAGAAAAACCAATGCATATGCGAGTCAATGAAAAGTGAACAACCAATTAAAAAGTATGAAAAATAATACTCCACGATCAGTACCTCGGATTCGAGCTTCTTTTGAATTTCATCTTTGTTATCCAACTCAGCTCTTAATTTTGGCATTAGCTTCAAATATTTGGCCTCTGTGTGATTCAAATTCTGTGTCCGAAAGAGAGAAAAATCAATATTGACAATCTCTAAGTGACTCATTAAATAATGTTAGAAATATATTTGCGGGAATATGGTGAGAAAAAGAGACCTGCTTGCAATCCTCAAGTTCTTTCTTTATGCTTTCTTCTCTGTCCTGGGTGAAGTAAATTACAGTTATTAATTTCCAAAAGGAGGAAATGAATACAGATTAGAGGACAATTACCTGGAGGTTGACTGAATACATTTTCTATTAGACAATAAAAGGTGGAAGTAAACGAGAGGAAAGAGAATTGGAGCATGATATGATCTATATTTGGGTCCAAGAATTATATTTTGTTTACAAATCTGAAGGTGTATTTTGTTTAACATTTTAATAATGTAGAATATTTTATGAAACTGTATGTTACTTGATTTCAGATGGATTTTACAACAGATAAAATAGAGATGTTTATTATCAATAAGAATAATTTTATTACACACCTTGACGTAAACTCCAAGTGCATCAATATATTTTCCTGAGCATCCATAGAAACCAATAATTTGACCACTAATTGCTGGAAGTTCGAAAGGGAATGCCCCTCCTGGACCATATGGTCCAAAAGATCTCATGTTTGTCTCAAATTTAAGTGATCTCAGAACAATCATACCCCAGTAGTAACCATAGTGGCCTTTAACGGAGGTAATGTACTCAGAATCTTCAAGATTTAACTACAAGACAAAGAGCAAATAACATGTATCATTATTTCCTTTTGGTGGCTACATTAATCAACATTTACTATTGATGAACACATTAATCAAAGTTCAAAATTGGTGACAAAATTCACTTCATTTCATTCCAACATAAGTGTAGGTTCGATTTAATGATTACTTTTATATTTTTCCTGCCAAATTTCACAGAAAAGTCCTTGGTCACTATATTATTTTGTTTTTCATCACTTAAGAAGCCCCATTGGTACAATTATCAGTACCAGTTCAAGTGGTCCTGCTAACAGTAGGATAACGTCCTGCATTTCACTACATTCTTCCTCTATTATTATCAAGTAATGGATCAATGTGGTCAATTGGCTTTACCAAGAAATAAGACTTTCCACTTCTCGCTCACAGAGTTGGAATTCTATTAGTTTAGAGATGAAAAAAGGTAGTACCTCTGCCAGATTTCCTCCTCGTCCACCCCACACCTCGGTACTTTCCTCACCGGTATCATGTAGAAAACGTACAATAAGACCATGAATAACAGAACCATGTCGAACACTGATCTTAACAATGCGATTGATGCCATTGATATTCATATCTTTCACTACCCCACCACTCCCACCAACTGGCCCGACCTTCTTTATGACAACTTGAGTTGACGCCTTCATTAAATGACACCGTGCGCAAAAAGAATTTTAAAGATGATTAATATATGAATTAGAGGAATTTCTCTCTAATTAGTTTCTGAACACTCATTTTTCATAGAAAACCTTCATTTTGACATCTATATAAAAAAGATAGGAGAACTAGCCTTTGATCTAGTGGCAAATTAAGGCACATGGTCTCTATGTGAAAGGTTATGGGATCCAAATCCGGATGGAGGCAATCCTTTGTTATAATAACAAAGGTACTAAATAGTTGGGTGGCTTGACCTCCAACCTTTACTCAAAAAAAATATATATAAAAAAAGATAGAGCGTACCATTTGGGGAAAAATTTGAGCACACTAGCGACGATGGAATTATTGCTGGATTTGTTGATTGCTTTGTTTTGTACGTAGGCTTAGTGGTTCCTGGATGAATATATACTTGATGTAATTAAACACGCAATGATGTAATTAATTAGACACGCAAAAGCATGTCATCTCCGTGCACAAAATGATGTAATTAATAATAATAAAAACCTAGTTGCATCCGCTTCATATTTGCACAGATACCAATGCAAATTGCAAAATCTTGTATTAGCACATTTAATTTTTTATTATTCGAGCAATGAGAATACCCTAGAGGACCATTTCTTCGTCATACTCTTGTTTGAGGTACTGATATTTATAATATATATGATAATACGGCGTACAAATTCTCCTCTTTTGGCTTTAATTCCAATAATCCTCCCGTACGTAGTAAATGAATATACATAAGACTACACAAGGTAATTTTCCTTTTTCATATAGATGGTCGGCAGAAACATTTTCTCAATTATGACTCCGAATTAATGAAATATTTTGCGAAGTGTCACTACCGCAAAATCGCTAATCAACTAAGGTACATCATATACATTTTCTCAAAATTTTCATTAAATCCATGTGTAAAGCAAGAAGGTGCGCTCCGAAAATGAGCTTCAATATTCATACACAGATTTTTATAAAGAACCGTGTATAAATATGCTCCAAGAATAATGTACAGTATTAAAAAAACCTGTATGAATGTTCTAGCTCATTTTCAGAAGCTTGTATAAATGCTTGGTAGGAGGCTTTTTAGATAAAAATTATGCTTGTAATCATATGCAATTTTTTTGTATGATCCATGTGTGATAAAAGAAATGCAAAAAATTTCACGTCATCGATCCGTGCCCTCCTGTTATAATGCATCTCTATCTATCTTTTTCTAAGACATTTCTCTCATATCTAAAACATCTCTTCCATGTACATATATATTCCTTTGAGGCAACTCTTCTAAACAGACGATGCTAAGGCGAGAGGTAAGACAAGGGAGGCGATATTTTCACTGAGAAGGCAATAGGGGACGAAGAAACTTCAAACGGATGTAACCCTTCGCTCGAGTGTTCGATTTTCAGTGTTCTACCCTAATTCAGAAAGCTTGCGAGGAGATCTGTAATCTTTATAACCTGTAGGCATAACTCCATTTTTCAGGTTCTGATGAAGTTTTTTTCTTTCTAATATTTTATTTTGTTTAATCATAGTTTTTCTTAGACATTAATCATGTAAATGTATAAAGTCTCAGAGCTTGGGTTTTATGTTATATTTACATGTTTTTTTTAGTTAGAATGTTGTTCATTTAACAATTTGTTTAATTTAATTGTAAATTTATTTATATTGGTAAATGTAGTGTTTTTGATGTGTTGTGTTTTAATTTATATCTTTTTGAAATTTAATTTAGTGTTTTTGGTATATTGGTTAATGTAGTGCTTCATTTGAATTCAGATTTAAGAATTGATTGGTATTTTTTATAAATAAATATGAATTATACACGTTTTTTTTTTAATAATTTGTGTTCTCATACTCGGTTTTAACATTTATAATTTATACTTAAAAACCAATTCATACATAACTTGAATTGGAAGGTTTTGACTGAACATTAGACTTATTTTTATCACATACCCATGGAACATTAGACTTATTTTAGCCTCTAAACACACCGTCCTATTAAAATATTTAAATAATAATTAAACTAATTAAGTTATTAAATGACACACTGTCCTAATAAGATATATAAATGACTTGAGAGCTACTTTAATTCCCCAACGCCAAACGCCTAAGAATGACATTAATTCCTTTTTGGTTATTCCCTGGAGACTTGTGAGTGGTGGACTCAAGGAATTTCCCTCGTCTAGTCAACTGGATCGTTTTTAAGATCAAAGGACAGTCACAGTGTGAGTCGAAAGGTTGCATCAATATTAGTTTCCTTAAATTCCTTTATAAAAAGTAAAAAAAAAAAAAATCGTATACATTTGCTACCTCTAGTAGATCATTTAAATTATTTAATTGAATTTTTTTTATACTTGTAGTTGTAGTCAATAAGTTCAAATCAAAAAGCTGTACCAAATTTTTTTTTATACTTGTCCTTGCTGTTTGTATAAATAATAGGCTACAAAAGTAATTGAAACAAATTGAAGCCTTATAATTCGCTCCGCTCCGATGTGGTGAATTTCTTTCTCTTTTTTTATGTGCAATCACACTAAGAAGTGAATAACCCATATTATATAAACATAGTCTGATATCAATAAGAATTTCAGAATTTTAAGAATATATCAATGTTCTCTCTTCCACTATGAAATTACCACTAAAATCATACTAAAATCGTTTGAAATATTAAATGACACTTGTAAGTAATAGAACATAATGGTAACAATGATCATAAAATAATAATAAAGTAATTATAAAATGATATGATCCATATACATAATAGAGAAGGTTATAATAAAACACGGAAAGATTGAAGACAACATAAAATCTTTACCTTTTAAGAGATATGATCCAAATTAGAGAAGTTGTTGCTCTAGCATTCCATGTGTTTCTCTATTTTCTAGTTTGTTGTTCTGCTTTTGTAATTCTCCCTTAACACTGAGCACTAAAATTGATGCTCAAATTCAACTATATGTAAGATAGAAGGAAAATTATTTGTATGGAATTAACAAAATTTAGAAGTGATAGTGAAAGGAGAGAGGGAGACATCTTTCCCTTATATACCTGCTGAACAGAAAAGTAAAAGAAAAAAAGAGAAACAAAAAACCCCTAATATACCTCTCTTTCAAAAGTAAAAGAAAGATACCCCTATATAATATACCTATCTTCCTCATATAACCTGTTTGGAAGAGGAAAAAAAACAGAGAGAGAAGTAAAGAATAAAACATATGGATATCCACATTACTAAAAGCAAGAGCATTTCACCATTTCCTTGTCTTGTCAAAGCGGCTGAGATTTAATCTCAAACCGTAAAGCGAAGGGAATCTTTTACTGTAATGGAGAGGATACTTGTCCAACAACAATGCTTTCCTCAAGGGCTTGTGAAGAATGAGAATAAGGCAAACATCCAAGAACGAGGATGCAACAATGCAAAGGAGAAATATTGCGAGCCATGCAAGAAAAGATTAACTTGGGAATGAATAATGTCTAACGTATAGAGCTGGAGATGCATACATTCTTATTTATTTACACCAAGAAAAATATTGGAATATTTTCTCTATCTCATTCATACCTCACATCTTTATCATTATTTTTAAATATTCAAACAATCGATTAGAATCATTTAACATGATATCCGTATGAAAATGTGTTTGACGGCCAAATTTTAAGTTTTTTTGAAAAAGAAATATTATTTTTTTAGATAGGTACAAAATCATTTTTTTTTTTTTGGATGGTTGAGAATTTTATGAAAAAGAGTGATTTTAATATGGAGAAACTTGGTGAGCATAACTCCTGAATCTATTATTTTTGATTGGTGACGAATTCAATACGTTGAAACCGATCAACTTTACGAGTAATGTGTTTACATGCAAAATTTTGAACATTTTGAATTTATTTAGTACAATTTTGAAAGGTAAAAGAAATGAAGTTCTACATGTTATTTTCCGACATTTTTATTAATATCCAAAGTTTAATACAAATTATTAATTATACCCAGAACTCAACTCAATATCGATATATACCCAAGTCGGCCATTTTCTGGCCGGCCAAGCACCCTCCCTAAGCCGGCCAGAAAATGGCCGGCCATGTACCTTTTTTTTTTTTCCCCGTTTTTTGGAGAGAGACACTATGAAGATCAAAGTATTAAAATTTAACACTGAAAATTTGAAATTTTTTGTTTAAATTAGTTGTTATATTACTTCTTTTGATATATAATTAGCATATTTATACTAAAATATGTTATATTAATTGAAATTATATTGAATAACACTATATTATGTTAAATTACGCTAAATTACATTACATTACATTATTTTACAAGTTGTTATATTAATTGAATACGCTATATTGTGCTACTATTTTTTATGTTGTGCTACTATTTTAATGTTGTTATATTTTTTGTTTAGCATTACCATAAAAGCACACATACACAAGAACCGAAATATAGGATAATCCAAATATACCAAACATAAATAGTATATCAAATATAAATAGTACAAAACTAGTAAAAATACAACTAAAACGGAGAGGGAGAATATCGATGAGGCAGTACTCCGGCGTTTGCCCGGCGCGGCCAGCGCGGCCAGGCTCCGTCTCTCTCGGGCTCATCTGGGGCATCGGCAGACCTCAGTATCTGCTCGGCGGTATCCCAACTGGCA
Source organism: Carex myosuroides (assembly GCA_028015225.1). Lineage (NCBI taxonomy): Eukaryota > Viridiplantae > Streptophyta > Magnoliopsida > Poales > Cyperaceae > Carex > Carex myosuroides. The sequence continues at coordinate 5,587,729 of CM051483.1, forward strand.
TCGCCTGTGGAGACTGGTGGTACTGGCGGAGGTGTAGCGAAGATAGATGCGGTAAACTCACTCCCAAAGGCAGGCTGAGCATGAGACCCGCTACCACTAGCCTCTCCATCATGCGGCATCTCTGTGCCATATCGGGGTACCCTCGGTGCCGAGCTGAAATCCTCATCGAATACCCCGAATTCCTGGAGACTGTACGAGAGGGACTCGTACTCAGAAGTATCGGACATCTCAGGTGGTGGCTGTGGCGGCATCTCTGCCGGACCCTGCAATCATACACATAATTTATTAAATTTGATCTGAATGAAGAAATTTATTAAAACATCTAGCTGATACTGAAGTATGACATACCTGAGGCTGCACCGGACGTCCATGCTCGTCGTACCATGCCGTCCACCCAACGTCGGACAATACCCAACGGTGGTAGTCCCACTCTGGATGTGAATCGGGGGAAGATGGCATATCATCTAATAGAACCGGGCTCCGATCGGGCTCATGCGGATCTATCTCACGCCAGTTGATGTTCTCGCTGGCATCCCGCAGCATACCGATGATCTTTCCACCGTGCCCGGCATCCTCCACTGTATTTGCATTCTTCTTGAGGGTGCGGTACCCAAGCAGTCTCCAGTTCTTCTTTCCCAGCATGCGGATCCCATGCCCGCACTCCTTGATCGCTGACAAAAGCTGAAAAAAATTTAGCGTGTCAGATCAAACCTTAATGTATTATTAAGTTAGACCAAAACTACCTGGCGAGCCCATCCACGACCGGTGGGATGGTAACCACCATCCATCTGGATCCTGTCGCGGAGATGGGCACCGTAATCACCCTGCAGATAGACACTCGCCATGCAGACCTGCGTGTACCATACATCGTACCTCAACTGGGGATCCCCCGGGGTCTGCTGAAGCACATCTGGCTCGTGATAGAAGTCTGTATACTGAGGATCCAAGGCCGTCATGTAGTATGCATCGTAATGGCTGCTCCAGTCCTTATCCAGTCGCGCTCGGTGGGTAACGCTGTAAAGAAGACGTTAGTTGCAATAAAAAACTATCAAGTAATATGATTTATTTAATAAATACAATAGACTACGACTTACCGGTGCAGGTCTCTGTGCGTGTAACTCGGCAAAGATGGGTCTGCAGGAATCAACGCCGCTCGACCAAACTGTCGGAGCACCCGATCTGGGTAGTGGTGCTCCACTGTCCAAAAATGTATGAGCGGACCTCGGTAGAACCACATCGCCTGCTCCTGCTCGTCAGTCACACTGCCCGGCAAGAGGAACTCCTCGTACAACTGATCGTACGGCGTCCACTCAAAAAGAGGCTCAGGCAAACTCTGAAGCTCTGACCGGACTGTCCTGATCCCAACGGTAGCACCGTGGGTCCGATCCTGGTAGTGGTGGAAACCGTGCCACTTCTTGGCGTATGCCGGGCAGTGAAACGTGTCTGGCTCTCCCCAATCCGGCGCCTCATTGGGGATAGGACGGCCCACTGGTAGACGTGACCACGACCAGTGCTGAAGCAGGAGTACCGGCCCGTACATCTGCTTCGCCGTCGGCTTCATTTTCAAGAAAATTACGCGTCAGTGTATTTTGATGGATTGATTGATTAAATAATTTACACTAAAATAAGAGTTGGTGACTTACCTCACTACTGCGACACAGGTTTGAGTACAGATGCGCCAGGACAGCTCCACCCCAGTTGTACGACGACGGCCGCTCAATGCCCATCAGCAACGGGAGATACATCATCGGCACCTGATCACCGCTGGAATCAGGAAACATGACAGAACCAAAAAGGTCCATCACGTAGCCGCGTGTATATCTGCAATACAAAACATATAAAAATTCTAATAGAATCATCGTATTATAAATTAATTAGTAGAAACAAGTTATAAAATTTACCTCACAATCTCCTCCTCTGTGGAATCTGCCGAAAGACCCGCGATGAAGTGCTGCCGTAACCTCGTCATCCGCAGATGAAATTTGGACCTCCCTCGGTCCCCAATGATATACTCAGGGTCAGCTCCCAACAACTCATCGACATAACCTGCGAAGCTGGTGCTGTCAGAGACGCCGCCGACGGGTGTGCCACGGATAGCCAAACCCCAGAGAGCACTCACATCCTGGAGAGTCACTGTCATCTCTCCGAAAGGCATGTGAAACGTGTGCGTCTCGGGACGCCATCGCTCCACCAGTCCGGCGATTAGAGATGCATTGATGATGCTCTTCTCTGTGCGCACGATGTCCACAACGTGGTGGAGACCCAGGTTGAAGAGGTACGGCCGCATCACCTCGTAGTACTTCATGTGTACGCACCGCAACTTCACATCTAGAAGATTAATGTCCTGCGTTGAAAAAGGTAATCCGCTTGGTGATAACATGATAAAATTTAAACCCAACAAAATTTAATGAAAATATAAGAAAAGGAACGTACCTCACGAGAAGCCAGTGAGACTCGGTGCTCGCTGTGGGGAATCCACAGGAGAGGACTGATGTGCTCCGTGCTGCTAGTACTGATCTGCTCGTCCACTAATGGACGCTGGGTAGGCCGTGCTCTAGGCATCCTGATATCTAAAATAACCTAAATTCGGTGAAATTACGCTTGATCAGCCTAATTATGGTTAAAAAAGGCCAAAATACCCTAAAAATTGGTTATCTGTGCTAATTGCACTAATTGCGCTTAATTAGCATAATTATGGTAAAAAAGACCAGAATACCCTAAAAATTGGTCAAACGTGCTAATTTCGGTAAAATTATGCTTAATCAGCCTAATTATGGTAAAAAAGGCCAAAATACCCTAAAATTTGGTTATCTGTGCTAATTACACTAAATGCGCTTAATTAGCATAACTATGGTAAAAAAAGGCCAAAATACCCTAAATATTGGTCAAACGTGCTAATTTCGGTAAAATTACGCTCAATCAGCCTAATTATGGTAAAAAAGCCAAAATACCCTAAAAATTGGTTATCTGTGCTAATTACACTAAATTACGCTTAATCAGTCTAATTATGTAAAAAAGACCAAAATACTCTAAAAATTGGTCAAACGTGCTTATTTCGGTAAAATTACGTTTAATCGGCATAATTAGGGTAAAAAAAACCAAAATACCCTAAATATTGGTCAATTGTGCTAATTACACTAAATATTAGTTAACTTAGCTAATTACACTAAATTACAACAACATAATCTAAATTATAACACCTAAAACCCTAAACCCTAAAATAAATAAATTAAAAATTAAATTAGATAAAAAAAAAATTACCTCAAGGAAGAAGAGAGAATTCGGAATTGGGTTGGGATGAGAGGATTGTGAGAGGAGAGAGAGAAAAAAGGGTATATATAGGGGTTTAAACGGAAAAAAAAAAAAAAAAAAAGGTACATGGCCGGCCATTTTCTGGCCGGCTATGTACCCTCCCTAAGCCGGCCAGAAAATGGCCGGCTTGGGTATATATCGATATTGAGTTGAGTTCTGGGTATAATTAATAATTTGTATTAAACTTTGGATATTAATAAAAATGTCGGTGTTATTTTAATACATTTATTTTGCATTATTTTTTACCATTTTATTTTATACTAAATGAATTTTAAAATTTTAAAATTTATATGTACACATATCACTTGTGAAATTGATCAGTCTCAATGGTTTATATAGATTTTAGAGTTACACTCATCAAATTCTCTTGATGATCATAGTACAAGCTAGCTTTGCTCGCGGTATTGTATCGATTATTAGATCAAAGAAAACTTGGTGAGCAAAACTAGAGTATTGTATCATTTATTGGATCGGAGATATTTATTGACAATTTTAATTGTGTTGACGGATCAATTGTAGAGAGAACCATATTCTTTGAAACAACTAATTTTCAAGTCTATCGCTTAATTGCAATTTTCTGAAGTGATTGTAGCTTGTAACCTGGTGCCAAAACCCAAGGGCTGTAAAATAGCAGTCCCTTTCGATCCCCTGATCAACTTGTGATACTCTTATGTTTTAATTTAAATTCAGAAAGAACTTGAGACCCCCACAGAGCAGATCTTTTTTCTTTCTTTCTTTTGGTATTCAAGCACGAGAACAATAAAAAATTTAAGATATATATAAGATGTTGTAAAATTAAAGTAAAGTTACAACAAAAATAAAGTAAATATATAACAAGAGAGATAGATAGAGAGAGCAATAACACAATTTTATTATTTACTTTCCTTTTTTTTTTTATGTTTACAAAGTCTCTATTTATAGGCTAGAAATTGTACATAAAAAGACGTTATAATAATAAAGGAGAAAATGAATGCCAATAGCAATGAGGTAGTGGGGTTATAAATTGAAAATTAACAATAAAAGTTACATAATGAACATTCACATAAATCATATTTAACTTGATTTACAATATAACCAACTTTTTATCATCACATCTTGATATTTATGTAATACTAACAATTCCAAACGCCTGTGTGAACACTAGATCACATCAATCAAATTCACTGCACATTGAAAAATGATAGGGCCCATTTTGTGACTTCATTTATTGGAGTTAGTGATCCAATTATCCTTGATATAAAGACCTTATGACCTTAATAGCTACTTTGGAGAGATCATTTGCTGCTGCTTCTTTGTAAGGTCTTATGTGACTATTCAAGTTATGGCAGGTCATTTTATTTTTTGCCTTTCTTTTTGTAGCTTACTGTCAAGTTTATGATAAATTAATTGAAAGTAATTGGAGGAGATATTACCAACAAAACAAAAATAAAATGGAAGTAACTGCAAGATAATAAATCAGTTATATATAGCCGCTCATCTGCCAATTTATTAAAATGGAATGTAAACAAAAATAGTAAATCGTCAAAAATGTTTATTTTTCTCGATCACAGATTGAGAGGTGGTGTATTTGCATATTTCTAGTTTGCACGCTCATTTCAACTTACTGATCTACTACCTGCCACATCATCTATATTTACCAGATCAGTTAACTCTTTGATTTCTTCATCTGAGAGAGTTTCACTTTCAGTGCACTTATGTTGCTATCCAAGTTCTTAATTTTGGTGGTTCCTGATACAACCCACAGAAACAAAATACATTTCAATTGTCAGTATTATTATTTTAGTAATTGTTTTGCTATTGTTGTAGCAATTGGCCTTACATGAAAAAGTTAATAATGACAAGCATATATTTTTTTACAACCATTTGAGAAGGATGTTTGCTTTCTAAAAATAATCATTTGACAAGGAATGTGGTAGAAAATAAATCAAGCAAACCTGGGATGGGAACTACATCATCCCCTTGGTGAAGAACCCCATGCCAGAGCTAGTTGAGCAGTTGTGCATTTGTGCATTTGTGCTTCTTTGCTAGACTCTCAAGCCGAAAAAACAATTGTTTGTTCTTCTCCAAATTCTCCGCCACAAACCTTGGGTGATTTGTCTATTTTTCAGTAATGAAAAAAAAAATAGTTTATTACCAGCAAGATGTACTTGTCTTTGAGATAAAATCAATAGGCACCATTTTCTGGTATTATGAAGTGTGGTCTGTGTACGTAACATTGTACCATTATTTTGTAGAGCTTTTAATCAGTAACGTAATTATGATTTTTGTTTAATTGGGGTTTGATTTTCATATAATTTAACCAAAAATCAGAAGGAAAATTAGTATGATGATTGGATAACCAATATGAGCCGTCAGAATAAGGAAATAAGCAATATGGTTTAAACTCCCCAATTTGAAGGTGAATTTGTCAGAATAAGGCAATAAACAATATGGTTTAAATTTTACCCAATTTGAGCCGTCCTTTAATTCTTGAACAACTCCCCTTCCACTGAAAAATCCACGACCAAGCGGGCTGTAGGCTACTATTCCTATGCCAAGTTCTCTGTACAACCAAAATGAAACTAATAAGTAACCTTAACAATACTCATATATCTGTGTCATTGGGTTTTTTTTCATATGCAGTTGTCTAAGAAAGAACCTTCAACTGAAACCATATAATCTACCGTATTTTAGCATGTTTGATATAAGAATAAAGAGAAGAAAAACTATTACCTGCAAAGTGGCACAATTTTTGACTCGATATCACGAGACCAGAGCGACCACTCCATCTGCAAAGCAGTGATTGGATGCACCGCATGTGCACGCCTAATTGTATCAGAACTTGCCTTCGACAATCCTATATACTTCACCTTTCCCTCTTCAACTAGCTTCTTTAGTTCTCCAACCTATATAGAACAAAAACTCAATCACATAAGGCTACTGTTTATAAACAAGTATTTATTTTCTTCACACAAATATAATTCTTGTAAATCCACCATCTCTGATACACAGTTTGTGTAATATATTTTAAGGATTAAATAAAACAGACTGTTCTTGATAATGAACAATTTTTAATACAGTTTTTAAATCAATATAACTAAGACTAATTAAAGTAACTTTTGGAAAGAAACTTATATACCAACAAAATTTCATATAATTTGCCATTGTACTTCTAGTTTTCTTATGCTCAAAGACGATAATTTCAGACAATAAATCTAATTCACTTGATAAGTGTTACAATATGTATAAAATGTCATCATTGATGAATATATAATTTGGGAAATTTGGGAGAAAATAAAACAGACAATTCACAGTTCTCTATTTTGCAGTTTTCACCATTATGTATTTTACGGGCATTTTTATTAAAACCCTAAAAAAAAAGTTTTTACACAAGTGCCCCCTGTTTCGGTTTTTTTTAAAAACTGCCCCGACCGCCAGGCCCACGGGCAGTCCGCTATGCATAGCTGACTGCCCGGCCCTCGGGCGGTTCTCTATATATGCCTATGTATTCGGTCTGATAACACTGCTTGTGAGTGGTGGACTCAAGGAATTTCCCTCGTCTAGTCAACTGGATCGTTTTTAAGATCAAAGGACAGTCACAGTGTGAGTCGAAAGGTTGCATCAATTGCTAATTAAGTGCTATTCAATTTCCAATAAGAAAGAGGTAAGCAAACGGTCTGATATTCTAAAATCTGTACCGCCGTATGAGTGGAACCTGATCGTCATTTTCTTCATTCAAAGATATTGATTTGACAATAAATATCCCTCAACATCTAAGATTATATTACTTATATTGTGTAATTAATTCTGAGGCTGCAACTCATGACCCATCTATCTATAAATGCAAGAACCTTCAGAAAATTGCAATGAACTCATCCTACAACGTAACCAGGCCTCAAATATCAGTATATATAACTCTATATATTTCTCATCTAAATATTGCAATGGTCTCAGAGCCCCTGTTGTTCGTCACAGGGTCGAAAACTTTCGAAATAACAGACTACTGCATCATTAAAAGCATCAGCAACACGGACATCATCGAGTCAGAGCGCTTCCCAGTGGGAGGCTACAACTAGGTGATACAATTCTACCTGCAAGGCATCATTGAGTCGATCTCTGACCACGTATCAGTTTCTATCCGTCCGGGATTGGACCACCTACAAATGGTTGAGCACTACCCCTGCTTCTTTGAATCTGATGACTTTCTCGCCATGCCATGGCAAGGCCACTTGGGGCTACAACACCTACATCAAGAGGTCGGTCCTGGAGGCCTCAAACTATCTGAAAGATCATACGCTCCTCGTCAAGCGTACTATCTGGTAAAATGTCCCGCCGCTAGTACCGGCTCTGGAAGCAGATGGTGATAAGCCTGCTGGTACTAGTAATCAATGGACCATGGATCGGAAAATCGGCTGAGTTAGAATAGTATCGGTCGGGTCTGAGCTGTGTTGTCTGAGTTTCACACCCATATGATTTTTTTCATCAAAACTCGGTTGAATTGGCTTGACTCAGCCAAATTATGTGATGAGGACGATGAGGTGATGTGACCCCCCTTTGTATTTTAATACAGTTGGGTCTGTACAACAATACCCCCTTCGTATTTTTTAATATAGAGGATGAGTGGTTCAGCCAGCTTGGCATAACTTATGACAATAAAAAATGTCTTATGTTTGTAATTCTTGTATTATATTTTATAATTAGTATATTATTTGAGTGTAATCTTTTGTCTTAATATAATTTTTTTACAAATTATTTTTTTATCAATTTTTTTTCTATTTTTTTGCTACAAAACAAGATTCTGCAAAAAAAATCCATATTTCCGATTCGATTCTTCAGATTCCGACTGATTCATCTGATTCCGAGTTTCACAACCATGAATGGAACCCATGTGAGGCACATTTCTTTTCATAACAAGAATGTCATTTTTTTTTATTTTTGTCTCTCAAGTGCCGTGTGATCTTTACTTTTTAATAAGAACCTTCATTTGGTTTTATAAGCTTTAATGAATTTCGTTGTATTGCTGTTAATTAAAATGTGGGCTCTTGATATAGTCGTATCTTTACTAAAAGCATAATAAATAGCTAAACTTATAAAAAAGGAAAGACGGTGGTCTGCAATTTGACAGACACCCTCATATATGTCGAAATTTTTATTAATAGAAAAATAAATTAAAAATATTGACAATAGAGAAGGGATATAGAGAAATTCGACATATAAGAAAAACGTGATAGTTTATAACATCCAGGGGACGTTATATACCATCACGTCCTGCTTAGCGAAAAAAGATTAACCCCTGACTAAACAGCGAAAAAAGGGACTTTATTGCCTATCATGGCCAAGAAAAAAAAAGAAACGGGACTTCATTGTCTATCACGGCCATGAAAAAAATTTCCGGTATGAAGAGGACAAAGAAAGGGATGGGACATGTGGCTTATGGGGTCCAGTCGTGTGGTTTTTTCTTTTTTTGTCTTTTCAACCTCTATGCTTATTTCTTCGATGATATTGTCCATCTCTGAATTTTGAGGAACTCGCTCCTTGGCTAGTTTAAGGCGTTTTAGTAGTGGTCCGACCAACCCTGCAACACTGGCTCCCTTTTGATGGTTGCATTGCAATGGTTAATTTCTTCAATCTAAGAAATAACGATTTTGTCTATTGATGTTAAAAAGGACGAACAAATGATAACAAACATAATGAAAAATTGTTGAAATTAATATGTTTCATCAAAATCTATACTTTTATGTCATTATTTGTGTTTTAATTTTGTTAATTAAGGCTTTAGATAGTATACTAATAGGATTAATTAATTAAATGATTCATTTAGGCAATGTTTTTTTCTCAATTTACATGAAAGTTTTCGTTTAAGATCATAATAAGAATTTAAAGTTTATCATTAACTTAGTTTTAAGATAATGAGAAATCTGATACATAATTTCTAAATAACATGAATTTGTTTTGATATGTAAGTTTGATAAGTCAGCAACTGCATTTCTATTAATAGGTTGTGATTCAGATTGTTTGACAAATTTTCTTAAATGGGAACTAAAAATTGATTTTGACCGTTCGGTTTAAAATAGTTTGATTTGAAATTGTGGAATTTTAAACTGGCGACTGATATTAGCACAACATATAATTTATTATTGACATAACACTATATATTTTTTTGTTATTTTATAGTCAATTTTGTCCCTGAATAATCTTTCTTCTAGCATTGGACTCTCTTTCATCAATTACTGCACAATATTAGTTTCCTTAAATTCCATTATAAAAAGTAAAAAAAAAAAATCTTATATATTTGGTACTTCTAGTAGATGATTTAAATTATTTAATTGAATTTTTTTGTACTTGTAGTTGTAGTCAATAAGTTCAAATCAAAAAGCTGTACCAAATTTTTTTTATACTTGTCCTTGCTGTTTGTATACATAATAGGCTACAAAAGTGATTGAAACAAATTGAAGCCTAATAGTTCGCTCTGATGTGATTAATTTCTTTCTTTTTTTTATGTGCAATCACACTAAGAAGTGAATAACCCATATTATAAAAAACATAGTCTGATATCAATAAGAATTTCAGAATTTTAAGAATATATAAATATTCTCTCTTCCACTATGAAATTACCACTAAAATCATACTAAAATCGTTTGAAATATTAAATGACACTTGTAAGTAATAGAATATAATGGTAACAATGATCATAAAATAATAATAAAGTAATTATAAAATGATATGATCCATATACATAATAGAGAAGGTTATAATAAAACACAGAAAGAGTGAAGAAAACATAAAATCTTTACCTTGTAAGAGATATGATCCAAAATAGAGAAGTTGTTGCTCTAGCATTCCATGTGTTTCTGTATTTTTCTAGTTTGTTGTTCTGCTTTTGTAATTCTCCATTAACACTGAGCACTAAAATTGATGCTCAAATTCAACTATATGTAAGATAAAAGGAAAATTATTTGTATGGAATTACCAAAATTTAGAAGTGATAGTGAGAGGAGAGAGGGAGACATCTTCCTCTTATATACCTGCTGAACAGAAAAGTAAAAGAAAAAAGAGAAAAAAAAAAAAAAAACCCTAATATACCTCTCTTTTAAAAGTAAAAGAATGATACCCCTATATAATATACCTATCTTCCTCTTATAACCTGTTTGGAAAGAAGAAAAACAAAAAGAGAGAGAAAAAAATGATAAAGTATAGGAAAAGAAATCTAATTGTTTGTTAAGCCGAAACTTTTATTTTCACCATTAAAAAATGATAAATAAAAAAACCACGATTTTGTGGGAATTTGAAATTTAGCATGGACGCAACTTCACGTTGAGTCTTAATTGCATCCAAAAGCTTCTTCTTTTTTTAACCAACTTTTTGAGTGGCCAAAAAAATGTGGGGTCTACCCAATTTTTGGACGCAACATGAAGTTGCGTCCTTGGTGAATTTTGAATTCCATAGAATTCGTGGTGAATTGGTTTTTTTTTTAATGAATGGTAAATTTAAAATTTCTGGTTTGTCAAGGGATTTAAAAGTGGAAAGAGTACGTAGCTAGTCTCTCAAGCAAAGAATTTCCATATCATCAAAGAGGAAAGAAGAAGTAAAGAATAAAAACATATGGATATCCACATTACTAAAAGCAAGAGCATTTCACCATTTCCTTGTCTTGCAATTATGCTTTACACGTCTTATGAATAATTAAATTAAGCTTCAAATTCACAAAAGAGAAAACAAAATCAAAAGGAAAAGGTACCACACACAGAACGAAAGGAATATTAAGAGCATCTCTATCTCAGAAAACATTTAGAAATTAAAATTAGCCACGTCACTGAATTTAGTAATTAAGGGATTCATAATTTCTAAATCACTCCATCCCAAAAATTAATTATGAATTGCAATTAAGAGAGTGAGAGTGATACATATAAGGAAAGAAAATATTTGAACCAATTAACTAGCTAGCGTGTCATTAAAAAAACGTTTTCTTTTAAAACAAATTTGCTAATTTAGAAACTGCGGTACATCCCAACAATTATCACATCAGATTATCAATCTAAAAGAAATCACTATTGTAGTAACAAAAGAAACTAATTGAACCGTGCATTAGCTACTATTTATTTAAGCTAATAATAACAACAACAACAAAAAATGAAGTTCGCATCAACGGAGAGATTACACAAGACTGTAATGTACCTATTGGAGAAGAGAAAACAGAGCTAGACAAGAGATATCGGACATCAAAAACATGGAACTCACATCATCTCGGTACTGTAATAGGGAATCTTTTACAATTACTGGATCTGGACCATTTATTTTAACTTGGCACGAATTTCAAAGCTCATTAATACTTCTACCTGTTCTAGCCCGAATCCCAAAGCGGCTGAGAGTTAATCTCAAACCATAAAGTGAAGAGAATCTTTCACAGTAATGGAGAGGATACTTGTCCAACAACAATGCTTTCCTCAAGGGCTTGTGAAGAATGAGAATAAAGCAAACATCCAAGAACGAGGATGCAACAATGCAAAGGAGAAATATTGCGAGCTATGCTAGAAAAGATTAACTTGGGAATGAATAATGTCTAACGTATAGAGCTGGAGATGCATACATTCTAATTTATTTACACCTAGAAAAATATTGGAATATTTTCTCTGTCTCATTCATACCTCACATATTTATTATTATTTTCTCACCATGTGATGTCACTATATTGTATATTACGGACTCCACTATATACAATATATGTGATGTCAAATCCACTGTATCACATATATTGACATCACATGTAGTGGAGTCAGTAAAGTCATCCCTTTCTTCCGAAAAGCAATCCTATCCTCCTTTTCCAAAAGTACTAAAAAAACCAAAAAAAACACACAGGCTATAATAAAAAGTGGACACATTATAACTTCCTAAACAACAGTAACTTTTCCTTTTGGCTTTCTTGCTCAGCCCAGAGTGGCACTTGCTGCGGTTCCGCTGACTCCTCCATCTTGAGAGGCCTGACGCGCATCAGCTGCAGTAGCCGCTTTGAAAGCCTCTCTGACAGTGCTTGTGAGTTGCACTCCCGTTTCAGCGATGATTGAAAGCGCAAGCTGCTCATCAATGCTTTCCTTTCTTCCCTCGAAGATGATCTTGATCTTCGGCTTGCCTTTGCCTCCCTTAGCCTCCCTTAGCCTCCATGTCATATTGGTTTTGAAGAAGCCGGCTCTGGTGTTTACTCTGAATGCGAGCGCTTCTGCGGACTGGCGCAGCTATTGCTGTTGTAGCGGCCCTGCCTTTCTTGGGCTTGTAGATTGGATCCGGAAAACCAGGTGGGTGGGATGGGTCTTGTTCTTGGGCTTGGACCTGGTTGTTGTACTGGGCCCCAAGGCCCTCTGCGTGGCCCGTTATGCCGCATTGGCCCCAATCCTCACTTTGCAATTCAAAAAGGCAGGGCAGGTTTGTTTGGCGCTCCGGAGTCCGTATAGCCATCTCATTAATTGCCTGGCTATATTGTCATGTCTCATAAATGCCGGCTTCACTTTCTGCGGGGGGCACTATCTCGGGGTCCTTGGTGATGATTTTTGCAGAGCACATTCCCTGCGTCATGTACTTCTTTGCTTGCTTTACTCCCCATTCCAGCTGTGTAAGTAGCTGGAGGAGATCTAATGTGCCTTCTGCTGACTGTGCACCCAGACTGACGCAAGTTGTCCCGTTTGAACCGCATGAAATCTGGAGAGCGCCAGTTTTAGACCGTTGGGGGTCAGGTGTTTGTGCCCCTAGCCGTGTGGTCTTTCGTGCCACAGTAGCCTGACCATCCTCTTCTCTGCGGTGCTGTATCCTTTTCTTACGTAAGAGCCAGGCCAGTGTTGGTTTACCCTTGCTGAGTAGGATGATCCTTCCTCTTCTTGGAGGTCCGTGAGCACTGGTCGATCCGCCGCTGCTGTCATCACTGGTTTGCACCAGCTGTGTGGTGGTGCCAGACTGTTGTGGCTGTTGGTCTTGCTGTTGGAGCTGACCTGGCGCTGGGATGCTGTTATGGCCAGGCTACGGTGGGTGCAAGGGAAAAGGCCCATGGTGATAGTGTCTCCATCTGAGAAGCTTGACTCTGACTCTAGACACCAAATCTCCTTCATGATAATTGATGAACTTGGCGATTTCTCGCGGGTTTTCACAAGCATTGCGGAGAGTGATGTGGCGGAAGTGTCCTGCTGCCCGGCCGTAAGGTAGAACTGCTGTAATATGGCCCAGTTCAGTGGTGATTTTTTTGTGGTCAATACCATTCCAAGCCTGGAACGGTAGGTCAAGCAGTCGAATCCAGGCTTCATAGGGAGGGGGATCGTAAGCCATGTTGAGATCAATTCCCCACTCTACCGCTCTAACTACGATACCCGATCTGACATTATACTCTCCTCCTCTGACAATGGCATCCCGGATGTGTGGTCCCGGGCAGATTGCCATAAACGGTGCATCTCGTGCTGTCATCACCTAGTAATCTTGCCACACCCAGCCGTGGCTCCTTGCGAACGCAACTGCTATGTCTCTAGTCAGATCCGGTGTTGGTGCTCCCTGTACCATGACTATCATGACTGTATGGTCCAGGTACCCATTTTGGGGTCGAAGGAACTCCCGTTCAGAGGTGAAAACTTGAGTTTCCTCAGGCCGAACATCCATGAACGGCTCTACCCATTCCATGTCGTTGTCTTGTTGTGGGATTGTGTTTCTGACTATATCAGCGTAAGTTGTAGTGGTTTTGGGTATGTGGGTGTGGGGGATAGCTGGATGAGGTGGAGTAGGGGCTTGCTTTATATGCTGATCAGGTAAGGGCGTCTTTAAGCCAGTGCATCTACCGGAGTGGTGTCCCGATGCCTTGCATTTAAAGCATCTGATAGGGTCTCTGCATTGGGCTCTTTTGTGCCCTTTGGATAAACACCTCAAGCAGCGCCTCTCCTTGAATGCGATGTGATACATTATCTGGATTTCTGGCGATGCAAATCCTACCCCGTATCGTTTCTTTTCTTTTCCAATGCGCCATTTAGTGGCTGTCTCTTGATCTTCCGTATTGGTGTAGTTGAAACGTCTACTGGGGAGTAAATGTTTGTTTTTTCGGTAAGTGACCATACCCCATCCTTGTTCGTCATTAATGGCGATAGGGGGTGTCTTTACTTCTTGGGACTGGCCTATCGGGCTTGCTGGATTTGGGCTGGCTGGCGAGTGGTTAGTGGCCTGGTTGACATTGCTGGTTGGCTGAGGCTCCTGAGTCAAAGAGCGGTACTGGTTGGCCTTCTTCTTCCCGTCAGAAATCGCCAGTTTGGTGGCTTGTGCGTTTGTCTCTTTTGCGCTCGTCATCTCGGCTCCAATCCCTCCTCAATCTCTTGTTTTCATGTTTCTACTTTTAATATCACTAAAATTGCCGACATTTTTATTAATATCCAAAGTTTAATACAAATTATTAATTATACCCAGAGTCGGACCAATTATTGAAATATACCCAAGCCGGCCATTTTCTGGCCGGCTATGTACCCTCCTCAAGCCGGCCAGAAAATGGCCGGCCATGTTCCTTTTTTTTTTTTTTTTTTTAAGAGAGACACTATGGAAAATCAAAATATTGAAATTTAACACTGAAAATTTGAAATTTTTCGTTTAATTATTTTTTATATTACTTCTTTTGATATAATTAGCATATTTATATTAAAATACGCTATATTAATTGAAATTATATTGAATAACACTATATTATGTTAAATTACGCTAAATTACATTACATTACATTACAATACGCTATATTAATTGAAATACGCTATATTATTTTTTATGTTGTGCTACTATTTTAATGTTGTAATATTTTCTATTTAGCATTATCATGATAATTTATTTTGATCTGTAAAATAAAAAAATAGTACCATAAAAGCACACATACACAAGAACCGAAATATAGGATAATCCAAATATACCAAACATAAATAGTATATGAAATAAAATAGTACAAAACTAGTAAAAATACAACTAAAACGGAGAGGGGGAATATCGCTGAGCCGGTACTCCGGCGTTCGCCCGGCGCCAGCGCCGCGGCCAGGCTCTCTCTCTCTCGGCCTCCTCACTGGCATCGGCAGACCTGAGTATCTGGTCGGCACTATCCCATATGGCATCGCCCGTGTAGACTGTCGGTACTGGCGGAGGTGTAGCGAAGGTAGATGCGGCAAACCCAGTCCCAAAGTCAGGCTGAGTATGAGACCCGCTACCACTAGCCTCTCCATCATGCGGCATCTCTGTGCCATATCGGGGCCATGCCGGTGCCGACATGAAAATGTCATCGAATACCCCGATGTCCTGGAGACTGCACGAGAGGGACTCGTACTCAGAAGTATCGGTCTCCGCAGGTGGTGGCTGTGGTGGCATCTCTGCTGGACCCTGCAATCATACACATAAATTATTAAATTTGATATGAATGAAGAAATTTATTAAAACCTGACAGATACTGAAGTATGACATACATGAGGCTGCACCGGACGTCCATGCTCGTCGTACCATGACGTCCACCCAATGTCGGACAATACCCAACGATGGTAGTCCCACTCTGGATGTGAATCGGGGGAAGATGGCATATCATCCATCAGAACCGGGCTCGGATCGGGCTCCTGCGGATTTATCTCACGCCAGTTGATATTCTCTCTGGCGTCTCGCAGCATACCGATGATCTTTCCACCGTGCCCGGCATCCTCAACCACATTCGCATTCTTCTTGAGTGTGCGGTACCCAAGCCGTCTCCAGTTCTTCCTTCCTAGCATGCGGATCCCATGCCCGCACTCCTTGATCCACCAGTCCAGCGATGAGAGATGCATTGATGATGCTCTTCTCTGTCCGCACAATGTCCACAACCTGGTAGAGACCCAGGTTGATGAGGTACGGCTCCATCACCTCGTAGTACCTCATGTGAACGCACCTCAACTTCACATCTAGAAGATCCGTGTCCTGCGTTGAAAAATGTAATCCGCATGGTGACAACATAATAAAATTTCAATCCAACAAAATTTAATGAAAATATAAGAAAAGGAACGTACCTCACGAGAAGCCAGTGAGACTCGGTGCTCGCTGTGGGGAATCCACAGGAGAGGACTGATGTGCTCTGTGCTGCTAGTACTGATCGGCTCGTCCACTACTGGACGCTGGGTAGGCCGTGCTCTAGGCATCCTGATATCTAAAATAACCTAAATTCGGTGAAATTACGCTTGATCAGCATAATTCTGGTAAAAAAGGCCAAAATATTGGTCATCTGTGCTAATTACACTAAATTATGCTTAATCAGCCTAATTATCCTAAAAATTGGTTATCTGTGCTAATTTCGGCAAATTACGCTTAATTAGCCTAACTATGGTAAAAAAGACCAAAATACCCTAAAAATTGGTCAAACGTGCTAATTTCGGTAAAATTACGCTTAATCAGCATAACTATGGTAAAAAAGATCAAAATACCCTAAATAATGGTCAAACGTGCTAATTTCGGTAAAATTACGCTTAATCAGCATAACTATGGTAAAAAAGACCAAAATACCCTAAATAATGGTCAAACGTGATAATTTCGGTAAAATTACGCTTAATCAGCATATTTATGGTAAAAAATGCCAAAATACCATAAATATTGGTTATCGGTGCTAATTACACTAATTGCGCTTCATTAGCCTAATTATGATAAAAAAGACCAAAATACCCTAAAAATTAGTCAAACGTGCTAATTTCGGTAAAATTACGCTTAATCGGCATAATTATGGTCAAAAAGACCAAAATACCCTAAATATTGGTCAATTGTGCTAAATACACTAAATATTGGTTAACTTAGCTAATTACACTAAATTACAACAATATAATCTAAATTATAACACCTAAAACCTAAACCCTAAAATAAATAAATTAAAAATTAAATTAGATAAAAAAAAAATTTACCTTAAGGAAGAAGAGAGAATTCCGAATTTGGATGGGATGAGAGGATTGTGAGAGGAGAGAGAAAAAAAAGGGTATATATAGGGGTTAATGCGGGTTAAAAAAAAAAAAAAAAAAAAGGAACATGGCCGGCCATTTTCTGGCCGGCTTGAGGAGGGTACATAGCCGGCCAGAAAATGGCCGGCTTGGGTATATTTCAATAATTGGTCCGACTCTGGGTATAATTAATAATTTGTATTAAACTTTGGATATTAATAAAAATGTCGGCTAAAATTGGTCAAGCCATTTAGTTTTATTATAAAAATACTGTGAATCACCTCCTTACCCTTTGCCCTTCTAAAATTGGTCACTAATATCCTCCATTAAAAAAAAATTATCCAGAAATGCCCTCAATTTGTTTTTTTTTTTTTTTTTGGTAAAATGACCCAACCGTCAGGATTCCTGGCAGTTGCTACAGTTTTTTTTTTTTTTTTTTGTAAAAAAAAAGATGTACAAGTTGCTATGTTGTTGACAACAGTGGTGAAATTTGAAGTTACACCTTGTTTTTAAAAAATTAACATTGGGAACTAATCTTCATTTGTTTACTTAACATCAGCTGTTTGAACATATTTTAAACAGATTCAAAATGGGGAAGAGGAAGTCAAGGAGAGCACTTGCACCAAAACGAAAGCCGCCAAAGCTCGACACAGAGTTCGACTATTTACTAGTTAGTTAGTTAAAATTCCACCCCCTGACAATAATAAAAACTTCAAACTTTATTTTAGATGAATATAAACCCATATCTCGTGATTGTTGTCAACAACATAGCAACTTTTACATCTTTTAAAAAAAAAAAAAAAAAACACCAAAAATGGACACTAGCTTGAGGGCATTTCTGGATTTTTTTTTTTTATGGTGGATATTAGTAAAAAATTGGGTAAACGCTCCATTCTTAAATTCATATGGTATAACTACTCTCAAATTGTGTATTTATTGATCTTCATAAACAACATTCAGGCTCTGCTCATACAAACACCAAAAATGGGCACTCGAGAGATAGGGACAGAACACGAGATTCGGGAGATGGTAAAAGGACAGCACTCGAGAGATACAAAAGGTTGATGCCCTTCTTATTGGCCCCACACGGCAGCTCCGTTGCATAGACCAGTCGACGATGCTCAAGAACTCTGACAACCAAGCTTGGTACAACCACAACATGTTGCTCGATCTAGTCTCTGTTTTTGTTTGGGAATATTAATTGTATAGATATTTTGTTTTTTGGGTATTTGTTTATTTTAATTTGACATATATGTAACCCAACTATTTTGTAATGAGAATATGATATGATATTTTAATTTGGTATCAATGAAACTTTTTGACATCAATCTTGATCAGCCAAGTTAGATCAATTTTAATTTGGCAAAAATGAAGGGGGCATAATGCAGAATTGCAAAAGTAAATTATCTCCTTTTTAAGTTTGCATAAAATAGGAAATATTTTTCTTTTTTTTGAGTTGGAAACGCCCGTAGGCTAAATGCGTGTGAATGATAGATCTTATTGATTGATCGGTTGCGACAAGTTGAAATGCGTGTGAATGTACAGTTTATTGAATTAACCCTTTTTAGCACTGTTTCCACCCGTTATACATTTGACTCCGCAGATCAGGCTGTGGAAAACTTGGAGGAAATGATAAAAAAAAAAAAAAAAAAATCTGTATTGTTCTCCATTCGAATAGAAACAGTTCATTATTTTGACCAAAAGTGCAACTTATCTGATCCGTTAGATTCGAGCAGCGTACGAATCCCAATGTAAACCAAAGCCTGAGATGCTCATGTGCTCTAACCTCGGAGCTTAATTACTGACCTTCTATATATATATATATATATATATATATATATATATATATATATATATATATATATATATATATATATATATATATATATATATATATATATATATATATATATATATATACTGTATCGTATAAATTGTATAACTCGTAGGAAAGATATCATATTTCCCGATGCAAACTAGTATTAGCTATTCTAACAACTTCGTATTACATAGTTGATCGCCGTTTAAAAGGCACACCACAAGGTTATGGTCACATAAAAAAAAAGAAAAAAAAAAGAGCAAATGGAGACAAAAATTCCTGTTAGTTATATAGTTGTAGACAGTGTTTTAATATTCAGTTTATATGCGATATGCGGAAAGTCATTGCATACTGCGGTATGTGACTGCATATGCAAATTTTTATGCGGACTTATATATGCGGATTTTAATTTAATTGAGATTTTATATATATATATCTAAACAAGTATACGATAATATGTGGTATAAACTACTATTAATATACTCTAAACATGTATTTTTATCACTGTTAATATACTCTAAACCGGTATTTTTAATGTGTTCATTTTCCATTAATATTTTACCGTCTGACTTAATTCTATATTAATTCAAAAATTTATAAATTTGACATGTATACACATCACTTGTGAAATAGATCGGTTTCAACAATTTTTCAATGAGTCGTTTTAAATCAATCCAATAGATTTTTGAGTTAAGTCACAAAAAAACTCGGTAAACTAAAAAACATCCTAGTTCTACTCCATTTTATGTTCATTTTCTTCCGGTTTTAAGACAAGAAGGTTCAATTTAAAGGAAATAACATTCATGTTGTTTTTATCTGTGGATAGGATGTGCTGAAGTAGAGATCAAAATTCTGTAATCACAATATGTTTGTGCCACAGGATCGGTTGTGCTTCAGGATTGGTAGAGCAAATATGTTTGTGCCTCATGATCGGTTGAGAAAATATGTTTGTGCCTCCGCCTGCGGATCGGTGGAGCTATTTTTTGTAAAAACGAAATCAATAATATTTGTTAATTATTTTAAAATATATAAAAAAAAAACTATTAAAAAAAGAAAAAGATCCTGTCACTGTATAGTATAATCAGATCACTGTTTGCATGCAAGCACACAGCTTAGCATAAATTATGGTAAGATTAGATATTTTAACGGAAAGTAAATAGCTAGGTCTGTCATACTCTAATTTCATTAGCATATAAGATCATAAAGCATTAAATCATAATTTAAATTTGACATGCACTAGCTGTATTTAATTTTACTAATTAATTATTACAACGTAAACAGAAAATTACAAAATTTAAATTTGTCTAGTTAACCTTTCAGAGAAGAATATACAAGGACAATTAAACAAATCAAGGAGATAGAGAGATGTATGAATTTAAAAAAAATGAACACTGACAGTGCTTGGTACCCTTTCAAACGTAACTAGGGACATTTTTTGTATTTGACATCATATATAAGTTTGTTTATTTACTTATGTATTTATATTTTTTTCATGCTACAGAAAAAAAATCGTCAAAATTTAATTGACTAAAACATCGGTGAAAAGATGGCGTTCTACAAGTTCCAACGTGACCATTCATACTGTGATTATATATATTATTCTAACCTTCTCTCTTTTGTATTCAGTTCCAAGATTCTATCGTCCTCTTTTCGATCTATTAAAACTCATTTTATATTAATAAAATACTCATTATACCCTTTATTAAAAAATAAAAATATGTATATGTATAAGTAAAATGTTCAGCCCTTTAATTGGTCAATTTTGGAAGGCAAGGAGTCTGTTTGTTTGCTTGTGACGCATACACAATGTCATGTAAGCATATGCTTTTATGTGTGTCACAACTCACAAGTAAGACCGAACATTTCTCTTAAACTTGTAATATTTTTTTTATATTTTAATTAAAAGGTCAAATGGGTATTTTATAAATCTAAATTGAGTTTTAATAGAAAAAAATGAGTAAATATAAAATGGATAAATTTATGAGTTTTTGAAATTTAAAAGGGTAAATCTAAAAGGGGTAAATTTGTGAGTTTTCGAAATTAAAATGGTAAATATGATATTATGAATTTTAGAGGAGAAAATACATAATTTTTGAAGTTTTAGAGGAGTAACATGAAATTTCCCCTTTAAAAAATTTGGATAGTGGGCCTAGCCGAAATTTTTATTGTTTCCACCTAAAAAATTCAAATTAAATGAATACCACCCTGCTGGGGTCTTTATCAATACTACCACCCTCACTAACCCAGTTCGCGCACCAAATAGGCTGGTGCGCGGACCTGGTTAGCGTACCAGCTGTTCTGCCTATCAAGACCTATCTTACATGGTGTATTAAGGCATATCTTACGTGGTATAGTTATGATATTAGTTCTTACGTTATGTTCATATTACTTCTTATGTTGCGTATTTTAGATCACATATCCCGCAATACATAATACATTAAAACATAACAACACACCATACATAAAACATAACACAAAACACACAATAATACATATTCCGCAGTCATAGTACATTAAAACATAACACACAATACATAAAACATTACCGAAAGCCTTAACCTTAATACAAAACCGAAAGCCCTAACCATAATACATAACCGAAAACCCTAACCTTAATACATAAACAAAAAGCCCTAACTATGACATTATTGGGTACGGTTCCTAGCATCCCTTCTCCTTCTCGCATTCCTTTTAAGGGTAGCTCTGTTGGTCTGGTGACCCCTTGTCCTTCCTTCCAGTATGTCCATCCACATTGGGATCCGGTTGTGTCTTCTCCGACCCAACTTCACTAACTGGTGCTCTGGCATTAAGATATCCCCTTCATGCGGCAGCCAATCACCTTGATTGTCATACACGTGGAATTCTCCACTCCATGTGTCAATAAGCGTTTGAATGTTGTAATAGTAATTTACGAAGACATTTAGATCGTAGTTCCTATATTTTTCACACATTTGTAAGTTTCATCATTCAAGATTATTATGAAATTTTAACACACATTCGTACCTTATACGACACACTGCCATTACATGAACACATGGTATTCCGGTGAGCTGAGGCTTTTGGCAAGAGCATTCCACCTCATGGTCATTCTTCACAACGACCTTGTACCTACAGTCTTGGGACGTGTACACCCATTTGCCTGCCTCAATATCAAATGAGATTTTCTCGTCATGTGATGTCACCATAAATTCCCCGGATCTATTGAATGCAACCGCGCTCATTTTGCTAGTCTTCTGGATGTGCTTGTTCAGCTTCAAGTGCGTACGAGTGGAGAAAAGTTGACCCTTTTCCGGTAATTTTCCTTTTCTGAAGGCTTAAAAACAACTTCATACACAGTTCCCGGATTTGCCATTTTTACTGCCTCCAACAAAGGGACAATAACTCTAGGAACTTAAAAGGTGTTGTCAAATTCAATGTCATTTGGGTATACAACCCCCAACTGCTATCGTCTAGTACAGGGAGCTGTTGGAAACATGTTTGGTTGCCTTGGCCAATATTGATCCTTGCGGAAATTACCAGTTCGTAATAATTCGGGTCAATACCAAGTTCCTGGTACACTTCCCTAGTTATACCTCTGAAATCTAAATCCGGGCCGATATTGAACATTTTCTGGGGTTGGGTACTGTAATAAGCACCATTAGGCCCTTGTAATGCTTCACCACCAAAATAACAAGCAATTCCAATCATAGTTACCGGAATTACAGAACAAACCTAACATTTAATAAATTTACAAAAAAATTAAAAAAATAATTAAATAATAAAAAAATATAAAGGACTAGAGTGAAAAAAACTTACTCTTTGGTCTTTGCGAGAATGCTCTTTGCTGCCTGCTACCTTGCGTCGAATGGAATGAGCACAGTTACCTGAGGTGGTGCCTTAATAGGCAGAACAACTGGTGCGCTAACCAGGTCCGCGCACCACCTGGTGCGCCAACCCAGTCCGCGCACCAGCCTATTTGGTGCGCGAACTGGGTTAGCGAGGGTGGTAGTATTGATAAAGACCCCAACAGAGTGGTATTCATTTAATTTGAATTTTTTTAGGTGGCAACAATAAAAATTTCAGTGGACCTAGTAGCTACCTAAGGAATCTCTCTCCCTCTTTTTGTCAAAAAGAAAAAAAATTTGGCAGAGGAACTCTCTCTTTGTTTTTCTGTGGCGGATGCTCAATTTGTATAAAGAAACGGGTAGTAAAAATGGATGTAATTTGATCCACAAGATGGCCCGCTAATTGGTTCATTTCTTTACAATTACCAAAAGGCCCATACAATTCTAATTCCATTCATCAAAATTAATGAATAGAGCAACACAGGAAAGCCCAAGACTTTATTTGCAATTCTAATTCCATTATTTAGGCCCAATAATCAAGTCTTTACGGCCCGGATTGTGTTAATAGAATATTTCTGTGTAGATCAGAATCGGAACTAATATGGTCCGAGGTGAAATGCAGTCCTTTAATATTTGTGCGGATTCTGATTCGACATTCAAAATTTAAACACAAACATTTTGTTATGAATTCAAATTTCTCCCTAAATGTCTCTAAATGAAATCAATTATTGTCTAAGTTTGAATTCCGATTAGAGGATTTAAGAAAACGTTTATTCTATTTATCGTTGTAAAGAGAAAAGAAAAAAATTGATTCCGATTACACCCGTAAACTCGTCATGTGTTACCGTCTCGTTCCAATAATTTCTTAATAAGTGAGAAAATAAGGTTTAACATCACCAATTTTCAGAAGTTATATTTTCTTTGTCTAGAAAATTAAACTTGTAATTTCAATTTTTTTTGTCACAAAAATAACAGCAGAGTCGTATCCACTATTTAGTCACAAAAAAATTGAAATCAGAAGTATAATTTTTCAGACAAGAAAATATAACTTCTGCTAAATGGTGATGTTAAACCTTATTTTCTCACTTATAACCATCAAGTTCATTCCCTAAATAGCTTCAAAATTTTAAATATTATAAATAATAGTTTCATTTCATATCAATACTGTGATCATGTGCTTTCCCCAATGGACTAAGTCTTTTGGGCTTTTCTGGGAAAAAGCCAGAACAAAGCACCTAAATTTGGTTGTCAAATTGCACGGAGGATTCCTTTGCTATTTTCATATTTAAATTTTGTGGTTGGTTAAGTACAAACCAAAAGTCAGAACAAAATTTGCATGAATTGACATCTCAATATCAAAAGCTAAAATGTTTCTTTCTTTTTTTCTGTTACTTTCTCAGTCCCTGGGAAAAAGCTACAAGGAAGTCACTATTGTTCACCTTTTTTATGACCATATTAGCCCTCTAACCAAACATTTATAGTTACTTATAATGTCCCTTTATTGAGGAAACATTCTCATTATTTTGGCCAATTTTTTACCTATAACATCTAAATATAAATAAATTGTCATTGAACAACAGTTCATCATAGAGAAGTGATTAGGGTGTTCATCGGTTCTGTTCGGTCCAAACCAAATTAAAATAGACAAATCAAAATTTTATTTGGTTTTAAAAAATCAAACCGAACTGAACAACTGAACCAAAAAAACCAAAGTAAATTTTGACTTGTTCAGTTGAATTGAAATAGAATATTAATCATAAAAATAAACACTGTTTACAAAATTAGTTTTCATGAGTTTTTAACTATTTAAGAAAATGGATATATATTGTATGATATCTAGAAAATTTAAAGTTTATAATATTTATACTTTATATTTAAAACTTTACAATTTTGGTACTATTAAACTTGACTTTTCTAATTATCTACTTTCATAAAAAAAAATTAAATATTAATTTTTTTTCATAATTCAAAGCAACAAATGTAAACATCTGAAATTTGAAACTTGAAGAAATAATAAAATATTTTAAAATTTTAGAGGTGCAAATTTAATATTTTATTTAAACATTTAAAAAAAAAACAAAGAGAGAGAGAGAGAGAGAGAGAGAGAGAGAGAGAGAGAGAGAGAGAATTTGGTGCCAAAATAGCTTTAGTGGTGTCTTACGTGTCTATGGTACCTCATTTATTGCATGCCTCCATCTAACCCAACCTCTCAATCTCATCTTATTCCTTGAATTAACCCACTTATTCTACAGATAACATGTCGGTCACAATTCCAATTCCAATTCCAATTCCAATTCCGACCTAAAAAAAAGGGAAAAGACGGTGCTACTTTGTATTTTGGGCGACGCCGTCCGATTCGCATCAAGACACGCCAAAAATTTAGGAATCCAGCTGATAAAAAATTAATAAAAAATAAATAACACTATGTTATTTAAAAATTATACACAGTAATCGTCACTGATTTTACTTGTGTTTTTTTTATAAAATCCAGTCTAAATTTATTTATCTCGTTAATTAAAATTCAATAATTAACTTTTTAACAAAGTAATTTTCATACTAGCTAGTGAATAACTAGGGAAACAACTTTTTATACTAGTGATTTTCAATAATTTAATTTTAAATTATAAATTGGATTATTATTATTTATCTCGTTTGACTTTATATTTTATACGTATTTTTATATTTCAGCTGTGTTTATATTTTTGTAGTATTTATATTTTAAGAAAATAATATTTATAATTTTGCGTTAATTAAAATTAATATTTGAAAGTAGTCTTTTTGCTCATTCAATAATTATTTTATTTTAAATTTCTTTATGTTCATTCATTAAAAAATGGTACATATTTTGTATACTAGTCACTAACTTAATTGTTTTGTTATTTCAACTAAAAATTAAATTAACAATTATTTTGAACAGCTAAATTAATTAATTAATTAGCTCCCTAACATAAATAACTCCATTTCACATTCAAATTAGAAAGCAATCAATCATGAATATCATGTGATGTCTCCTAATTAATTAATTAATTCAGAATCTCAAATTTATTTAATTAATTCCAACCTAAAATTTCGGCGCTTGCATGTACCCCACCAACCGACTCTCCAACACATCCCTTTTAATTTTCTCCCTTTTTTTTCATGTTATACCTTTTTTTAAATAGAAGGCTTAATATTTTATTATAAGAAAGAATAATTTAATGTATACTCCTAAAAACACATAAAAATTACGTATTTCTCCCTCTAAACTTCATAATATCATATTTAACTTTTTAAACTTCAAAACTCACAAATTTACTCATTTAATTATCAATTCTATTAGAACTCATTTTAAATTTATAAAATACTAATTTTATTGGTTATATGTATATTATGGATCAATCTGTGTTATAGATCATATATTATTTTCAAAGTTCAATGTTTAGTATAAATTCTAAATTTTAATAACAAAATGTGTTGGATCATCCAAAAAATGAGCTGTACCAATTACCTTTTTCTTTCTCTGTATCTTTAATTTTCCTAAATTGGAGATACACATCTTAAGGCCTGTTCGTTTGTCACGGGATTGTGAAGGATGGGATTTAACGGGTTCAGGAACCCATACTCATAAATATACACGGGAATAATTATAGAAATGTATTGAATGAGTGTTCGGTTGTACCGTGAGAATAGTTGCGAGAAATCCTATCTTCCTTCTAAAATACTTTATATTAATAAAATAATTATTAATTAAATTAAATAAATCAATTAAACAATAACACAACAATACTTATCAATTATATTTATTAATAAAATTATAATAATGCAATTAAATAATATAAATTAATAATAATATTAAATAGATAAAACATTTATAATAAAATAATTACTAAAATGGGTACAAATAAAATGATAAAATATTTATAAATAAATAAATAATAAGAAAACAACAATTAAAAACATTTACAAAAAAATCAACATTTATGAACAAACAAACATTTAATATATGTAATTACAAAAAAAATATTTATTAATTATTATTTCAAGAAATATAAATATTTATTCTTAGAACTAAATAATTTGTATTTAATGAGATGAATATAATCTAATTGTTATATTTAATAAAATGAATTTTTAGTTGCTCCATTTATTAATTGAATGAAATTGTTAACAAACCTTATATCTTATCTAATGCTTAAAGCATATCTTATTTTTAGTTGTCAGAATCACTTTGATCTGAAATTCAAAAATTTGCTGTGATTTTTGTAAAAAAAAATAAAAAATGATGTCCGAATCAGTCTAATAAGTTAGTCCCACATGTGTTGTTTAAATAAGTTACTAACTATTTATATAGAGGAGGGATCAAGTTACAACAACTATTTTTTTCATTTTCAAAGTCCAAATCGTCGATCCAAACCGTTCAACATGATTATCTAAATAAAATGTGCTTGCAGATCAAATTTTACATTTTTTTTGAATTTTTTTACTATTTATTAAGATGGGTACAAAATTCAATGGTCTGAATATGACTATTTTTTATAAAATACTTAATAAATAGTAAAAAAATTCAAAAAAATGTAAAATTTGATCTGCAAGCACATTTTATTGTGGAGATCATGTTAAATGGTTTGGATCGACAATTTGGACTTTGAAAATAAAAAAGTAGTTGTTGTAACTTTGTTGTAACTCAAATTTTTTGTAACTTGATCCCTCCTCTTATATATATAACTCATTTCTTAACTTGTGATGTATAAAGTGGATGTGAGGAGAAAGAGTCTTCAATATTTAAGATGCTTTTTTTGATGTGATTAGACTAGTTCGTGTAATGTGTCATATTATTTTTTTCAAAAAATAGTCATGACACGCGAATAAATACAAGCACGAAATACAGATTATGACACTTACCTATGCACATTGTGCAGTGACGTACCTGGTTATACTGTGACATATCCAGTCATTTCATAACATATCCGATCATAACGTGACTTCTCTATTAATTTCTAACCATAAAATTCCAAGTGTAATTAATATTACCTTATCAAAGAGACAAATAAGAAGTTACATTACAAAAACTAGTGTTGTCCCATTTGCACCATCCCAGTTTCCAATTCCCAATTTGCCAACTAACAACACGCTCTTATCTTTTCCAAATTAAGGCCCAAACAAAACCTTAGTTTCAAATCTGTCAACAGCTAGCTACAAACAATAAATTATTGACACATCACTTATCACTAGTGAGTATCAAGAGTGAACCTAACCATCTGTCTCCTACTTTGTAATGTGAAATCAGTTCAAGTGCATCTGCTTATATAGATCTTTCATAATATTTTTATTTTTAGAAATGTATTAAATATTATTAAAGAACTAGAAAGATGAAATAATTTTTGATACCATAGAAAAACCAAATCATTGTTAATTCAATTACTTTAGAGATTTTTTAATGTTTATTCAGTTTATTTGATAATTATATAATGTGACACAAATTAAATTTCCCAATAATAAATCAATCTCTATGTTTAGTCTGAATTTTAAAGTTTAATAACAAATTGTGTTGGATCATTCAAGAAATGATCTCTACCAATTACCTTCTTCTTTCTTTATATCTTTAATTTTTCTAAATTGAAAATACACATCTAAGTATATTTATTAAGGATTATTTAATTCATATTTTGACTTATTAAGATATATTAGTGACTATATCCCAAATCAAACCGATTAAAAAATTATCACAAAAAATAGCATATTCCTACGTATAATATGCACATCGTATTAGATACGTATCTAATATAAGTACAATTTCTAAGTAACACTAAATTTTGATTCTGGTGTATCTGCATGAAAAATGAGATCAACAATTACAATTTCACTCATTAAAAATGAGATTTTCAATAATAATTTCACTCTTTTCACCTTGATAATTCCATTTCTAAAGCAATGAATGAACGATGTACATCAACCAAGACTAGTTTTCATAATAATCTTTATGTAGTGCATGATACTATTTCTAAAATTGTTGTGGGTGGACACCCCATCACATCATGTTGGTTTCAATTATTAATCTTATTTCTGTAGTGCATGAAACATGTGACTGTAGAAGGATTAGAGCAGGTTTATTTCTAAACATAAAATTTGCACAACCATTGCAGACTCCAACTTTCCAAACAGTAAGAAAAAGATAGAAATGAAACCAATCCAATTTTTTCAACAATACCACTCCCATTGACTCATAACTCCGATTTTTTTTATTAATATCTAACATTAAATAAAAAAATAACACAAATGTCCACATTTTTTAGTATTTATAAAAATGCCCAAACTATCGAGATTCTCGACGATCGAATTTTTTTCATAACTGTCAGGATTCCTGACGATAAAGAAAGAAAAGTGGACCGCTGAATTTCCGGCAACCCTTTTATTTTTTGAAAATATAGGTCTGGTGCTTACTTCCTAATGTATGTATTTATTTTAATAGTACATTCAATTTGAAATATGAATGTATCTGTTTAACATAGCTCAAACTGAGAGGGGACTAACTTTGACCCAATTTTGACCGGCCATCACTTTCTGTAGGAAACTCCGTTTTGAGCGTTCGACCACTTTTCGAAAAGTTTGGGAGTAGATATGGATTTTGAAGATAAACTATGGTTTACCTAACAAAATGTCCACGCACTTATAATTGGAAAAAAATATCGTTTAGGATCTCAAAACTGCAATTAAAATTTATGAAAAATAACGATAAATTATAAAATTAAGGCCAAATCAAAATCTTAGTTTCAAATCAGTCAACAGCTAGCTACAAGCAGTAAATTATTAACACCACCACTTATCACTAGTAAGTAACAAGAGTGTACCTAACCATATGTCTCCTAATGCATTGTAATGTGAAATCTGTACATGCGCATCTCTTTGCTCTGCTTATAGAGATCTTTCATATTTTTACTTTTAGAAATATATTAAATATTTTGTCAAAAAATAGATATATGGAAAAAAAGTTAGATATAAAGAATCAAATCATTGCTTTGATTCTCTTAGACCTTTTTTAAGAAATTGAATCATTAATTTAGTTCTCTGTGAGTATGTATTGAGATCTACAACAAATTTTCTTAGAAAATGTCTAAATATATAATTTGGTTTCTTCTAATATATTGAAAAAAAATATTATACTTCTAATAATTTGGTTTCTTAGAAAATAAATTTAATTAAAATCAATCAAAAGTAAAATGTGACAAACAGATATACTATCAAAATTATTTTCAATTTTCTCATCTAATTCAAGCAGTACAAATTTATTTAAAATTCTCTAATAAATCCATACAACTTGAGGAAAAGAAAAAAAAAAAAAAAACCTTGTTGACCAAGCAAAGCAACTTTTAGATGAACACACTTGACAGTTGAAAGTTGCTTTGTACGGAGATTGAATTACCTTTCAAGTACTTGGTTTACATCATCAAAACAAGCGCATCATAACAACACCCTTCTCATAGGATGCTTGTCCTACTTGTGACTTTTAAAAGTTGTACCGGATCCTTCTAGTTTTATATTTGCAACTTGCATTTATTTATCTTTAAGAAAATAAATAAATATTTTTTACTGGATTGGAAAGATGATGATATTTTTTTTATCACTTGAGAGTAGGTCCGATGGGCATCGGACCTACTTTGGTTCGATGGATTTAATCACCGTCCATTTTCTTTAAGATTCGTGCAGAACGCTTTAAACTCCTGCAGGTCTGTTTCAATTTTCGTGCGCACAAATCTTAAACTAGATCGGACGGTCATCATGCTCGTTAAACCTAAAAGTAGGTCCGACGGGCATCGGACCTACTTTGTTCTCTTTTTTTATACCATGGAAGAAACAGCAACAAATATGAATTCATATCACCTAAGGTAATGAAATATTTTTTGTTTAGATTTGGACTGTCTGATCATAATTCTCACGGATATTAAAAGAGTCCCGTGCATTTCAGTTTGTGCCGGATTGATCCAGCTTCTAATCAGACAGTCCGGATCTAAACAGGAATATTTTGTCACCTTAGATAATATGGATTTAACAAAGAGTGAGCCTATGGTGCTATGCATAGCACGGATGGGGTCCGTGCTACGGCTTAAAATTTGACTTTTCAAAATTCTAACGGTCGATCCAACCGTTCAATGTGATAACCATATGAATATGTACTTGCAAACTAAATTTTATATTTTTTCGAATTTTTTTACTATTTTGTTAGATAGGTAGAAAAATCAGTGTTTTCTGAAAATTCTGGACCATCAAAATTCTACCTATCTAAAAAAATAGTAAAAAAATTCGAAAAAATATAAAATTTAGTTTGCAAGTACATATTCATATGGTTATCATATTGAACGGTTGGATCGACCGTTAGGATTTTAAAAAGTCAAATTTTGAGCCGTAGCACAGACCCCATCCGTGCTATGCATAGCACCATAGCCTCACTCTTTAACAAATATAAAGCTTCTTAGTATCACAGTTGTTTAGTGCAGTTTATAGTGGCATAAGTCTTCTCATGAGAAGACAAGGGTTTGAATCCTACATGTGCAAGAATTAAGTTTGTGAATTTGTGAGTGAGTAGAATCTAAGCATTTATTCGACAACTAATTAAATCTTATTCATAAAGGAAACACATATTTAATGGAGTTTCTTTATATTTATGTCGTTTGCATCATGTGACCTCCCTTCTCTCTCTCTTCTTTCTTCTCTCTAAACATAACTGTTGGGAATCCCATTTGATTAATTTGTGATTTCATAAGGAAGACAACATATTACATTGTCATTTGTCAACCAGTTTCTTACTGCTTCACAAAGTAATGACACTAAAATTTGCCATCTTTCTATTTTGTAAAAAAGTTTAACTTCTTTTCTAAAATAAAAATGTGCATCTTGCGCCATCGCTTTCATTATTTTGTTTTTATTAATATTATTAATTTGGAAAAGAGTTACTTGTCTGGACAGATATGATGGTGATTGTTGGTTTTTGTTAACTTCTTTGAATTATCATTAAGTGATGTTGATCAGTTCTCATGGTTTAATTTGATGTTATTGGCTCCCATAGATTCATGTAGAAAAATGTATCATGTACCCAAATTTATCCCCAAATATATATACTTAAAATTATTGGTCTATTGTGAGTGTAAGAACAAATAGTTTGAATAGAGTCTAATTATTTACTATTTCATTCAGATAATTTGATGAATAGTTTTAAAAGAAATGTTTGATTTCATGAATAGTTTATATTTATCTATGTTGGTCAAATAAATTAAATTAGTAGTACAAATATATAACTTGTCATGAAGATACAATTTAGTGACACTGTCATAGTCTCCTATTAATAAAAATTTAATGTACGAGCAGAGGTTTAGAGTGCGTATGAGTTACAACTGAGTCAAATTTTATACGAATCTGCCTTAGATTTATGAGTCCCCTGTAAAATTCACACCAGGTCTCATTCTGCACCTTATGATACTTTATTAGATCTAAATTGAGAGATTTATTGGAACAAATGCTACAATATTTCTTCCTAAATATTATGAAAACTAATATATTTTGTGGGTTTATGATATTGTATTAGGATTACGTAATAAAATTATTATTTTAGTCCTCCAAACTCAATATATAATAAAACAACAATGATTTAATTGAGATATAAATTCATCAATTAAATTTCAGCAAGAAGTAAATTGAAATTTCAATTTAATTTACAGTATTATGGGAACAGCTGTGTGCACAAATAGTGGGGATGAAAAAGAAATAATAAATAAAAGATAAGATTTGGGGGTTGGGGAAGCGCATTAATTGCCAACTATATCATATCTAAAAATGCTCACCATTTATATCTAATACTGCAGCAAATTACAATGCCCAAAGCAAGTTTTAATTGATTGAATATTTTTTTTTAAATTGTTTCTTCAGATCAAACTTTGGTAGTAGCAACAACCAGAAGTCAAAATGTTTATAAATGTTTATGAGAACAATTTTTAAATTCATTGAAATATGTTCAAATTTATTATATGGATGTATGATTTGCTATTCTTAGTCATATGATTGAGATGTAACAAGTCAGATTGTTTTTATTTGAATTTGAACTTGATATAAGGTT
Organism: Carex myosuroides; assembly: GCA_028015225.1. Classification (NCBI taxonomy): domain Eukaryota; kingdom Viridiplantae; phylum Streptophyta; class Magnoliopsida; order Poales; family Cyperaceae; genus Carex; species Carex myosuroides. The sequence continues at coordinate 5,620,678 of CM051483.1, forward strand.
ATGAAGCATTTTTGTTGATCTGATTTATTTACATTTAATGATCAAATTACATTTTTTACTGGATTTTTTAGTCTTTGAAAAATTCACTATACTTTTTTAAATATAATAAAAAAACTAGTAAAAACAACACAATAAGCTTCATAATAATCTATAAAAAGTAATATAGAAAAGTTTTATTATTTTAAGAATTTCATAATTTTTAAACTCAATAATTACAATTTTTAAGTAAGGAGAGAGAAATAAGAATAAGCAAATTATGATCAAGATAAATAAAGAGATTGAAACGATCAGACGTGACGTGATATGACTAAAAAGATTTCAAACTTGATGAATTTTATAAATTGTTAAATACTAGTTAGAGCTACAATTTCTTTACCAATAAATGATACATTCAAGTTTAATAAACATAGATCATTAAAATATCTAATATAAGGAAACAGAGGGATCAATTGTCAATAAATAATACCTAATCCAATGCACATTAGAAATATTTTTTTTCGTACAATTATAACATAATAACATAAATAAATTTTTTTTTAACTATTCAAAAGACACCCTGAGTAGATTGTTAAATAAATCATCAAATCAAACAATTCTAATAATCCCCATAAAAATAATGCAATTGTAATATATGACAAAATTACTGAAACCAAAGCTCCATTAAATTAACATTAATCAACATTGAAAACGCTTATATCCGTCGACACGAATCTTGATGCAGATCTGTCCAAATCCCTTTGAAAGAAAACCCAACTGGGAGGAGTGATGACTGATGAGATGAGTGAGGACCGAAGAAGTGTGTGGAGTGTGGGTGTTTCGTCCAAAGGAATATGGACAGATATTATCCAAAGTCGCCTCTATACTGTCAGGAATGCTTTAAGATTCGTGCAGATGAAATCTTGGCTCAGATCAGACGGTTTTAACTGGAAGTTGGATAAGATCTGACCAAAATCCTTTGGACGAAATCCAATGGAGGAGAAGTGATTAGTGAACCGACCAACCCCCATTAACAACGCTCCTCCTGCTGTGCTAGCTGCAGCTTGCAGTCGCAGAACCCCAAGCAACCCCGAATTCACATTCCCTAAAGTACCTCAAATGTTCACCATAGATCCAGACCATCAGATATTTTCCCGCACAACTATTAAAGTTCCAGATTCTAATCGTACGGTTCGTTTCCAAATAGACAATTTGAGTTACTTCAGAGTAACAGACTATCTGTTCCCTCCCCATGTGACTCTCATGTGCCTCTGTCCGTTTCCCCATTTCTCATTTCATTTCATTTCCTTTCCCACCTCTTCAATCAATCCATCTCTTCTCCCTCTTCTTCTCTTTCCCTACATTGCTACTCGAATGAGCTTGATACTACTCCTACTAAAATGAGCTTCCTCTTCTTGCTATCAACTTTACTACTCCAATCATACGTGACATTTGCACAAACAGGCTCCTCCTTCAATCCACCTCCAAGCTGGACCTTCCCTAATCCCCGTCTCAGAGCTGCTTACATTGCTCTCCAAACATGGAAGCACACCGCCATTTTCTCCGACCCGAACAACGTTACAACTAACTGGGTGGGACCCAATGTCTGCTCTTACTACGGCATTTACTGCACCGGATCCCCTACTGATCCTTCGTTGTTAGTTGTCGCTGGCATTGATCTCAACCATGCGGACTTAGCCGGTTACCTTCCGGATGATCTCCCGCATGGTCTCCCTGACTTAGCCCTTTTGCATCTTAACTCGAACCGCTTTTGCGGTACCGTACCGGATTCATTTATACATCTTTATCTTTTACATGAACTTGATTTGAGTAATAATCGATTTGTCGGCTCATTTCCTAAAGCCTTGCTTGCAATGCCGTCATTGAAGTACCTTGATCTCCGGTTTAACGAGTTCGAAGGACCAATACCGAGTGAACTATTTAACCGGCCTTTAGATGCGATCTTTTTAAACTCGAATAGGTTACGGGAACCCATCCCGGCAAACCTCGGTAACTCCCCGGCTTCGGTTGTGGTTCTTGCAAACAATGAGTTGGGTGGTTGCATTCCAAGCTCCATTGGTAACATGGCCGAGACGCTCAATCAAATAGTGCTTATCAATGATAACCTTACCGGCTGCATTCCTCCCGAAGTTGGGTTATTGCACCGGGTTACGGTTTTTGATGTGAGCTTCAACAATTTGATGGGGCCTTTACCGGCTTCTATATCAGGCATGTCTGATCTTGAACAGTTGGATGTAGCCCACAACCAGCTGGTGGGTTCAATACCAGCTGCAGTTTGTGCTCTTCCCCGGCTTCGCAACTTCACTTACGCGTACAATTTCTTCACCTCGGCCCCGCCGAGCTGTCCTTCGGCTTCTGACACCCGGTATAATTGTATCCCAGGGGCGCCGGTACAGCAGTCACCGGGTCAGTGTGCTGCTGTTGCGGCTCACCCGTTTGATTGTGCCAAGGCCCAATGCCAGGCTGGCGCACACACTACCATTAGACGTCCTAGACCGACCCCACATAGTCCAATCGCAGCCCCTCACAAAGGCCAATACAGATCACCCACACCTCCCCCACCGAGTAGTTCGTCTGTGCCATCACCACCGAGCTCGTACTCACCTCCTGGAGTGTCGGCCCCACCGCCAGGCTCTTCTGTGCCATCACCTCAAAACCCGTATTCACCACCCGGTTCATCTGTACCGGCACCTCAAAACCCGAACTCACCACCTGGTTCTTCTGCACTGACACCTCAAAACCCGTACTCACCACCCGGTTCATGGGTGCCATCACCTCAAGACCCATACTCACCGCCTGGTTCGTCTGTACCGACACCTCAAAATCCATACTCACCACCCGGCTCATCTGTACCGACGTCACCGCCTTACCAGAACTCACCTCCTGCTGGATATCTACCACCAGGTTCATATCTACCTTCACCACATTACCAGTACTCTCCTCCTAATGTACCGACGTCGGTACAAGCCCCACCACCGCCTTCTTCAAGTGATGAACCGGGTGGTCGCTCGGCCCCACCACCACCTTATGACCAACCTTACCCTGGCACAGCGACCCCACCATCCTCTACTCCTTCACTTTCACCACCTCCTTATAATAATAACCCTTCGATGCCGGGTAATCAGCATCCTCACCCTTCATCTCCCCCACCAAATGTGCCGTGGAGTGCACCGCCAGGCTCTGGATCGAACCCTTCACCGCCGGGCTCTGGATCAAACCCATCACCGCCATCAGATTGCGGTGACAGTAAACCACCGAAGAATGCGCCACCATTGCCGTTTCCACCGGTCATGGGAATATCATATGCATCACCACCACCACCACCACCAATTCCTAATTATTAGTCATTGAAGTAAAATTAAAAGTACCATGTAATTTTTTTTTTGGGTTTTGTTTTCTTAGAACTCTTGTATTATTGCTGCAATTGTTTTAATTTGTTCTTGATCTTGTAGCAATGAATTGTAATGGCAGAAAGGATACATCTCATATTCTTTTCATTTTTGTCCCATTTAATGCCTTCCTCTTGTTGTGTATTCTCATGAAAATAAAATGAAACCTAGAAATCATTTGATAGAATTTTTTTTGTGTATATATCATTAATTTTGTTTTAAGGGGTTTTTATTTCTTTTTTCTCTTTTGGAATGCTACATATTTTCCTATTGATCTGGAAATTATATTACCAGTAAAGGATTTTTATTATGGTAAGATACTGGTACCAATACCATAAGGCAAAAATCTAAGAATTTTTGCTGGTAAACCATACTTAAAGAATTGAGTGTACATAAAGAAATTAGTATACTATATATACATAAAGAACTTTTGCTACAAACTTATATGTATTTTTTTTCTTTTCATTTCATGTGGTGAAGTAATTGCAAATTTTGTATCCTTTTCCAATTTTATGGTTAGTGGTTGGATTTTACAAATTAGGTCTCCAAGCTATGTGTCAGAAATCTGATTATATAGATTTTTTATTTTATTAAATGTATGGTATTAATATATCAGTTGCCAGCTTCACATGCAGATCTATTGATATTTATTTATGGCAGTGCCTTGGCCTTCTTTTCAAGCTGCCACCTATTCATTCAATAAATGTACGCGGGAAACACAAAAGTTATATCACACGGTCCCAATTGGTACATGCCAAAGGCTTGCTGTACCGACCACCGACTAGTCCTTTCTAAAAATCAATATTTTTGGGCTGGTTTTTGTTTAAAGTGCACAATTTTGTACTTATCATTTAATACATGTACCAGTACTTGTGTTAACTTCGTGGGCCAAAATGCCATAATTTGATTTTGAATTTTAAAAATGACTTGAAAATTATTGGTTATTTTATTTCTGATTTTTCTGTCATAAAAGGGATCTAAATTTCCATTTAACCCAATATTTTTTTGAATATATATACAAAGGAAATAATTAGAAATGGGTTAAAACCAATCAGTTGGATTAAAAAGATGAAAATAAAGGATTATCCAAGGTGCTATTTGCAAAGCATAAACATAACATAAAATTTGACATTGCTTGATACCCACAATCTATTAACATTGGATCTCTTTTTGTAATATAATTTGTTATGAAAAAAATAATAATAATACAAAATTTTAACTAAGAGGACTTGTGAAATATTGTCAGCAATTGAATTCAAATCACCTCTATTCAGATTTCAATGCAACTATTTCTGATACTTTTAACTGCTTTACAATGATCTAATTATCATTCTCTAGCAATGGTTTCCTCTTGTCATCCCACTTGTTTATTCTTTTGTTTGCTGCCTCCACCTAATCAAGATTTTCAAAAGAGAAACAAATTATGTAACTGAGCATTCTAAACATTAAATCACAACTAACAACAGGTGATCTGTTTCAAATATTGTTTTTCTGGTAAAGAAGAAAACAATTTTTTGTAAATTTACACACACACACACACACACACATATATCCTAATTAGAACCTTGTGTCATCCCTATTTTCAAATAGGAAGATTTGCATTTTGAACAGTTTACCTATATATGATGCTTTTATTTAAACCATAAAAATAAAACCAGTTATATATGGTACTGGTATGGTATACCTCTTTATTCCAGTCTGTTCTGATTGTAACAGAAAGAAGGATAAGGAACTGCATACAAGTTCCACCAAGCACGCCACCCCATATTCCCTAAAAATGAAAATATATCATCAAACCAAACTTAGAAACATGCTTAATGCAATATAAGTGCCATGATTAATCACTGAGTAAAATTAGGGTGTTCTTAGGCTCCCCAAGTTATTCTTTGGTGAGCTTAATTTTAGAATCTATCGGATTAACTTCAACGATGAATCCAAACGGTTGAAACCAATCCGCTTCACTAGTGATGTGTTTACATGTCTGTTTATAAATTTTTGAATTAATTTAGAATAAAGTCAAACAGTAAAAAATGATGAAAAATAAACGTATTAAAATTAACTTATAAACATTTTTTTTAACCACTTTACTTTGCACTAAATTAATTTGAAAATATATAAATCTGACACGTAGACGCATCACGTGTGAAGTAGACCGGTTTCAACAGTTTGGATTCGTATTTGAAGATATTTCGATAGATTTTGGAGTTAAGCTCACAAAAAAAAATTGGTGAGCTTAACACCCTAGATCTACTTTTAATTACTCAAAATTTAACTAAGAGATAGTTACCTTAGCACCTAAACCAAATTTAAATCCAAGAAGAACACCAAGGGGAATACCAACAATGTAGTAGCATCCCACATTTACATAAGCCACAAATTGTTGCCATCCACACCCCACAGCCACACCTGACATTAATTGGAAATTAATAAGATCACTTATTTAATCCAATCTTAGTTTATATATTAGAAGTGAAGAGATTTTTTTGATAAACCCAAATACTATGACATTTGATAGCATGTTAGAGGCTATAATTTGACAAAAAAAAAAAAATTGAGATTGATTTAGAAGATGATAGATAGATGTGTATTATTTACCAGACAAGATAGGTTGAATGCCGTTTAGGATGATAGAGGTGGCGAGCAACGGGCAGAGATCGGAGACAGCACGAGAAACGGCCTCCCCTTCGGTGAAGGCATAGCTGATGCGGTCCCGAAGGCACATGACCATGATCGCTACAATGATAGATATGAAAGATGATAGCATCATCACCATGATAACCGAGAATGCCGCCGAGTTAGGGTTGCCGGCTCCGAGCTCATTACTGACTCTCACACTGCATGAAATTATAGAAATTAATTAACTATAACTGATTAACATGAAATATCTTTTTTTTTAGTTTAATGAAAAATTTAGAGTGAGTCTATGGTACTATGCATAGCACGATTTGGTCCCTAATATGGATCAATATTTTCGTTTTTAAAATTTTAACGGTTGATCTGAACCATTCAACATGATTTTCGTATGAATATGTATTTGCAGACCTAATTTTATATCTTTTAGAATTTTTTTAACTATTTTTAAAGATAGATAGAAAATCACTGTTTTTGGATGGTCCAGAATTTTCAGATCAAGTGATTTTCTACCTATCTTTAAAAATAGTTAAAAAATACTAAAAGATATAAAATTAGATTTGCAAGTACATATTCATATGATAATCATGTTGATGGTTCGGATCGACCGTTAAAATTTTGAAAACGAAAATATTGATCCGTATTACAGACCAAATCGTACAATGCATAGTACCATAGACTCACTCTAAATTTTATGTTTAGATTGTAAGTGAGGTATGCTAACCTAACAGCAGCATTGAAGCCAAAGGAGATCATGAGAACCCAACCAGATATTGTCAAGCTGCACAAAACAAATGATTTAATACAGGATTAATTAGTAATATGGTAATCTATTCATCCACTGAATTAATTAAATGCAGGGGTATTGTGGTCATTTATTGATTAATTAATTTTAACAGTAGGGGGTCTTGTAGTTACAAATTAAAAATTTGAGAAAAATGATTGTCAAAATTAAAAGTTTAAAAGAGTGATTATCACAATACAATAGCCTATCTACTCATTCTGGCAAGACTACCACATTGTATCATGATATACCAGTACTGTTATTTTTCTTAATTCTGAGTTATTTTTTAATTTTATTTTAGTGATTACTTTACTTAATTATGATCAATCCTTGCATTATAACAAAAGGTGAGATTTCACTCACCACACACTCAGTGAGTCGAGCGCTAGTTCGGGATTCTCGAGCAACCCGGCGATGAGCACTACAATCTGAAAGTACCATGTCTCTAAACATAGCATCACTGCAGAGGAAGCCGACAACTTCAAAAAATCGGGAAGGCCGGCAAACGCCTGCCAGGTGAACCCGGTCCAGGTGCGCCTAAACTCCGGGCTTATAACAATGTACGTAAATTTTGCACCGACTATAATCCACCAACTGATACTCAGTACCAGAGAGGCACCTAAAAGGCCGAGACCCATTTTATACACCACCACCCAACTCACCAAAAGATGCACTACTAGTGCACCGGCAGAGATGTATGCGCTCGGGGCGACAATGCTCTGAGCTTGCATGAATTTTGTAACGGGGAAGTTGATAGCATATGCAAAGATTTGCGGGATTAAACCGTAGACGAATATCGATGCGGCCTTGGCAATCTCTGGGGATTGACCGAGGAGGAGGAGTATTTGTCGAGAGAAGGCGTAGATCACTGCCAACGGAATGCCACACATGGTTAGAAGCACCGCCGATCGTTGGAGGTAGACGCCGAGCAACTCGTGCTTTTGTGCACCGAAAGCCTGGCCGCATAGCGTCTCTACTGCACTCCCCATTCCTAACTACATTTAAAAAAATTGAAATATTGATTATCTTTTTGAATTATGGAATTAATTAAATGCAAGTTTTTATTAGCTTGGATAATTTTTTAGAGGGAACATTTAATAAACTTAAAATAACATTAAGTGCACCTTTAAGTTTTAGTTTGCCTCTACTTATATCAGAACCATTAAAGCGCGCATTAAGAAGGGAAATTGAAGAAACTTAGATGACATTAAATGCACTTAATTTTCTCCTCTTTCCTTATTTTTCACTGATACAAATAGATAAAAATGAAAAAAATATATACAGAAAGAAGGGAGAATTAATGGTGCTGATACAGGTGATTTGATATTTGGATCTAGATTTACTTGTAATAATAATTAAGGGAAAGTGTAATTAAAATATCATTCATTATATAATTTGCAAATATATACCTTATGTTCCTTTAACTAGAAACATCCATAAATGACACCTGCAAATTCATAAATGACACATGCAATAATATTTTTGAATCTGACACACAAGTTGTGGCAAGCTTAATAGCTACTTTTGAAATGGTTATGATATTTGCACAATCATGAGGGGCATTAAATGCTTATATGATTCTATAAAACTATCATGAGCAAGCTTGTGGTGATTCGTTGAGTAAATCTCAAATTTTATCGAATCGCTATTAAATAAATTAAAATAGTAAAAAATTGATAAATTATGCATAAAAAAATGAAATGTCATAATTATTTACTTATATGCATATATAAAAACTATATTATATGAGTACAAGTACGAATATGATATCTAATACAAATATATCCCAATTTTTTTTTGTACATTAAAATGGCTGAATTTATGAGAACTCTCAAATATTAACAAGATAAATTGTCCATTAAAATTTATAAATAACATCTAGAAATACAAAGACAATATAATTTTATTTTTTTTAAATCTGGAAGACTTTAATGGTAGATGTTGAATTGTAAAACTAATTAATTAGGTGTTGTGACCAGTTAAATAAAGAACTCATATACTATTTTACTATTTATTATGTGATTGAAAAATTAAACTAAGTTCTATAAAATGGGTATTGAAAAATTCTCAAATTTTAGTATTGGCAAAAGACATTATAAGTTATATAGTTTATACAAAAATGATAATATAAGAAAGGGCAGTGTGAATAAATTTAGTTTTTACTTGTAGCTAAATGTTTTCCTTTTTGCATACAATTTAAAATAATAATAAACAATATTAGTAACAAATATTATAACTTAGCCTCATTATATATATATGGTGAGTTGTGAAGTAAGGATCTTGTTTTACTTCATACTCATATCTCCGATTTCAAAGATCAAACAGTCGATCCGAACCGCACAATATGATATCCATATTGAAATGTGCTAGGAGACCAAATTTTACATTTTTTGGAAATTTTTACTATTTTTTAGATAGGTAGAAAACCGCTGTTTTTGAATGGATTCTGGACCATAAAAACTGTGATTTTGAAATATTCTAAAAAATTAGTAAAAAATTTAAAAAAAAATGAAAAATTTGGTTTCCTAGCACATTTCAATATGGAGATCATGTTGAGCGGTTCGGATCGTCCTGTTGAAGTTTCAATATATAAAACATGAGCATGAAGTAAAACATGGACCTTACTTTACAACTCACTGTAGCCCAACTATATATATATATATATATATATATATATAGAGAGAGAGAGAGAGAGAGAGAGAATGCCTAATATACAAATTTGTTCCTGGACTCAGGAACAAACGATTTGGTTCTCTGATTTTCAAAGTCCAAACAGTCGATCCAAACCGTTAGATATTCAATCTATATTAAAATGTGCTTGAAGACCAAATTTTACATTTTGTAGAATTTTTTTACTATTTATTAAGCTGGTTTGAAAACCGCTGATTTTATTAAACTTATGCACCATTGAAAAACAGCAGTTTTCAAACCAGCTTAATAAATAATAAAAAAATTCCAAAAAAATATAAAATTCCACTTACAATATTTGTAAGTTACAACATCTTACAACAATTTGGTTTTGTGATTTTCAAATTCCAAACAGTCGATCCAAACCGTTCAACATGATATCTATATTAAAATATGTGCTTGGATATCAAATTTTACATTTTTTTTATTTTTTTTACTATTTATTAAGTATTTTACAAAATTATTGTTTTTCAGTAGTTCAAAATTGCCTAAAAACAACAATTTTGTAAAATACTTAATAAATAGTAAAAAATTCAAAAAAATATAAAATTTGATCTCCAAGCACATTTTAATATAGAGATCATGTTGAACGGTTTGGATCGACTGTTTGAACTTTAATAATCGCAAAACCAAATTGTTGTAAGATGTTGTAACTTACAACACTATCTATATATATAGAGAGAGAGAGAGAGAGAATGGCTAATATACAAACGTTTGTTCCTGGACTCAGGAACAAACGGTTCGGTTCATTGATTTTCAAAGTTCAAACAGTCGATCGAAACTGTTAGATATTCAATTTATATTAAAATGTGCTTGGAGACCAAATTTTATATTTTTTAGATTTTTTTTACTATTTATTAAGCTGGTTTGAAAAACGCTGATTTTATTAAACTTATGCACCATTGAAAAATAGCGGTTTTCAAACCAGCTTAATAAATAGTAAAAAAATTATAAAAAATATAAAATTTAGTCTCCAAGCCCATTTTAATATAGATTGAATATCTAACGGTTTGAATTGACAGTTTGGACTTTGAAAATCGGAGAACCGAACCGTTTGTTCCTGAGTCCAGAAACAAACATTTGTATATTAGCCATTCTCTCTCTATATATATAATCAAAGGCGAATAATTGATAAGAATCAATATATGATATTTAATTGTACGGCAGCCGTGACGAGTTTGACAGTTAAGGTCACAACTCACAACCAAAGAATCCAAGTCCAATTAAAATTTTGAAAAAAAAGAGAGGTGACAACGATATGTTGTGCGCCAGAAGCGCTCACAACGCTAGCTTCCGTATTCTATTTCGTTACCAGTACTGAAATCTCTATTTTAGATTTGGTTTGATTCTAAAATTGAATTAAGAAAAAAGAAATGAACTTGTAACTACATTCTGATAGAGTAAAGATATTGACAGAGCAGTTGTTGATTCATGTAGCGCATGGACAATAGAATTAAAACAAGTATTGCATATGACTCGTGCGCTGTATTAAAAAAAACTTCTCTGTCAATATCTTCATGTGATCCACACACTAATTAATTACTATTCTTAGTCAACGATCTATATCTGTGTAATTAATTAATTAATTATCAAAAATAAGATTTAGTTTGACCAATTAATTAAAACCTATTTTTTAAATAATTATAAGATCAAAGTTCTTATTTCTATATGAATCTGTTGGGGTATATATTTTCAAGTTTTGAACTAACTCAAAAGAAAAGAGATGCATCTATATGATAATTAAAAGATAGAAAAAGTGTAAATCAAAGTAAAAAATTAGAAGTAGGAAAATATGTGTGTATATATATATATACCAGGCAGCCATAGGCAAAGACTTGGATGCCGGTGTTGCCGAGCGAAGCAGCGGCGTATTCCAAATTGCCGAGATGACCAGAGAATACCTGTGTCGACATCGACATCAAGTAGTTGATCATGTAACCCACCACGGCAGGCGCTGCTAGCTTCACTAGCATTCTCATCTCGATCAACGCCGCCCGTCTAATTCGGTTTCCCCGTGACATAGATGCATCGGTTAGTATCCTCTCGAGCTGTTTTCTCGATCCCCGGCTCGGTTCGCCTGACATGCTGCTTGATGAATAATCTGATATATATATTTTCTTTAGTTTTTAGGGGTGGGGGGAGGAGGTTGGTAGAAAGAATGGTACTGTATATATATATGCTGAATGTGTGATCTGTGATATTTCTTTGTGAGTGGTGTGGTTATATTTTATGTATAATTTGATTGTCTGGTTAGAGTTGAAGATTGAAGTTCAACACTGGTTGGTTTTTTTTCTAGAAACTAAAAACACAAATCAAAATTTCGGAAAATAGAAAGATTAATTTTCTTTTAGAAAAATAGATGAAACTTCCACTATTTATTTAGAAGTTGAAAAAAATCAAAATTTCGGAAAATAGATAGATTAATTTTCTTTTAGAAAAATAGATGAAACTTCCACTATTTATTTAGAAATTGAAAAAAAATCAAAATTTCGGAAAATAGATAGATTAATTTTCTTTTAGAAAAATAGATGAAACTTCCACTATTTATTTAGAAATTGAAAAAAAATCAAATTTTTGGGAAATAAATTGATTGTTTTTTTATTTGAAAATTAGAGGAAACCACACCAATGGAGTTCAACACTTAGTGGAATGATACATTAGTGCGGTCTTTCTATTTTTGAAGAAAATAATGATTATCTTTCCAGAAGAGTTAAAATTTTAATTTCTAAAATAATTCACTGGTTGAGCAGAAAAAAAACAAAAAAATAAAAAAGGAACTGATTCTTTTGGAGGAGAAAAATCCAAAAAGATCAACTATTTAGATAAGAACATTTTCTTTGTAATTCTATCTCTACACAGACAATTTCTATCTAAAAAATGAATATTGTTCTAAAGCGATATTGCCACTGTCATAGTCATAATAACTCATACGACAACCATGTAACATTATCAAATGATGGTAACTTGTAATAAATACTCATTTAATATTGTCACAATATGTAACAAGAAACATCATTTAATATTGCAAGAAGCAGTGGACAGATGTTGAAATTTAATTTAATTTTTTTTTTTTGCAAATTCATTGACAAATTAATGATGATTTATGTAATGACGCAACAAGAATATATACTGTGTAATTGAGGATAAGAAATGAAATTAGCATTGCAATGGTTAGAAATAGAAATACAAAATTAACATTTATAAGGGCCATTTCTTACTATACTTCTAACTTTTTTTTTTCGAAGTTCCAACCATGATCTTCGTATGAAAATATAAGGGATGGGCTAAGGTGCTTTATAAAGCACGGGTCATTTGATGCTTTACGCCCTTCCGTGCTGTTGTCAAGGTCTAAACAGTCGATCTGAACTGCTCAACATGATATCCATATTGAAATGTGCTCAGAAACATGGTTCTGAAACTCGGAATCGGAATCGGAATCGGAATCGGGTGAATCGGCCGGAATCGGCCGAGTTGACTCGGTAACTCGGATTTTTTTGGCAGAAACTTGTTTTGTAGCTAAAAAGTAAAAAAAAATTGGTAAAAAAATAATTTGTAGAAAAACTATGTTAAGACAAAATATTACACTCAAATAATCCACTAATTATATAATGTAATACAAGCATTACAAATAGAACACACTTTTTATTGCCAGAAGCTATGCTGAGCTGGCTAGATCATCTCATCGTCCTCTGTATTAAAATATGAATGAGGATATTGTTGTACAGAGTCAAAAAATGAAGAGATTAATGTAGTGTCATATGAAAAATTATTAACATCCTCATATCCAACATATGGAATCGAAATCGGATAAATCGGCCGAAATCAGCAGAATCGGATCAGAAACTCGGATTTTTTTGACAGAAATTTGTTTTGTACTAAAAAAATAGAAAAAATAGTATTTGCATAGTTAACAGTTTAAATATTAATGACAATTCGGATGGATAACAATTAAAATTATCTAATTTTAATATAAAATAGACTATTTCATAAAATAATAATAAAAACGTGAATGATATTCACAAAAGAGAAATAAAATGTTTAATTTCTACCTTTTATATTTTCTTACCAATCAAATTTGTAATATAGTGCAATCCCATTCTTTATTTTAGTCCAAAAAAAATAAATAAACAAACCACTGTGTATGCATTTCCTTCACTCTAGTTAAATATACAAAATATAAATAAAATAAAACAGTAAAGGCTTCGCAGGCTAGAGGCCTAGTAAGTCACTCAATCAAACAAGCACACTTTTGAGTCTTTGACTAAGTGTTTTGTTCAATAGACAAAACAGAAAGAGGAGGGTTCAAATGCCTCCATTTTTTATGCCTCCATTTTTAAAAACTTTAATAACTCAAAATTTAAAACTTAAAAGTCAAAATAAAACCTTTGGATATGGTCTACATCATTTTATCTATGCACGTGTAAAAAATTATGACATTTCAACTTTGTTTTGGTTGTCATCAAGAGCTTGTAAAAAACTTACTAATGTGGATAAGTTCTAGCCGTTGATTTTTCAACTTATTGATTCACATAAAAACAAAGTCGAAATGTGATATTTTTTATGAGCACATAGATAAAATAATGTAGATCATATCCAACGGTTTTATTTTGACTTTTAAGTTTTAAATTTTGAGTTATTAAATTTTTAAAAATAGAGACACGATGGAGGCACAAAAAATGGAGGCATGTGAACCCTCCTCAAACAGAAAAAAGAATAATTTCTTGGATCACGATATAAAATGAACAAGGTTTATCATGAACCACTATAAGTTCAAATTTTCTATAGTACAAAATTATACACCAAGTCTAGCCACAGAAATAACTGAAGATTCTTCCTCCTAACTCAGCCAGGGACTTTGCCCTTTCCAAATTTTTTTCGAGCACCATTTCCTTCTTCAAAAGATGCAAAATTGAACTTAAATCTCAAATCAACAACAATGATTTTCTTTCTCTCAGCCTCAAGATACAACAGAAAACTAAGGCGGGAAACCGAATCAGTCTAGGACAATGATTTTCACTGCCCATGTATTGACTCGAGTGAAACTCAGTTTGACTCGGCCTGACTCGGGTGAAACTCGGTTGACTCGGCCTGAAAATCGGCTAGACTCAGGTGAAAAACTCGGATCGGACACTGTTTAACCGAGCTTTGCTGAAAAACTCGCACGGGCACGAGACTCGGGTGAAACTCGGATCGGACACGGCCGATACTGAGTTGACTCGGAATCGGCTGATTTTCCAAACTATGCTTAGAAACCAAATTTTACATTTTTTGGAGTTTTTTTTCTATATTTTTAGAATTTTTAAAAATCATTGTTTTGAATTTTTTTATTATGTTTTTTTTTTTAAATCACTGATTTTTTATGGTCCACAATTTTATGAAAAATAGAGATTTTTAAAAAATTCTAAAAAAATGTAAAATTTGATATCCAAGCACAATTTAATATGAAGATTAACTTGAACGGTTCAGATCGACGTTTTGAACTTTGAAATTAAAGATATAGACGTGAAATAAAATACTCGCTTTACTTCGTGAAGTACTGTAGCCGAACTCTATATATATATATATCCACAATTATGTCATATTAAAAATAAAGGCATATTCCAATAATTTGAGTTCTTAAAGCAAATTAGATTAGAAACAAGTAAGAAAGTGTGCTTGCAACTAATTGAGAAAATAAAAGAATAAGTGCAAATCATATTAGTATAGTGTATATATATATATATATATATATATATATATATATATATTATGACATTAAGCACATGAAATCGCCATGAATTTATTTTCTATTTGGAAATGCTAGTTCTTTAATTTAAAGTGCAGAAATTTGTACCCTTTTCATTACATTTTTTTAATAACAATTTGATTGAGAAAATTACCTTAGCCTGCCTTGTAATACCATATAAATCAAAACCTGAGAAAAATTCTAGTGTTCTTGCATTTTTTCTGAAATTAATCTTTATCTTCCTTTTATCACTGACATATAAATTAGGGAAAAAATTTAGTGTATCCATATATACAAATTCTTAAAGTAGCCATTTTTCTCATAAAAACATCATAATATCTAATATCCTAAGAAAACTTAACATTTTATTCAATATCCTTTTTATTTTAGTTAGTTTAAAAAATAAATTGTTAAATATAACATTTTCATTTCCATCCCTCCTCTCTTTCTTTTCTTTTAAAAATTAAAGTAATCTAGTTTGTTTGTGTTTTCGGCTCCAATTCGAGATCGATGCATGTGTTCGAGGGAACCAATTTGGGTCCGATGTCCATCGGACTCAAAGTGAGTTCGATGGGTTCGATGACCGTCCGATCTGCTTTAAGATTCTCGCCCGCAACTTTCGTGTCTGCTTTAAAATTCATGCACACGAATCTTAAAGTGAATCGGACGGTCTCGAAACCCATCGGACCCAAATTTGAGTCCGATGGGCATCGAATCCAAGCTGTTCTCGTGTTCGAGTCATGACAATGATATAATTTTGTTGTTTTCACTAAAAATAAAATAAATTGACTATAAAATGCTACAAACGGGTTGAATTAAGACATTCGGATTAAACGTCAAACACACTATTTAACAATATATAATAAAATTAAATCTAACCGCTAAATAGTTCTACGGTTTCGGACTGAAAATCAACCGCTGAATAATTCAGCGGGCATTTTCATACAAACGATTATGGATTAAAATGAAATTTTCCGAAAATGATGGTACATGTTTAATTTTATCTTTGTTAATGCTATTGATAAAAAAAAATCGGAAAGGAGACCGATGCTTTGGGAGGAATAAGCCAAAAAGAATAGTATTTCAGATGAGAATATTTTAATCCTTCCCTATGATTCTACCTCTACATATATAGACAATTTCTAAATATAAAAAGATTAGAGTGAGCCTATGGTGCTATGCATAGCACGGATGGGGTCCGTGCTACGGCTCAAAATTTGATTTTTCAAAATCCTAACGGTCGATCCAACCGTTCAATGTGATAACCATATGAATATGTACTTGCAAACTAAATTTTATATTTTTTCAAATTTTTTTACTATTTTTTAGATAGGTAGAAAAATCAGTGTTTTCTGAAAATTCTGGACCATCAAAATTCTACCTATCTAAAAAAATAGTAAACAAATTCGAAAAAATATAAAATTTAGTTTGCAAGTACATATTCATATGATTATCACATTGAACGGTTGGATCGACCATTAGGATTTCAAAAAGTCAAATTTTGAGCCGTAGCACGGACCCCATCCGTGCTATGCATAGCACCATAGCCTCACTCAAAAGATTATATCAAATTGCAAAAGTGATATTGTCACTGTCATAGTAATACGACAACCATGTAACATTGACAAATGTGTTTAATTTGGATTCAAATCCGCTGAAATCTCAGATTATCAATAGTAATTCTGAAATTCCTGAAATCTCGAATTCCGCCATTGAATTGTTTCGAGATGCGTACACAGAAAAATGAGCTGTTTCGAGATGTGTGCACAGAAAAAGTTGGACAGCTGGATCTCGGATTTCAGGAATTTCAGAAGTACTGCTCATGAATCTCGGATTTCAGCTGATCTCAATTCATTTAATTTCCATATTGCAACCTTTATGATATCGGATCAAATTCTATTCGATTGAACCTTAAGATCCGATACCCGATAATGAACTTGATCCGATCCGAACCACCCCATTGCCATTATATGACTAGACTTCAGCAAAAATATTACCACACTGCTTAACTAAATATATATAGCCAGAGTAATTTTCTCAAAAGATAACATATATTTTTACCTAATAAAAGAAAAGATGGACACCCTTTTTTTCTGTTATAAGTGAAGAACAGTCTTGCACAAATTCATTCAACCATACCCAACAATTTGAGCAAAAAAATGGAGTTGAAAAAACCATTATTTCCAAATTATCAGTACAAATTCAGTTCGTATCATCTGACGAAAACCGATCTCAGCACATCTGACATCGAAAACCCTAGCATCAGTAGTACATCCGACATTACCGATTCCGATCATGCCGTATTTAAATCGAAGAAATCCGGCATCACAATATTCAAAATAATCCCTCTTCAAACAAAATGTCAGAAAATATGTTTTGTAATAAATTTGCTCGAGTTTATTTTTTTCCTCGTGGCGTTGATCTATTACGTAATCATATGTTGGGAATGCCCCTTGACATGGGGCGTTCCGGCCGGAGTGATGGTTGAGCAGTGCATTTTTCTATGTCGGATGCTAGATGTCTATGCGATTGGTTCGGAAAGTAAACATGAACCGGGTTTCGGATTTCGGTTTGTTGCATGGTTATCAACTTGTGTGTTTCTTTTCACCAATGTGTGGATGGAGGTGTCACGACGGAAACCTTATGTCGTTGTACTTATGTACATGTTAGCGGTTGTTCATGCCGTCGGTGAATTTTGGATGTTGGTTTTACCGATTGAACATGATCGGGTTGGTCGAGAGCGTGGAGATGACGGGTTTGTTGTGTATAAAATTGGAAGATGGAAATGGAAGGTTTTATTTTGGTAGGGAATGCTCTTAACATGCATGCTCTTAATTTCTATGGTTCCTTATGAAATGATCTCCATATGATTGTTTTATTTTCAAAATTTTCTTGTGATTTATTATAGTGGCATTAATGAAGTAACAGGTACTAGCTTGGCAGAGTAAAAATCTTTTGCCTTTAGTGAATTATTAGCCAGATTTTTTTTTTTACTGGAAATTATCAGTAAATATTTTGTTCTGAGTCACTTTTATCACTGTGTACACTATGAGCCTGAAATAATATCAAACTTTACATAATTTTGATGGTATTTTTCTTGAGATAAGATTGAAGTGTCAAGTCTCATTTTGGTGGTATTTTACTATCAATTTAGTGTATTGTGTATATCTGTGTATCTAAATATTTGGAAAAAATAATGCCTTGTCCATTCAAAAATGCAATTTATATCACTAACAAAAGAAAAAGAAAAACAGAGACACATATTGTCAACATGGTTAATGAATGATATGCTCAAGTCTTGACAAATTGAAGAAACCAGGAATTAGAAGCACAACTTCAGTACTTCTCTTGGGCCAATATGCAACTAGCCCATTATTGTTCTTATGCGGAGGCCTGATAAGGCCCAAGAGAAGTAGTGAAATAATTAATACTAGTCCATAATATGAATACACAATAAACGGAGGTCTGATAAGGCAATCTCATTGGTGCTTTTTTAGGGTCCGGATTTTCCGAGTAATTCAAATCTTGAGTTTGGGTCCGGGCAGTTTGATTAGGGGTGTTTATTGGTTCGGTTCGGTTTGGTCGGTTCAAACTGAAATAAAATAGACAAAGTAATGTTGTATTCCGTTTTAAAAAAATACAACTGAACTGACCAAAATAAACTTATCAACTAAATTAAAACCGAACCGAACAAACCGTATAATATTTTTTTTGTTAATTTTTTCAATTAATTTAAGATAGATTTTAAAAAATTGCTTGGTTCATTCTAACTGGTTTGAACTAAATCAAGTAATATATAATATTTCGTAATTTTTGAATTTTTTTAAATGTTTGGTTCGGAGAGGATTAAGAGCATCTACATCTCTAAAACTCTTAGAGTTTCTAAGTAACTATTAACTAATTTTTAGAAATTATAGGCTATGGAGTTTCTAAGGGTTCACATCCCTGAAACTAATCTTAGAGTTTCTAAAATGCCACATCAGCAATAAAATAAAATAAAATATTTCAGCGAACATCAGCCAATTATTTTGCCAACTCACAGTTTATAAACGATTTCTTATTAAGAAATTATTGAGCACAGTTGCTAAATAAGAAACTGGTATACATCTCTGAAACTAGTCTAGAAACTGCTACATCAGATTAGAAACTCTGATAGTTTCAGAGATGTAGATGCTCTAAGGATATCAATCTGTTAAGTGTAACGGTTTTAAAATTTTCTAAACCAAATCAAACCAAGCATTTAAACTAGTTTTAAAAATAAACCAAATCGATCCATTTAACCGGAAAGACCGAACCATTTAAATCAAACTCTCTCAATTTGATTTAAAACCAATTAAACCAGACCCAATGAAACCCTTACGTTTGATCATAATTCAGATCAATTCAGTTAAAATTGAAAATTTAGAGAGCTCTTTTATTATTTATGTAGAAGCATCGAATTTGTTTTTTTTATTATCTTATTTTTTGTGCATAATCTTTATAATGTTTTATACGAATATATAAAAATTGTAAAATTTAATTTATTCACACATATTTTTTTTAATAAAACTTGTCAATAAATTTATATCCTTGACCAAATGTCTATAAAACTGGAACCATTTCCAAAACAAATAGCATTCAGGGTGGATCTAATTAACAAAATATAAAGTCAATTAACTTCTTTGACTTCCATATAGAAAGAGAAAAATAGCACGCCGGAACTGATTCTGTTACGGCCTACAGGACAACACCACTACAGTACAAAATGACACGGTACGCGTGTCGGTTATGTCGGTTATGTACCGTGGTTTGCGTATCCCGTGTCGTGATCAGTTGTTGGTAAAAATAACACGATACAAAAAATAACATGTTTAGTCACAACTAACATTAATTCTTCATTTTAATATTTCAAAGAATTGTTCCACATTCTTTTAAAATTTTGTCTTAATTTTTTCAGTAAACAAATTGAAATTATGAAAAAATTGTCAAATGTAATCAAACGTGACTGGTTACGGCATGTTTTGGCACAACACGACTTGATCAAGGTGTGACTAACGTAATGTGACTATGCACGTGCCATGACCACTCCTCGACATTTTGATCACGACACAACATGATACATGAAAAATTGAATTGATCACAACACAAGAACAAAATATGATTTTTTCCATTCTACCTCCATACTTGTCAATAAATTTTCTAAAACTGACCCCAGTACATCTCCAAAACTATAAATTAATCAACAACTTTGTGTACATATATTAGCTTCCATTAATTGCATTTGTACAATATCAGTACGCAAGCAACATATACAACATAACCATCTCAGATTTTAATGCTTTCACAATTAATTACACCTATATAAACCAACACAAGAATAACATGAGGAATTATCTTATGACTGTTATACTTTCAAGAATAACAAGATTTTATTCCAAGTAGCATCTTTCTGACTGAATTCACATCCCCTAGATACCTGAGGTACAATAAGTAAGGGCCTGTTCGGCGGAGTACTGTGTGTGTCGGAAAAAAAAAATTCACTCAAACTGAATTTTTTTTCCCACGAGCACATTAAAATTTAGTTCAAAAATTTTATGTTCCTAACCCCATTCCCGTTCCCCTCTTGACGCCGAACATGCCCTAAATCTCAAAACGAACTCCTTATATCTTCAACAAGCACCAGATTAAATTTTGTACCTGAGGAAATACAGATTCTTTCTGACTTCCATATTACTAGAATAAAAAATAATAGTCACATTCTTTCTGACTTCCATATTACTAAAAATACTTTCAAAAATATACTTCTATTTCTATATTTTTTCCTAAAAAAATATGAAAATATATTTGAGATTTAATGTAATTATTAAATTATGTCTCATTCTAAAATTTCATCCTACCAATCTATATATATACTTTGACTTGTCCATGGTGGTATTAAAATAGCAATTGGATCTATAATCTAAATACAAATGTGATCCATTTTTCAGGTATCCAGTTTGTTGGAGATTTTCTAGTTTTTTATACCAGAATAAATTAATATGATTTTTGTATAAGTTTTGGATATTTTTTTTCCTTAAAAACAAGTTGCATTTCTCAATTTCTATATACACCAACATGCTTTTGTCATTTTTGGACAATATTAAAGCAAACTCAACTATATCAATGACCCAAATTATTCTCATATTGAAAATTCATAAATTAATAAAAAAAAGGTAAAACAATTTATCACACTTTTTGTCATTTTGGGTAATATTAAAGCAAACTCAACTATATTTATGACCCAAATTATTCTCATATTAAATAGTCATAAATTAATTAAAAAGATAAAATAATTTATTATACTTTTTGTCATTTTTGGGTAATATTAAAGAAAACTCAACTATATTTATGACCAAAATTAATCTCATATTAAAATACTCACAAGTTTATTAAAAAGGTAAAGTAATTGATATCATACATCTGGTGGTATGCATTGAATACTTGCTATATAAATAAAAAATAGTAAATTTATTCATGGAATTTATTTTCTGACATAAAAAAAAACAGAGTTTCTTATAAGTTTTATATTTGAATAAATTGCTATTATTAAGTTTCTTATAAGTTTTGGGTATTTTTTTCCTTTAAAAACAAGTTGCATTTTTTTTTGCCTTTTTTTTTCCCATTTTTGGGCAATATTAGATCAAATTCAACTATATATATGACCACAAATTATTCTCATGTTAAAAAAGTCACAAGTGTATAAAAAAGGTAAAGTAATTGATATCATGCATTTGGCGGTATGCATTGAATACTTGCTAAATAAATAAAAGATAGTAAATTTATTCATGGAATTTATTTTCTGACATGAAAAAAATATATCACAGAGTAATTAAAGAAACCGAATTCATATGAGAGGCATTAATAGATGGCTCCCCCAAATTTTAATTTCTAGTAGTTGTGTCCAATAACCGCCATCAATTAATTCTGTTCTTTTATTTAATGCTCCACCTACTCTTCTCTGTGAAATCCCAGTGCTCTTCTCTGTGATTCAATGGATTGCAGAGGTATGCAATTTGTCAAGCACCAAGGTCAAAGTTTGAAGTCTGGTAATTTTAATTTAAATTAGATTGTTTTAATATCATGATATATATTCAACAGAGTGCAATGTTGGGTTTAAAAAAAAAATTAAGAATCATATTTATGCCTATATATTAATTCAAAACGTTTATTATTTCATATTGACAGCAAATTTATTTGAGAACAAAAATTTAGAAAACTTAAATTACCTCATCTACTAATACTTATGTGATGTATTAAATTGATGTAATTTAAAAAAAAATGTTATTTATCTTGCTAATAAAAAAATTACTTACGTCGTTTTATCATTATTTACGGAGATAAAAATACTAAAATTATATCAAATTTGACACAATTTATCTAAAAACATGTAAATATATATATTATGTCATTTGTTAGTGCGACACATTTTGCATGGACATTTTGAATTTACGAAGCCTTCAAAATTATTAAGTTATTAATCTGTTCACACTAATTTCAACAAATTGGACGGTTTATGTTCAATTTTAAATAAATTTTTTCTGAAACCATTTGGAGAAAACCCAATTTCTGAATTGGAACCTCATTAATTGCACCATTGCAATTGGGAGAAATAACAGAGAATACTGACTACTGTAGGATCACTTCTCTCTCCCTCTCTCTTCTCTCCTTTCTCTGATTCACTCCACACTGAAAAAGCAAACCAAAGCGCAGCACAGCACCAGACAGCTTAATCTCAAAAACCAACCCAAAAAAATCTGCAAAAAAACAAAATAAGGATACAAATTGAGAGAAAAAAAAATAAAAGAAAAATGGGTCTTGGGGTACTGCTCTATCTTCTCTTTTGTAAGTTTTTTTTTTTTATTATTATTTTACTTTGATTTAATCCCTATTAGTGATCCCATTTTGTCTGAAACAAATGCATTTTTTGCATCTAATGTAGATATGCTGTTGCATTCTTTGGTAGATTTTGGTAGTTCTTTCCATTTTGTGCATTTCTTGAGGGGGGGTTGAATTTGATTTTCTGATTTTCTTTGCATTTATGGAAAATGAGTCTTGAAAGGGGGGAACACTTGCTCTCGATTTTAGCTAAAGATTGAAAATTTAGAAGCTCAAATTTATTTTGGGATTATTTTATTGAAATTCCATGACAGAAGCTGTATTTTGGGATTTATTACTGGTACAATCTAGGGTTTTTATCAGGATATTATAATTTGTGTAATTTATAGATACTGTCATGAAAACTATAATGCAGAGTGAAATTGGAGGTGTTGTTGTTTAATTTAGAGTAAAGTGAGAGATAATTACAAATAGAAAGATTCTAAAAGTAGAAGAATTGAATCCAGGCATATCTCTTTCAAACTTGATTTCTGTGGCAATTTCTGTGTAGTTATCTCTGTAATGTGGTTTTGCTGTATGCTGGTATATATGTAGTGATCTGTAATGCATTCTAGTCAAGAAAAAATGAAAAGAAAAATTATTGTGTCTTTTGTTTTACTTATTTATCTAATATAATATCATTTGTTTCTTCCTATATCACCTTTTCAGGCATAAATTATCTCTTACTAGACAGACAAGGTAGTGCAGTACTTGCTGGAGGCCTCCAGTTGGTGCGTGAACTGGAGTTGAAAGAAGAGAAGGATGCCCCTTTCTTGCCAGAGATACCTCCAAGCGGGTCCCCCTTTCCACTGTACCCTTCACTCGCGCCTTCTCCACTCTCTTCTTTTATCAACATCAGTACACCTAAATTGTCAGGTTACTACAAAGAGTACTTTTTCCAATTTTGTTTTTGTTTTTATTTCTGTTGCTTGTGGATAACTAAAATGACAGACCCGATAACAGAACTATACTAGTATAGTGCTATGGTACTATGCATAGCGTGGATTGGGCCGTACTATGACTTTATATTTTCATTTTCAAAGTTCAAACGATCGATCGGAACCGTTCAACATGATTTTCATATGAAAATATACTTGATGACTAAATTTTACATTTTTGAGAATTTTTTTACTATTTTTTTTAGAAGGGTAGACAACCACCAGTTTCGAATGGTCCAGAATCTTTAGATCAAGTAATTTTCTGCCTATCTAAAAAATAGTTAACAGAATTTGAAAAATGTAAAGTCTCTAAGTATATTTTTCATATAGTTATCATGTTGAACGGCTCGGATCGACTGTTTGGACTTTCAAAACGGAGATATTGATCAATAGTACAGACCAATCTGCGCTATGCATAGTACCATAGCCTCACTCAACTGAACTTTTTTACCTCTTTGTTACTAGTAGATGGTATCTTAACTAGCATGGTAATGTGTACTGGTGGATTATGTTACCAGTACACAACACCTAAACTGGTTCAGTAGATTTGTTAATCACTGTTTATGGAATTCATATCACCTAAGGTCACAGAATGTTTCTGTTTAGATCTGGACTGTCCGATCAGAATCCACACGAATATCGAAGGGGCCTGTGCATTCCACCTCGGGCCAGATTGGCCTGGATTCTGATCGGATGGTTCGGATCTGAACAGAAATATTCTGTTACCTCAGAGGATATGGACTCCTGTTTATGTAACTGATAAATTACTATTACCAGATTTCAAGATCCACTGAACCCATACCTATCGGGTCAGGCTGATAAAATTTTGGTCGACATGTAATTTAATGCAGCACCAAATTTGCTTATTTAACCTATGTGTCTAACATGGTTATATTTTTCATACAGGTCAATGCACTTTAAATTTCTCCTCAGTTGACTCACTAATTACAACGACTGCCACTGACTGTTTCGCAGCCTTCGCTCCATTTCTTGCCAATGTAATATGCTGTCCCCAACTCGATGCCACTTTAACAATCCTAATAGGCCAATCAAGTCTCCAGACCGGAGTACTCTCCCTGGACCCGGTTCATGCGAACCACTGTCTCTCTGACATCCAACAACTCCTCTCCAGCCGTGGTTCAGAACTAAACCTCAAGTCAATCTGTGCCATGCATTTATCGAACTTAACCGAGGGTTCATGCCCGATAAAGGATGTTAATTCATTTGAGAGTGTGGTTGATTCCTCTAGGGTTTTGGAGGCATGTCAGAAGGTGGACCCGGTAAATGAG
Organism: Carex myosuroides; assembly: GCA_028015225.1. Taxonomy (NCBI): domain Eukaryota; kingdom Viridiplantae; phylum Streptophyta; class Magnoliopsida; order Poales; family Cyperaceae; genus Carex; species Carex myosuroides. The sequence continues at coordinate 5,646,012 of CM051483.1, forward strand.
TGTTGTAGTAGGGTTTGTCAGAATGCAATCGAAGAGGCAGCTAGGAAGGTTGCGGCAAGGGGTAATGGGTTAACGAGTTCGGGTCGAATTGAAGATATGAGTGAGAAGGAAAAGGTGGAGAGTTGTAGAAGGATAGTGGTTAGGTGGCTCTCGAGTAGACTTCAACCCGGACCCGCTAAGCAGATGCTCAGACAGATCTCCAATTGTAATGTCAATGGAGGTAATTGTTTGTATCACTATTCAGTTGTTGTAAACCAAGATAATGATACTGGTAACAAATTATGATTCAAGGCAGTACCTGTATTGATTTAACACACTGGTTTGTATTTTTCTAATAAATATGAGAATTTGAGATGAATTACACTCAGTTGTAACAAACAACATAGGTTCAACTTTAGTTTAATTGGCAAATTAAGTCCTACCATCTGTACAAATTGGGGCCTATTGAAATTATTTCCTAGAGAAAACCCTAATTAACATGAGGTGAATTCACTCTCAATTGTAGCAACATAGGTTCAAAATTAGTTTAATTGGCAAAACATGATCTACCATCTGTAACCCAAATTTTGAGTTTGGATGTGGACTCTGATCAGAATTCGGGATGGAATGCAGTGGACCCCGTTAATATTCGTGCTAGAGAAGATCGGACGGTCCGGATCCAAACTCAAAATTTGATGGGATCCGAATTCCTGTACCAGTGGGGCCTATTGAAATTACTTGCGAGAGCAAACCCTAATTTGTTTATTTTTTTTATTTCTACTCTTGAGCAGTCTGTCCACTAGTGTTTCCCGACACAGGGAAGGTCGCAAAGGAGTGTGCACAGAAGATTGAAAACCACTCGATCTGTTGCAATGCCATAGAAAGTTACGTCTCTCACTTGCAAAAGCAGAGTTTCATTACGAATTTACAAGCTCTTGATTGTGCTTCAAGTCTTGGCATGAAGCTACAAAAGATGAATGTAACTGCAAATGTTTTTGCCTTGTGCGGGGTCAGTCTCAAGGATTTCTCTCTCCAAGGTTAGATTTTATTTATTTATTTTTTGTTTTGAATAATTCTCTCTTTCAATGTTCAGAAACAAAAAAAATTCTAACCTTGGATATAATTTCGCTCTCCAAAATTGTTGCCTAGTTGTATAACTTTCACTCTCTACAAAAAATTTGATTAATTCTCTGCAAGGTTAGATTTCATGCAACCTTATGAATTTTATATTCTCATATTTGTATGAAATTTTCCATTGAAGAGAAAAAATACAAATAAATTTAAATTTGAATGTCAATCTCCTTGTTCAAATTTGTTGCCTAGTTGTATAAATTTCACTTTCTACTTTACAAAGTGCCCCTGAGATAAGTGTATCTTACAAAAAGTAATCCATTTCGCACTCTATTTTACATAAAAGTTCCATTTCAAAGTGTATATTTGCAAACTGCCCCTGTGACAAGTGTATATTACAAAAAGTAATCCATTTCACTCTCTACTTTACATAAAAGACCTTTGATTTTTGGAGAAATAAAAAATAACATCCCTATTATCAGTTAATCTTTATCTCTATTATTTTTTTTACTATGTCCATAGATCTATTTTCAGTCTATAGAAGTATATGTTTTTTCCCAATTTCTTTCATTTATCTCTTATCTTAATGCGGCCAACTAATTTGCAAATTTGTCTCTCTTTTCTTTATCATATCTTTGGTTGCTGGTTCGGAACATCTATCAGTTGGAACACAAGGTATGTTACTACATACTCTTATTAAATCTAATTGTACCATAGTTTTTATATTTGAATATAAGAATTAACTGTTTTAAATGCATTGGAGCAGTATCAGGATGTCTCTTGCCGAGCATGCCATCAGACGCCACATTGGATCCAGTGACAGGTGTCAGCTTCACATGTGATTTGAATGATAATATTGCGGCACCTTGGCCTTCTTCTATTCAGGCCTCAACCTCTTCTTGCAACAAATGTATGCAAATGAATTCATTTGTTCTTAGACTATTACAATACCAAAGTCGAAATTTGTAATGGTGCATGCTGGTATCTACCTCCTGATAAAACCAGTCAATATGGGTACCAATATCAGTACTGGTATTTGCCTCCTAATACTGGTACCAGTAAGGGTATCTATAGATGCAGCAGCAATTGACCTTTCTTTTGTCATACTAAATTTGTTTCTCTTCAGCTGTTAATTTCCCTGCACTGCCAGCCGCCACAGAAATGAAAAACAGTAAGCTATCTTTCTATCTTAATTTCTTTCTTTGTTTTGGTGTACAAATTCTAATTTCACTCCATTCAAAATTTATTTGAATATATTAAATTTTCCAGGTGCCATGAAATGTAGACCAACAATTTGGGTTCTAGCTTATCTATTCATGGTTCTTCAGATGTTATTACAACCATAATTAATAGGCTGTCATTTTGTAACACTTTGGCAATTTTGTGGTCCCTCGTATCATCGAGAAATAGAGTGAAGGGGGTTATGTGTGACGAGGTTAGTGGACTTAATTATGTCATTAAGTCGAGCCTAATCGATCAGTGCACTCCCTGACTTTGTACTTGTATTTATTTGAGGTTTTTTTAGGTTGAATTTGAATCTCTCTTGTTTGTTTTGGTGTAATTCTTGTAAGCTATATATTAATTAATCCAATGTACAGAAAAAATGTGAAAAAAATGACTAGAGTTGTGAAGATTGATTCACATCATGTTTTTAGTTAGATTTTTTGTTACTTAGAAAAGAAAAGTTATTTTTTATTTGTGTTAGGGTTTGATGCGAATAAGAAGAGGGGATAGATACTATGGAGTAAACTGAATTTATTAATTTTCTCTCTCATCAAGAGTCAAAATTACATAGTAAATATAAGCAATATACATGGTCCATTGAGCTCAAATAACAATTTGGATGAAACATATAATCTTCACCTTGAGCCAAATTGTATATATATAAAGTAAACTAAAACATAAAGCACATATAAATATACACTAGTAACATGCTAGAAACAAAACTATCTTAAACTAGCTAGATTATGGTGAGATAAGAGGAATACTCCACTTCAAACCGAAATCTCAATAAAAAATAATGCTATATGTGAATGTCAAATTATTATCGATGTCGAACTTGATCAATGAATTAGTCTTCACATCCTCAAGGGTGTGTGTGATTATTCTTCACCTCCTTAGATTCTTTATCATCAAGGGTGTATGAGTACTCATTACATCCTTAAACATTTATCCTCAAGAGTTCGTAATATTACTAGGGATGGCAATGGGCCGAGCCCACAGGTACTTTGCTAAGCCCATGCCTGTTAACAATTGACGGCCTACCTGCTTGGCCCAATCTGATGGGTTTAAAAATCTATGCCCGGTCCGCCCATGGGCCTTTCTCCTAAGCCCATGCCTGTCTGTCCTTGCCTGCCCTTGCCTATGGGCCTGCCTGGCCTGCCCATACCCGTTGGCCCATTCATATTCAACCACATCAAATAGACCGTACAAGACAACAAAATAATTTATAATATGATTTTTCTAATAGAAGAAAAAATAATTCTAACAACAAACAACAGTGATTTTGCTACTAGAGCACAAAATAATTCATAGTTTAATAACAAATAAAGGTTGCTTGTTTTTTTTAACATAAAGGCCCATGGGCTGTCTGTGGGCTTCGGCATAAGCCCAGGCCTAGTCCGGCCCATCTCTAGGCCCGCCCTTACCTGACCCATCACATCGTCGGACCGACCGGGTAAAGGATGGGCCGGGCGGGTAAGATAGGGCCGCCGGGCTAATTGGGCTTTTTTGCCATCCCTAGTAATTACTGACATCATTAAATCCTTTATCCAACTTAGGCAACATGCTTAACGAAAGCATGACAATATCTCTAATGTCCACCTTAATGTCAATCTTCTCAAAGAAACCAAGCTCTTAAGAGAACACTTTCATTCATTCTCTCCATAACTCTTATCATCTTTAATCCCTCTAATATCTGACAATAATAGTCATCATCCGCATTCACCAAACTACAAAACTCGTGATGTTATCAAACTTCTTAACATCAAACATAGTCAAACAATATCACCCAAATCACAAACCCTCAAAAGTCAAAAACACCAAAATACTAAAATATCCGATCTCCAAATCACCAAAATTGGAATTACCACAGCACAACTACCATCACAAAAACTACCAGAAATCATAAAAAATCTAGAAACCCTTACCCGATGTACTCTCTTTGTATTAGTGTGAGACAAAATTGGGTAAACACTTGCTAGATGTACACTTTGTATCCTGTTGCTAGACAAACCTGAGTAGTTGTATCGATTAAAACCTCATGGTGTTATTTATTACGGTTTTGAATTCATACCGACACATAACCATTATCAATCAAGACACTGGGTTTTGAATCCATACCGACACATAACCATTATCAACCAAGACACTGTTTCACCAAAATTGCGCAATTTTCAACATTCTCCTATAACTGAAACATAAAATCACCAAATAACAAACCACCAAATCATCAAAATTCCAATTAACCAAATAATCAACAATAAAAGTTACCTGAAAACCCTGGTAATAATGCACATATGCCTGATCTTTGATCTGAATTGACTCATTGTAACCGCAGACTAAATCCGAAAATGATCTTGACGTGGTCTTAAAGAATTGACTCACACGACTTGGTGTATGTACTGACAAAATATGGAGATTCAAACAACCCTGTTGCGACCCGCCCAATGGTCCTGCGACCTACCCAAAAATCCTGCGACATGTTCTCTGGTGCAGGCCATATGCCGCAGAACAAATGTTGTCACCCACACTATACAATTGGACCTGTCTTTACATGGTGTACAACGCAACCTTCACACGGCTCACAGATGGTGCGAAATTGTTCAGATGGGCCTACGTGGTCCAAGGAGAAATAGGTGCCAAAGGAGAGTTGGGGTGGTCTTCGAGCGGTGTACTACAGAGGATTGGCAACGAGATGCCCTTCACGCTGTGTATCGTGGCTCATTACCTGAACACTGAACAGAGTAACTCTAACCTCCTTTCATAGTAGAACATGTTTTACTCAAATTTAGTAAACAAGATTTATCAGTTTATACTTAGTTGCTAGTTGCGATCTAACAAGTTGTAACTCACGTACGTGTAGTTAATCATCACTAATCAATTATCAATCATACTACAATTGTAAAATTTCTGTTTTTAAGAAGTTGTTTGTTTATTTTATGGCGGTCCATATATTTAATTGCATTGGTGAAACATGAAATGAAATACAAATTGCAAGAAAATTTAAACATAACCAATGAAAATGAAAATAAAATATATTTTATAAGTTTTTTTTTGCTTGGTTTGCGAAAGTAATATTATGATTGTCAATTTAGTCCATTTGTTAATCCTAGCTAATACAATTACTCATAAGAAAACAAAATAATTAAAAATTGTTTATTTCTTTTTGTTCTTCTTAAAATCTACAAGGAGTGGAAAACGTTCTAATTTAGAAGTGTCTCTACTTTTGACAATTTGAAAGAACGATTACTCTTGAGAAGATTCTTCAAAACAAAATTTAGTTCTCATTTCAAGTTTATTATGGAATATTTTATAGGCATTTTATAATGATGTTCCAATAGCATCATACTGAGTACATTGATAATCTTTGTCATTAAATAAGTTGTAAGACTAATTTCACTGAAAAAAATATTACTTTCCAAAACCTTTTAATTTTTTTATATTTTTGTACAGCGGCCCAAGTCCACATTAAAATTGTATGAAAATTTATGCTCAACCAATCTATCAGGAAAATGAAAATAAAAAAAAATATACTTTTTAATTATTTTTTTGCTTGATAGAAAGAAATAATATTACGATTGTCAAACTAGTCCAATTGTAAAGGATCCTAATACTTTTTCTACTAAGGAAACCAAATTAATCCAAAATAGTTTACCTCTTTTTCTCCTGAAAACTGCTAGAAGTTGTATAGCTTCCAATAGACTAAGCAATGTTTGCAAACTTCTCATGACACCAAAGTCTTTGAAAGGCTTACATGAACTCAAAGTAAATAGAAAAGTGTAAACATGAATGAATCCAATGTTCATTAAATCCTAATCATACACAGTACATCATACACGGTTGGGAAATATTTTCATTAAATCCGTGTGTAAAGCAAGAAGGCGCGCATTCGAAAATGAGCTCAACATTCATATACGTTTTTAAATAAGTACCGTGTATAAATGTGCTACAACATTCATACACGGTTCATTATTAAGAAACCATGTATAATTTGAAACAATTGTACACGATTCTATTTTAATTAACCGTGTATGAATGTGCTCCAACAATTGCATACGGTTCCATTTTCCCTGCTTTACCCAACTTTCGAAGAAATCGTATTTTTGAATCTTGCAAATGTTTCCTATACAATAATAAAGGAGCGTAAATACGAAACCCGCTATTTCTTAAAGACCAAAAACCTTATTTTGCAACGGGAATTAGAGTTTGGAATGGCCAATCCTTGGTTCTGAGAAACTTATTTCTCAGTTGTCCCTCCTTTGTGGATTTATTCTGGATTTGGAATGGCCAATCCTGGAGAGCAGAGTGAGTTGTAGGCCAATATATTATGTATATGCATGTAATGATACCAGAACAGTCTTGATCACCGGTTTGAGAGATTGCATATTATTCTGATGTACAGTTCCCTAAGTGATACCCTATTATTATCTGAATTTTGAAATAATGTATTTGCTTCCTATTGACTATATCTTACAGAAAAGTTCCAAAGACTTTGTTTTCATTCAATAAATATCCTGCACTGTGATGGACCAACATTTTCGTTTTACATGAAATTGTCGTGGATCCAGCCCAAGAAGGGCAATTCTGAACTGCAAGCACCTGTTCAATTGCAATCACTCTACATCAAGTTCCTTATATCTTCTTCTCTAACAAGGTATCTCCATGGTACATTTTGATGTCTTAATTGTATAATACAAAACAAAAGATAAATGCACACTATATGACAATCATATAATATTTGCTAACTTAATAAGTAACAAAATTCAATAGAAGCCTAACAACTATAAAATAGCAAAAAAAAAAAAAATGCTGCAAGGAGATACAAGGATGAGTTCTAATTCAAAACAGTTGCACGTTGGGCAGTAGAAAAGGTTCTCATAGCTACCCAATATTTATTACACAATACATGTTTTTTGAGTGAATGATAAGTCTAAACAGTCTCTTAACATATTTTGCCAACTACAGTTTCAACTTAAACATCTCTTCTAAAGAGAGATGGTCATCCAATTATTGTGACATAGAGCACTAGATATCTAAGGGTAGACTTCCATGATCGACAGGAAGCCAACGGTATGCACAATCTTGTGAGAAGAAAATCCAGCTCTGTTGAATAACGATTTCCACTCTTGCTCATCTCGCTCTGCTCCTGGGGTTCCTGACATCATCACCATATCAAACAACAACTGTGATTCCTCAGATACATTGGCAGAGGTGTATCCGACGACAGCTTCCACAATAATGACCTTGCCTACTGCTTTTGTCGAACTAATTGCTTCTTTACATTGCTTTAGTATCTTTATGCAGTCCTCATCATCCCAACAATGAAGGATCCACTTCAATAAAAATTAAGAACATAAGAGGTTAATGTAATCCACTAACATATTATATATCTATGCGTGTGTACGTGGAAAAAAAAAACTTTATAATTACCTTGAGAAGCACTGCATCTGCTGGAGGAATAAAGTTAAACATGTCTCCTGAAACAAACTTCACAATATTATCATTTTCAAAGCCTTGTACCACGTGGTAGATCCAGGACTGTGCACTTGACATGTGGATAGTTCATAGCAATGGCTTTTGCCAGTGTGCCTGTGCCCCCCCCTACATCAACTAAAGATTCTATCCCCATGAATATATTACCACCACTCTTAGTGATAACATCAGTGAAAATGCCACAGGTGCTTATCATAGCATTGTTAAACATCTCGTTTAACTTTGAGTTCTGACTTGTCATTGCCCAGAGGCTGCAATTGTTCGACATTTCAAATGGCGTTTGTTTGTCATTGTCCTCCTGTTTAAGCCAATCACCCATACATAAATAAGGTTTGAGCATCATATCTTTGAAACTATCAAGCTGTAAAAGGATAAATGGAAGCAAATTTAATGATCCTTTCTTGTTGGTCAGAAGGAGCGACGTAGGGGTTAGGTCATACATGACCTCCGACCCTACAATAGGACAAATTTTCTGATGAATTAAGCCGAAATGGCTCAATATGCGCATGAGGCGGGACAAATGGGATTTTTTTGAATGGGGGAGGGAAAGGGCAGAATGGAGCTGACTTAGGGTCATAGGTTGGCCATGGTTGCCGATTTCATCAAGTATACCGAGGTCTAGAGCACATTTGAGAGATATGGGTTTGATGAAACCAAATATGATGTTCCATAACTCCGCTATAGCTTGGGGCTGATCACTCTCCATGCTACCCCTGGATAGTTTTATGTTTTTCTCAAACCAAATTTCATCTTCATATTTATAATCTGAAGTGGAGGTATGGATCATGGATGGCGGCAGACAAATATTATTAAATGAATAATGAGTACACATGGCCATAAGAATAAAGTACTCTTGGCCATGTACATGGCAAAAATTTTGAGCCCAGTCGTCAAGTTAGACTCCTCTGGCTGGGCGATTTGACCAGAGAAGTCTAACAGGGAAGTCTAACTTGACGACTGGGCTCAAAAGTCGTATCATCTTCTCATTTTAAATTTCTATTGGTTTTAATTTAAATCTCTAAATTTCGGTTGCATATATAGCAGATAACAGGGAAGCATTTCCACAAATTTCAACTCAATCCAATAATCCCACTGGGAGGATTCGAATCTGCAATAAGGTATCCTAAACAGACTCTGAAAAACTGAAATTAGGGTTTAAATTAAGCTTTATTTTCTGAAAACCAGAAAACTGTGGTCATCTTGACCTTAGTTGATAGATGTATGTTGATAGAAACGTTGCCGCATTTAAAACTGTGTCATCTTGGCCTTCAAATACTTTTATTATTTTATTTATAAGTTGTGTGAATTTCCATGTAATTTCTTTGATACAGACGGTATAAATTGATAGCATTCTTTTGTTAAAATTTTGCATTATAGCGCTTCTTTCGAGTCAGCATCCCCGAGATATCTCATCTAAATAGGAAAGGATACGCATTCCCTTGCCCCCCAAGAAAAATATATAAAAGCAAACTAGCAACTCAAATATTTTGACGCTGTCGTCTGATCACCTTCAATTTGGTTAGATTGCTGATGTATCACAGTATCAGCAATTCTAATTAGCACAGCAGCAGAGGCTTCAGGCTTCAACATTTTTTAGCAAACTAGCAACTCTAATATATTATTTAGAGTTGGGATTCATGATAATATTTTTTTTTTTTATAATTTTGATAATGATAAAAAATAATTTGTTATTATAAAATTCGGCATTAAATGTAATTTTATATCATATTTCTATTTTCTATGGTACATAAGAAAAATGATGAACTTTAATGCAAGTTTTATTGTTCGTCAAAACGATTTAAACCTTGCATCGGTCTTTATTTAACAGTACTCGATGAAATACCAAATGACACTAAAATTCCATGAAAATTGATACGTAACCGATTCGTAAATTCAACAATATTTTTTTTGATAAAAAGGCTGCATGGTCCGTTTCATTTCGAAACTGGTTAAAGTTACAAAAGACCAAAATAAAAGTAAGCTTAAACAACCACAGTTTTGGGATACACAGACCATGGCAGCAAAATAGTAAGCTTAAACAACCACAGTTTTGTTGAAAATAATCCAAGTCAGAAATGAATACGGACCGTATTGTCCAATACGGATCGTATCAGCCAATAAAAGATGCAGTGTTTAAGTTTCGGTTTTTACAGCAGTTTATTTTCTGTTTAGAGTTAATTGTAAACTTGGACAGCAAGTTATCTATTTAGACATGTGCAGGAAGTAGTGGGTAGTTATTAATTAATATGTCATGTAGTGGGTTGGTTATAGGTTAGTTATAGCAAAGTTAGTGGAGTTAGTGGGGTGCGAAATTAGGGGATATGCACCACTATAAATACCAGATTTGTTTATGTTAATTAATAAATGAAAAAAATGGAGTTGTGAGAAAAATTCGGCTGCTGCCCTGTTTTCTGTTTTTTCCTCTTTTCCGAAAAACTCCCAACAAAATTGGTATCAGAGCCAAAGGTGAGAGATCAAGGCAGATCCGACCATGGTCGACGCAGGCAACAACACCACCATTAGCATGTCAAATCAGATGGTACCTTTGTTCAAGGGTGAGAATTACGAATTCTGGAGCATCAAGGTACGAACTATGCTGAAATCTCATGGCTTGTGGGAACTAGCAGACAAGGGAATACCGAATCCTGATCCGACACCAATCGACACAGCCAAGCGAGATGCAAAAGCGCTTTTCTTCATTCAGCAAGCGGTACATGAGTAGGTGTTTGCAAAGATTGTAGCAGCAGAAACAACAAATCAGGCTTGGACAACTCTGAAAACCGCATTTCAGGGAAGTTCCAAGGTGGTAGCCATCAAGTTGCAGGGCTTGAGACGGGAGTTTGAGACATTGAACATGAAACAAGGCGAGTCAGTTCAATCCTTCTTCACGCAAGTTACAACAATAGTCAACCAAATTCGAAGTTGTGGAGAAGATCTTCCAGAAAAGACGGTGGTGATGAAGGTGTTGCGCAGCCTGACAACCAAGTTTGATCATGTGGTAGCGGCGATCAAAGAATCCAAAGATCTGTCCACTTACACGTTTGATGAGTTGATGGGATCACTGCAGGTCCATGAAGTTCGTCTCAACCGATCAGAAGTGAAGGATGACACCAAAGTTCGTCTCAACCGATCAGAAGTGAAGGTCGAGGCAGTCAAGGCGGCAGAGGCAGAGGCAAGCCTAGTTACAATCAACCGCATTCTAATCAACCGAAGAAAGATGTACAATGCTACTACTGTCACAAGAAAGGGCATATGCAAGCCGATTGCTACAGGAAACAGAGAGAAGAAGATCAAGACGTGGAGTGCTATTACTGCCACAAGCCCTGTCATGTGCAGGCCGACTGCTACAAGAAGAAAAGAGAAGAAGGACATGCAAGTTTTGTTGAAGAGAAGAGCAATCAGGCACAGTTGTTCATGGCCAAAACCTATGAAGAATCAGATGCGAGTCAAATCTGGTTTTTGAAGGAAAAGGAAGAGTAGCCGTGCAGACCAGCAGTCACAATACACGGATGCTACATGATGTGTACTATATTCCTCAACTGTCCCAAAACCTTCTCAGCATCGGTCAGATGATGGACAGTGGGTGTACCATCAAGTTTGAAGGCAACAATTGCAGAATTGTAGATGCAGCCACGGATCAGACGATGGCAACAATCAAGAAGACACAGAACAACTTGTTCCCTCTAGAGATAACCAAGGTGAAAGACAAGGCACTTGAAGCCAAGGAGATTAGTTCCAGCGAGTTATGGCATTTGAGGTATGGTCATCTAAACATGAATGGTTTGAGATTGTTGAATCAAAAGAACATGGTGAATGGGTTACCCGAAATTGGTGAAATCGGGTTATGTGAAGGATGTGTGTTTGGCAAGAAATCGAAGCTGCCATTTCCAAAAGATCAGTCGATGCGTGCAACCAAGGTACTTGAGTTAGTGCATACTGATTTGTGCGGACCCATGGAGGTTGAATCAATGGGAGGAAGCAAGTATTTTATGCTGTTTATTGATGATTACAGCAGGATGACTTGGGTATATTTCCTTAGCTATAAAAGTGAAGCGTTTGGGCTGTTCAAAAGGTTCAAAGCCATGGCAGAGACGCAAACAGGGGCTAGGCTGAAAGCTCTAAGATCAGATCGCGGTGGTGAGTTTCAATCAAAAGAATTCAAGCAGTTTTGTGAGAAAGAAGGGGTGCTACAGCAGCTGACCACTCCATACACACCTGAGCAAAACGGTGTAGCTGAACGCAAGAACCGCACGGTAGTAGAACTAGCAAGAAGTATGCTTAAATCTAATGGTATGCCGAATAGTTTTTGGGCTGAAGCAGTAGCAACAGCGGTATATGTTCTAAACCTGTCACCAACCAAGGCAGTGATGAACAAAGCACTGTTTGAAGCGTGGTTTGAAAGGAAGCCCAGTGTGGGGCATTTGCGTGTTTTTGGGTGCATTGCTTACACTCTCATAAGCACACAAAACAGAAAAAAACTGGACTCAAAATCTGAAAAATGTGTGTTCATTGGGTATTGCATACAATCTAAAGGTTATAGGTTGTTTAATCCGGTGACAAAGAAGATTATAGTCGGTAGAAATATCATGTTCGATGAGAATGCTAGTTGGAGTTGGTCTATGGAGGAAGACAACACACCAATAGCAGAAATAGAAGATGAAGAAGAAGAAGGCAGCAGTGAGCAGCTGCAAAGCAGTCCAAGCTCGAGTAGCACATCACATCGGATGGTTGATCCGGATACACAAGGAAGAAATGTACGATCCTTACAAGAATTGTATGAAGCAACTCAGGTTTTGTATGTAGCTGATCCATTGTCCTATGAAGAAGCCGTAGAAAGAAAGGAATGGGTACAAGCAATGAAAGAAGAAATGAGTTCAATTGAGCAAAACCAAACCTGGAAGTTGGTGGAATTACCAAAAGATCGCAATGCGATTGGAGTTAAATGGGTTTACAAGACTAAGTTTGGTCCAGATGGTAGTGTATTAAAATCACTAGTACAAAAAACCCCTTCACCGACCCTCAACCACCGACTGTTTTAATATATAACAGTCGGTGTAGAGACTGCTGGTAAAATCGTAAATAAGAAGAACCTCAACACTGACTGTTCCATTACAAAAAACCGTCAGTGAACCAACACCGACTGTTTTTTAAAAAACAGTCGGTGTTGCTCATACCCTACACCGACTGTTTTTTTAAAAAAACAGTCGGTGCTGAGCAGTCACCAACACTGACTGTTTTTTTAAAAAACAGTCGGTGTTGCTCATACTCTACACCGACTGTTTTTTAGAAAAAACAGTCGGTGTTGAGCAGTGACCTACACCGACTGTTTTTTAAAAGTCGGTGTTACTCATACCCTACACCGACTGTTTTTTTTAAAACAGTCGGTGTTGAATGGAAATTTTCGGAACCGTCGATGATTTTCCTTCCAAAAATTTTCGTTCCCGGGTTTATCTCTTTCGATTCCTTCCGAAAATTTTTGTTCCCGGGTTTATCTCTTTCGATCAGCGGCGAAGAATTTCATTTCCCCCTTCTAAATTTCATTTCCCTAAATTTACCTCTTCTTTGCGATAAACCCTCCCGAAACCAAAATTTCAAATTGCTTGGTCTCTCTCCGCCTCCGCTTTGCTGTCTCTCTCCGCCTCCGCCTTACTGCCTCCTCTCTCTCCGCCTTAGCTGGAAATGGAAAGTATTGTTTGATCAGTTCCCAATCCCCACTTTCCAGAGCAACACAGGTATAACTACAGTCGTCAACCAGAAACGGCGACCTGTCGCTGCCGCCGTCGCCAACACTAGCACTACTCCAGCTCGCCTTCTGTCTCCGTACCCAAACCCTAGGCCTTTCCTAATGCTGTGATTAACCCATCTCATTCTCAGAAATGGCCTTTCCCCTCTCTCTCCTTTCTCTCCTCCTCTCGCTTTTTTCCGTACTCGCAGCATCACCATCCGCTGAAACCCTAACCCTAGGCCTGGACATCCACCACTGGTTCTCTGCACCGGTTCGCCGGTGGTCTTTATCGAATGGTAAAGAGCTTCTTGGGGGCTGGCTAGAGGCGGGAACGGCTGAGTACTATACAGCACTTGCTGGACATGACCTTGCCGGAGCAATACTTTCTAAAGCTGACAGAGGTAGTGGAGGGCCTCCAGGTCTGACTTTCTCAGAAGGAAATGCCACGCTCAAGGTCAATTCACTGGGATTGTAAGTTTCTCCTAAGATTGTTTTTTTTTTTCAGTTTTTTATCAAATTGAAGTTCAATTCAATTTAATCTAATCAAGTATTCTCTGGTTATGGTTCTAGTTTGTACTATGCATTGGTTACAGTAGGTACACCGAGCATGACATTTTTAGTTGCGCTGGATACCGGAAGTGATCTCTTCTGGCTGCCTTGTGACTGCACCAGCTGTGCACCTACCGTTTCTACGGGAAATGGATTTGTAGGTTTATCTTTTTTTTAATCTAGTGATAATTTCTTGTCAGAATCTCTTAAGGGACCGTTATCATTATTTTTTGTCATTACAAAAAGATTATGAACAATCACAACCTTTTCAGATCGGCAATCACAACCTTTTCAGATCTAGAGGGAAAGAGAAGGCTGGGAAGTCCAGTAAGAGATCGGCAATCACAACCTTTTCAGATCTTAAGAGGAAGGCAGAGTCAGACTCGGACTCTGATACTGATTCTGATGAAGATCAGGATTACTACGCTGGAGGAGAGAAGAGGTGAGGTATCTGATACTGATTCAGGCTTCTTGTTTTTCTGGTATAGTGGTACTAGTATGTATCAATCAGCTTTCTTGTAGGGTTTGGGTGAGTATCCCCTGCGGTACCCTGAGTCCATATCCTCTGAGATATCTCATATTTCCAGTTTATCTAAAGCCAGTATTATTGTGCTTTGAGATTCGTGCAGAAATGATTTAAACGGTCCGGACTTCCACTTATCAATTCAAAGTTTGAGATATCTTAGGTGATGCAAATTCACGGCACCCTACCATGTGGAATAACTCCCAGCTGAGCCAAAATCATTTTGGTGCCTATTTGAATTGTAGGGGGTTGCTTTGAGATTCGTACCAGGTTAAAGCGGATGATGCAACTACATGGTAGGGTACCGCTCTGGATCTGAGCCCATATGGTTTAGTACTTCAGTGTTTGAATGTAATTGGCTGAGCTCCATAGCGCAAGCTTGTATGTTGTAACCTGAGTGCAGGCTGGGTAACTCTGACAGCTGCGTCCAGTTCTGACCCGATATGGCCCCTGAAGCAGCTCTAACCGAACAGTCACCTTTTAGAAATCATTGCCTTGTATTGATTACTACCAAATTTGGCCAGAAAACTCGTTGATTTCAC
Source organism: Carex myosuroides (assembly GCA_028015225.1). NCBI lineage: Eukaryota > Viridiplantae > Streptophyta > Magnoliopsida > Poales > Cyperaceae > Carex > Carex myosuroides. The sequence continues at coordinate 5,661,115 of CM051483.1, forward strand.
TAAAATCCTATCAATTTGTAGAAGAACTTAGTAAATCATTGCCTTGTATTTGATTACTACCAAATTAAGTGCCACTATCAGCCTGGCTGGCCCATGATGAATGAAATTAAAAAGTTTAGTGCAGTATTGAAAATCAATACAGAGAAAGTCAATTAAAAAGTTTATTAAACTGAATAATGCAACTTCTATATGCACAATGTTAATTTTATCTTTTTCTGTTAGTGGAATGCTTGTCAGGGATTCATCTAGAAAGCGAAGCCGTAATAATGGAGAAGCCATTTTTGAGCAAGCTAGGAAATTTGCGAGACCTGCCCCATCTAAGTCTAAATCCAAGAGCTTTACCGGCAAGGGAAGGGTATTATCAAGTGAAGAAGCACCGTCTTCTGGTGCTCAACAAACGGAGAGTATTTCTTCACCAATTGACACAAGAAGGGCTCTGTATAAGGTACGTCAATCACCAAAAGTAGTTATGGTTTTACTGTGTCAAACCTGTAAACCCTAATTGCTTTTGCTGCAAGGAATCAAATCTTTTCTTTTTGCTACTATGGGTTCTTTGACTTTTGGCTCTTATCTTGTGACATTTATAATAATACAAATATATCTGAACATACATGTCGCTTTTAAACACTAACTCTGGTTCTGAAATCAGAACACTAGGGTTCGAGCAGCTAGTGCCCGGCTTGGACCTGATGTAAAAGTAAGATTGTTTCCTTGCGTTTTCTTAATGGTAAAGAGTAAAAACTCTCAATTAAACTAACGATATTTGAATATTCTTTTTACCTTTTTGTATAGTCTCAACCAATTGAAGTCAATGTGGCGAACCATCCTATCCAGAGATATGCAGTTTGGTTCGGAGGTTCTGTGCTTGCTTCTACTGCTGAATTTTATGGGGTATTTCATGTCTATCATATATAGCTATGTTGTTTGGTACTACAGCAACATTTACTAACATCTTTCATAGGTAGACAATATAATATTTCTGGTAGTGTGAAGGTAGTTCTTGATAAATCCTGACCAAACATGACACCTACCAAAATGTTATAAAATATAAGACAATATAATTCTTTAGGATAGGATTGCTACAAGTCATAAATCATAATGGTTCTTGTCCTGACATAATTCATTTTGCTTTGCAGATCAAATTGTCTGAGGAATTGTTGATGCCTGGTCTATTCCAGTTTCTTACTCTCTTGGCCTTTAAGATATTCTTGTGTGAAAAGGTATGAATCAATCTTTTTTCTGTGCAGATCAAATTTTCATAGTAATACTTGATTAACATGCTTCTTTCCTGTGCTTCTTGTTTCAGAGACGAATGATATTTTCATAGTTGCTGCTAAGGTATGCTTCAAAAGATTCAGATGCCTTTTTTTTCTCACTTTTCAAGCTTAATTAATCTTATATTATCCTTTTGATTCATTACTGCTCAGTGCTCACACATAAGTGATAGCAATGATCACCATTATCTGTAGGATGCATAGAGTAATTGCAAAAGAATGCAGGGAAATAAACTGAATACTTTATAGTAACTGGTAAAATTTCACTTGTCAGGCTATATACTGTAACTGGTAAAACTGATCACCATTGTCTCACCATTATCTGTAGTCTGTTGTTTATTTGTTTCCAAGTATGAGAATGGTGGTTGGTACTTCTGTACCGGGGGCAAGAAAATTCGGTGCGGTGGTTTTCTTGGAAAAGGTCTTGCTGCTGGTCAAGTCAGAATGTAGCTTTTTGTTAGAATGTAGAATGTAGCTTTTTGTTAGAATAGGCATTTAAACATTTTAGGTAATGTTAGAATGTAGCCTTTTGTTTTAGCGAATTGCTATATTTTGAGCTTTGTAAACAGAGCTTTGCTATAGAGAGAACTCAGATATGACACTTTTGTGTTGATTGAATTGCTGTCTTTTACATATATGTAATTTTAACACTATTATTCACGTGATGCAATTCTTTCATTCAACCGAGCTTTGACTATCATCGTGCTATTTTCCAACACCGACTGTTTCCTATTTTCTAACACCGACTGTTTCCTAATTTCTAACACCGACTGTTTTTTATAGAAAACAGTCGGTGTAGGTGTCCAACACCGGCTGTTTTTTATAGAAAACAGTCAGTGTAGGTGTCCAACACCGGCTGTTTTTTATAGAAAACAGTGAGTAGGTGTCCAACACCGGCTGTTTTTTTTAAAAACAGTCGGTATAGGTAGACAACACCGACTGTTTTTTTTAAAAACAGTCGGTGTAGGTGCCCAACACTGACGGTTTATTTAAACAGTCAGTGTTGGTACCTACACTGACTGTTATTTACCCGTCATTAAAGATATACCTATACCAGCGGCGCCATCACTGACGCCTCAATAACAGTCGGTATAGGGTTTTTTTAACAGTCGGTGAAGGGATTTTTTGTACTAGTGGCCAAGGTTACAGCAGAGGTCGAGGCAGTCAAGGCGGCAGAGGCAGAGGCAAGCCGAGTTACAATCAACCGCATTCTAATCAACCGAAGAAAGATGTAGAATGCTACTACTGTCACAAGAAAGGGCATATGCAAGCCAATTGCTACAAGAAACAGAGAGAAGAAGGTCAAGACGTGGAGTGCTATTACTGCCACAAGCCCGGTCATGTGCAGGTCGACTGCTACAAGAAGAAAAGAGAAGAAGGACAAGCAAGTTTTGTTGAAGAGAAGAGCAATCAGGCACAGTTGTTCATGGCCAAAACCTATGAAGAATAAGATGCGAGTCAAATCTGGTTTTTGGACAGCGGGTGCTCAAACCATATGACGGGTTTCAAACATCTATTTGATGAATTAGATGAGTCATACAAGAAGGCAGTAAAGCTTGGTGACGATAAAGAGATTCATGTTGAAGGAAAAGGAAGAGTAGCCGTGCAGACCAGCAGTCACAATACACGGATGCTACATGATGTGTACTATATTCCTCAACTATCCCAAAACCTACTCAGCATTGGTCAGATGATGGACAGCGGGTGTACCATCAGATTTGAAGGCGACAATTGCAGAATTGTAGATGCAGCCACGGATCAGACGATGGCAACAATCAAGAAGACACAAAACAACTTGTTCCCTCTAGAGATAGCCAAGGTGAAAGACAAGGCACTTGCAGCCAAGGAGATTAGTTCCAGCGAGCTATGGCATTTAAGGTATGGTCATCTAAACATGAATGGTTTGAGATTGTTGAATCAAAAGAAAATGGTGAATGGGTTACCCGAAATTGGTGAAATCGGGTTATGTGAAGGATGTGTGTTTGGTAAGCAATCGAAGCTGCCATTTCCAAAAGATCAGTCGATGCGTGCAACCAAGGTACTCGAGTTGGTGCATACTGACTTGTGCGGGCCTATGGAGGTTGAATCAATGGGAGGAAGCAAGTATTTTATACTGTTTATTGATGATTATAGTAGGATGACCTGGGTTTATTTCCTTAGCTATAAAAGTGAAGCGTTTGGGCTGTTCAAAAGGTTCAAAGCCATGGCAGAGACGCAAACAGGGGCTAGGCTGAAAGCTCTAAGATCAGATCGTGGTGGTGAGTTTCAATCAAAAGAATTTAAGCAGTTTTGTGAGAAAGAAGGGGTGCTACAGCAGCTGACCACTCCATACACACCTGAGCAAAACGGTGTAGCTGAACGCAAGAATCGCACGGTAGTAGAACTAGCAAGAAGTATGCTGAAATCTAAAGGTATGCCGAATAGTTTTTGTGCTGAAGCAGTAGCAACAGCGGTATATGTTCTAAATCTGTCACCAACCAAGGCAGTGATGAACAAAACACCGTTTGAAGTGTGGTTTGAAAGGAAGCCTAGTGTGGGGCATTTGCGTGTTTTTGGGTGCATTGCTTACACTCTCATAAGTACACAAAACCGAAAAAAACTGGACTCAAAATCTGAAAAGTGTGTGTTCATTGGGTATTGCATACAATCTAAAGGTTATAGGTTGTTTAATCCGGTGACAAAGAAGGTTATAGTCGGTAGAAATATCATGTTCGATGAGAATGCTAGTTGGAGTTGGTCTATGGAGGAAGATAACACACCAATAGCAGAAATAGAAGATGAAGAAGAAGAAGGCAGCAGTGAGCAGCCGCAAAGCAGTCCAAGCTCGAGTAGCACATCACATCGGATGGTTGATCCGGATACACAAGGAAGAAAGGTACGATCCTTACAAGAATTGTATGAAACAACTCAGGTCTTGTATGTAGCAGATCCATTGTCCTATGAAGAAGCCGTAGAAAGAAAGGAATGGGTGCAAGCAATGAAAGAAGAAATGAGTTCAATCGAGCAAAACCAAACCTGGAAGTTGGTGGAATTACCAAAACATCGCAATGCAATTGGAGTTAAATGAGTTTACAAGACTAAATTTGGTCCAGATGGCAGTGTATTAAAATACAAAGCAAGATTAGTGGCAAAAGGATATACGCAAAAGAAAGGCATAGACTACGAAGAGACGTTCTCCCCGGTGGCCAGATTTGAAACGGTTCGGTTGTTGATTGCAATGGCTGCCCAATTGAGACAACCTATCTATCAATTTGATGTGAAGTCAGCATTCCTCAATGGTGAACTAAAAGAAGAGGTTTATGTTGAGCAACCGGAAAGGTTTGTGGTGAAGGGCAAAGAACATTGGGTGTACCGTTTGTTCAAAGCATTATACGGTTTGAAGCAGGCTCCTCGTGCATGGTACAGCAAGATTGATGCACATTTTCAGAAATTGGGATTTGAGAGAAGCAAGAATGAGCCTAATCTCTATGTCAAACACAAAGAAAAAGGAGGTTTAACAGCGGTATGTCTCTATGTTGATGATATGATTTATTTTGGCACTGATGATGCAATGGTGAAGGAGTTTAAAGAGCAAATGATGCATGTGTTTGAGATGACCGATCTAGGAGAAATGCATTACTTTCTAGGTCTGGAGGTTGAACAAGAGAAGGGAAGAATCTTTGTGTCCCAACGCAAGTATGCAAGAGACTTGGTAGAAAAGTTTGGATTAAAAGATTACAATCCCGTACTAATTCCAATGAATACAAACGAGAAGTTGACAGCTATTGATGGAACCGGAGCAGCAGATGCAACTCGGTTTAGGAGTTTGGTGGGAGGTCTATTGTACTTGACGCACACAAGACCAGACATCACACATGCAGTTGGAATGGTTGCGAGATACATGCAGAATCCAACTAAACAACACATGGGAGCAGCAAAGCGAATTCTTAGGTACATTGCAGGTACAACAAGCTATGGTCTGTGGTACAAGGGTGTTGATGAACCGTGTTTGACAGGCTACAGCGATAGTGACTGGGCAGGCAGCATAGATGACCGAAAAAGCACAACAGGTCAAGTGTTCTTCTTTGGCAACAGTGTAATAAGTTGGAATTTGAAGAAACAGTCAACAGTTGCACTATCAACCGCAGAAGCTGAGTACAATGCAGTAACATCAGCAGCATGCCAAGGTGTATGGTTAAGGCGCTTATTGGAAGAGTTAGATTGTGAGCAGAAAGGTGCAACAATACTCTATTGTGATAATCAGTCGACAATTGCAATTAGTAACAACCCGGTGCATCACAACAGAACAAAGCACATAGACACTCGACTCCATTTCATACGAGATCTGATTGAGCAAAAGATGATAGAGTTGCAGTATGTGAACACGAACCAGCAAGTTGCAGATGTGCTGACCAAATCACTACCACGAGAGAAGTTTAACTGGTGTCGAGACATGATGAATGTGCTGGACTTTGGATTAAGGGGGGGGGGTGTGAAAATAATCCAAGTGAGAAATGAATACGGACCGTATCAGCCAATAAAAGATGCAGTGTTTAAGTTTCGGTTTTTACATTAGTTTATTTTCTGTTTAGAGTTAATTGTAAACTTGGACAGCAAGTTATCTATTTAGACATGTGCAGGAAGTAGTGGGTAGTTATTAATTAATATGTCATGTAGTGAGTTGGTTATAGGTTAGTTATAGCAAAGTTAGTGGAGTTAGTGGGGTGCGAAATTAGGGAATATGCACCATTATAAATACCAGATCTGTTTATGTTAATTAATAAATGAAAAAATGGAGTTGTGAGAAAAATTCGGCTGCTGCCCTGTTTTCTGTTTTTTCCTCTTTTCCGAAAAACTACCAACAAGTTTTGGGGTGCACAGACCCCATTCCAACATACAAAAACTGAAATAAATTCAGTGTTTATACTTTGTTCAAATAAAACCGTTAGATGTAATATACATTGTTTTCTCTATATTCAAATAAAAAAGTATCACTTTTCAATTTTGATTTTATATTGAATCAATAAGTTGAAAAATCAACGTTCAAAATTTATCCACATCGGTGTATTTTTTGCAAGCTTTTGATACTAGTAAAAAAATACCAAAACCAACGCGCACCATGTAGTGAAGATAGCTACAATGGCAGCGTGCCTTACATTTGTTGGTTTAGAGAGAAAAGGTTTAACGAACTAATATTTCATTGTCTGTCACATTGTTGTTTTTTAATTACATGAGATGATAGACAAGTTCTCAACTCAATATTTATCTTTTTTTCTTAGTTTAAGTAAGATTAATCAGTAATTTTAATTAACAATCCAAGTCGGTGTTATCAGAACCGGACCGGACCGGTGGTTCAACCGAAAAAAACCGGACCCGGTCACGTGTCCGGTTCGGCTCCTTAAAAAGATCGTTTCTGCTCTCAGGCCAATCAAAACCGGTTATCTGGTTGGGTTTTATTCAAAAAAACAATGACCCAGACCAAGAAAAAACCGGTTCAAAACAGTTTTCTTTCGCGGATCAAGATTTTCTTATATTTCTCTTCTCCTTCAACCATCTCACATTTTCTTCACTCGTAAAGCAACACGATTCTCTGAATTATCCAACAGAAGTACAGAATTGGTGTGATTTCTTACTATTTTCTCAATTCTTGATTCCTCACTGCACAAGTTTTGCACGGCTCAACCTCACACATCAAGGCTGCATATTCTCAAGCCATAGTTTGATACGAAATCGCAAAAGTAGTTGTCAAGATCAAATACTCGAAGCAATCTCATGTAATAAATTGATAGAATCACTTGAAAGGTTAATATTTGAGTTGATTTTATTGAATAAATTCTAGTCATTTAAGGTGTTTGATGAAATGCTCAAACGAAAATGCATTTCTGAACATGAATTGACTTTAATATTTACAGTGCATTTTTAAACAGCCATTATTTTTTTGCTTGATAAAATTGGGTTGATAATCTGTATGCCTTTAATCATGGGTTCACGTGGTGTCTTTGCTGCATTTTGTGCTTTTACTTTGATTTCCTCCCTAAACCGACTCAAGGACTCAAGGTTTTGTTGTTCTTAGTCTTTGATGGATAATGGTCTTTGATAATCTGTTAATGGATAATGGTGACCTGAGTTTAATGGTTGTTGCCGAAATGAGTCAGAAAAGATTTTTAATAGTTAGTATTACATGAATCTCTTTATGTAAATGTCTATTTCTCCTTAATCCTTAATGGGTTTAAACCCATCTTAATCTTTAATGGGTTTATGTTAAAAATGTGATACAAAATTAGATTGAAGGTTCTAGAGGCACTGGTACTGCTGGCCAGATTTAGAGTTGCAGTTTTTATCAAGAATAGAAACGTGTAACATGTTCTAGGAGTCCTATAATTAGATTACTTAGTGGAGAGTATGTGTCTTTAATTAGGAGAGTTAGTGGGCTGGTTAATTTCCTATTTTTAGAGTAGATTAGAGTAGTGGATGTGGGGGAACAGCAGTTTCCTTTTTTTGTTTCTGTTTTATGTTAAATACTTGAGTTGTAGTCCGAAATAATCATTGAGTTAATAAGAATTTCTGCAGCAAATTCAACTCTTTCAATTTCCGCAATCTTAAGTTCTTTCCAACATTTGGTATCAGAGCAAACTTCGATCAACAAACTCCAAAAACTCTGAAATGGCGGACAGCAGCTCCACCACAGTCAATGTTACTCAACCAGCAATTCCTCTGTTCAAAGGCGATAATTATGAGTTTTGGAGTATCAAGATGTCAACCTTGTTCAAGTCACATGGTCTATGGGACTTGATAGCAAATGGTGCACCAGAACCAGATCCGAACCAGCAAGAAACTCAGAAGAAAGATGCAAGGGCGCTGTTCTTCATCCAACAAGCAGTTCATGATACCATCTTCTCGAAAATTGCAGCAGCCACCAACGCAAAGGAGGCATGGACAACCTTGAAAACAGCATTTCAAGGAAGTTCTCGGGTTATGGCAATTAAGCTTCAAGGTCTACGCAGAGATTTTGAAACATTGCAGATGGACAAAGAAGAATCGGTGCAGATTTTTCTGTCAAGAGTACAAGGAGTTGTCAACCAAATTCGAGCATATGGAGATACCATCTCAGAGCAAACCGTGGTGGCCAAGGTGCTAAGAAGTCTAACAACGAAGTTTGATCATGTGGTGGCGGCAATCGAAGAGTCCAAAGATCTAGCAACCTACACTTTTGATGAACTCATGGGGTCACTGCAGACTCATGAAGCAAGGATGTCAAAAGCTGAAGATAAAGGTGACGACAAGGCGTTTTACACGAAGGGGGAGTCATCAAGAGGCAGATCTAATGGCTACCCAAGAGGCCGAGGCAGAGGAAGCAACAACTCAAGCCGAGGCAGCCACAATCCCAGCAGAGGACGGGCTAATTCCAGCAGAGGAGGTAGAGGCCGAGGTAGAGGTGATCAAGCAAACTCATACGACGATTCTAAGAAGGACGTCCAATGCTACTATTGCAACAAGTACGGGCACTATCAAGCAGAGTGCTATAAGAAACAAAGGGACGAAAGTCAGGCCAATTATGCAGAAGAAGATGATGCACAACCGACCCTCTTCATGGCTAGTAGGTCGGATGACAAGATTGATGCAAGCAGCATTTGGTATCTCGATAGCGGGTGTTCAAATCACATGACCGGGTTCAAGCAGTTGTTTGAAGAGCTTGATGAAACATACAAGTTGAAGGTTAAACTTGGTGACAACAAACAAATTCAGGTAGAAGGAAAGGGCACAGTGGCAGTGCGCACCAAAGGAAAAGGTACGAAACTCTTGCACAATGTATATTACATCCCGGACTTGACTCAAAATCTGATGAGTATCGGGCAATTGATGGAAGGTGGTTACTCCATTGTATTTGAAGGAAAAACTTGTGTAATAAAATCCGAAAACCAGGTATTGGTAGAGGTGAACATGGCAACCAATAAATTGTTTCCCTTGGAGGTTTCAAATGTAAAGGAAAAAGCAATGGTTGCAAGAGATTTGAACCAATCTGAGTTATGGCATCTTAGATATGGTCATTTGAATATCAATGGTCTTAAATTGTTGAACCAAAAACAAATGGTCCATGGTCTACCCGAAATCAACCAAATAGGTGTTTGTGAAGGGTGTATATTCGGTAAACAAGCCAAGTTTCCATTCCCAAAAGGCCAAGCCAAGAGAGCAACACAAGTACTTGAATTAGTTCATGCGGATTTGTGTGGTCCAATGCAAACCGAATCTCTTGGAGGCAGCAAATACTTTCTTCTTTTCACAGATGATTACAGTAGGATGAGTTGGGTGTATTTCCTACAAACCAAAGGAGAGGCATTCAAAAATTTCAAGGTGTTTAAAGCTTTTGTAGAGAAGCAATCTGAAAAGAAACTGAAGGTGTTAAGAACGGACCGAGGAGGTGAGTTTCTCTCAAAAGAATTTATAAATTTCTGTGAAAACGAAGGGATTCACCGTGAGTTAACCACACCCTATACACCTGAGCAAAATGGGGTTGCAGAGAGAAAAAATAGAACAGTTGTAGAGATGGGTAGAAGCATGCTCAAATGCAAGAACCTACCGAACAAATTCTGGGCTGAGGCAGTTGCAACTGCGGTGTATGTGTTGAATGTTTCACCAACGAAAGCTGTGATGAATAAAACTCCGTTTGAGGCATGGTTTGAGAGGAAACCAGGGGTAAGTCATCTAAAAGTATTTGGATGTATAGCCTATGCATTGGTCAATCCACAAAAGAGAACCAAACTTGATGAAAAATCTGAAAAATGTATTTTCATCGGGTATTGTTCACAATCCAAGGGATACCGGCTGTTTAATCCAGAAAATGGCAAGTTTTTGGTAAGTAGAAATGTGGTATTCGATGAAGAATCAAGATGGGAGTGGGAGGATGATGTGCATCAACCACAAATTGAAGAAACGATGGAAGAAGTTGAAGCAGCAACTGCACAAGAAGAACCAGCCAGCAGCGGTTCCAGTTTGGATGATTCAAGTGCATCAAATGATGGGTCTATACCCGACATGCCTTCAAGAAAATTCAAAACTGTACAAGAGCTGTACGAAACAACTCAAGTCCTTCTCGTTGCAGACCCAACAACCTATGAAGAAGCCGCAAGAATGGGAGAATGGCGCAAGGCAATGGAAGAAGAGATACAAGCAATCGAAAAGAACAAAACTTGGCAATTGATGGAACTTCCTAAAGGTAAAAATGTCATTGGTTTAAAATGGGTTTTCAAAACTAAATTTGGTCCAGATGGTAGTGTTCAAAAGTTCAAAGCTAGACTTGTGGCAAAGGGTTATGCACAAGAATATGGCATAGATTATGAAGAAACATTTTCACCGGTTGCACGGTTTGAAACAGTGAGATTGTTGTTAGCCTTGGCTGCCCAATTAAAAAGAAATGTGTACCAATTTGATGTCAAATCTGCCTTTCTCAATGGAGAATTGATAGAGGAAGTCTATGTTGAGCAACCAAGAGGTTTTGAAGTAAAAGGCAAGGAGGGTTGTGTATACAAGCTAACAAAGGCATTGTATGGTTTGAAGCAAGCACCAAGGGCATGGTATAGCAAAATTGATTCATACTTCATCAATTCGGGTTTTGAGAGAAGCAAGAGTGAACCCAATTTGTATGTTAAAAGGGGTGAAAAAGGAGAATTGTTAATTGTGTGCTTATATGTGGATGATATGATTTATATGGGCACAAGTGAAAGGTTGTTGGATGAATTTCGGATCAACATGAAAGGAGAGTTTGAGATGACTGATTTTGGGCTGTTACATTATTTTCTCGGTTTGGAAGTAGAGCAAGAACATGGTAGCATTTTTGTATCACAAAGAAAGTATGCAATTGATCTTCTAAAGAAATTTGGGATTAAGGAAAGCAAGATAGCAACAACTCCAATGAATGTGAATGAGAAGCTCATAAAGGATGATGGCTCAGGTCCAACCGATGCTACCAAGTACAGAAGCTTGATTGGAGGGTTGATGTATTTAACTCACACAAGGCCGGATATTTCTTACGCAGTTGGAGTGGTCTCAAGACACATGCAAAATCCAACAAAACATCACTTTGGCACAGCCAAAAGAATTTTAAATTATGTTGCAGGTACAACAGATTATGGTGTGTGGTATGGAAGCTCGAAAAACTTCAACCTGGTCGGCTACAGTGACAGTGATTGGGCAGGCAGTACAGAGGATCGAAAGAGCACATCCGGGTACATGTTTACGCTAGGCACAAGTGCAGTTTCATGGAGTTCAAAGAAGCAAGCAACCGTGGCGCTGTCATCCACTGAAGCCGAATATTCAGCAGTCAGTTCAGCCGCATGTCAAGCAGTTTGGTTGAGGCGCATACTAGCAGATTTTGAACAAGAACAACAGCAGCCTACAGTGATATTTTGTGACAACCAATCCACAATAGCAATGACGCAAAATCCAGCATTTCATGGAAGAACCAAGCATATCGACATACGTGTTCATTTCATTCGTGATCTTGTGACAAATGGTGATGTTGAGATTAAATATGTTAATACGGACGAACAAGCAGCAGATGTGCTTACGAAGGCATTGGCACGTAGCAAGTTCGAACAATTCAGATCAGCACTTGGAGTTAGAAATTTTGCATCAAGGGGGAGTGTTAAAAATGTGATACAAAATTAGATTGAAGGTTCTAGAGGCACTGGTACTGCTGGCCAGATTTAGAGTTGCAGTTTTTATCAAGAATAGAAACGTGTAACATGTTCTAGGAGTCCTATAATTAGATTACTTAGTGGAGAGTATGTGTCTTTAATTAGGAGAGTTAGTGGGCTGGTTAATTTCCTATTTTTAGAGTAGATTAGAGTAGTGGATGTGGGGGAACAGCAGTTTCCTTTTTTTGTTTCTGTTTTATGTTAAATACTTGAGTTGTAGTCCGAAATAATCATTGAGTTAATAAGAATTTCTGCAGCAAATTCAACTCTTTCAATTTCCGCAATCTTAAGTTCTTTCCAACAGTTTAAACCCAACTGTAGTTACCCTTCATCTTTTTCTTTGCTTACTTTTCTGGTTCAAGTTGTGTAATCATGTAAAAGAAAACTTGCATATGAAAATCAATTCAAAATACAATGTATCAGTACTACTTTTTCTATGTTTAGGCATCGATGCTTTCAATTAGACTTTCGGATTATAAATTATAACTGTTTCAAAAAATCTGCGGTTGAACCGGTTGACCCCCAGGTTCGACCAATGAACTGTTAACTCGGAGCTTTATCGGGTCGATGTCCAGTCCAGTTATGATAACATTGATCCAAGTGATTACGACTCTATATTTGTCTAACAATTCTCAGAAATTTTACCACAATTCTATCGGCCGCCGAAAAACCAAACAAACCTACCAAATGTGAAAGCTTGTATATATAATCAATCGGTACATAATATAATTAGGTGAACACCTGGGTTCTTTTCCTACTCAACACACTATCTAATGTTTAGAAAATAATATTATTAAGAAATAACGAGAGTCCTTATGTGGCTTAATTGTTTAGGTTGCCGTATACTACCGTTACTAATTGTAATTGGTATATTCCCATCATCTCATCTAATATTTTGTTATATAAGATGATAAGGGACAAAATTAGGAAATTTTGATAAGGGAGAGGTTGAAACTTAAAATGCACAATATGTAGTGAGATTTGAATTCAAATTTCCACAACTATCAAATAGAGTTCTAATCACTGTACTACAAGTAAACATTTAATATTTTATGAGAGAGGCTGGATTATATAAAACTAAAATAAAAAAAATTCAATTAAATTTTATTGTACATAATTGAAAAAAATTAATCATAAGAGTGACTTAGCACCTCTATCAATACACGTAGATCCGCCTTTAAAGATGATAATGTAATTTCTGGTTGTGTGAATTAACCTAACCAAATAAATTCACACAACTACTAAAGAGTGACTTAGCACCTCTATCAATACACGTTGCCGCATTTAAAACTGAAATAAATTCACACAACTTATAAACCACTTTTTTTTATTATTGATTTGAAGTTACCAACGAATTTGCCGGACTTTTTATATATGATAACAAGGTATGAACAAAGTTGTGAAAGAAAAATAATACTCCAACAGTGATGAATTTTTTATTTTGACGAACAAGACAATTATAACATCAATTAGCTAGAGTAACGAATTATATTTGTGATTTTTAAACAAACTTGTACTTGGGACATTTCCAAGAATGTCAGGCCCACTCGGTTCAATTAATTTTCCCTTTCCCTGCCTACCAAACATTCAAAGTCCCCGCCTTACGGCATCGACTTCCCTGGCGGTCCCTCTGGAAGGTTCACCAATGGACAAACCACCGTCGATGTTATTGGTAAGTTTATGTAACATTTTTTTTTCAAATAAGATACTGTTAATTATCAGTGAAATGTATCATCTGACCAATGGTACAAAATCAGGTTTAGAAAAGGGTAGTAGCTAGATATTTCCTCCTTTTTTTATTGTTTGCATTGTTAATAAACTATGATGTTGTTGTTATGTACGCACTAAAGTATAAGTTAGTCACTTTCCGTAGCTTTCTGGGCCAATTGATAACCTTTTTGAGTTTATTTACTTTATGAAACTTATTTGTCATCGGATGCAGTGATTTGACACTATTATGATGGAGATCGATGGGATAGGTACATATGATACGATCGAGATTATATTTTCGTTTAACCAACTTTTTGACAAAGACATTATGTATTAAGTGTTAGTACTAGCTAGGTTACCACAATTATTCCCAATAATATAATGCCATGCATGTGCTTCAAAAATCAGCTATTTTTTCCTTCCTTAATTATATATGCTATCCATTCCATCTATAATAAAATTAATTTATAGGGAGTTTTATGCATGATCTCGATTAAAAACAGTTCCTGTAAGATATTAGTGGTGTGAATCGATCGGATCCGTACATTTTGACAAATATGGACGATGCTATCCGAAATTTTAATACATCATTAATTATCAAATACCAACTACATCTCATTTAATTCATGTCTTCTGCATGCGAGGTAGGTTCAAAATTTAATGCTCATGTTAAAGTTGGTTTTTCGAGTTTAAATTCTCATTTCATGCTAAATAAAAAATACTAAATTCCCATCCCCGCCTACCAAACATTCAAAGGCCAAGTTGATCAGAGAAGTCTAACTTGACGACTGGGCTCAAAAGTCGTATCATGTCCCTTTCCCTGCCTACATAACATTCAAAGGTCAAACAACTTATTGTTTGATTTGGATTTTTTAATAAAAGATCAAAAAATATCAATGAACCCATGTTGTAAAGACTAAATATTTTTTCAATCATATTGTTCTGAACATGGTTCCTTGTGTGCCATATTTCATCTTCAATCATTTCAAAAAGATTATTTATTATGCCGGATTATGGTATAAACTTGTACCTGGAAATTGGTATTCCCGCTTAATTGGGCAGCTAGCTAAATCAACCAAATTAAACAAATGCAGGAGACCTCGAGATCTGCCATTGAGTTTTACTAATGAATTTATGGTTCGCACTGTCGCACATGTGCGTTTAAAGTTTTTCAGCATTTATGACGTTTCTAATTGGTCATAATTACAACCATACTTGCAAAATGAGGGGTTAATTTGGTTCAGAAGGATATAGTCGAGGAATCCAAAATTCCATTACTTATTGGGCCGAAGCCCATTGCTTCGTCTGGGCCTAATTAAGAAGTACAATTCTTAGTCATAATTACTATCAGTATAAGCAAAAACACACAGCAGTGAGGTACCAATATGATATCAACTATCATGCAAGATTCACTTTAATTAAACATACTGGTTGATGAAAAGCAATTCATGGCTTCACTCGGAAATTTTAATAATTTTCTAGAGAGCCTCCTGATTGTTTCAACTGGTTCTTCTGTTGGAGGTCATAAATTTGAGATGAATCACAACCGTCAAAGAAGGTGGTTGCCAACGCATCCCACACCTCTCTTGTGGTAAAATAACGATGAAAATTTCCTATTAAGCTGGAGTCAAGGGAGTTAAGGATTAAACCCATGGTGGCTAATTCAGATTGTAATACATTTAAGTTTGGGGGTTCAGACCCTTTTGAGCAATACTACCATAACTCGATTATAGTGATATGGAAAGGACAAGAAATGGAGATAATGAATTCACTCAGCATATTCAGTTCCCTTGATTTATCACAAAATGGATTTTCGGGTCAAATACCTGAAGAGATCGGGCAACTCAAGTCTCTTGATGTGCTTAATCTATCACATAATACCCTGATAGGTCCAATTCCATCGGATTTTGTTAATTTGTATCAACTGCAATCATTGGATCTCTCTTTCAACCAACTTTCTAAAAACATTCCCGAGGAGCTCACCTCTCTCACTTTTCTTTCTTCACTAAATCTCTCTTACAACAATCTAGATGGGGAAATACCACAAGCCGGTCAATTTTCAACATTTTCAAATGCTGGAAGTTTTTGATAATTGGGTTAATTAAATTGGTTGTTTATTGTGCAATCAGAATGCATCAATTAATTTGTATCTAGCAATATTAAATTTTATGTCAGCCAATGGATGTGCTAATGAAATTCTCAAGTTATTTTTGGAGCAGATGCTTTATTTGGAGAAGTCTGTTATTCATGATTGCACAGTAAATGCTATATGGGAAGCTATTAGTATAACAAGTCTGTTGCTGCCTATTTTACTGGTTAAATTAATTTGTTGATTAGTGCATAATTATAATAGTGTGTTAGCTCGTGGTAAAGGAGATACAATATTGCTGCCTTTTTTACTGGTTAAAAATGTTATTCAGTTCCCAAAAGGGACATACAATACACTCTGGACCTCGTTCTCTTTGCTTGCTTGTCCTGAATCGGATTGTGATTATTGAACTGTTTTCTCCCTTTGCTTGCTTGCCCTCTTTGATCTCTGCTTTGGGTGTTTAGATGCAAAGCCCTAACAACTCACTTGTTATTTGATTCAACATCTATAGGATTATTGGTACTGTTGTTTGATGCAGTTCTGACACTGGTACCACTTCTGGTTACTGGAATGGTTCTCAGGGGCCAATTTTAAAAATTCAAAAGTTTTGAGGGCCGACATGATTTTTTTTATATTTCTGTATTATTCCTTTGTCAGAAGGACAAATTGACAAAATTGCTGGGTCTTCATCTCGGTTGAAAATTAAAACAGGACATGGAATTTCATTTGGACATGGGTCTTTGGGCTTGTGAATTATAAAAGAATTTAGAAATGGACCTTTGTTCTGTGGGCTTTTGTGCTCTTGAATGTATAAAAAGAAAAAGGAAAATGGAATTGGGCTGGTTCTTTTGGAGTACTTTAAAAATTTAAAAGAATAGAGAAGAAGGCCTGTGGCCGAGGATGAGTCTTGGAATAGCAGACCAGATTTGGTGGTCAATTTCTTTAAGGCTGAAATTAAAAATGTGAAGGAATAGGATGCTATTAATTTAAAGGAGTAGGCTAATTGCCTTCAAGACTCAATCTCTAGTCAAATCACTACACTACACTTTTAATCAAATTTGAAATATAATTGTTCTGAGTTGCTAAATGAAAGATCTTTTGTATACAACCTTATGAATTTTATATTCCCATATTGTATGAATTTTACATCACGAATTAATTGCTATGATGACTAAGTGATGCTCTTACACGCACGATCTCTACTTTGTATCTTTTGTTAGCTAATAAATAAATAAATATATTGAATAAATAGCTAAATAAATAAATATATAGCTCCTAACTTCTCTATGAAAGAGCAGTCAGTACTCAATAATTTAATGGATAAGTCTTCAGTCCAACTTACATACGAATTAAAAAGGCAATAAATGTGTTACTCCAATTCATTTCATTTCATTTCTCTTCAATTACATGCCGCTGACAAGTCAAGTTTCTCCTCAATTCTGTCCAATTACAATCACTCTACCTCAATTTATTTATATCATTCTTGTCTAACAAGGTCATTACTACAATTTCTATTTCACAAACGTTTTGATATTAACCAACCTATTTATGTATTAAAAGAAAAAAGGACGGAAGAACAGACACAAAACAAAGAGTTTTGAGGCACCTAATAATATCCTCTTACCTCTCTGTCTGCAACATATTAAACGTGCCAAAATCCATTCAGAACACTGAACAGAGTAGCTCTAACCTCCTTTCATAGTATAACATTCTTTTACTCAAATTTAGTAAACGAGATTTATCAGTTTATACTTGGTTGATAGTTGCGATCTAACAAGTTGTAACTCACGTGTAGTTAATCACTAATCAATTATCAATCATACTACAATTGTAAAATTTCTGTTTTTAAGAAGTTTTTTGTTTATTTTATGGCGGCCCATATATTTAATTGCATTGGTGAAACATGAAATGAAATACAAATTGCAAGAAAATTTAAACATAACCAATGAAAATGAAAATAAAATATATTTTATAAGTTTTTTTTTGGTTGGTTTGTGAAAGTAATATTATGATTGTCAATTTAGTCCATTTGTTAATCCTAGCTAATACAATTACTCATAAGAAAACAAAATAATTAAAAATTGTTTATTTCTTCTTTTTCTTCTTACAAACTACAAGGAGTGGAAAACGTTCTAATTTAGAAGTGTCTCTACTTTTGACAATTTGAAAGAACGATTACTCTTAAGAAGATTCTTCAAAACAAAATTTAGTTCTCATTCCAAGTTTATTATGGAATATTTTATAGGCATTTTATAATTATGTTCCAACAGCATCATACTGAGTTCACAGATAATCTTTGTCATTAAATAAGTTGTAAGACTAATTTCAACAATGAAGGATCCACTGCAATTAAAATTAAGAACATAAGAGGTTAATGTAATCCACTAACATATTATATATCTATGCGTGTGTGGAAAAAAAAAAACTTTATAATTACCTTGAGAAGCACTGCATCTGCTGGTGGAATAAAGTTAAACATGTCTCCTGGAACAATCTTCACAATATCATCGTTTTCAAAGCCTTGTACCACATGTGGTAGATCCAGGACTGTGCACTTGACATGTGGATAGTTCATAGCAATGGCTTTTGCCAGTGTGCCTGTGCCCCCCCCTACATCAACTAAAGATTCTATCCCCATGAATATATTGCCACCACTCTTAGTGATAACATCAGTGAAAATGCCACAGGTGCTTATCATAGCATTGTTAAACATCTCGTTTAACTTTTGAGTTCTGACTTGTCATTGCCCAGAGGCTGCAATTGTTCGACATTTCAAATGGCGTTTGTTTGTCATTGTCCTCCTGTTTAAGCCAATCACCCATACATAAATAAGGTTTGAGCATCATATCTTTGAAACTTTCAAGCTGTAAAAGGATAAATGGAAGCAAATTTAATGATCCTTCCTTGTTGGTCAGATGGAGCGACGTAGGGGCACAACAACAAAGTAGGCACTTATCGCGAGGGATCTCCGTCGCGAAAAGTGCCGTCGCAAATAGATAAAGCACGTTTATGACGGTACTCCGTCGCAAAAAGTCACTTTTTATCCTCGCAAAAAGTCTTTGATTCTTGTTGTGGGGTTAGGTCATACATGACCTCCGACCCTACAATAGGACAAATTTGCTGATGAATTAAGCCGAAATGGCTCAATATGCGCATCAGGCGGGACAATTGGGATTTTTTTGAATGGGGGAGGGAAAGGGCAGAATGGAGCTGACTTAGGGTCATAGGTTGGCCATGGTTGCCGATTTCATCAAGTATACCGAGGTCGAGAGCACATTTGAGAGATATGGGTTTGATGAAACCATATATGATGTTCCATAACTCCGCTATAGCTTGGGGCTGATCACTCTCCATGCTACACCACGGATAAGAGTTAATTTTATGTTTTTCTCAAACCAAATATCATCTTCACATATATTTATAATCTGAAGTGGAGGGATGGATCATGGATGGACCATATCGCGACAATATATAAATGAATAATTAATGATTGTTGGTACACATGGCCATATAATTAATAATAATAATTAATGAGTGAGGCTACGGTACTATGCATAGCACGGTTGGGTCCGTGCTACGGCTCAACATTTGAGTTTTCAAAATCCTAACGGTCGATCCGAACAGTTCAACATGATTATAAAATGAATATGTACTTGCAAACCAAATTTTACATTTTGTCGAATTTTTTTACTATTTTTTTAGATAGGTAGAAAATCACTTGATCTGAAAATTCTGGACCATCCAAAAATAGTGATTTTCTACCTATCTAAAAAAATAGTAAAAAAAATCTAAAAAATGTAAAATTTGGTTTGCAAGTACATATTCATTTTATAATCATGTTGAATGGTTTGGATCGACCGTTAGGATTTTGAAAACTCAAATATTGAGCTGTAGCACAGACCCAATCCGTGCTATGCATAGTACCGTAGCCTCACTCATAATTAATAAGAATAAAGTACTCATGGCCATATACATGGCAAAAATTTGGATACTTAATAACTACGAGGATATGAATTTAATTTGTGAATTAAAAATACTATATTTGTGATTGTACCGTTGGAAAACATTCTCGAAGTAACGAAGTCATTTAATAATAACTATTTTTTGTGGGTCGTCGATGTAATTGATCGATTTGAATGTGCAGGACTAATCTTTTTATTTTATTTTTTGTATGAGAGATGCTCTTTTTGTATGCCAGCGTGCGCTGTAATTTATGGACAGAATAAATATTCATTTTTATTGGAGGTGATAATTTATTTTTAAATTATACAGTAATTTTCAATGTTTTCATGATAAACGAAAAATAATGAAAAATTCTCCAAATTATAGTAGTACTGTCTGTGTCGTGAGATTGCTTTTTCTATTTTTCATGTAGATTTGTTTTTTCAGTTATATTGATTATTTTGTATTTTATATTTTTTTATTTTTTGAAAAGTGTACCCAGCAATATGCAAATTTGTAATAAGTTTAGGGCTAATGCCAAAAACTATGGATAAAGACATATTTTTAACCTCTCACTACATAAAAAATTAACCATACATGGCATATATCATACGTGGATGCAAAAAAGAATATTCAAATTAACAATGTGTAAAGGGAGGAGACGCAACCGCGAAAATGACCTCAATCATGCACACACTGTCATTTAAAAAGAAACAGTGTACTAATTAATGTCACCTATATATGTACACAGTTTTTTAATATTAAACCATGTATGATCTTAGCCAATCATACACAGTATTTTTTAGAACAACTCACTACTACAAAAACTGGCTTTGTACACTGCACATTGTACACGGATTTGGCAATTATATTAAAAACAGTGTACAAAATATGATTTTTTACTTGTTCAAAAGATCTGCACGATTTCTACACGGATAATTAGTTAATAATCAGTGTAGAATTATTAGAGAGAGCTACACGGTTTATTAGAAACCAAAAATCCGTGTGTAAAGAGGTCCGTGTGCAAATAATTGAGAGAGCTACACGGACTTTTAATACAAAGCCGTGTAGGAATATTACACAAGGTTTTTTGATAATATATCCGTGTAGAAATAGTATAATTGTACACGGATTAATAACAAAAGAGCCGTGTATGTTTAGTTGGAGAGCTACACGGCTTTATAACTAAATAGCCGTGTATAATAGTGTAGGGTTTTAATGTCTTCCCCTTCCAGCGCCGTTTTGATCAAGTCTTTTAGTTAATACATCTCTCTGAACTGAGCTTTTTCCTATCAGATTTCTGCGAATTGATCGAGGCCAGCAGCTGAGATCTGAGATCTTTGAATTAAGTTTGTATTTTCTCCTCTCCATCTTTCTAAGGTTAGTAATATGTATTTAAATCATTTTCTTCCTCTAATTTTCTGTTATTTAGGCTTATTTATGTCATTTCATGCATGCTTGATTTCTTAATTTTAGATGTAATTAATTAGTGTATTGTGGTCCAATAACCGACCTTTAGATGCTTTTAGGTCCATGCCCGTTCAAAATTAATCCAATAGGGATTAATTTTGGATAGTCCCCGTTTTGGGACTGCTCTTTGAATATTATGTCTCATTTAGGATGTGAACACATATTAGCAGGATTTAATTAGTCTTTGAGGAAAGTTCGACAGTATTTTCCCTTATTGCTCCTACGAGTATGTGGTTCGTACGCATACTTGGGGAGTTAAGGGAAAATGCTGCCGAATTTTTCTCAAATACTAATTAAATCTCGTTAATATGTGTTCACATATGAGACATAATATTCAAAGAGTGGGTTAGGATTGTAAACCGGCCCTTTGTAAGCCCAAAATTTTGTACACGAAGGAGAATATTGACCATGCATGATTAATTGATCAAATCATTTTTTTAATTTAATTTACAGATGGATCGAAGCTGGATGTATGAAATGCGACGTGACAGTGAAGAATATTTGGTTCGCGTTGATGAGTTTATAAAATTTGCTGAGAGTTATAGAGTGAAGAAAAAAGAAGAAGACATTTTATGTCCTTGTAAAGATTGTAAAAATTTATTAAGATTTTTGGACATCGAAGAAATTAGAGCTCATTTGATTTGTCGGGGATTTAAGAAGAGATATACATGTTGGTTCATGCATGGTGAGAAATTTGGGGAAAGTAGTAGTGCCAATAAAGATTGTAATCGTGAATTGAATGATGAGAATGTTGGAATTTCTGATAATTTTGAACTTGATTGGAACGAGGATTATGAGAGTGCCGAATATTCTGATAACGTCGAACCCGAAAATGACGATGATGAGATGGAGAGGAATTTTGATGAAAATGTAGAACACGAGTTTACTGAAAATTTGGAGGATATGTTACGTGATGTGGAAGATGAAATTAGTGATAAAAATTATGATAAATTTCAAAATTTGTCTAATGAATCCAAGAAGCCGTTGTATCCCGGGTGTACAAATTTTACAAAACTGTCAGCTGTGTTGAAATTATTAAACTTAAAAGCAGACAATGGTTGGAGCGATAAGAGTTTCACGTCCTTATTACAGCTTTTAGGAGAAATGCTCCCAGATAACAACGAGTTACCCGGTACAATATATCAGGCAAAGAAGTTGATATGTCCAATGGGGTTGAAGATCGAAAGAATACATGCATGTCCGAATGACTGTGTATTGTATCGTAAGGACCAGGACACTGATGATTGTAACGAGGACACAAATGGCCGACCTCCGGATAAGGTGTTGTGGTATTTGCCGATAATACCGAGATTCAAACGGTTGTTTGCGAATCCCAAAGATGCAAAATTATTGCGCTGGCACGAAGAAGAGCGCAAAAATGACGGTAAACTAAGGCACCCGGCTGATTCTCCTCAATGGAGAAACATTGACAGACATTTCAAAGAATTTGGTTCTGAAACGAGGAACCTTAGGATTGTGGTGAGCTCAGATGGAATGAGTCTGTTTGGAAGTATGAGCAGTCGGCACAGTACTTGGCCAGTTCTTTTATGCATCTACAATCTTCCTCCTTGGTTGTGCATGAAACGCAGATATATAATGATGTCATTACTAATCCAAGGACCCAGACAACCCGGAAATGACATAGATGTATATCTCGCACGTACCATTAATCGAGGACCTCCAAAAATTGTGGCGTGATGGCGTCCCGGTGTGGGATGCGTATATGAAAGAGACCTTTAACTTGCGGGCCATGGTGTTTTGCACCGTAAATGATTTCCCCGCGTACGGGAATTTGTCGGGTTACACTTGTAAAGGAGCAAAAGCGTGTCCGATCTGTGAAGATGACACGCAGGTGCTGAGGTTGAAAAATTATCAAAAGAATGTATTCATGGGGCATCGTAGGTTTCTTCCTAATAATCACCCATATCGTAAGAAGAAGATGGCATTCAACGGGAAAATTGAGCTTGGAGTGGCTCGTCATCCATTAGACGGGGAGAGTGTCTTCGAACGGGTAAAAAACATTGATGTTGTTTTTGGAAAATGCGCCAAAGCACTACCGAAGAATATTTGGAAAAAGAGGTCCATATTTTGGGAGCTACCGTACTGGAAATATTTAGAAGTGAGGCATTGCCTAGATGTCATGCATGTCGAAAAAAATGTCTGTGACAGTTTAATTGGTTTATTATTGAACATTCTGGGGAAGACTAAGGATGGTATTAAAGTGAGAAAAGACATGGTAGAGATGGGAATACGACACGAGCTCACACCGCAGGAGAAAGGGAAGCGCACATACCTACCCCCCGCACTGTGCACAATGTCAAAGAAAGAGAAAACAAGTTTTTGTGAATGCCTCAATGGTATAAAAGTCCCATCAGGATATTCTTCGAATATTAAGAAGTTGGTGTCGATGAAGGACTTGAAACTGGTCGGTCTGAAATCTCACGACTGTCATGTTTTATTGACACACATAATTCCCGTTGCAATACACCCTGGCTTTAAACACAGCAGGAAATCCGTGTAGCTCTTCCATTAATGTCCGTGTGCAATCTATTTTTCTGTAGTAGTGACTGTGTATGATTAGTATCAATCTCTAGATCCGGATTTGTACTTCGAAACCGTGTGCACTTTGTTCTCGCTCTCTCAACAAACCCCTGTTAATTGCTTGATTGTTTTACATGTGAGATTAATCTCGACTCTATATGTGAAACCGATCTATTTCATGAGTGATGCGTTTACATGTCAAATTTATAAATTTTCGAACTAATTAGTATAAAGTCAAGCTGTCAGAAAAATATGGTTTATAAGTTAATTTTAATGTGTTCATTTTTTATCATTTTTTTACCGCTTGACTTTATACTAAATTAGTTTGAAAATTTATAAATTTGACATGTAAACTCCTCACTCGAGAAGTAGATCGGTTTTAATGGTTTGGATGCGTCGCTTGAAATCAATCCGATGGGTTTTTGAGTTAAGCTCACAAATAGACTTGGTGAGCTTAAGAACACCCTAGTTCTACTCTCTCTTTCTCTCTCTCTCTCTCTCTCTTGATATATATATATATATATATATAAAGAGAGAGATAGAGAGAGAGAGTGTGTGGCTAATATCAAAACGTTTGATTCTAGGTTGTGGAACAAACGCTTCGGATTTTATATTGTCAAAGTCCAAACAGTCGATCCAAACCGTTTAACATTCAATCTATTAAAATATGCTTGGAGAACAAATTTTACATTTGTTGAAACTTTTTTACTATTTATTAAATCAGTTTTAAAATCGTTGTTTTCAATGATGCAGAAGTTTTTCCCTGTTTTTTAAATCAGCGATTTGAGGGCTTGGGGGATTTGATTCCCGGGAGACTGGATAATTTGTCTATTTTTTAGGTTCTCCAAAATCAGGAACCATGAATTAGGAATTTTGTTAAGGAGCTAGACATACAATTTTGCAACCCCACTTTTTTTATTATTTGAAGTTACCAACGAATTTTCCGGAGTATTTATATATGATAACAAAGTATGAACAGACACTACTACAAAAATAGTCATCGTACACTGCACATTGTACACGGATTTTGGCAATTTTATTAAAAATAGTGTACAAAATATGATTTTTTACTTGTCCAAAATATCTGCACGATTTGTACACGGATAATTAGTTAATAATCAGTGTAGAATTATTAGAGAGAGCTACACGGTTTATTAGAAACCAAAAATCCGTGTGTAAAGAGGTCCGTGTGTAAATAATAGAGAGAGCTACACGGACTTTTAATACAAAGCCGTGTAGGAATATACACACGGATTTTTGATAATATATCCGTGTAGAAATAGTAGAATTGTACACGGATTTATAACTAAATAGCCGTGTATGTTTAGTTGGAGAGCTACACGGATTTATAACTAAATAGCCGTGTA
The DNA here is from genome assembly GCA_028015225.1 of Carex myosuroides. NCBI lineage: Eukaryota > Viridiplantae > Streptophyta > Magnoliopsida > Poales > Cyperaceae > Carex > Carex myosuroides. Next base: position 5,686,181 of record CM051483.1, read on the forward strand.
TAAAAGTGTAGGGTTTTAATGTCTTTCCCTTCCAGCGCCGTTTTGATCAAGTCTTTTAGTACATCTCTCTGAACTGAGCTTTTTCCTATCAGATTTCTGCGAATTGATCGAGGCCAGCAGCTGAGATCTGAGATAATAAGCGGTATGTACTTCATCTTAATTTCCTATGATTGCAATTGATCTGTTCTATGCTTTACTCATGATGTTTAATCAAGTCCTGCGCATGCTTCACAAAAAAGGGCATAACTTTTGATCCGTCCGTCGGATCGGGCTGAAATTTTGACATGAGCTCCACAGCCCCAAAACCAAGCTAACTAACATTTCAGCCCGATCCGACAGTCGGAAATAGAGTTTTCGAACTTTCTTTACAATCTCAGAGTTTTTAGGGTCTTTTCGTGCATCATTTACTGTTTTGATTTTGCACGATTAAGAGCAATTGATATTTGTAGAATTTGCCAAAGGAACCGCATTACACCAAGGAGCAGATCGACGATATCAGGTGTGTGTGGGCAAGGTGGTTTGTAACGGAATTTTGCAATGCTCAACATGGATTTCCATAATTTTGTATAATTTGGTGTATATGAATATTGTATAATTTATTGCATATGAATTTCTGGCTAATCTGAAAAATATTAATTTATTGCTAATCTGGAAAATATGGATTTATTGCTAATCTGGAAAATATGGATTTCTTATTATATGAAATCTGGAAAATATGGAAAATCTGGAAAATCTGGAATAGTTCTGTAACAAAACTGGCTAGCAAAACTGGAGGCTAGCCGAAAAACAAAAAATACAAAAAAAAAATGTTCTTTCTACACGGACATTTAACTAAAGTCCGTGTAGAAAAAAAGAGAGCTACACGGACATTTAGTTAAATGTCCGTGTAGAAAGAGGAGAGCTACACGGACATTTAACTAAATGTCCGTGTAGAAAGAGTCAAGCTACACGGTGTTTTAGTTAAATGTCCGTGTACAAAAAGAATCGTACACGGTTTTTTAGGTAATATCCGTGTAGTTCGGTAAAATGGTGAGCGACACATTCTGGTCTTTGTACACGGCTGTTTGTGAAGTTATCCGTGTAGAATCTTCAAAATTGCACACGGGCAAAAGTCCGTGTGTAGTTATTGAACTAATCGTACACCCTCGATTTAAACACGGTAGGAAATCCGTGTAGCTCCTCCTTTATTGTCCGTGTATAATCTCTTTTTTTGTAGTAGTGAGAGTTGTGGAAGAAAAATAAAACTCCAACAGTGATGAATTTTTTTATTTTGACGAACAAGACAATTATAACATCAATTAACTAGAGTAACGGATTATATTTGTGATTTTTAAACAAACTTGTACTTAGTCAAGAATGTCCCACTCGGTTCAATTAATTTTCCGGTTGTTGACCAGAGAAGTCTAACTTGACGACTGAGCTCAAAAGTCGTATCATGTCCCTTTCCCTGCCTACCTAGCATTCAAAGGTCAAACAACTTATTGTTTGATTTGGATGGACACTATCCATAAACAGTTAATTTGTACAAATAAAAAAAATGGTAATTAACCTTTCTCAAAAAAAATATAAAATTTATTTTTCAAGCACATTTTAATAAGGAGATCATATTAACCGATATCAGAAGAACAATAAATAATTATATCGGTTAGGATAATAATACAACTATAATAAGTTCAATATATTCTATCAGTACTCTACGAGTGACCGATCGAAGAAATTTGTGTCCATCTCCTATCGATTATTGAGGGCCTAACCGATAGAATAATTGTTCAAGGCTTCAAGCTATTTACTAACTTGTCACAATTCCTTTAATTTATCGGCTTGAGACCAGAATCGGTCCAAACCATTATAAAATGGGCGATAGAAGATTCTATTTTACTATAAAATTTGACAAAAAGACATGTATTTAATAATAACTGTTTGTAAAGTTTATGAATTTTTTAATAAGAGAAAAAATATCAATGAGCCCATGTTGTAAAGACTAAATATTTTTTCCATCATGTTGTTCTGAACATGGTTCCTTATGTGCCATATTTCTTCTTCAATCATTTCAAAAAGATTATTTATTATGCCGGATTATGGTATAAACTTGTACCTGTTCTATCAAAATAAACAAAAAAAAGTAATATTTTTTGCATGCCCTGCAATAAAGTGCTTATAATTTGGGAAAAAATACATGGCAGAATATTTTTTGTGCCTATGAGCATGATCCTTTTCGTTGATTCTTATTCTACTTATAATGAAGAAAATGAAAAAAAAAAAAAATTCTTAATCTTCATGCTTTTGTTGATTGTGTATTTCTGGCTCCAAAAGAACTGTCTCCTTCCTTTTTGTTTTCCAAAAGAAAAAAAAAAGTAAAAAGAAAGAACAACAAATATATTTTATTTTTACAAAAAAAAAACATTTTTTTTTGTTTTTGAAAAAACTACCAGAAATGTAAAACGTCCTAATTTTCGCCTGGAAAATTAATAGATCCGTACAGTTTTCAATAGACTAACCAAAGTTTGAATTTTTTTCAAGAAACCAAATCCTCAATTTTTGAAAATACAGTATTGAGTATATAATTTTACAGTATTCGCGCAAGTCAAATGACAGTTGGTTGAGTAAAAACTGGATACAACTCGTTGAATACAATTAGTCGGATCCATTAATTTATGTCAATTGCTAAATAAACAAAGCAAACAAATAATGTAGGCCTCTTAAGATCATATCACAATAAGAAAAGTGTTAGTGGCTAATTAAGTCATGCTCTTGCACATACGAACTTCTACTTGTAACTTTTGCTAGGAATATATAAATTGCTAAAATAAAAAAAAATAAAAAAACAAACACTTCTCTTTAAAGAAGGCAATAAATACATCCCGTTTGATGCTCCTGATTAGTCAAGTCTTTTATTAATTATGTTCATATATATTTTCTTTTCAATTGCTTTCACTCTACAATCTACATCAGTACTTTGGAATTAAGAATTTAACAAAGCAGGTTTAACTTCGTGCAGCACACATACTGTAGAATCAAAACAGCGCTACACATGGTTCATAGGCTGCATGAAGCCCAAACAACTCTGTTAAATTTTCGCACTAAGCAGGTAGCAAAAAATTCTTTGTTGCTGATTCAAAGCAATGGCCAGCGATCACATCATGGGCCATCTTTTTTGCTACTTGTTCAGCATGAGACAAAAATAACAAAAAGGAAAAGAAAATTATGTGGTCAGAAGTATTTGATTTGAATATTCCTTTCTAAGTCAATCCAAAAATCACAGCCAGTCACCGGTAATTCGAAAGAAAATTTTCACCTAGAAGATTATAATTTAGAAGTACCTCCACTTGTAGCTCAGGAGGACAACAATTCAAACACGCGTGTGGTTCGAATATCTACTTTTCACAATTTGAAAGAACGATTACTCTTGAGAAAATTCTTCAAAACAAAATTTAGTTCTCATTCCAAGTTTATTAATTTTCCAGACATTTACACTGAGTTCACGGATAATTTTTGTCATTAAATAAGTTGTAAGAGACTAATTTCACTGAAAAAAAATATTACTTTCCAAAACCTTTTAATTTTTGTATTATTTTGTACAGCAGCCCAAGTCAACCTTAAATACTAAATAGTAAAGTTAGGTAGCAGTTCGCACACTATAAATTCTGGGAAACTGATATGAATACCCGCAGTTGAGTACCCGCACTATACCCGCACCTAAACTGCCATAACTACTTGTGGGGACCGCAACTGTTTCCAAAACTGTAATTTGATTTTACTAATATTAATAGTAACATTGTGAAGTATATATCTCAAACAAGACAAATATTTATATCTATACATTTAACTAGATATATGATATATGAATTTCCTAAAATAACCGAACCCGCAACTTTTCTTGAAAAATCCTCGCTTGGTACCCGCATTTGGGGACCACTCAAACGGCATGTGGGGACCACTAAAATTGTCAACAAAAAACATTGACTTAGCTTATGTGTGGGTAATAAACAACATGTGGGGACCACTAAAATTGACAACAAAAAATGTTGACTACAAATGTTGACCAAAAAATGTTGACTTAGCATATGTGCGGGTAATATTTAAACTCTATTCTTGTGGTATTTATACTTACGAAACAAAGTATTTATAACTATAAGAGTGTGGTATTTATACTACGAACTAAAGTATTTATATCTGTATTACGTTAGATGAATAAGAATCTTAAAAAAGTATTTATATCTGCAAAGTTATAACAAACAATAAACTTCACATATCAATTATCTTAGACAAATTCATACCTAAATAGACCAATATTTATATAATATTTGAGTGTGCATGCTGGATCATATCAGGTATTATTATGAAACTACCAAGTATTTATATCAGAATACATCAAGTATTTATATTTGAACACATCAAGTATTTATATCTGAACAAAAACAATATTAACCTAGCTGATCACCTTTCAAAATCACCGATTAAACTTGTGAGAACCACATGAAATCGCTTCCAGTTTCGAAATCGCTAGACAATCGCCTCAACATCGCCTCCAAATTGCCTCCAAATCGCCTCCAAATCGACCTAAAATCGCTTCAAAATCGCCGAAGCCTATGAAAAAGGAAAAAACAGAGAGAAAAGAACATTTGAAATTTAAAATGGATGGTCCGATAACATTGTTAGTTAGATCGATAGTTGCGGGGACCGCAACCTTACAGTTATGGAAGTTAATCGCGACAGGATTAACTGCGGGTACGATGCGTGTACTCAACTGCGGGTACAAGAATGATTATTCTAAATTCTAAATAGCAAAGTTCGGTTGTAGATCAAAGATGTAATATTAATACTAAATTTTATAAGGAAACGAAGCTCTCGTTATGGGTTTGAAGCCGAATCGATTGATTTTGGAGGCCGGAAACATATTGCCGATATACTAGAGGAAACGCGTTAGCCATACTCTCTCTCTCTCTATATATATGTTGTTGATATCTTAAAAGAATAAATTCACATTATATGACAATCATATCATATTTGCTAACTTAATAAGTAACAAAATTCAATAGAAGAACAACAACTATAAAATAGCAAAAAAAAAAAAAAAAAGGTTCAAGGAGATACTAGGATGAGTTCCATTTCAAAACAGTTGCACCTTGGGCAGTAGAAATGGTTCTCATAGCTACCCAATATTTATTATCGCAATACCTGTTTTTTGAGTGATTGATAACAATAAACAGTCTCTTAATATATTTTGCCAACTAATGTTTTAACATAAACATCTCTTCTAAAGAGAAATGGTCATCCAATAAATGTGACATAGAGCACTAGATATCTAAGGGTAGACTTCCATGATCGACATGAACCCAACGGATGCACAATCTTGTGAGAAGAAAATCCAGCTCTGTTGAATAACGATTTCCACTCTTCCTCATCTCACTCTGTTCCTGTGGTTCCTGTCAGCATCACCATATCAAACAACAACTGTGGTTCCTCAGATACATTGGCAGAAGTGTATCCGACGACAGCTTCCACAATAATGACCTTGCCTACTACTTTTGTCGAACTAATTGCTTCTTTACATAACTTTAGTATCTTTATGCAGTCCTCATCACCCCAACAAGAGTGGAAACACAACTAGTTTTCTTTCAATTTCTTCTAGTTGTCATTCATGTTCTACTGGTTGTATTTCATCTTCTTCTTCTTGTCTTTCATCTTGTACTAGTTGTGTTTCATCTTCTTCTAGTTTTCTTTCATCTTGTACTAGTTGTATTTCATGTTCTACTGGTTGTATTTCATCTTCTTCATGTTGTCTTTCATCTTGTACCAGGTGTTTTTCATCTTCTTGTTGTTGTCTTTCATGTTCTACTGGTTGTCTTTCATGTTCTACTGGTTGTCTTTCAATTTCTTCTAATAGTCTTTCTTCTTGTACTAGTTGTTTTTCATCATGTACTAGTTGTTTTTCATCTTTTTCTTGTTGTCTCTCAATTTGTAGTAGTTGTATTTCATTTGTTCTAGTTTTATTTCATCTTTCTCTTGTGGTCTTTCTTGTTCTGCAAGTTGAGTTTCATCTTGCACTAGTTGTCTTTCAACGTATTCTAGTTGTCTTTCATGTTCTACTAGTTGTTTTTCATCTTCTTCTAGTTGTTTTTCATATTGTACTGGTTGTCTTTTATCTTATACTGGTTGTTTTTCATCTGCTACTAGTTGTGTGTACTCTTGGACTGGTTGTTTTTTATCTTGCGCTGGTTGTTTTTCATGTTCTACTAGTTGTCTTTCAATTTCTTATAGTTGTCTTCCATGTTGTACTAGTTGTTTTTCATATTCTACTGGATGTCTTTCAATATTTTCTAATTGTCTTTCATCTTGTAATAGTTGCCTTTCAAGTTTTACTGGTTGTATTTCATTTGTACTAGTTAAATTTAATTTTTTTCTTGTGGTCTTTCATCTTCTACAAGTTGAGTTTCATCTTGCGCTGGTTGTATTTCATCTTCTTCTAGTTGTCTTTCATCTTCTACTAGTAGGTTTTCATCTTCTCCTAGTTGTTTTCCATTGGTTGTCTTTCATGTTCTACTAGTTGTGTTTCATCTTACATTTGTTGTCTTTCATCTTCTACTAGTTGTTTTTCAGCTTCTTCTAGTTGTCTTTCATCTTGTACTGGTTGACTTTTATCGTCAACTGGGTGTTTTTCATTTTCTACTAGTTGTGTTCCCCCTTGCGCTTGTTGTATTTCTTTTTCTTCTAGTTGTTTTGAATCTTATACTGGTTGTCTTTCATTTTCTGTTGGTTGTCTTTAATCTACTATTGGTTGTATTTCATCTTCTTCTAGTTGCAATTAATCTTCTGCTAGTTGTGTTTAATCTTCTTCTAATTGTCTTTCATCTTGTAGTTGTTGTTCATATTCTATTGGTTGTCTTTCATATTCTTCTAATTGTCTTTCATCTTGTACTATTTTTCTTTTGTGTTCTGCTGGTTGTCTTCCATCTTCATCCAGTTGTCTTTCATCTTGTAATAGTTGTCTTTCATCTTCTCCTAGTTGTGTTTACTGGTTAAATTAATTACTTGATTAGTGCATAATTATAATATTGTGTTAGTTCGTGGTAAAGGAGATACAATATTGTTGCCTCTTTTACTGGTTAAAAATGTTATTCAGTTCCCAAAAGGGACATACAATACTACTCTGGAACTCGTTCTCTTTGCTATTGACTCTTTGAATGCAAAGTTGAGGCCGAATTGAGAAATTGAGGTTGTGGTTAGCTTGTACTTCTCTCTCACTCTTTCCACTAGTGGTAATTTCTCTTCTCTCTCTCTCGTTAGAAAATCCTGGCATATTACAAATTCACGAGTGTGTTTTCTCTCTCTTTCCCTCTTTGCTTGCGTGCCCTATTTGATGCTTTGGGCGGGTGTTTAGAACCAAAGCCCTAACAACATCACTTGTTATTGATTCAACATCTATAGGATTATTGGTACTGTTGTTTGATGCAGTTCTGACACTGGTACCACTTCTGGTTACTGGAATGGTTCTCAGGAGCCAATTTTAAAAATTCAAAAGTTTTGAGGGCAGACATGAACGTTTTTATATTTCTGTATTGTTCCTTAGTCAGAAGGACAAATTGACAGAATTGCTGGGTCTTCATCTCGGCTGAAAATTAAAAACAGGAAATGGAATTTCATTTGGACATGGGCCTTTGGGCTTGTGAATTATAAAAGAATTTAGAAATGGACCTTTGTTCTGTGGGCTTTTAAAAAGAAAAAGGAAAAATTGGGCTGGTTCTTTTGACAACTTGAAAGAACGATTACTCTTGAGAACATTCTTGAAAACAAAATTTAGTTCTCATTCCAAGTATATTATGGAATATTTTATAGGCATTTTACACTGAGTTCACTGATAATTTTTGTCATTAAATAAGTTGTAAGATTAATTTCACCAAAAAAAAAAAATTCCTTTCCAAAACCTTTTAGTTTTATTATTATTTTGTACAGCAGCCCAAGTCAACCTTAATTACTAAATAGCAAAGTTAGGTAGCAGATCGCACACTATAAATTATAAATAGAAAAGTTAGATTGTAGATCAAAGATATAATATTAATACTAAATTTTATATGGAAACGAAGCTCTCGTATGGAGATTGGTTTGAACGGTTTGGATTTGTCGTTTGAAGCCGATTCGATAGATTTTGGAGGCCGGAAGCATATTGTCGATATACTAGAGGAAATGCATTAGCCATACTCTCTCTCTCTCTCTCTCTCTCTCTATATATATATATATATATGTTGTTGATGTCTTAAAAGGATAAATGCTCACTATATGACAATCATATAATATTTGCTAACTTAATAAGTAACAAAATTCAATAGAAGTTTAACAACTACAAAATAGCAAAAAAAAAAAAAAGGCTGCAAGGAGATACAAGGATGTGTTCTAATTCAAAACAGTTGCACGTTGGGCAGTAGAAAAGGTTCTCACTGTTGAAAATAATCCAAGTCAGCAACAAAGTGCATAAGAGATACAGTTTCGGTTTAGTTACAGTTTTTTATTTTTGTTAAGAATTAATTATAAACTGGTTATTAAACTTAGGCAGCAAGTTTCCCGTTTAGATGTGTGCAGGGAGTAGTGGGTAGTTTCTATATTTAGTTTGTCATGTAGTGGTTATAGGCTAGTTATAGCAACGTTAGTGGGGTTAGTGGATGCCTAAAAAAATGGCAGCACTTGTAATAGAGTTAGTGGGGTGCAAAATTTAGGTAGATGCACCATCTTAAATACCATGTATGTTTCTGTTGATGAATGAATAGTGTTGTCTGAAAAATCCAATTGCTGTATTCTGTTTCTTTTTTCCGAAAAACTTCCAACAAAATTGGTATCAGAGCCAAAGGTGAGAGATCAGGGCAGATCCGACCATGGCCGACGCAGGCAACAACACCACCATTAGTATGTCCAATCATACGGTACTTTTGTTAAAGGGTGAGAGTTACGAATTCTAGAGCATCAAGATACGAACTATGCTGAAATCTCATAGCTTGTGGGAACTAGTAGACAAGGGAATACCGAATCCTGATCCAACACCAATCGACACAGCCAAGCGAGATGCAAAGGCGCTCTTCTTCATTCAGCAAGCCGTACACGAATCGGTGTTTGCGAAGATTGCAGCAGCAGAAACAGCAAACCTGGCCCAGACAACTCTAAAAAATGCATTTCAGGGAAGTTCCAAGGTGGTAGCCATCAAGTTGCAGGGCTTGAGACGGGAGTTTGAGACATTGAACATGAAACAAGGCGAGTCACTTCAATCCTTCTTCACGCAAGTTACAATAATAGTCAACCAAGTCCGAAGCTGTGGAGAAGATCTTCCAGAAAAGACGGTTGTGATGAAGGTGTTGCGCAGCCTGACGACCAAGTTTGATCATGTGGTGGCGGCGATTGAAGAATCCAAAGATCTGTCCACCTACACGTTTGATGAGTTGATGGGATCACTGCAAGTCCATGAAGTTCGTCTCAACCGATCAGAAGTGAAGGACGACACCAAAGCTTTCTATACCAAGGGCGATTCCTCAAGAAGCCAACAGCAAGGCAAAGGTAGAGGCCAAGGTTATAGCAGAGGTCGAGGCAGTCAAGGCGGCAGACGCAGAGGCAAGCCGAGTTACAATCAACCGCATTCTAATCAACCGAAGAAAGATGTAGAATGCTACTACTTCACAAGAAAGGGCATATGCAAGCCGATTGCTACAAGAAACAGAGAGAAGAAGGTCAAGACGTGCTATTACTGCCACAAGCCTGGTCATGTGCAGGCCGACTGCTACAAGAAGAAAAGAGAAGAAGGACAAGCAAGTTTTGTTGAAGAGAAGAGCAATCAGCCACGGTTGTTCATGGCCAAAACCGATGTAGAATCAGATGTGAGTCAAATCTGGTTTCTGGACAGTGGGTGCTCAAACCATATGATGGGTTTCAAACATCTGTTTGATGAATTAGATGAGTCATACAAGAAGGCAGTAAAGCTTGGTGACGATAAAGAGATTCATGTTGAAGGAAAAGGAAGAGTAGCCGTGCAGACCAGCAGTCACAATACACGGATGCTAAATGATGTGTACTATATTCCTCAACTATCCCAAAACCTACTCAGCATCGGTCAGATGATGGACAGCGGGTGTACCATCAAGTTTGAAGGTGACAATTACAGAATTGTAGATGCAACCACAGATCAGACGATGGCAACAATCAAGAAGACACAAAACAACTTGTTCCCTCTAGAGATAGCCAAGGTGAAAGACAAGGCACTTGCAGCCAAGGAGATTAGTTCCAGCGAGCTATGGCATTTAAGGTATGGTCATCTAAACATGAATGATTTGAGATTGTTGAATCAAAAGAAAATGGTGAATGGGTTACCCGAAATTGGTGAAATCGGGTTATGTGAAGGATGTGTGTTTAGCAAGCAATCGAAGCTGCCATTTCCAAAAGATCAGTTGATGCGTGCAACCAAGGTACTCGAGTTGGTGCATACTGACTTGTGCGGGCCTATGGAGGTTGAATCCATGGGAGGAAGTTAGTATTTCGTGTTATTTATCGATGATTACAGCAGGATGACTTGGGTATATTTTCTTAGCTATAAAAGTGAAGCGTTTGGGCTGTTCAAAAGGTTCAAAGCCATGGCAGAGACGCAAACAGGGGCTAGGCTGAAAGCTCTAAGATCAGATCGTGGTGGTGAGTTTCAATCAAAAGAATTCAAGCAGTTTTGTGAGAAAGAAGGGGTGCTACAGCAGCTGACCACTCCATACACACCTGAGCAAAATGGTGTAGCTGAACGCAAGAACCGCACGGTAGTAGAACTAGCAAGAAGTATGCTGAAATCTAAAGGTATGCCGAATAGTTTTTGGGCTGAAGCAGTAGTAACAGCGGTATATGTTCTAAATCTGTCACCAACCAAAGCAGTGATGAACAAAACACCGTTTGAAGCATGGTTTGAAAGGAAGCCCAATGTGGGGCATTTGCGTGTTTTTTGGTGCATTGCTTACACTCTCATAACTACACAAAACAAAAAAAAACTGGACTCAAAATCTGAAAAGTGTGTTCATTGGGTATTTCATACAATCTAAAGGTTATAGGTTGTTTAATCCGGTGACAAAGAAGATTATAGTCGGTAGAAATATCATGTTCGATGAGAATGCTAGTTGGAGTTGGTCTATGGAGGAAGACAACACACCAATAGCAGAAATAGAAGATGAAGAAGAAGAAGAAGAAGGCAGCAGTGAGCAGCCGCAAAGTAGTCCAAGCTCGAGTAGCACATCACATCGGATGGTTGATCCGGATACACAAGGAAGAAAGGTACAATCCTTACAAGAATTGTCTGAAGCAACTCAGGTTTTGTATGTAGCAGATCCATTGTCTTATGAAGAAGCCGTAAAAAGAAAGGAATGGGTGCAAGCAATGAAAGAAGAAATGAGTTCAATCGAGCAAAACCAAACCTGAAAGTTGGTGGAATTACCAAAAGATCGCAATGCAATTGGAGTTAAATGGGTTTACAAGACTAAATTTGGTCCAGATGGCAGTGTATTAAAATGCAAAGCAAGATTAGTGGCAAAAGGATATGCGCAAAAGCAAGGCATAGACTATGAAGAGACGTTCTCCCCGGTGGCCAGATTTGAAACTGTTCGGTTGTTGATTGCAATGGTTGCCCAACTGAGACAACCTATCTATCAATTTGATGTGAAGTTAGCATTCCTCAATGGTGAACTAAAAGAAGAGGTTTATGTTGAGCAACCGGAAGGGTTTGTGGTGAAGGGCAAAGAACAGTGGGTGTACCGTTTGTTCAAAGCATTATACGGCTTGAAGCAGGCCCCTCGTGCATGGTACAGCAAGATTGATGCATATTTTCAGAAATTGAGATTTGAGAGAAGCAAGAATAAACCTAATCTCTATGTCAAATGCAAAGAAAAAGGAGGTTTAACAGCGGTATGTCTCTATGTCGATGATATGATTTATTTTGGCATAGATGACGCAATGGTGAAGGAGTTTAAAGAGCAAATAATGCGTGTGTTTGAGATGACCGATCTAGGAGAAATGCATTACTTTCTAGGTCTGGAGGTTGAACAAGAGAAGGGAGAATCTTTGTGTCCCAACGCAAGTATGCAAGAGACTTGGTAGAAAAGTTCGGATTAAAAGATTGCAATCCCGTACTAATTCCAATGAATACAAACGAGAAGTTGACAGCTATTGATGGAACCGGAGCTGCAGATGCAACTCGGTTTAGGAGTTTGGTGGGAGGTCTGTTGTCCTTGACGCACACAAGACCAGACATCACACATGCAGTTGGAATGGTTGCGAGATACATGCAGAATCCACCTAAACAACACATGGGAGCAGCAAAGCGAATTCTTAGGTACATTGCAGGTACAACAAGCTATGGTCTGTGGTACAAGGGTGTTGATGAACCGTGTTTGACAGGCTACAGCGATAGTGACTGGGCAGGCAGCATAGATGATCGAAAAAGCACAACAGGTCAGGTGTTCTTCTTTGGCACAGCGTAATAAGTTGAAATTCGAAGAAACAGTCAACAGTTGCACTATCAACCGCAGAAGCTGAGTACAATGCAGTAACATCAGCATCATGCCAAGGTGTATGGTTAAGGCGCTTATTGGAAGAGTTAGATTGTGAGCAGAAAGGTGCAACAATACTCTATTGTGATAATCAGTCGACAATTTCAATCAGTAACAACCCGGTGCATCACAACAGAACAAAGCACATAGACATTCGGCAAGTTGCACATAGACACCCGGTGCATCATACGAGACCTGATTGAGCAAAAGATGATAGAGTTGCAGTATGTGAACACGAACCAGCAAGTTGCAGATGTGCTGACCAAATCACTCACACGAGAGAAGTTCAACTGGTGTCGAGACATGATGAATGTGCTGGACTTTGGATTAAGGGGGGGGGGGTGTTGAAAATAATCCAAGTCAGCAGGAAAGTGCATAAGAGATACAGTTTCGGTTTAGTTACCGTTTTTTATTTTTGTTAAGAATTAATTCTAAACTGGTTATTAAACTTAGGCAGCAAGTTTTCTGTTTAGATGTGTGCAGGGAGTAGTGGGTAGTTTCTCTATTTAGTTTGTCATGTAGTGGGTTGGTTATAGGCTAGTTATAGCAACGTTAGTGGGGTTAGTGGATGCCTAAAAAAAATGGCAGCACTTGTAATAGAGTTAGTGGGGTGCAAAATTTAGGTAGATGCACCATCTTAAATACCATGTATGTTTTTGTTGATGAATGAATAGTGTTGTGTGAAAAATCCAATTGCTGTATTCTGTTTCTCTTTTCTGAAAAACTTCCAACACTCACAGCTACCCAATATTTATTACACAATACATGTTTTTTGAGTGAATGATAAGTCTAAACAGTCTCTTAACTTATTTTGCCAACAAAAGTTTTAACTTAAACATCTCTTCTAAAGAGAGATGGTCATCCAATAATTGTGACATAGAGCACTAGATATCTAAGGGTAGACTTCCATGATCGACAGGAAGCCAACAGTATGCACAATCTTGTGAGAAGAAAATCCAGCTCTGTTGAATAACGATTTCCACTCTTGCTCATCTCGCTCTGCTCCTGTGGTTGTTGTCAGCATCGCCATATCAAACAACAACTGTGGTTCCTCAGATACATTGGCAGAGGTGTATCCGACGACAGCTTCCACAATAATGACCTTACCTCCTGCTTCTGTCGAAGTAATTGCTTCCTTACATTGCTTCAGTATCTTTATGCAGTCCTCATCACCCCAACAATGAAGGATCCACTGCAATTAAAATTAAGAACATAAGAGGTTAATGTAATCCACTAACAAATTATATATCTATGCGTGTGTGGAAAAAAAAAAACTTTATAGTTACCTTGAGAAGCACTGCATCTGCTGGAGGAATAAAGTTAAACATGTCTCCTGAAACAAACTTCACAATATCATCGCTTTCAAAGCCTTGTACCACATGTGGTAGATCCAGGACTGTGCACTTGACATGTGGATAGTTCATAGCAATGGCTTTTGCCAGTGTGCCTGGGCCACCCCCTACGTCAACTAAAGATTCTATCCCCATGAATATATTACCACCACTCTTAGTGATAACATCAGTGAAAATGCCACAGGTGCTTATCATAGCATTGTTAAACATCTCGTTTAACTTTGAATTCTGACTTGTCATTGCCCAGAGGCTGCAATTGTTTGACATTTCAAATGGCGTTTGTTTGTCATTGTCCTCCTGTTTAAACCAATCACCCATACATAAAAAAGGTTTGAGCATCATATCTTTGAAACCATCAAGGATTAAAAGGGTAAATGGAAGCAAATTTAATGATCCTTCCTTGTTGGTCAGAAGGAGCGACGTAGGGGTTAGGTCATACTTGACCTCCGACCCTACAATAGGACAAATTTGCTGATGAATTAAGCCGAAATGGCTCAATATACGCATCAGGCGGGACAAATGGGCTTTTTTTGAATGGGGGAGGGAAAGTGCAGAATGGAGCTGACTTAGGGTCATAGGTTGGCCATGGTTGCCGATTTCATGAAGTATACCGAGGTCTAGAGCACATTTGAGAGATATGGGTTTGATGAAACCATATATGATGTTCCATAACTCCGCTATAGCTTGGGGCTGATCACTCTCCATGCTACCCCACGGATAAGAGTTTTATGTTTTTCTCAAACCAAATATCATCTTCACATTTATAATCTGAAGTGGAGGGATGGATCATGGATGGACCATATCGCGACAATATATAAATGAATAATTAATGATTGGTGGTACACATGGCCATAATAATTAACAAATAAATTACTCTCAAAGTAACGAAGTCATGTAATAATAACTATTTTTTGTGGGTCGTCGATGTAATTGATCGATTTGAATGTGCAGGACAAATATTTTTATTATATTTTTTGGTATCAGAGATACTCATTTTGTATGCCTGCGTGCGCAGTAATTTAAGGACAGAATAAATATCCATTTTTGATTGGAGGTGATAATTTATTTTTAAATTGTACAGTAATTTTCAATGTTTTCATGATCAACGAAACATAATGAAAAATTCTCCAAATTATAGTAGTGTCTGTGTCGTGAGATTGCTTTTCTATTTTTCATTTAGATTTGTTTTTTCAGTTATATTGATTATTTTGTATTTTTTATTTTTTATTTTTTGAAAAGTGTACCCAGCAATATGCAAATTTTAATAAGTTTAGTGTTAAAGCCAAAAACTATGGATAAAGACATATTTCTAATCTCTCACTACATAAAAAAATTAACCATACATGGCATATTTTACATGGATGCAAAAAAGAATATCCAAATTAACAATGTGTAAAGGGAGGAGACGCAACCGCGAAAATGACCTCAATCATGCACACACGGCATTTAAAAAGAAACAGTGTACTAAAGTCACCTATATATGTACACAGTTTTTTAATATTAAACCGTCTATGATCTTAGCCAATCATACACAGTATTTTTAGAACCACCGTGTATGATTAGTATCAATCTCCAAATCTGGATTTGTACTTCGAAACCGTGTGCACTTTGTTCTCGCTCTCTCAACAAACCCCTGTTAATTGCTTGATTGTTTTACATGTGAGCTTAATCTTGACTCTACATGTGAAACCGATCTATTTCACGAGTGATGCGTTTACATGTCAAATTTATTAATTTTCGAACTAATTTAGTATAAAGTCAAGTTGTCAGAAAAATATGGTTTATAAGTTAATTTTAATGTGTTCATTTTTCATTATTTTTTTACTGCTTGACTTTATACTAAATTAGTTTGAAAATTTATAAATTTGACACGTAAACTTATCACTCGAGAAGTAAATCGGTTTTAACGGTTTGGATACGTCGTTTGAAATCAATCCGATGGGTTTTTGAGTTAAGCTCACAAAGAGACTTGGTGAGCTTAAGAACACCCTAGTTCTACTCTCTCTTTCTTTTTCTCTCTCTATATATAGATATATAAAGAGAGAGAGAGAGAGAGTGTGTGGCTAATATCAAAACGTTTGATTCTAGGCTGTGGAACAAACGCTTTGATTTTTACATTGTCAAAGTCCAAACAGTCGATCCAAACCGTTTAACATTCAATGTATTAAAATATGCTTGGAGAACAAATTTTACATTTATTGAAACTTTTTTACTATTTATTAAATTAGTTTTAACATCGTTGTTTTCAATGATGCAGAAGTTTTTCACTGTTTTTTAAAATCAGCGATTTGGGGGCTTGGGGGATTGAGTCCCGGGAGACTGGATAATTTGTCTATTTTTTAGGTTCTCCAAAATCAGGAACCATGAATTAGGAATTTTGTAAAGGAGCTAGACATACAATTTTGCAACCCCACTTTTTTTATTATTTGAAGTTACCAACGAATTTTCCGGAGTATTTATATATGATAACAAAGTATGAACAGAGTTGTGAAAGAAAAATAAAACTCCAACAGTGATGAATATTTTTATTTTGACGAACATGACAATTATAACATCAATTAGCTAGAGTAACGGATTACATTTGTGATTTTTAAACAAACTTGTACTTAGTCAAGAATGTCCCACTCGGTTCAATTAATTTTCCGGTTGTTGACCAGAGAAGTCTAACTTGACGACTGAGCTCAAAAGTCGTATCATGTCCCTTTCCCTGCCTACCTAACATTCAAAGGTCAAACAACTTATTGTTTGATTTGGATTGACACTATCCATAAACAGTTAATTTGTACAAATAAAAAAAATGGTAACCTTTCTCAAAAAAAATATAAAATTTATTTTTCAAGCACATTTTAATAAGGAGATCATATTAACCGATATCAGAAGAACAATAAATAATTATATCGGTTAGGATAATAATACAACTATAATAAGTTCAATATATTCTATCGGTACTCTACGAGTGACCGATCGAAGAAATTTGTGTCCATCTCGTATCGATTATTGAGGGCCCAACCAATAGAATAATTGTTCAAGGCTTCAAGCTATTTACTAACTTGTCACAATTCCTTTAATTTATCGGCTTGAGACCAGGATCGGTATAAACCATTATAAAATGGGCGATAGAAGATTCTATTTTCCTATAAAATTTGACAAAAAGACATGTATCTAATAATAACTTTTTGTAAAGTTTATGAATTTTTTAATAAGAGACAAAAAATATCAATGAACCCATGTTGTAAAGACTAAATATTTTTCAACCATATTGTTCTAAACATGGTTCCTTATGTGTCATATTTCTTCTTCAATCATTTCAAAAAGATTATTTATTATGCCGGATTATGGTATAAACTTGTACCTGTTCTATCAAAATAAACAAAAAAAAAGTAATATTTTTTGCATGCCCCTGCAATAAGTGCTTATAATTTAAGAAAAAATACATGGCAGAATATTTTTTGTGTGCCTATGAGCATGATCCTTTTCTTGAAAAAAAATATTATAATCAACTTATAATGAAGAAAATGAAAAAAAATAATAATTCTTAATCTACATGCTTTTCTTGATTGTGTATTTCTGGCTCCAAAAGAACTGTCTCCTTCCTTTTTGTTTTCCAAAAGAAGAAAAAAAAGTAAAAAGAAAGAACAACCAATATATTTTATTTTTACAAAAAGAAAACATTTGTTTTTGTTTTTGTAAAAACTACCAGAAATGTAAAACGTCCTAATTTTCACCTGGAAAATTAATATATCCATACAGTTTTCAATAGACTAACCAAAGTTTGAATTTTTTTCATGAAACCAAATCCTCAATTTTTGAAATATAGTATTGAGTATATAATTTTACTGTATTCGCGCAAGTCAAATGACAGTTGGTTTGAGGAAAAACTGGGTAAAACTCGTTGGATACAATTAGTCGGATCCATTAATTTATGTCAATTGCTAAATAAACAAAGCAAACAAATAATCTAGGCCTCTTAAGATCATATCACAATAAGAAAAGTGTTAGTGGCTAAGTGATGCTCTTGCACATACGTACTTCTACTTGTAACTTTTGCTAGGAATATAAAAATTGTTAAAAAAAAAAAAACAAACACTTCTCTTTAAAGAAGGCAATAAATACATCCCGTTTGATGCTGCTGATTAGTCAAGTCTTTTATTAATTATGTTCACATATATTTTCTTTTCAATTGCTTTCACTCTACAATCTACATCAGTACTTTGGGATTAAGAATTTAACAGAGCAGGTTTAACTTCGTGCAGCACACAGACTATAGATTATAGAATCAAAACAGCGCTACACATGGTTCATAGGCTGCATGAAGCCCAAACAACTCTGTTAAATCTTCCCACTAAGCAAGTAGCAAAAAATTCTTTGTTGCTGATTCAAAGCAATGGACCGCGATCAGCATCATGGGCCATCTTTTTTGCTACTTGTTCAGCATGAGACAAAAATAACAAAAAGGAAAAGAAAATTATGTGGTCATTAAGAAGTATTTGATTTGAATATTCCTTTCTAAGTCAATCCAATAATCACAGCCAGTCACCGGTAATTCGAAAGAAAATTTTCCCTTAGAAGATTATAATTTAGAAGTGTCTCCCCTTGTAGCTGAGGAGGACAACAATTCAAACACGCGCGTGGTTCGAATATGTACTTTTCACAATTTGAAAGAACGATTACTCTTGAGAAAATTCTTCAAAAGGGTAGACTTCCATGATCGACATGAACCCAACGGTATGCACAATTTTGTGAGAAGAAAATCCAGCTCTGTTGAATAACGATTTCCACTCTTGCTCATCTCGCTCTGCTCCTGTGGTTCCTGCCTGCATCACCATATCAAACAACAACTGTGGTTCCTCAGATACATTGATAGAGGTGTATCCGACGACAGCTTCCACAATAATGACCTTGCCTCCTATCGATCATGGCGTTTTCATACAATTTTAATGTGGACTTGGGCTGCTGCACAAAAATATCAAAAAATTAGGGTTTAGGGTTTAGGATTTAGGGTTTTGGGTTTAGGTTTTGGGTTTTGGGTTTAGGGTTTAGGGTTTAGGGTTTAGGGTTTTGGGTTTGGGGTTGGGGGTTTGGGGTTTTGGGTTTAGGGTTAGGGTTTAGGGTTTAGGGTTTTGGGTTTCGGGTTTTGGGTTTTTTAGTAATTTAATTTAATTTTTAAAAATATAAGAAAAAATAATAATAAAATAATACCTTATTTTATCGCTGAGGAGAGTGAGGCTCTCGGTGTGTGTGAAGTTAGGAAGGGTTAGGGGTGATTTTATAGGAAAGGTTAGGAAGGATTGATTACGGTAAAAAAAAATAATAATATAGTAAGCGGCCACAAAATGGCCAGCTTAGGGGGTAGAGTAAACCGGTCATTTTGTGGCCGATTTGGGCATTTTTGGCGAAACCCCAGAATTCTGGGCATAAATATTAATTTCTATTGAACTTTGGATATTAATAAAAATGTCAGAACATGGGCCTTTGGGCTTGTGAATTATAAAAGAATTTAGAAATGGACCTTTGTTCTGTGGGCTTTTGTGCTCTTGAATGTTTAAAAAGAAAAAGGAAAATGGAATTGGGCTGGTTCTTTTGGAGTACTTTATAAATTCAAAAGAATAAGAAGAAGGCCTGTGGCCGAGGAAGAGTCTTGGAATAGCAGACCAGATTTGGTGGTCAATTTCTTTAAGGCTGAAATTAAAAATGTTAAGGAATAATGGAGCTGATTTAAGGGAAGTCAAGGAATAATTACTAATAGGATGCTATTAATTTAAAGGAGTTGGCTAATTGCCTCCAAGACTCAATCTCTAGTCAAATCACTACACTACCCACTTTTAATCAAATTTGAAATATAATAGTTCTGAGTTGCTAAATGAAAGATCTTTCGTATACAACCTTATGAATTTTATATTCCCATATTGTATGAATTTTACATCACGAATTAATTGCTATGGTGGCTAAGTGATGCTCTTACACGCACGATCGCTACTTTGTGTCTTTTGTTAGCTAATAAATAAATAAATATATTGAATATATTGAATAAATAACTAAATAAATAAATATATAGATCCTACCTTCTCTATGAAATAGCAGTCAGTACTCAATAATTGAATGGATAAGTCTTCAGTGCAACTTACATACGCATTAAAAAGGCAATAAATGTGTTACTCCAATTCATTTCATTTCATTTCTCCTCAATTACATGCCGCTGACTAGTCAAGTTTGTCCTCAATTCTATCCAATTGCAATCACTCTACATCAATTTATTTATATCTTCTTGTCTAAGGTCATTACTACAATTCATTTCATTTCTATTTCACAATAAATTGTGGACCCGTTACTTTTTAAATTCTTCCAAAAGCCAAACATAAGGTAAAAAGAAAGAGATATATATATTAAAAGAAAAAGGAAGAACAGACATAAAACAAAGAGTTTTGAGTTACCTAATAATATCCTCTTACCTGAACACTGAACAGAGTAACTCTAACCTCCTTTCATAGTAGAACATGTTTTACTCAAATTTAGTAAACAAGATTTATCAGTTTATACTTAGTTGCTAGTTGCGATCTAACAAGTTGTAACTCACGTGTAGTTAATCACTAATCAATTATCAATCATACTACAATTGTAAAATTTCTGTTTTTAAGAAGTTGTTTGTTTATTTTATGGCGGTCCATATATTTAATTGCATTGGTGAAACATGAAATGCAATACAAATTGCAAGAAAATTTAAACATAACCAATGAAAATGAAAATAAAATATATTTTGTAAGTTTTTTTTTGCTTGGTTTGTGAAAGTAATATTATGATTGTCAATTTAGTCCATTTGTTAATCCTAGCTAATACAATTACTCATACAAAAACAAAATAATTAAAAATTGTTTATTTCTTTTTGTTCTTCTTAAAAACTACAAGGAGTGGAAAACGTTCTAATTTAGAAGTGTCTCTACTTTTGACAATTTGAAAGAACGATTACTCTTGAGAAGATTCTTCAAAACAAAATTTAGTTCTCATTCCAAGTTTATTATGGAATATTTTATAGGCATTTTATAATGATGTTCCAACAGCATCATACTGAGTTCACTGATAATCTTTGTCATTAAATAAGTTGTAAGACTAATTTCACTGAAAAAAAATATTACTTTCCAAAACCTTTTAATTTTTTGATATTTTTGTACAGCAGCCCAAGTCCACATTAAAATTGTATGAAAATTTATGCTCAACCAATCTATTAGGAAAATGAAAATAAAAAAAATATACTTTTTAATTATTTTTTTGCTTGATAGAAAGAAATAATATTACGATTGTCAAACTAGTCCAATTGTAAAGGATCCTAATACTTTTTCTACTAAGGAAACCAAATTAATCCAAAATAGTTTACCTCTTTTTCTCCTGAAAACTGCTAGAAGTTGTATAGCTTCCAATAGACTAAGCAATGTTTGCAAACTTCTCATGACACCAAAGTCTTTGAAAGGCTTACATGAACTCAAAGTAAATAGAAAAGTGTAAACATGAATGAATCCAATGTTCATTAAATCCTAATCATACACAGTACATCATACACGGTTGGGAAATATTTTCATTAAATCCGTGTGTAAAGCAAGAAGGCGCGCATTCGAAAATGAGCTCAACATTCATATACGTTTTTAAATAAGTACCGTGTATAAATGTGCTACAACATTCATACACGGTTCATTATTAAGAAACCATGTATAATTTGAAACAATTGTACACGATTCTATTTTAATTAACCGTGTATGAATGTGCTCCAACAATTGCATACGGTTCCATTTTCCCTGCTTTACCCAACTTTCGAAGAAATCGTATTTTTGAATCTTGCAAATGTTTCCTATACAATAATAAAGGAGCGTAAATACGAAACCTGCTATTTCTTAAAGACCAAAAACCTTATTTTGCAACGGGAATTAGAGTTTGGAATGGCCAATCCTTGGTTCTGAGAAACTTATTTCTCAGTTGTCCCTCCTTTGTGGATTTATTCTGGATTTGGAATGGCCAATCCTGGAGAGCAGAGTGAGTTGTAGGCCAATATATTATGTATATGCATGTAATGATACCAGAACAGTCTTGATCACCGGTTTGAGAGATTGCATATTATTCTGATGTACAGTTCCCTAAGTGATACCCTATTATTATCTGAATTTTGAAATAATGTATTTGCTTCCTATTGACTATATCTTACAGAAAAGTTCCAAAGACTTTGTTTTCATTCAATAAATATCCTGCACTGTGATGGACCAACATTTTCGTTTTACATGAAATTGTCGTGGATCCAGCCCAAGAAGGGGAATTCTGAACTGCAAGCACCTGTTCAATTGCAATCACTCTACATCAAGTTCCTTATATCTTCTTCTCTAACAAGGTATCTCCATGGTACATTTTGATGTCTTAATTGTATAATACAAAACAAAAGATAAATGCACACTATATGACAATCATATAATATTTGCTAACTTAAAGTAACAAAATTCAATAGAAGCCTAACAACTATAAAATAGCAAAAAAAAAAAAATGCTGCAAGGAGATACAAGGATGAGTTCTAATTCAAAACAGTTGCACGTTGGGCAGTAGAAAAGGTTCTCATAGCTACCCAATATTTATTACACAATACATGTTTTTTGAGTGAATGATAAGTCTGAACAGTCTCTTAACATATTTTGCCAACTAAAGTTTTAACTTAAACATCTCTTCTAAAGAGAGATGGTCATCCAATTATTGTGACATAGAGCACTAGATATCTAAGGGTAGACTTCCATGATCGACAGGAAGCCAACGGTATGCACAATCTTGTGAGAAGAAAATCCAGCTCTGTTGAATAATGATTTCCACTCTTGCTCATCTCGCTCTGCTCCTTTGGTTCCTGACATCATCACCATATCAAACAACAACTGTGGTTCCTCAGATACATTGGCAGAGGTGTATCCAACGACAGCTTCCACAATAATGACCTTGCCTACTGCTTTTGTCGAACTAATTGCTTCTTTACATTGCTTTAGTATCTGTTGGAATGACAAGCTGACACGTGTAGTCGGTGCCACACTAGATCTAGAGGAATAAGTCAAGGAAGTGTATCAGACCAAATATCTCTTGAAGATTAATCGAGACATATATGGCATGGTGGAATCTACAGAATTGGTTGATTTCTCTATTATTGGATGGTGTGTATCTTCTACCAAAAATGACTAGCTGTAGGATATGTTGCTGATTTTATTGTGTACAGGAGGGGGGCGGCTGCCAAGTATGATATAAGCTCTTCTTCTCTAAGAAATAAATTAACCAAGAACAATTTTATTCTTGCTGTGTTGTGTGTGTTGTAACAAAAACTTATTTGAGATGAAATAAAGATTGAGAGTGTGTGTGTGTCGTGGAGTGCGCTATAGGCGATACCACGTTAAAATCTCTGTGTTCGTTTGATCCTCTTTTCTGTGATGCTGCTGTGAATTTAACATGGTATCAGAGCGGTGATTCTAGGACCAAGCGTGTTCATCTGACTTTGCCAAAACCTCTAGCAGTACACAAAATCTCTGTTGTTGGAAGTAATGGCAGAGATACCACCTGAAAACCCTGTCAAAACTATTGAAGTAGGAGAGACTTCGACTACTACCGCTCTCCTAGAAAAACTAACCCAACTCCTCCTCCTACAACAATCATCCCCTAACACCACACCACCAGCCGAAGGATCTGCACCACCTATTTCCGTGAAACTAGATGGTACCAACTACGGGCTGTGGTCCCAAGTGGTAGAAATGCACATAAAAGGACGAGATAAGTTGAGACACATCACTGGGATCCCTGGTCAACCGCTGCCAACAGATCCTCTGTTCTGAAAGTGGAGTATTGATGATTCAATCGTGAAGGGTTGGCTAGTTAATTCACTTGAACCGAGGCTAATTGGCAACTTCATCCGCTTTCCAACCGCAAAAGATGTTTGGGACGCAATAGCTACGACATTCTTCGACGGCAATGATGCATCTCTAGTGTATGATTTAAACAAGAGGGTTGCAAAGCTCAAGCAAGAGGGTGGGCCTGTTGAAGGATACTACAGCAAGTTGCAAACTCTTTGGCGGGAGATAGACTTTCGACGTCCGAATCCAATGGAGCACCCCAGCGACATAGAAAGGTTTAACTCTTATATTCAAGAAAGCAGAGTATATACCTTTCTAGACGGGCTTGACGATCGCCTTGATAATGTGAGAGCCGATGTTCTGCAAATGAACCCGTTCCCTACTGTTGAGCAAGCATTTGCGCGGGTTCGAAGGGAAGAAATGCGCCAGGTGGTAATGGTGAAGGGAGATGAAGTGGGAAACAATCCAATGGCCTTGGTGTCACGTGGGTATAAGCCAGCCGAGGTAAATCTGACTTTTACTAAAACTGGACCGAACTATGAAAAAACTCAAACAAAATATGGCTGTACTCATTGTGGGGGTTCGAAACATACTAGAGAAAATTGTTTTAAGTTGATTGGCTACCCTGACTGGTGGAAAGACCAAAAAAGACGGAAACAAGATGGCCAAAAGGGGCGTGCAACAGTGGTGATTCTGGACCAGCAGAACCGAACCAGAAAGGCAGCAACCTTGGGTCTGAGCAGCTGACCAAACAGACCCAAACCAGCTCGGGTCAGGTTGCTAACTCGGGTCAGATCAGTGGAGCTGCACATGCTACAACGACAGTGCCTTCGGACCGGTTAGTTTTGAGTTCTAATTCTGGGACAGCAGGTAAACAATTGGCTCAAGGTAATATTTCAATTTCTGAGAATAATTGTGATGTCCAAAATTGGGTGATTGATTCGGGAGCAACGGATCACATGACCTTTTCAGAAAAAGACTTGGTAAACATTACTGACCCAAGGAAAAATGGGATTCTAAATGCAAATGGCATTTCTTATCCCGTGAAAGGAACGGGCGATGCACCTATTTCTCAATCGTTAACTCTAAGAAATACCCTGTTTGTGCCATCTTTATCTACTAGACTGATATCGGTTGGTCAGATTACAGAAGAATTGAACTGTGCAGTCCTAATGTTTCCTGATTTTTGTATCTTTCAGGATATCCTGACGAGGGAGATTATTGGGCGTGGTACTAAGCGGGGAGGATTGTATTACTTGGACAACTTGATGTTGGGACAGACATGCCTTGCGAGGAGCAGATCTGAAAGTTTGAAGGAAAAAGTGTGGTTGTGGCATAGGAGACTAGGGCATCCCTCATTTGGGTATATGAGAAAGTTATCCCCTACTTTATTTTTGGATTTGAATAATCAAGAATTTGTTTGTGAAACCTGTATTAAGGCCAAGAGCCATCGTGCTACTTATCATGCTAGCCTAAATAAAAGTTCTTTTCCTTTTGATTTGGTTCATACCGATGTTTGGGGTCCTTCTCCAGTTGTATCCAAATCTGGTTATAGATGGTTCATTCTTTTTACTGACGATTGTACTCGTATGACATGGCTTTATCTTCTTAAGTCCAAAGATGAAGTACCCAAAGTATTCCAAAATTTTTACAAAATGGTAAAAACACAATTTGAGAAAGAAATAAAGGTGGTTAGAAGTGATAATGGTAGGGAATACATTAACAGAAATCTACAAGATTTTTTTAAAGACAAAGGAATAGTGCATGAAACCTCGTGTGTAGGAACACCACAACAAATTGGAATTGCAGAACGGAAAAATAGACATATTCTTGAAACCGCTAGATCACTTCTATTTGAAAACCATGTACCACACGTTTTTTGGGATAATGCCGTGTCCACTACGGTATATTTGATCAATCGTTCTCCTACAAAAACCAATGAGTTCAAAACTCCGTTACAAAGACTAGCTGATCATGTCAACATCCCTTCCATTTTAAATTTGTCCCCAAAAATATTTGGATGTGTCGTGTATGTTCATGTTCAAAAGAAGTTTCGTTCCAAAGTAGAACCGTGTGCAGAAAAATGTGTATTTTTGGGTTTTGGATCACACCAGAAAGGGTATAAATGTTACAACCCATCAACTCGGAAATTTTACACAACAATGGACGTAACCTTTATTGAAAATGAACCTTATTTTAATAAACACCAAGTTCCTGTTCAGGGGGAAATGGGGAATGAACCCGAATTGCTGTTTAGTAGTATAGCTGGTATAGCTGATCTGAATTTTGAACCATCTGATAACATTGGTTTGACACATGCCATAGCTGACCCGAACTCAGTGAACCAAAACCCGAACTCAGCTGATTCGAAATCAGTTGATCCGAACTTAGAACATCTAAATTCTGTAAACCAAAACCCGAATTCTGTAAACCAAAACCCAAACTCAGCAAACCCGAGTCCAGAATGCCCAAGCCCAGACTCAGGTCTGGTCAGAGAAGGGTCTGAAAATGCTGCGCCTAAGGAAATGCTTGACGATAGGAGTCAAAGACCGAACCTTGCTCGGTTAGACCATACCGAGAGTGAACCTAATGCTGAAGAATCAGGAATAAACTTCTGGATAGAGATGGATGTGAGTAATGAAGGAGTAATACAATCCGAACCGCAACCACATGGCTCAGAGTCTCCCGGGGATATCCATGAGGTAAGTTCACATAACCCAAATTGTATTATACAATCTAAATTACCATCAAGAACCAATCGAGGTAAACCACCAAAAAGGTACATCCCTGAAGATGGAACAAGCAAAGAAATAAACTACCCTATTGCAAATTACACAACAACTGACCAACTGCCTGAACCCTTAAAAAGTTTTGCATATCAAGTCGCGTCAGAAGGTGTACCAGAAAGGGTAGAGGAAGCTATTAAAGATCCAAAATGGGTGAAAGCAATGGAAACATAAATGGATGCACTGGAGAAAAACCGAACTTGGAAGGTAGTAGATTTACCCGAGGGGAAGAAAACTGTGGGGTGTAAATGGGTATATTCTATAAAATACAATGTAGAAGGGAAAATTGAGAGGTATAAAGCACGACTCGTAGCTAAAGGGTATACCCAGACTTATGGAATTGATTTTCAAGAAACTTTCTCACCAGTTGCAAAACTAAATACTGTGCGAGTTCTTTTATCTCTTGCAGCAAATTTTGATTGGCCACTACACCAATTTGATGTGAAGAACGCTTTTCTACATGGTGATCTAAAAGAAGAGATTTACATGGATCTTCCACCTGGGTACCAGTGCTCTGAAACAAAGGGTAAGGTGTGCAGATTAGAGAGGTCCTTGTATGGCCTGAAACAATCTCCTAGAGCATGGTTTGGTAGGTTCTGCAGCGCAATGAAGGGGTATGGGTATGACCAAAGCAACTCAGATCACACCCTGTTCTTCAAACGGAATCAAGGTAAACTTACGGTGCTAATTATATATGTGGATGATATGATTATTACTGGTAATGATCATGAGGAGATCAAATCGCTAGAGACAAAACTGTCTACAAAATTCGAAATGAAAAATTTGGGCGGCTTGAAATACTTTCTAGGAATTAAAGTAGCTCGAAGTAATAAAGGTATTTTTCTCTCTCAAAGAAATTACATTCTTGACTTACTTGCTGAGGTTGGGATGCTAGAATGCAA
Organism: Carex myosuroides; assembly: GCA_028015225.1. NCBI lineage: Eukaryota > Viridiplantae > Streptophyta > Magnoliopsida > Poales > Cyperaceae > Carex > Carex myosuroides. The sequence continues at coordinate 5,713,626 of CM051483.1, forward strand.
ACCAGCTGACACACCGATGATCCAAAATCACAAGTTGGGGTTAGACCCGAATCAGAGTCCAGCAAACCGAGAAAGGTACCAAAGGTTAGTTGGAAAGTTGATTTATTTATCTCATACTAGACCTGACATAGCTTATGCAGTGAGTGTGGTTAGCCAATTCATGCACTCTCCAAGCGAAGAACATATGGAGGCGGTAATGAGAATTCTTAGGTACCTGAAAGGCACTCTAGGAAAAGGGATAATGTTTGAGAAACATGGACATCTCGAAATAGCTGGCTATACCGATGCAGATTGGGCAGGAAGTGTGAGTGATCGCAAGTCAACTGCAGGTTACTTCACATTCGTGGGCGGAAACCTAGTCACTTGGAGAAGTAAGAAACAAAATGTGGTAGCCTTGTCTAGTGCCGAAGCAGAGTTTAGGGGAATGGTAAAAGGTATCTGTGAATTATTGTGGTTACGAAAACTTTTAACTGAACTTGGTTTTGAACCAACCAGTGAAATGAAATTGTTTTGTGATAACAAGGCTGCAATAGACATTTCCCATAACCCGGTACAACATGACAGAACGAAACACATTGAAATAGATAGGCACTTTATCAGAGAAAAAATAGACTCAAAGATTATTGAAATTCTGTTTGTAAGATCAGGTGAGCAGTTAGCGGACATGTTAACCAAAGCTGTGTCAAGTAAGGTGTTTAATGAGTTTCTTATCAAATTGGGTATGGGTGATATTTACGTGCCAACTTGAGGGGGAATGTTGGAATGACAAGCTGACACGTGTAGTCGGTGCCACACTAGATCTAGAGGAATAAGTCAAGGAAGTGTATCAGACCAAATATCTCTTGAAGATTAATCGAGACATATATGGCATGGTGGAATCTACAGAATTGGTTGATTTCTCTATTATTGGATGGTGTGTATCTTCTACCAAAAATGACTAGCTGTAGGATATGTTGCTGATTTTATTGTGTACAGGAGGGGGGCGGCTGCCAAGTATGATATAAGCTCTTCTTCTCTAAGAAATAAATTAACCAAGAACAATTTTATTCTTGCTGTGTTGTGTGTGTTGTAACAAAAACTTATTTGAGATGAAATAAAGATTGAGAGTGTGTGTGTGTCGTGGAGTGCGCTATAGGCGATACCACGTTAAAATCTCTGTGTTCGTTTGATCCTCTTTTCTGTGATGCTGCTGTGAATTTAACAGTATCTTTATGCAGTCCTCATCATCCCAACAATGAAGGATCCGCTGCAATTAAATTAAGAACATAAGAGGTTAATGTAATCCACTAACATATTATATATCTATGCGTGTGTGGAAAAAAAAAACGTTATAATTACCTTGAGAAGCACTGCATCTGCTGGTGGAATAAAGTTAAACATGTCTCCTGAAACAATCTTCACAATATCATCGTTTTCAAAGCCTTGTACCACGTGGTAGATCCAGGACTGTGCACTTGACATGTGGATAGTTCATAGCAATGGCTTTTGCCAGTGTGCCTGTGCCACCCCCTACATCAACTAAAGATTCTATCCCCATGAATATATTACCACCACTCTTAATGATAATATCAGTGAAAATGCTACAGGAGCTTATCATAGCATTGTTAAACATCTCGTTGAACTTTGAGTTCTGACTTGCCATTGCCCACATGCTGCAATTGTTTGACATTTCAAATGGCGTTTGTTTGTCATTGTCCTCCAGTTTAAACCAATCACCCATACATAAATAAGGTTTGAGCATGATATCGTTGAAACTTTCAAGCTGTAAAAGGATAAATGGAAGCAAATTTAATGATCCTTCCTTGTTGGTCAGATGGAGCGACGTAGGGGTTAGGTCATACATGACCTCCGACCCTACAATAGGACAAATTTGCTCATGAATTAAGCCGAAATGGCTCAATATGCGCATCAGGTGGGCCAAATGGGATTTTTTTGAATGGGGGAGGGAAAGGGCAGAATGGAGCTGACTTAGGGTCATAGGTTGGCCATGGTTGACGATTTCATCAAGTATGCCGAGGTCTAGAGCACATTTGAGAGATATGGGTTTAATGAACCCAAATATGATGCTCCATAACTCCGCTATAGCTTGGGGCTGATCACTCTCCATGCTACCGCTGATAACTCCGCTAGAGCACATTTGAGAGAGAAGAGTTTTATGTTTTTCTCAAACCAAATATCATCTTCACATATATTTATAATCTGAAGTGGAGGGATGGATCATGGATGGCAGCAGACAAATACTGGCCCATGGACCATATCGCGACAATATATAAATGAATAATTAATGATTGGTGGGTCGTCGATCTAATTACTATATAATCTCGAAGTAACGAAGTCATGTAATAATAACTATTTTTCGTGGGTCGTGGATGTAATTGATCGATTTGAATGTGCCGGACTAATCGTTTTATTTTATTTTTTGGTATGAGAGATACTCATTTTGTATGCCTACGTGCGCAGTAATTTATGGACAGAATCAATATCCATTTTTGTTGGAGGTGATAATATATTTTTAAATTATACAGTAATTTTCAATGTTTTCATGATAAACGAAAAATAATGAAAAATTCACCAAATTATAGTAGTGTCTGTGTCGTGAGATTGCTTTTTCTATTTTTCATTTAGATTTGTTATTTCAGTTATATTGATTATTTTGTATTTTGTATTTTATATTTTATTTTATGAAAAATGTACCCAGCAATATGCAAATTTGTAATAAGTTTATGGCTAAAGCCAAAAAATATGGATAAAGACATATTTTTAACCTCTCACTACAAAAAAAAAGTAAACCATACATGGCATATCATACATGGATGCAAAAAAAAAATCCAAATTAACAATGTGTAAAGGGAGGAGACGCTACCGCGAAAATGAGCTCAATCATGCACACACGGTCATTTAAAAAGAAATCGTGTACTAAAGTCACTTATATATGTACACAGTTTTTTAATATTAATCCGTGTATGATCTTAGCCAATCATACACAGTATTTTTTAGAACCACCGTGTATGATTAGTACGAATCTCCAAATCCGGATTTGTACTTCAAAACCGTGTACACTTTGTTCTCACTCTCTCAACAGACCCCTCTTAATTGCTTGATTGTTTTACATGTGAGATTAATCTCGACTCTACATGTGAAACCGATCTATTTCATGAGTGATGCGTTTACATGTCAAATATATAAATTTTTGAACTAATTTAGTATAAAGTCAAGCTGTCAGAAAATGATGGTTTATAAGTTAATTTTAATGTGTTCATTTTTTATCATTTTTTTACCGCTTGACTTTATACTAAATTAGTTTGAAAATTATAAATTTGACGTGTAAACTCATCACTCGTGAAGTAGATCGGTTTTAATGGTTTGGATGCGTCGCTTGAAATCAATCCGATGGATTTTTGAATTAAGCTCACAAAGAGACTTGGTGAGGTTAAGAACACCCTAGTTCTACTCTCTCTCTCTCTCTCTATATATATATATATAAAGAGAGAGACAGAGAGAGAGTGGCTAATATCAAAATGTTTGTTTCTAGGCCGTGGAACAAATGCTTCAGTTTTTACATTGTAAAAATCTAAACAGTCGATCCAAACCTTTCAACATTCAATCTATATTAAAATATGCTTGGAGAACAAATTTTACATTTTTTGAAATTTTTTTACTATTTATTAAACCAGTTTTAAAATCGTTGTTTTCAATGATCCAGAAGTTTTTCACTGTTTTTTAAAATCAGAGATTTTAAAATTGGCTTAATAAATAGTAAAAATAATCCGAAAAATGTAAAATTTGGTCTCCAAGCACATTTTAATATAGAGATCACATCTAATGATTTGGATTGACAGTTTAGACTTTGAAAACCGAAAAACCAATTGGTTGCACTACTGCTCCAGAACAAACGTTTTGATATTAGCCATTCCCTCTATATATATATATCACAGTGGATTTGATGTGATTAATTTACCAAATAAAATTACAGGTTATAAAATTATATAGGACATGGTGAGCTCTTGAAGTTGGCCTTTTAAAGAAATAATTATTATAAAATAATAATAATAAATCAAAACAAAAAAGAGAGCTTGCCTCTTAGAGAATTCAAGGGACATATATATCCGAGCCAAGTTGCACAAATACTATAAAAGTATTGTATCATGTAAAATAATTAAGTACAGCACTATCAACATCTTATAGAAGAAATAATTGTAATTTAAAATAAGAATTAGATTAATTTGGCCAACAAAATAGTAGTTTCCCTAGTTGACAATATATGTGTGATATTGATGTGCTGCAAGTAAAAAATATTTTATTGCGATATAAGTTAATTAAAAAGTTTAAAACAATAAATAATCCAACAAAATAAATAAAATATGTTATTATAAAAAATGCTAGGTATTATCTATAATTGAGATGATGTATAATATAATATGTCATGTCAATGGACGAAAAAAAATAGAAAAAAAAATTAAATATGGTTGGATCCAATCAATTAGGATGACCACAGGACAAAGGAAAACAAAACGAGGTTACAATTTTTGATCCAACAATTATACACGAATTTTAATAAAGAACTGCGTACAATTGGATACAATTGTACACGGTTTATTATGAAAAAACCATGTGTAGTGTGTATAATGTGCATAAATTTTCACATTTATACACGGTTGTAAACAGTATAACTATTTATAATGTGCATAAATTTTCAGAGCAAATTTTCAGAATTGTGTTTTCTTGCTTTGGACACTGATTTAATGAGAATTTTAAAGAAACGGGTATAATATACCGTATATACTTTGCATTTTTGTAGTAGTTATTGCTAAAAGGAACGTTAAATTTGTCTTCATTGATTGTGGGTTATTAATATAAGGAGCCTCTCTAATTTTTCCACGTTTGGGGCTTCTATAAAAGATTTTTTTTGGTTGGTTTGTGAAAGTAAAATAAATTTTATAAGTTTTATAAGTTTTTTTGGTTGGTTTGTGAAAGTAATATTATGATTGTCAATTTAGTCCATTTGTTAATCCTAGCTAATACAATTACTCATAAGAAAACAAAATACATAAAAATCGTTTATTTCTTTTTTTCTTCTTAAAAACTAAAAGGAGTGGAAAACGGTCCATATATATATTTCTTTTGACAACTTGAAAGAACGATTACTCTTGACAAGATTCTTCAAAACAAAATTTAGTTCTCATTCCAAGTATATTATGGAATACTTTATAGGCATTTTACACTGAGTTCACTGATAATTTTTGTCATTAAATAAGTTGTAAGACTATTTTCTCTGAAAACAAATATTACTTTCCAAAACCTTTTAATTTTTTTATTATTTTGTACAGCAGCCCAAGTCAACCTTAAATACTAAATAGCAAAGTTAGGTAGCAGATCGCACACTATAAATTCTAAATAGCAAAGTTAGATTGTAGATCAAAGATGTAATATTAATACTAAATTTTATATGGAAACGAAGCTCTCGTTATGGAGATTGGTTTGAACGGTTTGGATTTGTCGTTTGAAGCCGATTCGATAGATTTTGGAGTCCGGAAGCATATTGTCGATATACTAGAGGGAATGCGTTAGCCATACTCTCTCTCTCTCTCTATATATATATGTTGTTGATGTCTTAAAATGATAAATGCACACTATATGACAATCATGTAATATTTGCTAACTTAATAAGTAACAAAATTCAATAGAAGCTTAACAACTACAAAATAGCAAAAATAAAAAAGCTGCAAGGAGATACAATGATGAGTTCTTATTCAAAACAGTTGCACGTTGGGAAGTAGAAAAGGTTCTCATAGCTACCCAATATTTATTACGCAATACATGTTTTTCGGGTGAATGATAATTCTAAACAGTCTCTTAACTTATTTTGCCAACTAAAGTTTGAACTTAAACATCTCTTCTAAAGAGAGATGGTCATCCAATAAATGTGACATAGAGCACTAGATATCTAAGGGTAGACTTCCATGATCGACAGGAAGCCAACGGTATGCACAATCTTGTGAGAAGAAAATCCAGCTCTGTTGAATAACGATTTCCACTCTTGCTCATCTCGCTCTGCTCCTCCGGTTCCTGTCAGCATCACCATATCAAACAACAACTGTGGTTCCTCAGATACATTGGCAGAGGTGTATCCAACGACAGTTTCCACAATAATGACCTTGCCTCCTGCTTCTGTCGAACTAATTGCTTCTTTACATTGCTTCAGTATCTTTATGCAGTCCTCATCACCCCAACAATGAAGGATCCACTGCAATTAAAATTAAGAACATAAGAGGTTAATGTAATCCACTAACATATTATATATCTATGCTTGTGTGGAAAAAAAAAAAAACTTTATAATTACCTTGAGAAGCACTGCATCTGCTGGAGGAATAAAGTTAAACATGTCTCCGGAAACAAACTTCACAATATCATCGCTTTCAAAGCCTTGTACCACATGTGGTAGATCCAAGACTGTGCACTTGACATGTGGATAGTTCATAGCAATGGCTTTTGCCAGTGTGCCTGGGCCACCCCCTACATCAACTAAAGATTCTATCCCCATGAATATATTACCACCACTCTTAGTGATAACATCAGTGAAAATGCCACAGGTGCTTATCATAGCATTGTTAAACATCTCGTTTAACTTTGAGTTCTGACTTGTCATTGCCCAGAGGCTGCAATTGTTTAACATTTCAAATGGCGTTTGTTTGACATTGTCCTCCTGTTTAAATCAATCACCCATACATAAATAAGGTTTGAGCATGATATGTTTTAAACCATCAAGTATTAAAAGGATAAATGGAAGCAAATTTAAGGATCCTTCCTTGTTGGTCAGAAGGAGCGACGTAGGGGTTAGGTCATACATGATCTCCGACCCTACACTAGGACAAGTTTGCACATGAATTAAGCCGAAATGGCCCAATATGCGCATGAGGCGGGACAAATGGGATTTTTTTGAATGGGGGAGGGAAAGGGAAGAATGGAGCTGACTTAGGGTCATAGGTTGGCCATGGTTGCCGATTTCATCAAGTATACCGAGGTCGAGAGCACATTTGAGAGATATGGGTTTGATGAAACCAAATATGATGTTCCATAACTCCGCTATAGCTTGGGGCTGATCACTCTCCATGCTACCGCTGATAACTCCGCTAGAGCACATTTGAGAGATATGAGTTTTATGTTTTTCTCAAACCAAATATCATCTTCACATTTATAATCTGAAGTGGAGGGATGGGTCATGGATGGCGGCAGACAAATACTGGCCCATGGACCATATCGCGACAATATATAAATGAATAATTAATGATTGGTGGTACACATGGCCATAATAATTAATAAGAATAAAGTACTCATGGACATAATATTTGTTTTTTCAGTTATATTGATTATTTTGTATTTTATATTTTATTTTATGAAAAATGTACCCAGCAATATGCAAATTTGTAATAAGTTTATGGCGAAAGCCAAAAACTATGGATAAACACATATTTTTAACCTCTCACTACATAAAAAAAGTTAACCATACATGGCATATCATAAATGGATGCAAAAAAGAATATCCAAATTAACAATGTGAAAAAGGGAGGAGACGCTACCGCGAAAATGAGCTCAATCTTGCACACACGGTCATTTAAAAAGAAACCGTGTACTAAAGTCACCTATATATGTACACAGTTTTTTAATATTAATCCGTGTATGATCTTAGCCAATCATACACAGTTTTTTTTTGAACCACCGTGTATGATTAGTACCAATCTCCAAATCCGGATTTGTACTTCGAAACCGTGTACACTTTGTTCTCGCTCTCTCAACAAACCCCTGTTAATTGCTTGATTGTTTTACATGTGAGATTAATCTCGACTCTACATGTGAAACCGATCTATTTCATGAGTGATGCGTTTACATGTCAAATTTATAAATTTTTGAACTAATTTAGTATAAAGTCAAGCTGTTAGAAAAATATGGTTTATAAGTTAATTTTAATGTGTTCATTTTTTATCATTTTTTTACCGCTTGACTTTATACTAAATTAGTTTGAAAATTATAAATTTGACATGTAAACTCATCACTCGTGAAGTAGATCGGTTTTAATGGTTTGGATGTGTCGCTTGAAATCAATCCAATGGGTTTTTGAGTTAAGCTCACAAAGAGACTTGGTGAGCTTAAGAACACCCTAGTTCTACTCTCTATTTCTCTCTCTCTCTCTCTCTCTCTCTCTCTTTATATATATATATACATATATATAGAGAGAGAGAGAGACATAGAGAGAGAGAGAGTGGCTAATATCAAAATGTTTGTTTCTAGGCCGTGGAACAAACATTTCGGTTTTTACATTGTCAAAGTCCGAACAGTCGATCAATAAATTTTACATTTATTGAAATTTTTTTACTATTTATTAAACCAGATTTAAAATTGTTGTTTTCAATGATCTAGTAGTTTTTCATTGTTTTTTAAAATCAGCGATTTTAAAACTGGCTTAATAAATAGTATAAAATAATCCAAAAAATGTAAAATTTGGTCTCCAAGCACATTTTAATATAGAGATCACATCTAACGATTTGGATTGACAGTTTAGACTTTGAAAACCAAAAAACGAATTGGTTGCACTACGGCTCTAGAACAAAAATTTTGATATTAGCCATTCCCTATATATATATATATATAGAGAGAGAGAGAGAGAGAGAGAGAGAGAGAGATTGGCTGGGCGATTTGAGGGCTTGGGGGATTGAGTCCCGGGAGACTGGATAATTTGTCTATTTTTTAGGTTCTCCAAAATCAGGAACCATTAATTAGGAATTTTGTAAAGGAGCTAGACATACAATTTTGCAACCCCACTTTTTTTATTATTTGAAGTTACCAACGAATTTTCCGGAGTTTTTATATATGATAACAAAGTATGAACAGAGTTGTGAAAGAAAAATAATACTCCAACAGTGATGGATTTTTTTAGGGTTAATTTCTCACATATCCTCAAAGAGTTCTCTAATTTCTTATTTACCCCTCAACACTTATGTATATCTAATTTATCTCTCAACTTATTTCTCTTTTACCCATAGAGTTATTTCTAGGTCCGACAAATATGCTACTCCTATTTGAAAAACTAGAAAAATAATCCGTACATGTCATGCATGATGCTTTGTGATGATATGTCTCTTAGCCACGTTTTATTGAGTTATGACCATTAATTTTTATCATTTGAGTTAAATAAAAAAAATTAAAAGAAAGATTTTGCTACCGTATTTTCTTTTAGTAAATAAAAAATTAATGAATACAAAAGCAGTATTTATTATGTGTTTTTGAAAGATAAATTAGTTATTTTATTTGATATTACAAATTTAGAAATAAGCTAAGGATAATAGGAATAATTAACTTGAAGAGAATTTGTTCTTTAGTTTTACTACTTTGTTATTTTATCAAATTCTTTGGTCGATTTCTGATGTAAATAATTACTTTATAATTATCATAAGAAAATATAAAATTAAAGTACCATAACAAGACTCTGAAAATAAAGTCAGACAAAAGTGAGGTCATGTCATTTAGAGAAGCCTAGATATACTCCGCCAATCAAATTTATGTTTTTTTTGCTGCTATGTCGAAAGTCAAGAAGTTAACAAGTTTAATTAATACTCAGTTTATAGAGAAAATTGAATAAACTAATGTGTATATATATATTTCACTTTTATATTATATTCAACTCGTATGCTCATATATTTTTGAAAGTATTATTCAAATTAAAAAAGAAATCTGTATAAAGTATTGACAATTTGAATCAATTTAAATTTGATTGATCTATCAAATCTATACAAAATAAACGAAATGACATATTAAGTAATAGAGTTGTTGGATGGGAAAATAAATTCCATCTCTTAAGAATTAAACTAAGGTATATACCCTCATAAGTTCTCTTCGCTTAAAAAAAAGGCTAATTTTGCAAAGCGATCACATCTAGGTCCGACAAATACGCTACCCCTATTTGAAAAACTAGAAAAATAATCCGTACATGTCATGCAAGATGCTTTGTGATGATGTGTCTCTTAACCACGTTTTATTAAACAAATGAAGGAAGTAGACCTCGAGATCTGCCATTGAGTTTGACTACTAGCTAGTGAATTGAATACAAATAATGAGCTGGCAGTGCGCTGGCCGTGATGTGCTATGTGAATAAAATATATGAATGCATCTCAATTCTACCTCGAGCAATGCTGCATGACACCACGTGAATGCTTTGTTTCTTTGAAGATCTAGCTATCTACCTCATTCTCTGCCGCGCATCTCGTTTTCTGCATGATGTATATATGGATGGGTGGATTTTTGAGAGAACTTTTTTTTTGTTTAATTTATGCAGCACGCTGTACAAATTTTTTAATGAGGTATTAGAGCGATGTTGGTTTCAATAAATGGGTATTTAATTGTATTTGTAATTTTATTAAGTTAAGAATTTAAAGGTATTGGTATAATGGTTTGCTTCGGCATGCCCGTTTGATCCAAGGAATATGAGGCCCTTGAGTTTGACACCAGGGGAAGAATGCATTTGCAATCCTCGATTGTCAAGCATTACATTATATATACCATATGATTGGTACAGTTTTCGGTCATTATATCCTATGTTTCCTCTGTACATTTCAGCTTTTGGGTTCTTCTCTGCATATTAACACTTGATTGATGGAAACAAAAACAAAAATTTACCCATTAAAAGTCACGTTTGTTTTCCCGGCATTGTACATAAATTAAGGCTGCTCATGAGCCGGTTGAGGACAACTTGGATTCAATTGGCGAACTCATGAGCCAAGTTGAGTCCGAGTTGCTAATTCAGTTCCGAGTCAGAAACTTCAATTTGGAATCAACTCGCGAGCAACTCGAGTCGAGGCGAGTTGACTCGTGACTCATAATATAGTACATAGTTAGACAATCTAATTTAATTCTAACAAAAGAAATATTACATAGTTCATCAAAATAATACACAATTAAAGACAGTACATAATGAGACAATGGCCAAATACATAATTAAAAATTACGAAAATACCAAAATAGTACATATTTAAAAATTACCAAATAGATAAAGTCTAACAAAACAGTACAGAGTCTAATAAATTAACAAAACAAAAGAAGTAGTACATAGTTTATCAAATTACGAAATATTGTGGGAAACATGTATAAGGTTTGGGGACGCAAAAATTAGGAATATATAGATTAGGGTTTGGTGTGAGTCCAACTGAGTTGATTTCGAAACGAGTTGGGGGTAACTTGGATTCGACTCATAAATCAACCGAGTCAGTAAACTCGAGTCAGTTTCAACTCGAGTTATTAGCGATTTGAATCCGAATTGATTCCGAACTGAGTTTCGAGTCGTGAGCTTTTTTTGCACCCCTAAGAGAAATAATACAAAAGTAGCCGTGACATGACCATGTTGTTCGACTTAGTTGACATGAGCAAGTTATTTTTGTAATGTTCATAACTTAGCCCTGTTCGGAACAGGTCCGTTTCAGCAAATTGGGCTGAACAAGGACAACCAACCGAACCATCTTAATATAAATTATGTGGACAACCAACAGAGCCGAACAATACGGCAAATCCGCTGAGCATTGATACTTAATATAAATTATGTTACCCGGTAAATTTTATAAAATTATATGTGTAAAAATAACTAAATGCTGCTTTATGCTACAGAATAACCAGAGCAAAGCTCGGTGTAATGTGCTCATCAAAGGAGTTTGATGAACACAACTCTAAAAGTCTATTGGATTCGTTTCATACAACAAATCCAAACTATTGAAATCCATCTACTTCATGAGTGATGCATGTACATGAAAATTTTTGAAAGTTTCAAATTTTTTTTGTACAAAGTAAAGCAATAAAAAATGAACATTTTATAAGTTGTTTCATCTATTTATTTTTCATCATTTTTTTTACTGCTTGATCTTATACTAAATGAATTCGAAACTTTCAAAAAAATTAATTTACATGAATCACTCATGAAGTAGATGGATTTCAATGGTTTGGATTCGTCGTTTGAAGCCAATTCAATATATTTTTGGAATTGTACTGACCAACTCTTTTGATGGGCACATCACGCTCTAGCTTTGCTTGAATAATCATGTCAAAGTAACATATCTTAGTTAAATTTTAGCACAAAAAAGTAGATAAATATTCATACAAAGCACATAACTTCAGACATTAATTTTAATACTAAAATTCAGGGCCAAATTATAATTTATGAAAGCGGCATTACAATCAACATAACGCAAGCTAAATTGAACTAACAAAAGTATTTGGATAACAAAAGCAAACAAGACACAAATCTTAGAAATTAAAAGAGAAATAAAAATATATATATATATATATATATTCATTTTTGTATGCAACCTCATGATACATATCAATCAGGCATTCTATCGAACAAATCACCAGGTGACGATTGTTTGTATACATTCTGATACAAATAACAAACCACATACAGATTAGTGTTCAAACATAGCAAAATAATTTGAACATGAACTGAACTTCAGATCTTGCTCGGATATATTATAACCCGTTCAATATTAATTTGTTAACCGTTCAGCCCATTTGTTCTCGGGTTGTCTTATTCAATTAACCACCTCATACTAATAATACTAGTACAACTACCACCACCAGGCCACTAATATTCACTAGTACAGAAAAATAGACTAGCCATGGCTGAAAATGTAAATTATCCACGGTTTCAGTACCGTGACTCATGTTACCGTTTGTAAAAGTGTTGAAATACGCCCACAGTTGCAAAACCGTGACTAGATTCAATATGTACCCACGGATATATACCAACGAACCGTGGTTGTTTTCTTTTGGCGCCAATTATAAATAATACTTAACCACGGTTTGTTATATAATTGTCCTTGGTAATAAATATTATAGCCATTATTTTTCTCTAGGAGAATATCCGTGGGTGATTTGATTATAGTGCCGCTTTCAGTTTGATAAGACTTAAGAGTATTCATGTTGGTGATGCTATTTTCTTTTTAATATTTAGTTTGTAATTTATCTAGTACAAAATACCAAAAATCACACAATTTTCAGCACAACAAATACCAAAATCACTATATTAATTTGATCAAAATAAACAATATTGAAATTTAGACATATTTTACACTTTCAAAATAATTGTCCTACACAACATATAATCATCAATCATTTACAATGCTCATGCATGAACACTTTAGCCCACATACACCAGATTTCATCAAACCTGCTTCGTGGACTAGGGCGCAACACTTTGTTGGAACTGCATGAAAGAATAGTTTTCTGTTAGTTAACTAGATGGTTTAATTTTTATTATAATTAATAATGTGTAATAGATGTAACATACCTTGTTTGGGAACTACATACAAGATCGAGTGATTTCTGCAATTTAAAATAATTGTTAACATTTAATCAACAAATAAGATTAACAAAATATAAGAAAGAAGTTGAAGTAATACATAGAAGTAATAGATATGGGTAACCATTGTCTTGTCTCTAATCCCACCCACGATGCGTATTTGCCCGCATTTACATCCACTGGTCTCCAATACTGTCTCTGAACCTGCGGAGCCCACCCAGGTTCAGGGGTCAACATGTTATCTTTATTAATCTTCAATTTTTTTAAGAGGATCAAGTAGACACATTTATCTTTTTTTAATCTATGGTCATAGAAAAAATGTCTGCATCCTTCAAAGCAAGATAATAGTTTTGCATTCGAATAAAAAACAGAAAAACATAAGGGGCAACTAAAAAAACAAAACTGAAATGAATTTGGGTTGAATTTTCAAGATATAATGAACTGTACATGCACCATATCCTTATTTTGTGTCAGATATTGTTTGATTTTTGTGGGCATACTGATAACTGTACATATGCTACCCCCGGATATTAATTAAATTGTTTTGTGGGCATACTGATAACTGTACTTATTTTGTCTTTCGTGCCTATGATATTAATTAAATTATTTTGTGGGCATACTGATAAATACTGATGACTGTTTGATTTTTGCTACCGTATTTTCTTTTAGTAAATAAAAAATTAAGGAATACAAAAGCAGTATTTATTATGTGTTTTTGAAAGATAAATTAGTTATTTTATTTGATATTATAAATTTAGTAATAAGCTATATATAGATAATAGGAATAATTAACTTGAAGAGAATTTGTTCTTTTGTTTTACTACTTTGTTATATTATCAAATTCCTTATTCGATTTCTGATGTAAATAATTAATTTATAACTATCATAAGAAAATATAAAATTCAAGTACCATAACAAGACTAGAAATAAAGTCATGTCATTTAATGAAGCCTAGATATACTCTACCAATCAAATTTATGTTTTTTTTGTCAATTAAAACCAAAATAGTTGTATCGACAAAACATACCTCAATTTGTATGAGCCATAAGTTTATTTGAAAAATAAGTAATTAAATACTAAATATCTATAATATCATGCACAACTACTAAAAATCAAAAGACAAGAGATGGAAGTCAATATTTTGTATCCAATTATATAATTTAGAGATTCACGCCAAATATAATTACTCTTCAAGTTATATTATTTTTTGTATGGATGATGCAGATTCAAAATCAAATTTTTATATAATTTGTTGAAGGGATAAGATTATTTCCCGTCCAACAACTCTATTTGTTAGTCATAGTCATATCCTACTTTTGTTTGTACACATTAATTAGATGCGATCTGACCTCTAACGAATCAACTAAATTAAACAAATGAAGGAAGTAGACCTCGAGATCTGCCATTGAGTTTGACTACTAGTGAATTGAATACAAATAATCAGCTGGCAGTGCGCTGGCCGTGATGTGCTATGTGAATAAAATATATATATGAATGCATCTCAATTCTACCTCGAGCAATGCTGCATGGCTTGCTATGTAGTTGAATTATTCACACCACGTGAATGCTTTGTTTCTTTGAAGATCTACCTCATTCTCTGCCGCGCATCTCATTTTTTGCATGATGTATATATGGATGGGTGGATTTTTGAGAGAACATTTTTTTTGTTTAAAATTTATGCAACACTTTTTTGAAGATATTAGTGTTATCTTTTTCAGAAAAAATGCAGGATGAAGAAACAAAATATACTTCTTTGGGCACTTAATATATTTAGTATGCGTCCTAATTTTATATTATTTGAATCATGCAGGTTCATCTATGCACTTTTCACGCCTTGTTATAGCATGATCTTAATCATAGCACATGCCAGAACCTTCAATTCAGATCCAGTGCACTACCTGAACAAGTAAAATGAGATCTGTATCTTCAGTTCTAGTCTGACACAAATTCCAAACCGGACTGCCTATTTAGATGCACCAAATTCCAATAGCTCGGCTGAAAGCTCATTCTAGTGACCTAGCTAGGAGGATATTTTTCACCTACTAACGCAAAAATCAGAGCAAAATATGCATGAATTAACATCTCAATGCCAAAAGACTAGGGTTCTAAATAGCTATAGCTGCACTATAGTTTTTTCGGACCTTAAAAGTTATATCGCTATTAGCCGCTTTTCTTTTAATAGAGTTCTAAATAGTTAGTTATAGCTGCGCAATAGGTTGCTATAATTGTTTTTGCAGCCGTTCTGCGATAGTGCGATAATCGCTATTTAGAACCCTGCAAAAGACGACTGTTTATTTTCTTTCTTTGTTTATTGCTTTCTTTCCCTGTCATGGGTAAAAGGGTGGCAATAAGGAAGTCGCTATGTTCAGGGGTGTTCATCAGTTCGGTTAAGTTAAAGCTAAAATAAGACGGGAAACTAAAGTTTTATTCGGTTTTCAGTTTTCACAAATAGAACCGAACTGATCAACCGAATTAAAACCATAGTTTGGTTTGTTCGGTTGAATCGAAATAAGAAGATTAATCATTAAAATAAATATTTTTTATTAATTTTTTGAATTTTTTTAAGATGGATTTAAAATTTTTGTTCGATTTGGCCTAACCGATTTTGAACCAAACCAAACAATATACATTATGTTGTAATTTTGAATTTTTTTTAAATGTGTTGTTCAGTCAAGGAACAAATTTAAAAATTTCGGTCGGTTCGGTCTAACTGATCTTAAAAATTTCTAAATTGAACCGAATCAAATAATTAAGCCAATTTTAAAATGAAACGAACCGATCCATTTAACTAGAAAAACTGAACCGTTTAAAACCGATTAAATCGGACCCGATGAACACCCCTGACTATAGATGTTCATCTTTTTTTTAATACTTAGCTTTCTTCCCAAATTAATGCAGTTACTTAAAATGTCTCATTTTGAAAAATAAATATATCACTTAAAATGTCTCATTATTTTTTGGCTAATTTTATATATATCATTTAAAAAAATAAATTTAAACAAATAATATTAAATTTGAAAATTGTGGGACCCAAGACGCAGTCCAAAAATAAAGGGAAATGGAAGTAGCCATTATGCACTAAGAGAAAAAAATATTTTTATTTGTTGATTATTATAATAAAAATAAATATTATTTTTATTTTCCTATAAAAAAATAAGAGCAAAAGAAACAAAAGAAAAAGAAAGGCAACAAGAGAAAACTAAATAAAAAAAATAGAGAGAGCCTAGCTATCCCCCGGGATCCATCCCCCGTTTCACCCCCCAGTCAATAACTACTTTAGTAGCTACTAATTACTTGAGAGGACCACTTACTATTTGGAGACCGCCTAATATTTGAAAGATTTTACAACTGGCGCGTGCAAATATTCATACATAATACATTAAGTATTCATATATAATACATCAAGTATTCATACCTAAGATATCAAGTATTTAAAAAAAAATGAACACATCACTCACCCATCTTTTACACGTTTTAGAGATGTTTTTTTTCTCCGTTCAATCTAATCGATATTTCTGACAATCTGTGAGGAATTTTGCAAATTGAAAACCACGAACGTCTTCTACACAATTTTCTCTTTCGAATGAGATCCATGATGACATACTTTCGAGTTGTCCGTTGCACAAGTATTCATACCTCATCGCAAGTATTCATACCTCATCGAACAAGTATTCATACGTCGTCGTGTAATTGTAAATAGTTAATGTATCAAGAGTATTACAAGGATATGTGCATACCTCGATTAATTTTACAAGAGCAACCGAATAGTATTGAACATTGCTTTATTGCTTTCTAGTTCAATTTTATTTTTTGGAAATAAAAAATAGTTAAAGTATTCATCCATAAGATATCAAATATTCATACATATACGTTAAAATATTTATACCTAAGATATCATGTATTCATTCATACACGTTGAAGTATTCATTCCTAAGACATTAAGTATTCATTCATACACCTCTAATTTTTTCAAAATTTGTTTTTCTGTCATTTATTAGTACTTAGTACGCACTGGCCTAATTCACTATTAATGAAGCTTTGTTCTTTGCAAATAACTCGCTACTGTATGAGGAAGAGGAACATACACACGATGGATCTGACCCGGCGGAGGTGTGCTTGATTGGGATGGAGTGACAGAGGCGGAGGTGGGAGAGGGAGGCGGCGGAGGTGGGAGGTGGGAGACGGAGGTGGGAGAGGGAGAGGGAGGCGGAGGCGGAGAGGGAGAGGTGGGAGAGGCGGGCAGAGGCGGAGAGGGAGTGGTGGGAGACGGGTGGAGGCGGAGGTGGAAGACGGAGGCGGAGGTGGGAGAGGGAGGGAGAGATAGGAAATAAATAAAGGGAGAAAATTTGCTAATTAATTTGTAGGGACCATTAGGTAGTTAGAATTTGTAATTATAGTTAGAAGAGAAAGTTAGTTAGTTGGGGGATGAAATGAGGGAAGGATAGATGGGGAAAAATATAATTACCCAAAAAAATAACAAGAATGAAGGGAAATGAATGTAACCATTAATGGTGAGTGAGAAATAAAGGAAATTAAGGAGATAAAATTGGAGATCTCCAATGCGTTTGAAACGAAGAAAAAGAGTAAGAAGGGAGATACAGGGGGGAATTAATCTATCCTTAATTGTAGGACCCAGGACGTAGTCCCTCACATTTGCTGTTTATTTTGAATAAATACAGTTGGTTAGGAAAAAAGCCCTAACAATGATGGTCATTTTCAACCTTTTCAAATATAGGTTAGATTTCCCTTTTGGCTCGGAAATCTCACAAACTTAAGGGTACTTGTTTTAAGATCAAATCAATTCTATGGCACAATTTCAAATATGGAAGCGGAAAGAGAAACTATTAATTTTTCTTTTCCCACAATTAAGGTTTTTGATCATTCTTCAAATCGTTTTGGAGGCATTATTCCCAAAATTGTTTTTGAAAACCTGAAGGTATGGTGGCTAAGTCAGATTCTAGTACATTTAAGTTTGGGGGTTCAGACCCTTTTGAGCAATACTACCATAACTCTATTATAGTGATATGGAAAGGACAAGAAATGGAGATCATGAATTCACTCGGCATATTCAGTTCCCTTGATTTATCACAAAATGGATTTTCGGGTCAAATACCCGAAGAGATCGGGCAACTCAAGTCACTTGATGTGCTTAATCTATCACATAATGCCCTGATAGGTCCAATTCCATCGAATTTTGTTAATTTGGATAAACTGCAATCATTGGATCTCTCTTTCAACCAACTTCCTATAAAAACATTCCCGAGGAGCTCACCTCTCTCACTTTTCTTTCTTCATTAAATCTCTCTTACAACAATCTAGATGGGGAAATACCACAAGCCGGTCAATTTTCAACCTTTTCAAATGCTTCAGACATGGGTAACCCCGGATTGTGTGGTAGTCCTTTATCGACGCAATGTTCAGCAACTCCTTCAAATTAGGGGTTTTATAAAGGTTTGCCATCAAAATCTTCTACTGATATAATTGGGCTCTCTGTTTCTATTGGAGTCGGGTGAGGCGTGGGGTTTGCCTCTGTAATTTGGGCTATGATATCATGGGAGAATGGAAGAAGAAGGTTTAATTTCAATATAGATAGGTTTTACATTCGATATTTTTGCACTGATGAATTTATGTAAGATCTTTGTAATAATAAATGGGCATGAATCACTATTGATTTTCTTGAATATGTGTATTTTTCTGTGAAAAAAGGTCACAAAATTTATGTAGGAACTCTTTGTATTATTATCTGTTAATGAGGGCATCAATGGAGAAAGGAGAGGCAACACAGTTGGTTAGGAAAAAAGTCCTAAGACTGATGGTTACCCAAATGTCGAGAGTTTGATTCCCCTCACGACTTTGCAGTCTTTGCGAAGATTTTCAAAAAAAAAGAAAAGGAAAAAGAAGGCATCAATGTGTTGAATTTGTTTTAATTGTACCATATTTAATCAATAGTCAATACTCCATGAATAGTAAAGCTGTTGGTTGGGGGAATTTGTGGAATTATTATAATTTGATGGTATATACAGGTTTAAGTGGATGCTTGTGCCACAAACCTATATGTTTATATCTTTCACACAGACACACACACAACGAAGCTTGAAAAAACAATAAATGATCGAGGACGTTGGCTAAGGAGCAAAAAGCACTACATGGCATGCACCTTCAAAATCTTGAACAATAAATGAGGACGTTGGTTATAGAATTTGGATAAGAAATTGGATAGACACATAATCTTGATTTTATTATTTGCAGAGTAATTATAATTAGCATAATAATCTAAATTATAGAATTTGGATAGACACATCTGACATTCATATATTGATTTTGATATTTAATCTTCTACCCCATGTTTAGTTGTGGCCTAAAGGTTGGAATAAGAGATTTAGTCCTCGTTATTTCACCAATCAAGCATTAATTGAGCCGGACTAAGATGGCATAAGCCGATCTTTGGGCTGGCCTAAATTAAACCACTTTACATGGTGGTTTAATTTTATTGCACATCATGAACTAACCCGAATGATTATAATAATATGTTATTAGTATATAATTATATAATTAATATCTTATATTGCTACTATATTAAATAATTATTATAATAATTTTATATAATTAGTATCTTTCATTAATAATTATTATTAATATATAATTATATAATTAATATGTTATATTGTCAATATATTAAATAATTATTATAATAATATTATAATATATATAGTTATTGTTAATATATTAATATTATATAATTAGTATCTTATTATTAATATTTAATTATATAATTAATATCTTATATTGTTAATATATTAAATAATTATTATAATAATATAATAATATATTATAGTTAATATTAATATATTAATATATTAATATTATATAATTAGTATCATTAATATTAATAATTATTATTAATATATAATTAAATAATTAATATCTTTATATTGTTAATATATTAAGTACTTATTATAATAATATTATAATATATTACAGTTATTATTAATAATTAACTAACTTAGACTTTCAAAATTTTAGTCCGCCACCAATTCTAACCAAACAAGGAATACCTTCAGCCAAGATCTAACTTTAGATCTCAACCAAACATGAAATATTTAGACTTACCTAAGTTGGAATAATCAATTTAGGTCTCCTTAGCTTTAGTCCACCACCTAACACCATCCTAGTTAAATTTCAAGTAAACTAATGGCTAATATACATATTAAGATCTGCTCTGCCGATACAACAATTTTGGTTTATATGGACAAAAAGCATAAATTTGATCAGCGAAGTATATCTACATCTTGACATATTGAAAAAAATTAATCATAAGAGTGACTTAGCACCTCTATCAATACACGTAGATCCGCCTTTAAAGATGATAATGTAATTTCTGGTTGTGTGAATTAACCTAACCAAATAAATTCACACAACTACTAAAGAGTGACTTAGCACCTCTATCAATACACGTTGCCGCATTTAAAACTGAAATAAATTCACACAACTTATAAACCACTTTTTTTTATTATTGATTTGAAGTTACCAACGAATTTGCCGGACTTTTTATATATGATAACAAGGTATGAACAAAGTTGTGAAAGAAAAATAATACTCCAACAGTGATGAATTTTTTATTTTGACGAACAAGACAATTATAACATCAATTAGCTAGAGTAACGAATTATATTTGTGATTTTTAAACAAACTTGTACTTGGGACATTTCCAAGAATGTCAGGCCCACTCGGTTCAATTAATTTTCCCTTTCCCTGCCTACCAAACATTCAAAGTCCCCGCCTTACGGCATCGACTTCCCTGGCGGTCCCTCTGGAAGGTTCACCAATGGACAAACCACCGTCGATGTTATTGGTAAGTTTATGTAACATTTTTTTTCAAATAAGATACTGTTAATTATCAGTGAAATGTATCATCTGACCAATGGTACAAAATCAGGTTTAGAAAAGGGTAGTAGCTAGATATTTCCTCCTTTTTTTATTGTTTGCATTGTTAATAAACTATGATGTTGTTGTTATGTACGCACTAAAGTATAAGTTAGTCACTTTCCGTAGCTTTCTGGGCCAATTGATAACCTTTTTGAGTTTATTTACTTTATGAAACTTATTTGTCATCGGATGCAGTGATTTGACACTATTATGATGGAGATCGATGGGATAGGTACATATGATACGATCGAGATTATATTTTCGTTTAACCAACTTTTTGACAAAGACATTATGTATTAAGTGTTAGTACTAGCTAGGTTACCACAATTATTCCCAATAATATAATGCCATGCATGTGCTTCAAAAATCAGCTATTTTTTCCTTCCTTAATTATATATGCTATCCATTCCATCTATAATAAAATTAATTTATAGGGAGTTTTATGCATGATCTCGATTAAAAACAGTTCCTGTAAGATATTAGTGGTGTGAATCGATCGGATCCGTACATTTTGACAAATATGGACGATGCTATCCGAAATTTTAATACATCATTAATTATCAAATACCAACTACATCTCATTTAATTCATGTCTTCTGCATGCGAGGTAGGTTCAAAATTTAATGCTCATGTTAAAGTTGGTTTTTCGAGTTTAAATTCTCATTTCATGCTAAATAAAAAATACTAAATTCCCATCCCCGCCTACCAAACATTCAAAGGCCAAGTTGATCAGAGAAGTCTAACTTGACGACTGGGCTCAAAAGTCGTATCATGTCCCTTTCCCTGCCTACATAACATTCAAAGGTCAAACAACTTATTGTTTGATTTGGATTTTTTAATAAAAGATCAAAAAATATCAATGAACCCATGTTGTAAAGACTAAATATTTTTTCAATCATATTGTTCTGAACATGGTTCCTTGTGTGCCATATTTCATCTTCAATCATTTCAAAAAGATTATTTATTATGCCGGATTATGGTATAAACTTGTACCTGGAAATTGGTATTCCCGCTTAATTGGGCAGCTAGCTAAATCAACCAAATTAAACAAATGCAGGAGACCTCGAGATCTGCCATTGAGTTTTACTAATGAATTTATGGTTCGCACTGTCGCACATGTGCGTTTAAAGTTTTTCAGCATTTATGACGTTTCTAATTGGTCATAATTACAACCATACTTGCAAAATGAGGGGTTAATTTGGTTCAGAAGGATATAGTCGAGGAATCCAAAATTCCATTACTTATTGGGCCGAAGCCCATTGCTTCGTCTGGGCCTAATTAAGAAGTACAATTCTTAGTCATAATTACTATCAGTATAAGCAAAAACACACAGCAGTGAGGTACCAATATGATATCAACTATCATGCAAGATTCACTTTAATTAAACATACTGGTTGATGAAAAGCAATTCATGGCTTCACTCGGAAATTTTAATAATTTTCTAGAGAGCCTCCTGATTGTTTCAACTGGTTCTTCTGTTGGAGGTCATAAATTTGAGATGAATCACAACCGTCAAAGAAGGTGGTTGCCAACGCATCCCACACCTCTCTTGTGGTAAAATAACGATGAAAATTTCCTATTAAGCTGGAGTCAAGGGAGTTAAGGATTAAACCCATGGTGGCTAATTCAGATTGTAATACATTTAAGTTTGGGGGTTCAGACCCTTTTGAGCAATACTACCATAACTCGATTATAGTGATATGGAAAGGACAAGAAATGGAGATAATGAATTCACTCAGCATATTCAGTTCCCTTGATTTATCACAAAATGGATTTTCGGGTCAAATACCTGAAGAGATCGGGCAACTCAAGTCTCTTGATGTGCTTAATCTATCACATAATACCCTGATAGGTCCAATTCCATCGGATTTTGTTAATTTGGATCAACTGCAATCATTGGATCTCTCTTTCAACCAACTTTCTAAAAATATTCCCGAGGAGCTCACCTCTCTCACTTTTCTTTCTTCACTAAATCTCTCTTACAACAATCTAGATGGGGAAATACCACAAGCCGGTCAATTTTCAACATTTTCAAATGCTGGAAGTTTTTGATAATTGGGTTAATTAAATTGGTTGTTTATTGTGCAATCAGAATGCATCAATTAATTTGTATCTAGCAATATTAAATTTTATGTCAGCCAATGGATGTGCTAATGAAATTCTCAAGTTATTTTTGGAGCAGATGCTTTATTTGGAGAAGTCTGTTATTCATGATTGCACAGTAAATGCTATATGGGAAGCTATTAGTATAACAAGTCTGTTGCTGCCTATTTTACTGGTTAAATTAATTTGTTGATTAGTGCATAATTATAATAGTGTGTTAGCTCGTGGTAAAGGAGATACAATATTGCTGCCTTTTTTACTGGTTAAAAATGTTATTCAGTTCCCAAAAGGGACATACAATACACTCTGGACCTCGTTCTCTTTGCTTGCTTGTCCAGAATCGGATTGTGATTATTGAACTGTTTTCTCCCTTTGCTTGCTTGCCCTCTTTGATCTCTGCTTTGGGTGTTTAGATGCAAAGCCCTAACAACTCACTTGTTATTTGATTCAACATCTATAGGATTATTGGTACTGTTGTTTGATGCAGTTCTGACACTGGTACCACTTCTGGTTACTGGAATGGTTCTCAGGGGCCAATTTTAAAAATTCAAAAGTTTTGAGGGCCGACATGATTTTTTTTATATTTCTGTATTATTCCTTTGTCAGAAGGACAAATTGACAAAATTGCTGGGTCTTCATCTCGGTTGAAAATTAAAACAGGACATGGAATTTCATTTGGACATGGGTCTTTGGGCTTGTGAATTATAAAAGAATTTAGAAATGGACCTTTGTTCTGTGGGCTTTTGTGCTCTTGAATGTATAAAAAGAAAAAGGAAAATGGAATTGGGCTGGTTCTTTTGGAGTACTTTAAAAATTTAAAAGAATAGAGAAGAAGGCCTGTGGCCGAGGATGAGTCTTGGAATAGCAGACCAGATTTGGTGGTCAATTTCTTTAAGGCTGAAATTAAAAATGTGAAGGAATAGGATGCTATTAATTTAAAGGAGTAGGCTAATTGCCTTCAAGACTCAATCTCTAGTCAAATCACTACACTACACTTTTAATCAAATTTGAAATATAATTGTTCTGAGTTGCTAAATGAAAGATCTTTTGTATACAACCTTATGAATTTTATATTCCCATATTGTATG
The DNA here is from genome assembly GCA_028015225.1 of Carex myosuroides. Classification (NCBI taxonomy): domain Eukaryota; kingdom Viridiplantae; phylum Streptophyta; class Magnoliopsida; order Poales; family Cyperaceae; genus Carex; species Carex myosuroides. Next base: position 5,738,079 of record CM051483.1, read on the forward strand.
AATTTTACATCACGAATTAATTGCTATGATGACTAAGTGATGCTCTTACACGCACGATCGCTACTTTGTATCTTTTGTTAGCTAATAAATAAATAAATATATTGAATAAATAGCTAAATAAATAAATATATAGCTCCTAACTTCTCTATGAAAGAGCAGTCAGTACTCAATAATTTAATGGATAAGTCTTCAGTCCAACTTACATACGAATTAAAAAGGCAATAAATGTGTTACTCCAATTCATTTCATTTCATTTCTCTTCAATTACATGCCGCTGACAAGTCAAGTTTCTCCTCAATTCTGTCCAATTACAATCACTCTACCTCAATTTATTTATATCATTCTTGTCTAACAAGGTCATTACTACAATTTCTATTTCACAAACGTTTTGATATTAACCAACCTATTTATGTATTAAAAGAAAAAAGGACGGAAGAACAGACACAAAACAAAGAGTTTTGAGGCACCTAATAATATCCTCTTACCTCTCTGTCTGCAACATATTAAACGTGCCAAAATCCATTCAGAACACTGAACAGAGTAGCTCTAACCTCCTTTCATAGTATAACATTCTTTTACTCAAATTTAGTAAACGAGATTTATCAGTTTATACTTGGTTGATAGTTGCGATCTAACAAGTTGTAACTCACGTGTAGTTAATCACTAATCAATTATCAATCATACTACAATTGTAAAATTTCTGTTTTTAAGAAGTTTTTTGTTTATTTTATGGCGGCCCATATATTTAATTGCATTGGTGAAACATGAAATGAAATACAAATTGCAAGAAAATTTAAACATAACCAATGAAAATGAAAATAAAATATATTTTATAAGTTTTTTTTTGGTTGGTTTGTGAAAGTAATATTATGATTGTCAATTTAGTCCATTTGTTAATCCTAGCTAATACAATTACTCATAAGAAAACAAAATAATTAAAAATTGTTTATTTCTTCTTTTTCTTCTTAAAAACTACAAGGAGTGGAAAACGTTCTAATTTAGAAGTGTCTCTACTTTTGACAATTTGAAAGAACGATTACTCTTAAGAAGATTCTTCAAAACAAAATTTAGTTCTCATTCCAAGTTTATTATGGAATATTTTATAGGCATTTTATAATTATGTTCCAACAGCATCATACTGAGTTCACAGATAATCTTTGTCATTAAATAAGTTGTAAGACTAATTTCAACAATGAAGGATCCACTGCAATTAAAATTAAGAACATAAGAGGTTAATGTAATCCACTAACATATTATATATCTATGCGTGTGTGGAAAAAAAAAAACTTTATAATTACCTTGAGAAGCACTGCATCTGCTGGTGGAATAAAGTTAAACATGTCTCCTGGAACAATCTTCACAATATCATCGTTTTCAAAGCCTTGTACCACATGTGGTAGATCCAGGACTGTGCACTTGACATGTGGATAGTTCATAGCAATGGCTTTTGCCAGTGTGCCTGTGCCCCCCCCTACATCAACTAAAGATTCTATCCCCATGAATATATTGCCACCACTCTTAGTGATAACATCAGTGAAAATGCCACAGGTGCTTATCATAGCATTGTTAAACATCTCGTTTAACTTTTGAGTTCTGACTTGTCATTGCCCAGAGGCTGCAATTGTTCGACATTTCAAATGGCGTTTGTTTGTCATTGTCCTCCTGTTTAAGCCAATCACCCATACATAAATAAGGTTTGAGCATCATATCTTTGAAACTTTCAAGCTGTAAAAGGATAAATGGAAGCAAATTTAATGATCCTTCCTTGTTGGTCAGATGGAGCGACGTAGGGGCACAACAACAAAGTAGGCACTTATCGCGAGGGATCTCCGTCGCGAAAAGTGTCGTCGCAAATAGATAAAGCACGTTTATGACGGTACTCCGTCGCAAAAAGTCATTTTTTATCCTCGCAAAAAGTCTTTGATTCTTGTTGTGGGGTTAGGTCATACATGACCTCCGACCCTACAATAGGACAAATTTGCTGATGAATTAAGCCGAAATGGCTCAATATGCGCATCAGGCGGGACAATTGGGATTTTTTGGAATGGGGGAGGGAAAGGGCAGAATGGAGCTGACTTAGGGTCATAGGTTGGCCATGGTTGCCGATTTCATCAAGTATACCGAGGTCGAGAGCACATTTGAGAGATATGGGTTTGATGAAACCATATATGATGTTCCATAACTCCGCTATAGCTTGGGGCTGATCACTCTCCATGCTACACCACGGATAAGAGTTAATTTTATGTTTTTCTCAAACCAAATATCATCTTCACATATATTTATAATCTGAAGTGGAGGGATGGATCATGGATGGACCATATCGCGACAATATATAAATGAATAATTAATGATTGTTGGTACACATGGCCATATAATTAATAATAATAATTAATGAGTGAGGCTACGGTACTATGCATAGCACGGTTGGGTCCATGCTACGGCTCAACATTTGAGTTTTCAAAATCCTAACGGTCGATCCGAACAGTTCAACATGATTATAAAATGAATATGTACTTGCAAACCAAATTTTACATTTTTTCGAATTTTTTTACTATTTTTTTAGATAGGTAGAAAATCACTTGATCTGAAAATTCTGGACCATCCAAAAACAGTGATTTTCTACCTATCTAAAAAAATATTAAAAAAAATCTAAAAAATGTAAAATTTGGTTTGCAAGTACATATTCATTTTATAATCATGTTGAATGGTTTGGATCGACCGTTAGGATTTTGAAAACTCAAATATTGAGCTGTAGCACAGACCCAATCCGTGCTATGCATAGTACCGTACCCTCACTCATAATTAATAAGAATAAAGTACTCATGGCCATATACATGGCAAAAATTTGGATACTTAATAACTACGAGGATATGAATTTAATTTGTGAATTAAAAATACTATATTTGTGATTGTACCGTTGGAAAACATTCTCGAAGTAACGAAGTCATTTAATAATAACTATTTTTTGTGGGTCGTCGATGTAATTGATCGATTTGAATGTGCAGGACTAATCTTTTTATTTTATTTTTTGTATGAGAGATGCTCTTTTTGTATGCCAGCGTGCGCTGTAATTTATGGACAGAATAAATATTCATTTTTATTGGAGGTGATAATTTATTTTTAAATTATACAGTAATTTTCAATGTTTTCATGATAAACGAAAAATAATGAAAAATTCTCCAAATTATAGTAGTACTGTCTGTGTCGTGAGATTGCTTTTTCTATTTTTCATGTAGATTTGTTTTTTCAGTTATATTGATTATTTTGTATTTTATATTTTTTTATTTTTTGAAAAGTGTACCCAGCAATATGCAAATTTGTAATAAGTTTATGGCTAATGCCAAAAACTATGGATAAAGACATATTTTTAACCTCTCACTACATAAAAAAATTAACCATACATGGCATATATCATACGTGGATGCAAAAAAGAATATTCAAATTAACAATGTGTAAAGGGAGGAGACGCAACCGCGGAAATGACCTCAATCATGCACACACTGTCATTTAAAAAGAAACAGTGTACTAATTAATGTCACCTATATATGTACACAGTTTTTTAATATTAAACCATGTATGATCTTAGCCAATCATACACAGTATTTTGTAGAACAACTCACTACCACAAAAACTGGCTTTGTACACTGCACATTGTACACGGATTTGGCAATTATATTAAAAACAGTGTACAAAATATGATTTTTTACTTGTTCAAAAGATCTGCACGATTTGTACACGGATAATTAGTTAATAATCAGTGTAGAATTATTAGAGAGAGCTACACGGTTTATTAGAAACCAAAAATCCGTGTGTAAAGAGGTCCGTGTGCAAATAATTGAGAGAGCTACACGGACTTTTAATACAAAGCCGTGTAGGAATATTACACACGGGTTTTTGATAATATATCCGTGTAGAAATAGTATAATTGTACACGGATTAATAACAAAAGAGCCGTGTATGTTTAGTTGGAGAGCTACACGGCTTTATAACTAAATAGCCGTGTATAATATTGTAGTGTTTTAATGTCTTCCCCTTCCAGCGCCGTTTTGATCAAGTCTTTTAGTTAATACATCTCTCTGAACTGAGCTTTTTCCTATCAGATTTCTGCGAATTGATCGAGGCCAGCAGCTGAGATCTGAGATCTTTGAATTAAGTTTGTATTTTCTCCTCTCCATCTTTCTAAGGTTAGTAATATGTATTTAAATCATTTTCTTCCTCTAATTTTCTGTTATTTAGGCTTATTTAGGTCATTTCATGCATGCTTGATTTCTTAATTTTAGATGTAATTAATTAGTGTATTGTGGTCCAATAACCGACCTTTAGATGCTTTTAGGTCCATGCCCGTTCAAAATTAATCCAATAGGGATTAATTTTGGATAGTCCCCGTTTTGGGACTGCTCTTTGAATATTATGTCTCATTTAGGATGTGAACACATATTAGCGGGATTTAATTAGTATTTGAGGAAAGTTCGACAGTATTTTCCCTTATTGCTCCTACGAGTATGTGGTTCGTACGCATACTTGGGGAGTTAAGGGGAAATGCTACCGAATTTTTCTCAAATACTAATTAAATCTCGCTAATATGTGTTCACATATGAGACATAATATTCAAAGAGTGGGTTAGGATTGTAAACCGGCCCTTTGTAAGCCCAAAATTTTGTACACGAAGGAGAATGTTGACCATGCATGATTAATTGATCAAATCATTTTTTTAATTTAATTTACAGATTGATCGAAGCTGGATGTATGAAATGCGACGTGACAGTGAAGAATATTTGGTTCGCGTTGATGAGTTTATAAAATTTGCTGAGAGTTATAGAGTGAAGAAAAAAGAAGAAGACATTTTATGTCCTTGTAAAGATTGTAAAAATTTATTAAGATTTTTGGACATCGAAGAAATTAGAGCTCATTTGATTTGTCGGGGATTTAAGAAGAGATATACATGTTGGTTCATGCATGGTGAGAAATTTGGGGAAAGTAGTAGTGCCAATAAAGATTGTAATCGTGAATTGAATGATGAGAATGTTGGAATTTCTGATAATTTTGAACTTGATTGGAACGAGGATTATGAGAGTGCCGAATATTCTGATAACGTCGAACCCGAAAATGACGATGATGAGATGGAGAGGAATTTTGATGAAAATGTAGAACACGAGTTTACTGAAAATTTGGAGGATATGTTACGTGATGTGGAAGATGAAATTAGTGATAAAAATTATGATAAATTTCAAAATTTGTCTAATGAATCCAAGAAGCCGTTGTATCCCGGGTGTACCAATTTTACAAAACTGTCAGCTGTGTTGAAATTATTAAACTTAAAAGCAGACAATGGTTGGAGCGATAAGAGTTTCACGTCCTTATTACAGCTTTTAGGAGAAATGCTCCCAGATAACAACGATTTACCCGGTACAATATATCAGGCAAAGAAGTTGATATGTTCAATGGGGTTGAAGATCGAAAGAATACATGCATGTCCGAATGACTGTGTATTGTATCGTAACGAGTACGAGGCCATGCATGTCTGTCCTAAATGCGGTGTTTCACGATATAAACGTCGTAAGGACCAGGACACTGATGATTGTAACGAGGACACAAATGGCCGACCTCCGGCTAAGGTGTTGTGGTATTTGCCGATAATACCGAGATTCAAACGGTTGTTTGCGAATCCCAAAGATGCAAAATTATTGCGCTGGCACGAAGAAGAGCGCAAAAATGACGGTAAACTAAGGCACCCAGCTGATTCTCCTCAATGGAGAAACATTGACAGACATTTCAAAGAAGTTGGTTCTGAAACGAGGAACCTTAGGATTGTGGTGAGCTCAGATGGAATGAGTCTGTTTGGAAGTATGAGCAGTCGGCACAGTACTTGGCCAGTTCTTTTATGCATCTACAATCTTCCTCCTTGGTTGTGCATGAAACGCAGATATATAATGATGTCATTACTAATCCAAGGACCCAGACAACCCGGAAATGACATAGATGTATATCTCGCACGTACCATTAATCGAGGACCTCCAAAAATTGTGGCGTGATGGCGTCCCGGTGTGGGATGCGTATATGAAAGAGACCTTTAACTTGCGGGCCATGGTGTTTTGCACCGTAAATGATTTCCCCGCGTACGGGAATTTGTCGGGTTACACTTGTAAAGGAGCAAAAGCGTGCCCGATCTGTGAAGATGACACGCAGGTGCTGAGGTTGAAAAATTATCAAAAGAATGTATTCATGGGGCATCGTAGGTTTCTTCCTAATAATCACCCATATCGTAAGAAGAAGATGGCATTCAACGGGAAAATTGAGCTTGGAGTGGCTCGTCATCCATTAGACGGGGAGAGTGTCTTCGAACGGGTAAAAAACATTGATGTTGTTTTTGGAAAATGCGCCAAAGCACTACCGAAGAATATTTGGAAAAAGAGGTCCATATTTTGGGAGCTACCGTACTGGAAATATTTAGAAGTGAGGCATTGCCTAGATGTCATGCATGTCGAAAAAAATGTCTGTGACAGTTTAATTGGTTTATTATTGAACATTCTGGGGAAGACTAAGGATGGTATTAAAGTGAGAAAAGACATGGTAGAGATGGGAATACGACACGAGCTCACACCGCAGGAGAAAGGGAAGCGCACATACCTACCCCCCGCACTGTGCACAATGTCAAAGAAAGAGAAAACAAGCTTTTGTGAATGCCTCAATGGTATAAAAGTCCCATCAGGATATTCTTCGAATATTAAGAAGTTGGTGTCGATGAAGGACTTGAAACTGGTCGGTCTGAAATCTCACGACTGTCATGTTTTATTGACACACATAATTCCCGTTGCAATACACCCTGGCTTTAAACACAGCAGGAAATCCGTGTAGCTCTTCCATTAATGTCCGTGTGCAATCTGTTTTTCTGTAGTAGTGACTGTGTATGATTAGTATCAATCTCTAGATCCGGATTTGTACTTCGAAACCGTGTGCACTTTGTTCTCGCTCTCTCAACAAACCCCTGTTAATTGCTTGATTGTTTTACATGTGAGATTAATCTCGACTCTATATGTGAAACCGATCTATTTCATGAGTGATGCGTTTACATGTCAAATTTATAAATTTTCGAACTAATTAGTATAAAGTCAAGCTGTCAGAAAAATATGGTTTATAAGTTAATTTTAATGTGTTCATTTTTTATCATTTTTTTACCGCTTGACATTATACTAAATTAGTTTGAAAATTTATAAATTTGACATGTAAACTCCTCACTCGAGAAGTAGATCGGTTTTAATGGTTTGGATGCGTCGCTTGAAATCAATCCGATGGGTTTTTGAGTTAAGCTCACAAATAGACTTGGTGAGCTTAAGAACACCCTAGTTCTACTCTCTCTTTCTCTCTCTCTTTCTCTCTCTCTCTTGATATATATATACATATATAAAGAGAGAGATAGAGAGAGAGAGAGTGTGTGGCTAATATCAAAACGTTTGATTCTAGGTTGTGGAACAAACGCTTCGGATTTTACATTGTCAAAGTCCAAACAGTCGATCCAAACCGTTTAACATTCAATCTATTAAAATATGCTTGGAGAACAAATTTTACATTCATTGAAACTTTTTTACTATTTATTAAATCAGTTTTAAAATCGTTGTTTTCAATGATGCAGAAGTTTTTCACTGTTTTTTAAATCAGCGATTTGAGGGCTTGGGGGATTTGATTCCCGGGAGACTGGATAATTTGTCTATTTTTTAGGTTCTCCAAAATCAGGAACCATGAATTAGGAATTTTGTTAAGGAGCTAGACATACAGTTTTGCAACCCCACTTTTTTTATTATTTGAAGTTACCAACGAATTTTCCGGAGTATTTATATATGACAACAAAGTATGAACAGACACTACTACAAAAATAGTCATCGTACACTGCACATTGTACACGGATTTTGGCAATTTTATTAAAAATAGTGTACAAAATATGATTTTTTACTTGTCCAAAATATCTGCACGATTTGTACACGGATAATTAGTTAATAATTAGTGTAGAATTATTAGAGAGAGCTACACGGTTTATTAGAAACCAAAAATCCGTGTGTAAAGAGGTCCGTGTGTAAATAATAGAGAGAGCTACACGGACTTTTAATACAAAGCCGTGTAGGAATATACACACGGATTTTTGATAATATATCCGTGTAGAAATAGTAGAATTGTACACGGATTTATAACTAAATAGCCGTGTATGTTTAGTTGGAGAGCTCCACGGATTTATAACTAAATAGCCGTGTATAAAAGTGTAGGGTTTTAATGTCTTTCCCTTCCAGCGCCGTTTTGATCAAGTCTTTTAGTACATCTCTCTGAACTGAGCTTTTTCCTATCAGATTTCTGCGAATTGATCGAGGCCAGCAGCTGAGATCTGAGATAATAAGCGGTATGTACTTCATCTTAATTTCCTATGATTGCAACTGATCTGTTCTATGCTTTACTCATGATGTTTAATCAAGTCCTGCGCATGCTTCACAAAAAAGGGCATAACTTTTGATCCGTCCGTCGGATCGGGCTGAAATTTTGACATGAGCTCCACAGCCCCAAAACCAAGCTAACTAACTTTTCAGCCCGATCCGACCGTTGGAAATAGAGTTTTCGAACTTTCTTTACAATCTCAGAGTTTTTAGGGTCTTTTCGTGCATCATTTACTGTTTTGATTTTGCACGATTAAGTGCAATTGATATTTGTAGAATTTGCCAAAGGAACCGCATTACACCAAGGAGCAGATCGACGATATCAGGTGTGTGTGGGCAAGGTGGTTTGTAACGGAATTTTGCAATGCTCAACATGGATTTCCATAATTTTGTATAATTTGGTGTATATGAATATTGTATAATTTATTGCATATGAATTTCTGGCTAATCTGAAAAATATTAATTTATTGCTAATCTGGAAAATATGGATTTATTGCTAATCTGGAAAATATGGATTTCTTATTATATGAAATCTGGAAAATATGGAAAATCTGGAAAATCTGGAATAGTTCTGTAACAAAACTGGCTAGCAAAACTGGAGGCTAGCCGAAAAACAAAAAATACAAAAAAAAATGTTCTTTCTACACGGACATTTAACTAAAGTCGGTGTAGAAAAAAAGAGAGCTACACGGACATTTAGTTAAATGTCCGTGTAGAAAGAGGAGAGCTACACGGACATTTAACTAAATGTCCGTGTAGAAAGAGTCAAGCTACACGGTGTTTTAGTTAAATGTCCGTGTACAAAAAGAATCGTACACGGTTTTTTAGGTAATATCCATGTAGTTCGGTAAAATGGTGAGCGACACATTCTGGTCTTTGTACACGGCTGTTTGTGAAGTTATCCGTGTAGAATCTTCAAAATTGCACACGGGCAAAAGTCCGTGTGTAGTTATTGAACTAATCGTACACCCTCGATTTAAACACGGTAGGAAATCCGTGTAGCTCCTTCTTTATTGTCCGTGTATAATCTCTTTTTTTGTAGTAGTGAGAGTTGTGGAAGAAAAATAAAACTCCAACAGTGATGAATTTTTTTATTTTGACGAACAAGACAATTATAACATCAATTAACTAGAGTAACGGATTATATTTGTGATTTTTAAACAAACTTGTACTTAGTCAAGAATGTCCCACTCGGTTCAATTAATTTTCCGGTTGTTGACCAGAGAAGTCTAACATGACGACTGAGCTCAAAAGTCGTATCATGTCCCTTTCCCTGCCTACCTAGCATTCAAAGGTCAAACAACTTATTGTTTGATTTGGATTGACACTATCCATAAACAGTTAATTTGTACAAATAAAAAAAATGGTAATTAACCTTTCTCAAAAAAAATATAAAATTTATTTTTCAAGCACATTTTAAAAAGGAGATCATATTAACCGATATCAGAAGAACAATAAATAATTATATCGGTTAGGATAATAATACAACTATAATAAGTTCAATATATTCTATCGGTACTCTACGAGTGACCGATCGAAGAAATTCGTGTCCATCTCCTATCGATTATTGAGGGTCTAACCGATAGAATAATTGTTCAAGGCTTCAAACTATTTACTAACTTGTCACAATTCCTTTAATTTATCTGCTTGAGACCAGGATCGGTCTAAACCATTATAAAATGGGCGATAGAAGATTCTATTTTACTATAAAATTTGACAAAAAGACATGTATCTAATAATAACTGTTTGTTTATGAATTTTTTAATAAGAGACAAAAAATATCAATGAACCCATGTTGTAAGACTAAATATTTTTTCAATCATACTGTTCTGAACATGGTTCCTTATGCGCCATATTTCTTCTTCAATCATTTCAAAAAGATTATTTATTATGCCGGATTATGGTATAAACTTGTACCTGTTCCATCAAAATAAACAAAAAAAAGTAATATTTTTTGCATGCCCTGCAATAAAGTGCTTATAATTTAGGAAAAAATACATGGCAGAATATTTTTTGTGTGCCTATGAGCATGATCCTTGTCGTTGATTCTTATTCTACTTATAATGAAGAAAATGAAAAAAAATAATAATTCTTAATCTTCATGCTTTTCTTGATTGTGTATTTCTGGCTCCAAAAGAACTGTCTCCTTCCTTTTTGTTTTCCAAAAGAAGAAAAAAAAAGTAAAAAGAAAGAACAACAAATATATTTTATTTTTACAAAAAAAAAACATTTTTTTTTGTTTTTGTAAAAACTACCAGAAATGTAAAACGTCCTAATTTTCGCCTGGAAAATTAATATATCCGTTCAGTTTTCAATAGACTAACCAAAGTTTGAATTTTTTTCATGAAACCAAATCCTCAATTTTTGAAAATATAGTATTGAGTATATAATTTTACAGTATTCGCGCAAGTCAAATGACAGTTGGTTTGAGAAAAAATTGGGTACAACTCGTTGGATACAATTAGTCAGATCCATTAATTTATGTCAATTGTTAAATAAACAAAGCAAACAAATAATCTAGGCCTCTTAAGATCATATCACAATAAGAAAAGTGTTAGTGGCTAAGTGATGCTCTTGCACATATGAACTTCTACTTGTAACTTTTGCTAGGAATATAAAAATTGTTAAAACAAAAAAAAAACAAAAAAAAAAATTCTCTTTAAAGAAGGCAATAAATACATCCCGTTTGATGCTGCTGATTAGTGAAGTCTTTTATTAATTATGTTCACATATATTTTCTTTTCAATTGCTTTCACTCTACAACCTACAGCAGTACTTTGGGATTAAGAATTTAACAGAGCAGGTTTAACTTCGTGCAGCACACAGACTATAGAATCAAAACAGCGCTACACATGGTTCATAGGCTGCATGAAGCCCAAACAACTCTGTTAAATCTTCCCACTAAGCAAGTAGCAAAAAATTCTTTGTTGCTGGTTCAAAGCAATGGACCGCGATCAGCATCGTGGGCCATCTTTTTTGCTACTTGTTCAGCATGAGACAAAAATAACAAAATGGAAAAGAAAATTATGTGGTCATTAAGAAGTGTTTGATTTGAATATTCCTTTCTATGTCAATCCAAAAATCACAGCCAGTCACCGGTAATTCGAAAGAAAATTTTCCCTTAGAAGATTATAATTTAGAAGTGTCTCCCCTTGTAGCTGAGGAGCACAACAATTCAAACACGTGCGTGGTTCGAATATGTACTTTTCACAATTTGAAAGAACGATTACTCTTGAGAAAATTCTTCAAAAGGGTAGACTTCCATGATCGACATGAACCCAACGGTATGCACAATCTTGTGAAAAGAAAATCCAGCTTTGAATAACGGTTTCCACTCTTGCTCATCTCGCTCTGTTCCTGTGATTTCACAACTGTGGTTCCTCAGATACATTGGCAGAGGTGTATCCGACCACAGCTTCCACAATAATGACCTTGCCTACTGCTTCTGTCGAACTAATTGCTTCTTTGCATAGCTTTAGTATCTTTATGCAGTCCTCACCACCCCAACAATGAAGGATCCACTGCAATTAAAATTAAGAACATAACAGGTTAATGTAATCCATAAATGAACATAAGAGGTTAATGTATTCCACTAAAATATTAAGAACATCAGCAACCAGCGTCTTCCAGTAGCGGGGGTCACAGCGAGGTCAGAGAGCGGGGTCGTGGTCGGGGTCTTCCAACGGCGGGGGTCATAGAGGCAGCGGGGGTTCGGTTGGCTCGGGTTTTTTTTTTTGGCTAACCTAAAACGCGGGAGGGAGGAGACAAAGAAGGAATGGCGCGGGGTTTTTTACGGAGACCCTTCAGCGACCGGGCCATTTTTTTTATGAAGGGGGTCTTCATAATGGCGCAGGTTTTGTTTATGACCTGAGTATAATGGCGCGGGTCGTTGAAGGGGTCGTCACCGAAAACATTTTTTTTTTTTTATGAAGAGGGTCTTCAGCGACCGGTGACTGAACCGGTCGCTGATGCCGGTTGCTGAAGACCGGTTTTGTTGTAGTGAGGAGAAATTGACATTTACATCAAGAGATTCATTTAATACTAACTATTAAAAATCTTTTCTAACTCATTTCGGCAACAACCATTAAACTCAGGTCACCATTATCCATTAACAGATTATGAAAGACCATTATCCATCAAAGACTAAGAACAACAAAACCTTGAGTCCTTGAGTCGGTTTAGGGAGGAAATCAAAGTAAAAGCACAAAATGCAGCAAACACACCACGTGAACCCATGATTAAACGCATACAGATTATCAACCCATGTTTATCAAGCAAAAAAATAATTTCTGTTTAAAAATGTACTGTAAATATTAAGGTCAATTCATGTTCAGAAATGCATTTTCGTTTGAGCATTTCATCAAACACCTTAATTGCCTAGAATTTATTCAATAAAATCAACTCAAATATTAACCTTTCAAGTGATTCTATCAATTTATTACATGAGATTACTTCGAGTATTTGATCTTGACAACTACTTTTGCGATTTCGTATCAAACTATGGCTTGAGAATATGCAGCCTTGATGTGTGAGGTTGAGCCGTGCAAAACTTGTGCAGTGAGGAATCAAGAATTGAGAAAATACTAAGAAATCACACCAATTCTGTACTTCTGTTGGATAATTCAGAGAATCGTGTTGCTTTTTGAGTGAAGAAAATGTGAGATGGTTGGAGGAGAAGAAAAATATAAAAAAATCTTGATCCGCGAAAGAAAACTGTTTTGAACCGGTTTTTTGTTGGCCTGGTTCATTGTTGTTTTAATAAAACCCGACCAGATAACCGGTTTTGATCGGCCTGAGAGCAGAAACGATCTTTTTAAGGAACCGAACCGAACAGGTGACCGGGTCCGGTTTTTTCCGGTTGAACCACCGGTCCGGTCCGGTTTTGATAACACTGACTTGGATTGTTAATTAAAATTACTGATTATTCTTACTTAAACTAAGAAAAAAAGATAAATACTGAGTTGAAAACTTGTCTATCATCTCATGTAATTAAAAAACAACATTGTGACAGACAATGAAATATTAGTTCGTTAAACCTTTTCTCTAAACCAACAAATGTAAGGCACGCTGCCATTGTAGCTATCTTCACTATATGGTGCACGTTGGTTTTGATATGTTTTTACTAGTATCAAAAGCTTGCTAAAATACACCGATGTGGATAAATTTTGAACGTTGATTTTTCAACTTATTAATTCATATAAAATCAAAATTGAAAAGTGATATTTTTTTATTTGAATATAGAGAAAACAATATATATTACATGTAACGGTTTTATTTGAACAAAGTATAAACAACGAATTTATTTCAGTTTTTGTATGTTGGAAGGGGTCTGTGCACCCCAAAACTGTGGTTGTTTAAGCTTACTATTTTGCTGCCAGGGGTCTGTGTATCCCAAAACTGTGGTTGTTTAAGCTTACTTTTATTTTGGTCTTTTGTAACTTTAACCAATTTCGAAATGAAACGGGCCTTGCAGCCTTTTTAACAAAAAAATATTGTTGAATTTACGAATCGGTTACGTATCAATTTTCATGGAATTTTACTGTCATTTGGTATTTCATCGAGTACTGTTAAATATAGACCGATGCAAGGTTTAATTAAATCATTTTGACAAAAACTTGCATTAAATTTCATCATTTTTCTTGTGTACCATAGAAAATAGAAATATGATATAAAATTACATTTAATGCCGAATTTTATAATAACAAATTATTTTTTATCAATATCAAAATTATCAAATTAATATATTATCATGAATCCCAACTCTAAATAATATATTAGAGTTGCTAGTTTGCTAAAAAATGTTGAAGCCTGAAGCCTCTGCTGCTGTACTAATTAGACTTCTCTGGTCAAATCGCCCAGCCAGAGAAGTCTAACTTGCCGACTGGACTCAAAACTCGTATCATGTCCCTTTCCAAATTTTTTCCATGTATATGGCCATGTGTACTTTATTCTTATTAATTATTATTATTAATTATATGGCCATGTGTACCACCAATCATTAATTATTCATTTATATATTGCCGCGATATGGTCCATCCATGATCCATCCCTCCACTTCAGATTATAAATATATGTGAAGATGATATTTGGTTTGAGAAAAACATAAAATTAACTCTTATCCGTGGTGTAGCATGGAGAGTGATCAGCCCCAAGCTATAGCGGAGTTATGGAACATCATATATGGTTTCATCAAACCCATATCTCTCAAATGTGCTCTAGACCTCGGTATACTTCATGAAATCAGCGACCATGGCCAACCTATGACCCTAAGTCAGCTCCATTCTGCCCTTTCCCTCCCCCATTCAAAAAAATCCCATTTGTCCCGCCTGATGCGCATACTGAGCCATTTCGGCTTAATTCATCAGCAAATTGGTCCTATTGTAGGGTCGGAGGTCATGTATGACCTAACCCCTACGTCGCTCCATCTGACCAACAAGGAAGGATCATTAAATTTGCTTCCATTTATCCTTTTACAGCTTGAAAGTTTCAACGATATCATGCTCAAACCTTATTTATGTATGGGTGATTGGTTTAAACAGGAGGACAATGACAAACAAACGCCATTTGAAATGTCAAACAATTGCAGCATGTGGGCAATGGCAAGTCAGAACTCAAAGTTCAACGAGATGTTTAACAATGCTATGATAAGCTCCTGTAGCATTTTCACTGATATTATCATTAAGAGTGGTGGTAATATATTCATGGGGATAGAATCTTTAGTTGATGTAGGGGGTGGCACAGGCACACTGGCAAAAGCCATTGCTATGAACTATCCACATGTCAAGTGCACAGTCCTGGATCTACCACATGTGGTACAAGGCTTTGAAAACGATGATATTGTGAAGATTGTTTCAGGAGACATGTTTAACTTTATTCCAGCAGCAGATGCAGTGCTTCTCAAGGTAATTATAAAGTTTTTTTTTTTCCACACACGCATAGATATATAATATGTTAGTGGATTACATTAACCTCTTATGTTCTTAATTTTAATTACAGTGGATCCTTCATTGTTGGGATGATGAGGACTGCATAAAGATACTAAAGCAATGTAAAGAAGCAATTAGTTCGACAAAAGCAGTAGGCAAGGTCATTATTGTGGAAGCTGTCGTTGGATACACCTCTGCCAATGTATCTGAGGAACCACAGTTGTTGTTTGATATGGTGATGATGTCAGGAACCAAAGGAGCAGAGCGAGATGAGCAAGAGTGGAAATCATTATTCAACAGAGCTGGATTTTCTTCTCACAAGATTGTGCATACCGTTGGCTTCCTGTCGATCATGGAAGTCTACCCTTAGATATCTAGTGCTCTATGTCACAATAATTGGATGGCCATCTCTCTTTAGAAGAGATGTTTAAGTTAAAACTTTAGTTGGCAAAATATGTTAAGAGACTGTTTAGACTTATCATTCACTCAAAAAACATGTATTGTGTAATAAATATTGGGTAGCTATGAGAACCTTTTCTACTGCCCAACGTGCAACTGTTTTGAATTAGAACTCATCCTTGTATCTCCTTGCAGCATTTTTTTTTCTTGCTATTTTGTAGTTGTTAAGCTTCTATTGAATTTTGTTACTTATTAAGTTAGCAAATATTATATGATTGTCATATAGTGTGCATTTATCCTTTTAAGACATCAACAACATATATATATATATAGAGAGAGAGAGAGAGAGCATGGCTAACACATTTCCTCTAGTATATCGACAATGCTTCCGGCCTCCAAAATCTATCGAATCGGCTTCAAACAACAAATCCAAACCATTCAAACCAATCTCCATAACGAGAGCTTCATTTCCATATAAAATTTAGTATTAATATTACATCTTTGATCTACAATCTAACTTTGCTATTTAGAATTTATAGTGTGCGATCTGCTACCTAACTTTGCTATTTAGTATTTAAGGTTGACTTGGGCTGCTGTACAAAATAATAAAAAAATTAAAAGGTTTTGGAAAGTAAGATTTTTTTTTTCAGTGAAATTAGTCTTACAACTTATTTAATGACAAAAATTATCAGTGAACTCAGTGTAAAATGCCTATAAAATATTCCATAATATACTAGGAATGAGAACTAAATTTTTTTTTGAAGAATCTTCTCAAGAGTAATCGTTCTTTCAAGTTGTCAAAATAAAGAACCAGCCCAATTCCATTTTCCTTTTTCTTTTTAAACATTCAAGAGCACAAAAGCCCACAGAACAAAGGTCCATTTCTAAATTATTTTATAATTCACAAGCCCAAAGGCCCATGTCCAAATGAAATTCCATTTCCTGTTTTTAATTTTCAGCGGAGATGAAGACCCAGCAATTTTGTCAATTTGTCCTTCTGACAAAGGAATAATACAAAAACATAAAAAAAATCATGTCGGCCCTCAAAACTTTTGAATTTTTAAAATTGGTCCCTGAGAACCATTCCAGTAACCAGAAGTGGTACCAATGTCAGAACTGCATCAAACAACAGTACCAATAATCCTATAGATGTTGAATCAATAACAAGTGATGTTGTTAGGGCTTTGGTTCTAAACACCCAAAGCATCAAATAGGGCACGCAAGCAAATAGAGAAAACAGTTCAATAATCACAATCCAATTCAGGACAAGCAAGCAAAGAGGGCAAGAGAGAGAAAACACACTCGTGCACTTGTAATATGCCAGGATTTTCTAACGAGAGAGAGAGAAGAGAAATTACCACAAGTGGAAAGAGTGAGAGAGAAGTACAAGCTAACCACAACCTCAATTTCTCAATTCGGCCTCAACTTTTCATTCAAAGAGTCAATAGCAAAGAGAACGAGTACCAGAGTAGTATTGTATGTCCCTTTTGGGAACTGAATAACATTTTTAACCAGTAAAAAAGGCAGCAATATTATATCTCCTTTACCACGAACTAACTGTTGAAAATTAATTCAAGTTGATTAGAGCATGTATGAATCAGTTTTTACCAGCATAAAAACTGCATGGGTTATGTTAGGCATTGGTTATTTTAAGCATAGTAATTTTAGGACTAGTTAGCATAGTGGTTAGCTATTTTAGCATGTTGTGTAGTGAGTGCTTAATTTAGGCAAGTTGTGGGTGTTTATATTAGGAACATTGTATTGCTTTAAATACTGCAGAACTCTATGTAATTGAGTAAGAGAGAAAGGAAATAAAGCGTTGTTTCTATTCAGAAAAATATTATTCTCTCTTCAATCTTTTGCATACTGGCACAAAGCAGTGCAGTATTGCTGAGTTTATCCCAACAAAATGGTATCAGAGCCGATGGTTCGGTGCGACAAGCAATTGATGGCAACCATTCGGAAGACACAAAATAACTTGTTTCCGCTGGAAATTACAGAGGTTGATGATACTGCACTTGTAGTTATGGAACCTAATCAAAGTAGATTATGGCATCTAAGAGTTGATTCACAATTGATGGTAGACTCGATTGGTGGGCAACTTGGAAGAATTGCAGCAGCAACAATCGCTAAAGAAGCATTGACAACCTTGAAGACGGCATTTCAAGGAAGTTCGCGAGTTGTGGCCATCAAACGGCAAAGCCTATGTGGAGGTCTTGAGACGTTGCATGTGAAAATAGAAGAATCAATGCAGATTTTTCTTTCAAGAGTCACATATGTTATCAACAAACTTCGAGCATATGGAGACAACATGTTAGAGCAAACCATGGTGGCAAAGGTGCTAAGAAGCGTTGCACTAAAGTTTGATCACGTGGTGGCAACAATTGAAGAATCAAAGGATATTTCAACCTATTCCTTTGATGAACTGATGGGATCACTGCAGACTCATGCAGTGAAATCTAGATCAGAGGAGAAAGGTGATGAAAGGGCGTTCTAGAGAAAGGGGGAGTCCTCTCTAGGCAAAGGTGGACGTGGCCATTGTAGATTTGCCGAGTTCTTATTTCAGCACGGCATAAAAGATGTCCAGTGCAAGCCGATTGTTTTAGAAAACAAAGGGATGAACAGCAAGCATGCTATGAAGAAGAGAAGAAAGAGCAACCAACGCTTTTCATAGCGTATGAAGAAGGTGGAAGGCAAAGATCCACAACCTTTGAAGAAGCAGCAGGAAATGAAACATGGCATCACGAATTGCAAGAAGAATTGGTAGCAGCAAGAACAATGGAAATCAAGCGTGCAAGTTCTGAAGAACAGAAGGCTGACATTCTGCTGAAGGCATTGGCAAGAGAAAGGTTTGGGAATTCAGAATCAAACCTAGTATAATCAATTTTGAATTATGGGGGAGTGTTGAAAATTAATTCAAATTGATTAGAGCATGTACGAATCAGTTTTTACCAGCATAAAAACTGCATGGGTTATGTTAGGCATTGGTTATTTTAAGCATAGTAATTTTAGGACTAGTTAGCATAGTGGTTAGCTATTTTTAGCATGTTGTGTAGTGGGTGCTTAATTTAGGCAAGTTGTGGGTGTTTATTTTAGGAACATTGTATTGCTTTAAATACTGCATAACTCTATGTAATTGAGTAAGAGAGAAAGAAAATAAAGCGTTGTTTCTGTTCAAAAAAATATTATTCTCTCTTCAATCTTTTGCATACTGGCACAAAGCAGTGCAGTATTGCTGAGTTTATCCCTACACTAACACACTATTTTCTTGATGGAATAAAGGATGCTCAATCAAATAAACTTGGAGGGCTTGTAAGCAAATTTTCTTGATTGACATTATCGGTTGTGAGGGAATACATGATAAAACATACTATAAAGCATCAATCTACCGGAAGAAAAAAAGACAAAAAAAAGTAAAACATCTTTAACACACAATATTTCCAACCACAACAACGCCAGGCAAAAGGCCATTGTTTTCCTAGTGATTAAATTGTGTAACCTATAAGACACAACAACGCCAGGCAAAAGGCCATTGTTTTTCTGAGGCAACAGTAATGTTACCAACGTGAAGCAGCTGACACGAACGGATACCGACATTAGTTCAACCCGCTGCACTGTTTGCCACAGATTCTCTTCCTCGGAAAAGTATACAATTCAGTATAAATTCAACAGAAAATCCTTGGATCATACTGTTTTTGTAGCATAAATTGTTCCCGTGCTTGCGTACAAATAAATATTATATGCATTAAGATTCCTTAAATTAAAGAGATAAATTAATTGAAATAATCACACACTTTTCTCTAAAAATGGACTCTTCACAAATTGATTATTGTTAAAGTGATTTCTGATTTTGTAATAATTTTCAATTATAGGTTTTTTTTTTAGTGAGTCCATCTAATACACGTATAGTTAAAATTTGACTTTAACTTGACTTCAAAACAATTTTTTAATGTGTTCATTTGAAATTGATGTTATAAGAAATTTTGCAAGTCGACTTTGAGAGAGAGGTAATAAGTTTAATGTGACCTATCATGCAAATGTTACTTGCTTCTTTATTTATATATCTCTTCAATTTCCGTGAATGAAACTAATTATGATTTATTATATATGTGAAAAGAGTTCAAAAATTTATTGGCAAATACTTTGTATTTTTTCTTTTTTAATATAACATTTGATAGAAGAATAATTTAATGAGATATTAGAGAAAATCAATGAATATGTTTAACAAGAAAATAAAAAAATTACAAAACAATAAATATTTGGTAAAGTTACGCACTTTGGCATACCAACATTAGCTATTTTGCCTGCATTTAGAATATTGATAAACAATCCTTCAAATACTTTATTAATAATTTCCAAAACGCATTTCTTGTGATACTCACGTGTAGAAAAATTAATATTGCATAAGAATTTGTTGAAATTTTATTTCTTCAAAATATATCCTGTTTAAAAAAACTCACAGGTATAAATTTCTTTTGACTATGCTATATCATGTTGCGTACAAACTTTACTAGTAGTATACTTATCCCTATTTCAAAATATAGCAGAATTGTTTTCCCTATCAATTATGTATTGTCATTTAAAGTTCGGAGTATTTTTTTTGTTCAACATTATTATATTGCTAAATATATTGGTTTATTGTTATTTGCTCAATCACTAGCGCATGTAGTTTAATTGATTTTCTTGTTAAATAATTTTTTTGTTTTTTGAGAGGATTTCAATTTATAGATTCATTTTAGTCAAACGATCTATTATGTGTGTAGTTAATATATTCTTTTAAATGAATTTCTACAAATCATCATTTAAAATGGACGTCACAAAAAATTTTGCACGTGGAGTTGGAGAGAGAAATAACGTTAGTATGTTTGATTATGCAAAAGTTACTTGATCAATTTATATGTATCTTCAATTCCTTGAATCAAACTAATTATATATTGCTCATTATCTATGTGAAAAGTGCTAAAAAGATATTGGCAAATACTTATATTTTTCTTTTTAATATAAAATTTGACAAAAAAAATATAATTATCTCATAATAATATTTTAATTGGAAATCAGATAAAATAAATTAATACCTTTAAAA
This sequence comes from Carex myosuroides, assembly GCA_028015225.1. Lineage (NCBI taxonomy): Eukaryota > Viridiplantae > Streptophyta > Magnoliopsida > Poales > Cyperaceae > Carex > Carex myosuroides. The sequence goes on from CM051483.1 coordinate 5,758,904, forward strand.
AAAAATTCTTCAAATAGTTTTTCTATGCTATATTATTTTTTAAACTTTGCTGGATTTTATTGTATGAGGCTCGTTGTTTTAATACATATGTACAAACAAATGCAAGATGATGAAGGTTTTTTGACTTAATTTTTTTAATTTAATAGAATAATCACATTTTTCTAATATTGACTCTTGAAAACATGACTACTGTGAAAATGATTTTGTCTTGCTTAGTGATTTGAAATTGTTGATTAATTTTAGTACACAGTTTACCACGTATGCACCACGAATTTTACTTCCAAAGAATTGTTGCAAGTCTTTGTTTAAAATTGATGTTACAATAAAATTTTGCATGTTTAGTTAAGGAGGGAGAGAGAGGAGTTTAGTTTGTTCTATCATTCAAATTAATTTGAATTTGTATATAAATATTTGTTTAATGTGGTCTGTGAAATTATGATTAATTATATATTTGAAAAATATATATATATATATATATATATATTAGAAAATAATTATATTTAGTTATTTTACTATAAAATTTGACAAAAATAATGTTTTTAAACATATCAACCCACCTTGTAAAGAGTAATAATATTTTCGAACATATTGTTCTCAACATGGCCCTTAATTATATGCCATATTTCTTCTTCAATCATTTCAAAAAAATTCATTTATTATGTCGGACCATAGTATTACTTTTTCCATGCCATGCAAAAAGTGCTTATAATTAAGAAAAGAAATACATGGAAAAATGTTTATAATTTTTATTTCTTCAAAATCTTGAACAATAAATGAGTACGTTGGTCAAGGAGAAAAAAAAATACATGGCATGCACAGTTATATTTAGAAACAGGAAATCACAGTTATTTTTTGTGATTTAAAGCTAACAACAATTTTTGGGAGTTGTTATAAGAATGTTAAAGTATAAACTAAGTTATAAAAGAAACAAAAAGAAACAAAATACCAAATTACTGTGATTAGTTTTTACTTTGACGAGTAAGTGATTTAATTTTTGCTTGTTGAGCTGTGAAGATTTGACTGCCACTAATTAATTAATTTCCTTGTCATACTTCCCTGACTTGACGCCTCCTCAATTCTGTCAGTATATTGAAATCTCTCTTAATTATTGCATCTTTGATTATTCAAAATGGCAATAAATACATCACTTTAATAATTGCATCCGGCTGATTAGTCAAGTATTTCCTCAATTCTATTCTCATATATTTTCTAACCAATTGGAATCACTCATAATTACTTTTCTTATCTCTTCTTCTCTATCAAGGTCATTACTAAATTTCCTTTCATTTCTCTTTCACAATCTATTGTGGACACGTTACTTGTTCCATATGTTAAATTATTCTTCTACACATATTTTTTGTGTGCCTATGAGCATGATCCTTTTCATTGTTTCTTTTATTCTACTTATAATAAAGAAAATGAAAAAAAATTAATTCTTAATCTTCATTCTTTTGTTGATTGTGTACGTATTTCTGGCTCCAAAAGAACTGTCTCCTTCCTTTTTGTTTTCCAAAAGAAGAAAAAAAGTAAAAAGAAAGAACAACAAATATATTTTATTTTTACAAAAAAAAACATTGGTTTTTTCTTTTCTTTTTTTGTAAAAACTACTAGAATGTAAAAGATCCGTACAGTTTTCTATAGACTAACCAAAGTTTGAATTTTTTTCATGAAACCAAATCCTCAATTGTGTACTTCTCTGAAGTTACATGTGTGCTTTGAATATCTTATTGTCACAATTTAATAGAACGATTCCCTCTTGAGAAGATTCTTTGGAAAAGAGTTTGCGATTTCTCATATCTACTTTATTATTTATTATCGTATAGGATTTTATAATTATTTTAATGGAGTCAAACTTATATCGTTAAAAATCTTAACATATTAAAAATATCAATTTCTTCTCATCATATAACAAATTATTACTTTCCAAAACCTTTATTCATTTTCTTATTTTATCTCGTGGAACAGCGCAAACCCCAATTCCTGACCATAAGCGCACTAAGCAAACAAAAAAAAACAAAATTATTTCCACCAAAATGAAATTACTTTATGTTAATTGATAAATTAACAAAGCAAACAAATAATCTAGACCTCTTAAGATCATATCACAATAAGAAAAGTGTTAGTGGCTAAGTGATGCTCTTGCACACACGAACTTCTACCTTGTAACTTTTGCTAGAAATATATAAATTGTTAAAATAAATATACAAAAACAAACAAACACTTCCCTTTAAAGAATTCAATAAATACCTCCCGTTTGATGCTGCTGATTAGTCAAGTCTTTCATTAATTATGTTCACATATATTTTCTTTTCAATTGCAAACGCTGTACAATTAATCTACATCAGTATTTTGGGAATAAGAATTTAACAGAGCAGGTTTGACTTCATGCAGCACACAGACTATAGAATCAAAACAACTCTGTTGCTGATTCAAAGCAATGGCCCGCGATCAGCATCATGGGCCATCTTTTTTGCTACTTATTCAGCATGAGACAAAAATAACAAAAATTAAGGAAAAGAAAATTATGTGTTCATTAAGAAGTATTTGATTTGAATATTCTTTTCTATGTCAATCCAAAAATCACAGCCAGTCACCGGTAATTCAAAAGAAAATTTTCTCTTTGGGTAATAGAAACAGAATTATGCCAGAGGAAAAGAAATATCTACTACAGATTTTGTTTTTTGTTAAAATGGATTATATGATTATTGTGATGCTCTTTTACATAATTTTTGTGTAAAGTGGCAAGTAGAATATAGACAGAACTGATATTTTTTTTCTAATTTATTTTTCAGAAAATAAAGGCATAAAGCTGAAGAAAATGGTACAGATATAGGAAACCCAATTACCAAGGTTTTTAACCAAACCGCACGAGGCAAACAGAATTACATAATTTTGTCCACTAAAATGAATTTTGTTTAAGTTCATATCCAAATACGACAAAAAAATGTTTTTTCTTTTTTTAAATTATGATGAAGCAGAAAATTACACAATCAGACCAAAGACTATATTTTTCTCCTTTCTCTATCTTCACCTTGTTTTTTTCTATTAATTCAGGTCGTGCCTCTGTTCAATTAATTTGCATTTTGCTTATTTATTTATCAAGTTTCTTATGCATGGTGTTATATATATCGATACTCAACCTTCTTCAATCAAGCACCACTCCGAATTGTCGTGCTTACTCTTTTTGTCTCCTGCAATGGCACTTGTTGGACTTCTTTCCTTATCACTTGTTGTCTTCTCCTTCTCCCCCATAAACACCACTCTAACACAAGCCTTGATTCAACTCAAGCAAGGTTTCAATACCACTAAACTTCATTCATGGAATGCACATACTGACTGTTGCAAATGGGATGGCATCAAGTGCAATGAGCAAACCGGTATGGTGACTGCACTCAACCTTGCTCACAAGTACATCTCGGGTGAACTCAACCCGGCTCTGTTCAATCTCAGCTCTCTTCAGTATCTCGACCTTTCTTACAACTACTTCTATAATATTTCCCTTCCACAAACCGGGTTTGAGCAACTTGGTAATTTAACCCATCTCGACTTATTCCTATCTGGCTTTGCCGGTCAAGTTCCGATCAGCATTTCTGACCTCACAAACCTTATCTTACTTGACTTATCAGCCAATACCTTGTATCTTCATAACACAGGCCTGAAAACCTTACTCAGCAACCTCACCAAGCTTCAAGTTCTTCGCTTGAGTGAGGTCGACATTTTACTCGATGGATCTGAGTGGGGCAAAGCAATTTTTCAAGTTGGCCCAACTCTTCAGGTGCTATCCATGGCAGATTGTGGATTAAGAGGAAATTTGCCAGATGAAATATTCCACCTTACAAATCTAACAAAGCTTGATTTAGATGACAACTCAATGATGTCAGGTCAACTGCCAGTATTCACGAAGGAAAGATCATTGCAACATTTATCGCTATTGGCTCTATACAACTGTAGTTTCTATGGAGAAGTTCCGCCCTCAATAACAAACCTTACAAGACTCGAATTTTTGGACTTACGATCAAACAGATTGACAGGTACAATACCCATGTCTTTGTTATGTCACCCTTCTTTGATATCATTTGGTCTATCAAATAACCAATTATCAGGATATCTACCTGAGTTCCCAAATGGATCATCAATTTTGGAGAATATTGACGTTCGCTCCAACAATCTTGAAGGGCAATTGTCAATTTCCATATTTAATTTCCCCAGCCTCTTTGGGTTAGATCTTTCATCAAATAACTTCAATGGAACATTTAATTTAGATGTCATCAAGCACAATAAGAAGCTTCATAATTTTGATCTCTCATACAACAAGTTGTCAATAATAGAAGGCAAAAACCATAACAAGTCATTCTATGATTCATTTCCACAACTGGGATATCTAGGGCTGGCATCGTGCAATTTAACAAAGTTTCCTCATTTTCTCAATTACCAAACAAATATTTCCGCCCTAGACCTCTCAATTAATAGTCTCACGGGAGAGATTCCTCTTTGCATTTGTAATGGGACATTGCAAATGCTTGATCTTTCATATAATAGTTTAACTGGTACAATCCCACCTTGCCTGCTTGAATCTAAATTTCGTGAAGTGCTAAACCTACGAAGTAACAACTTAAGTGGGCCATTGCCAAGAAATATTAGTGAGGAATGCAAGTTTTTATCAATAAATTTGAGTGAAAATAAAATAAATGGAAGTTTGCCCCAGTCACTAATGAACTGTAAAATTCTGCAGGTCTTAGATATCGGAAATAACCAAATAGTGAGTAGATTTCCATTTTGGCTCGAAAATCTCAAAAACTTGAGAGTACTTGTCTTAAGATCAAATCAACTTTATGGAACAATTTCAAATAGGGAAGTCAGCATAAAAACAAATAATTTTGTTTTCCCCGCACTGAAGGTTTTGGATCTTTCTTCAAATCATTTCAAAGGCATTATCCCGAAAAGTTTGTTTGAAAACCTCAAGACCATGGTGACTAATTCAGGTTCTAGTACATTTATGTATGATGGTACAAATTATATTTATCGGGATTCAATTACAGTCATGTGGAAAGGACAAGAAATGGAGATAAATAAATCTCTCAGCATATTCAGTTCCCTTGATCTGTCAGAAAATGGATTTTCAGGGGAAATTCTGTCAACTTATGAAGAAAAAGAGGGAAAAAAGTAAACAACACACAACTCCCATGAAACTCCCTTCCCACCCATGTATTATTGATAGAAAAATTATGTGTTTCAATTTCTGTATTTTCGGCCTCCTCAAATAGAGAGATAATCACTGAAATAAAGGAAAGTAAATCACCCCAGAATTCATTCTATTATTACATATATCTTTCCTTCTATCTTTAGACACATAATAAGGTAACAAATAAACTAGCTATGAGAATCCAGATTTGTTTCTGCTGCGCCTCCAGCTTGCTGCCTCCAGCTTGTTGTTTCCATAATTGTCTCGCGTCAATACTCCCCCTCAAGTTGGTGCATAGATATCCGTCATGCCCAACTTGCCAAGCGAGTCATGGAAAATTGCACCCGAAACGCCCTTGGTTAGAATGTCAGCTAGTTGATCACCTGTTCTCACAAATGGAAGAGATATGACATTCTCCTCTAGGACCACTTCTATGTGCTTTGTACAGTCATGCTGTACAGGATTTTGTGATATAGCAATTGCCGCCTTGTTGTCACAAAAAAGTTTCATTCCGTCACTAGGACCAAACCCGAGCTCACTCATGACCTTTTTCAACCATATCAGCTCCTGCAGTCCTTTAGCGATACCCATAAACTCAGCTTCGGCACTAGAGAGAGCTACCACCTTTTGCTTTTTACTCCTCCATGTCACCAAATTACCACCAACAAATGTGAAATATCCGGAAGTGGATTTCCGATCAGTAATGTCTCCTGCCCAGTCTGAATCCGTATACCCTTCCACTCTTAAGTGTCCATTTCTCTTAAAGTAAATTCCTCTACCTGGAGCACCTTTCAGGTACCTGAGAATACGAAACAGGACTTCCATATGCTGCTCACTTGGAGCATGCATGAATTGGCTTACCAAACTTACAGCGTATGCGATATCTGGTCTGGTATGAGACAAATAGATGAGCTTACCTACCAATCGCTGGTATCTCTCTTTGTTGGCTGGTACTTGAGTCGGGAATTCACCTAACTTAAGATTTTGTACAACAGGGGTGTCTACTGGTTTGCAATCAAGCATCCCAGTTTCAGTTAACAAGTCTAACACATACTTTCTTTGAGACAGAGATATACCTTCTTTGGTTCTTACCACTTCAATTCCGAGAAAATATTTTAGTCCACCTAAATCTTTCATTTCAAATTCCTCGGAGAGTCTTTTCTCCAATCTATCAATTTCATCTTGATCATCACCTGTGATTATCATGTCATCAACATAAATAATTAGAACAGCTATCTTTTCATGCCTCTTCCTGTAAAACAAAGTATGGTCAGAATCGCTTTGAGTGTAACCATATTTACTCATAGCACTACAGAATCTCCCAAACCAAGCTCTAGGAGATTGTTTCAGTCCATATAGTGCCTTCTCTAACTTGCATACTAGCTGTTGAGACCCCGAATGACTGTACCCGGGTGGAATTTCCATGTAGATCTCCTCTTCAAGATCACCGTGAAGGAAAGCATTCTTTACATCGAACTGATGCAAAGGCCAATCAAGGTTAGCTGCAAGAGATAATAGAATTCTAATGGTATTCAACTTAGCAACTGGTGAAAAAGTTTCCTGAAAATCAATACCATAGGTTTGTGTAAATCCTTTGGCAACTAGCCGAGCCTTATACCGGTCAACCAAACCAGTTGGACCATATTTTACTGTGAATACCCACTTACAGCCTACCGTCTTTCTTCCTTTTGGTAAACTTACCAACCGCCATGTGTGATATTTCTCTAATGCCTCCATTTCCGCTCTCATAGCTTCCAACCACTTGGGATTGCTCATGGCTTCTTCAAGTCGTTCCGGGATTCGAATAGAGGCAAGAGTGGTATCAAACTCCTTCAATGGGCTGGACAAGTGTTCTGTTGTCACAAATTTACCAATTGCATAATCTCCTTCACCAGCTTCATCTGGTCTAAAACGCTTAGGAGGGTTTCCTCTGTTACGCCTGTCAGGTAATCTGTATCCTGTATTAGAATTATTAGAATTAAAATTCTCAGAATTTGAAACTTGTACCTCATTCTCAGGAGATTGGCCCAGATGTGGTAGAGGAGACTGTATCAATTGCCTTTGCTCATTTTCTGGATCCATGCTAAGTTCAATCCACCAATTAATGTCCCTTTCAGACTCAGCCCGAGATGGGCTCACTGCAGGTGGATTCGGGCCAGCAGTAGCTGGGTTCGGGTCAGGGCCAGCATCTGGATTCGGACCAGCAGTGGCTGGGTTCGGGTCCAAGTTCAGGTCAGCAACAACAACAGTTTGGTTCTGGTCTGAGTTCGGTTCAGAAGTTTGGTATTGACCCGGGTTTACAGAATTTGGTTCGGGTTTACAGCAGCACCTCCTGTGCTAACATTCGGACCAGCAGTGGCTGGGTTCGGGTCCAAGTTCAGGTCAGCAACAACAACAGTTTGGTTCTGGTCTGAGTTCGGTTCAGAAGTTTGGTATTGACCCGGGTTTACAGAAGTTTGGTTCGGGTTTACAGCAGCACCTCCTGTGCTAACATTCTCATATGGACCCAATTGATGCCAATTTTCATTCTCAACTAAATTCTCCCCCTGAGAATGAATTGTATCTTTTCGAAAAAAACTTTTCGTTTCAATAAAGGTGACATCCATGGTAACAAACAATTTTTTAGAAACAGGATTGAGACATTTATAACCTTTCTGGTTTTGGCCATACCCCACAAATACACACTTTTCGGCACAAGGTTCCAATTTTGATCGTTGGTGTTTTTGTATGTGGACAAATGCAACACACCCGAATACCTTTGGTGGAAGGTTCAGAAGGGATGGTATCGGTACGTATGAAGAGAGTACTTGAAGTGGAGTTTGGAAATTTAACACATTTGATGGCATGCGATTAATTAGATACACGGCAGCGGTAACCACATGATCCCAATAGACTTGTGGTACTTCATACTTTAATAACATAGACCTGGCTGTTTCTAAAACATGTCTATTTTTTCGTTCGGCCACTCCGTTCTGCTGTGGAGTTCCGACACAACTTGTTTCATGGATAATTCCGTTAGAGTGAAAAAATTCCCGAAGTGTTTTATTCACAAACTCACCACCATTGTCACTTCTTAGAAATTTAATGTTCCGATTAAATTGATTTCGTACCATGTTAAAAAAGGACTTAAAAACAGGTGCCACTTCATCTTTTGTTTTAAGGACATACAGCCACGTCATTCTAGTACAATTATCAATAAATAGTACAAACCACCTATTTCCAACAGATGAATTAACTGGGGATGGACCCCAAACATCAGAATGAACCAAGTCAAAAGGTTTAGTACTCTTATTCAAACTACTAGGAAAAACCACACGGTGACTCTTAGCTCTAATACAGGTTTTACAATCGAATTTTTCATTCTCACAGCCAAAAAATAAACTGGGGTAAAGTCTTTTTAGATACCCAAAAGATGGATGTCCTAATCTCTTATGCCACATCCAAATACGAGAGATCCGATTCGTTGATGAACTTGTAGACAAATGAGCCTTTCCAACCACCATGTCGTCCAAATGATACAGTCTCCCTCTTCTAGTACCACGGCCAATGATCTCCTTCGTGAGAAGATCCTGAAAGATACAAAACTGGGGATACATGAGAACAGCACAATTCAATTCTTCACAAATCTGACCAACAGACAATAATCTGGTTGATAAAGAAGGCACTAGTAGAGTATTTGATAAAGTAAGGGAAGGTGAACACTGAACATCTCCAGCACCCTCTACAGGATACAATTCACCATTAGCATTGACTATTGCCGTTCTTCTTGGTGTGGACATCTTCACAAGATCCTTTTCTGAGTAGGTCATGTGACCTGTTGCCCCTGAATCTATTATCCAATCAACCTTATTAGTATGAAAATTATTAGAGACAAAACAGTTTTTACCTTCCAAGCGTTCCTTGTTCTCAACAGGCGGTAAAATGGAATATTTACCCGCTGAAACTGAGGCAGCAGTGGCTTGGTTCGGTCCAGTCATGCCCAACTCATTTGGGACCAGCTGCCCAGCAAGACTACCCGACCCAGCAGTAGCATCTTGCACAACAGGGGCTGCAGACAAATCTGCTGCAGCCATTTGCGCCTCACCCCTGTATTGTTGCCAATCTCCCTGCTTCTTTTTCCTTTTATCTTTCCAACCCGGTGGGTAGCCAATCAATTTGAAACATTTATCCTTGGTATGCCTTGGGTTATGACAGTAAGTACAACCTTCAACAAGACCCGGTTTTGGTTTGAAGTCAGGTTTGTTTATGGCAAGAGGTTGGTTTCTCACAAACATAACCATAGAATTTTCAGCACCATCCCCTTTGTTTAACATTACTGTTTGGCGGTTTTCTTCTCTACGTACTAAAGCAAAAGCTTGTTCTACTGTGGGAAACGGTTTTTGTTGGAGAACAGTTGCCCGGATAGAATCCAAGCGGTCATCAAGACCATCTAGAAAGGTCAAAACACGGTCCTCTTGAACAAGGTAATTATGTTTCTCAATATCAACCGGGGAGGTCATAGGGTTTGGCCTACGTACGTCTAACTCTTTCCATAACCCTTGTAATTGGGTGTAATAAACTTCAACAGAACCCCCTGCTTGTTTGACCCGATTAACTCTCCTTTTCAAGTCAAAAAACTGGGTCAAGTCATCTCCATCGAAAAAGGTTGTTCTTACTGAGTCCCAGACCTCTTTGGCCGTAGAGAAAGGAAGAAAATTACCTACTAAGGAGGGATCCATGGATTCGATTATGTAGTTTTTAACCGAAGAGTCTTCCATCTGCCACTTGCGGTATTTGCTATCAGCTGCCGACGGTTTGAGAGTCGACCCATCAATATAGCCGAGTTTATCCTTCATTGACAGTTTCATTTTCAGCATCTGCGACCACAGGTTGAAGTTCTTCCCGTCTAGTTTGATCGTCATGGCTGACATAATCCCATCTGGATGAGAACTGCTCGGTTTTTGTTGTAGTAGTTGTGATAAGGTGGCTGTCAGGCTCTCCAGAAGAAGCACAGATTCGGTTTTTGCTGCTTCTGCAGATTTCTCTACCTCCTTCGACATTCTACACAGAAAATAGGGATAGGGAGTAAACAGAATCTGGTTTGGTTACACAGGAAAAAGACAAATCTCAGAATCGAAACTTGTGCTCTGATACCATGTCAACTTATGAAGAAAAAGAGGGAAAAAAGTAAACAACACACAACTCCCATGAAACTCCCTTCCCACCCATGTATTATTGATAGAAAAATTCTGTGTTTCAATTTATGTATTTTCGGCCTCCTCAAATAGAGAGATAATCACTGAAATAAAGGAAAGTAAATCACCCCAGAATTCATTCTATTATTACATATATCTTTCCTTCTATCTTTAGACACATAATAAGGTAACAAATAAACTAGCTATGAGAATCCAGATTTGTTTCTGCTGCGCCTCCAGCTTGCTGCCTCCAGCTTGTTGTTTCCATAATTGTCTCGCGTCAATAAATTCCCGTAGAGATTGGGCAATTGAAGTCACTTCATGTGCTTAACCTATCACATAATGCCCTGACCAGTCCAATTCCATCGGAATTTGCTAATTTACACCAACTTCAATCACTGGATCTTTCTTGCAACCGACTTTCCGGGCACATTCCACAGGAGCTCACCTCTCTCACTTTTTTTTGTGCACTAAATATCTCGTACAACAATATGTTTGGAGAAATACCACACGGAAATCAATTTTCAACCTTTCCAAATGATTCTTACATGGGTAACCCCGGATTGTGTGGTAGTCCTTTATCAATGCAGTGTGCAACAACCCCTTCAAATGATGGGTTTAATAAAGATTTGCCTTCAAAGTCTTCTACTAATATAATTGGGCTTTCTATTTCTATTGGACTAGGGTTAGGTGTGGGGTTTGCCTCTGTAATTTGGGCTCTGGTATCATGGGAGAATGGGAGAGAACAGTTTAATTTCATTGTGGATAGGATTTATTTTCGACATATCTCCGCTTGGCTATTGGCAGGGAATGGTCCATTTTTTTAATTTTTTTTAATGTAAAGTTCTCATGCCGACACACGATTATGTATTTTTATTATTTTGGGATTTGAAATATTTGAGCATTGTTATTGTTAAAGTAACAAAGTTGTCAGAACTAGTTAGTAATATGTTTTAAGTGATTCCTTTGGTGCTTCTGTTATTTGTAAAATCTGGAACTGAAGTTATCTTGAATGGAGATACTGAAATAGTTTCTCCAATTGTTGTACTTTCAGCTGTCTTACAACAATTATATATATAGTTTGATGTTTACCACAGAATAGCTTTTATAACTGGAATAGTTTGAAAAAGAAAAAAACTGATTCAGCTATGAAAAAAATTGCACGTTTAGAAAAAACTGTTGGCCACTCTCCTACTTCTTTTCGTTCTTCCTTTATTGTGGTTACTGTAGAAATATGCTCCACATTGGCAGTTTGTGATACAAACATAAAATAGAAAAGAAAAAAAAAACAGAAATACGCTAAAAAAATTATGGTACTGCAAAATTTTAGTTACTGGTAGTTTCATGGGTTTTTCTTATTTTGAATAGAAATTACAAAAGGTGGTGTTAGAGGCTGCTGCTGAATCATTTTATTGAGGAGATCACGTTAGAGATACAAACGAATTCCAACTTGATTTGTGACCATCTCAACAAAAGAATAACCATAGTGGGTTCAGTTTCAGTCTATGTAATATATGTCTTTCTTACAACTTGCATCATATAAAAATTATAGTATGATGATAGGCACCAAAGAAATCATTATCATAATAATTCAAAATGCTATTTTGGATACACCAAAGAAATCATTATCATAATAATTCAAAGAAATCATTTCTCTTTCAATTCAATCTCAAATTCTAACACGATTTAATCAATGTGAGTCATGCAACATCTAATACTAGAGTAGTTGTGTCCACACAAAAAAGACAACTATCTTGATAACAAAAACGATTCAATTTAAGATCCTCAATAGATAACATTATTGGCGACACCAATTATATATAAGCCCGTTATTCGATGCAGTAGAAAGTACAAGGCCTTGGTACCAATATGGTCTCATTGCACTTCTGGGTCCAATATTGTTGTAATACCACTATAGCTTATAACCAAATTTTTTTACCACAAAAATTTGTTCATATAATGTTTTGTTTTCAGCAGTAATAATTTGCACATTAAAAGAGTTAAGAAGATGTATACTTTATTTTGACCAAGTCTTCCTCTTCCTTTTGACATTTTTTTTCCTATACAGATGAGTTTGGTCTAGGGCTGCTAAAATACAGAAGCCCTGTTCAGGATCAGCCCAGATCAAAATTGAATAGTATAAAACCTGTTCATGATCAGCCCGAAATCAAATTCTCCATGCTCATGATCGGCCTGTTCACTATTGTTCAAAACTGAGTTCTGTTCAGAATTGAGCCCTGTTCGAAACAGGCCCGTTTCAACGAACCGGGCTGAACAGTGGACAACCAAGCAATCCTAGTTATGAACAACCTACCGGGCCTTTGATTAACAAAACCATTTACAAAGTCAATAAGTACAAAAATTTAAATCCACCGCGACTCAAAATCCCACCAAGTTGGATTTCTGTAACGAAAAATGAGCTAAATAAATAATTGAGGGGTAGTATTAAAATGACAGTTGTATAAGAGCGAGGTTACAGTAGTATGTATAGTGCATAATACTCCATATTATAAATAAACAAACAAACAAAATCAAAACAAACTTTAAGAATTTCCAAATAAGTTGAAAAGTAAAATCCAAATTCAAACATTAGACAAAAATGATCCTAGATAAACAAAATCTAAGTTCATCTCTTTCAACATAATCTGAGTTCATCACTTGCAGCCCCTATATACGCTGAAAAAAAAAATACATTACAAAGTCAGCATTTACATGATAATTAAACTCCATTAGAAGTTTAAAAAAAAAATTGATGAAACCTTTTCTTGTCAGCCATTGCCAACAATCACTGGTACTGTATAGAAAGTGGATGGTAAAATGAAATCAGAGGTCAAAGCTTTTGTTATAGCAAACTGTGTTTTATGTCATTATACATAAAAGAATGTGTTATAGCAAACTGTGTTTTTGTCATTATACATAATGGATGAGAATTCAGGTTATAGTATATTACAGAAAAAAGAATCAAGCATATCATAGTGACATAAAAAAAACCAAAGCACATGTGACAATTTCTTCTAGCTAACTTGGAAGGCCTACTAAATGTGCCAGTAATCTCAATAGCGCAATGCACATGTGGTGTTAGATTCAAATATTAGCAACCATTTCATAAAAGCTAAATAGTACCATTCTGGTTTTTATTATAAGTTGTACCAGTATGGTTGCCGTATCAGTTTTGTTATTGTACAAATCTGGTTTCACCCAGTCCCACCCAATCAAAGATATACTTTACCTATGAATCTGGAAAAAGTACGAATTTGGTACAGTTTGAATATGGTACAAGTATAAATCTGGTACAGGTTTTATTTGGTAGAATCTCATTCATTTTTTTAAAAATTGAACAAGGTCAGTTTTTATTTAGCTTGATATAAATTAAAATTGCTAGTAGTTGTGCAAGTGATTGAATTTTTCAAATCAAGAAATATGGGTACTTTTTCTGACTGGTACACTCTGAAATAAGGTATGGCTGTTTTATTTATTTTGCTTTGCATCTATGTTGACCGGTACATAACATTGGTGAAATGGTTGAAGTGTTTGCACAATTACATTAACAGAGCCTGGGAAAATGAGAAGCAGATAATAAGTTTGAATTTTTATATTTTAATTTTGGAAGTTGAATCATTGATGATTTCCAACTACAATTTTAGTGTCAAATTAAGATTTCTGATGCAACAATTTTAGTGTTAACCAGTCACAGTGGTATAATTCTAACAATTAGCAAATAGATAAATTTCTAACAATTACCTTAACACTTAGCAAGCCTCCCAGAGAGTGGTATAATTCTAGCAGTGAGCTTGCATCCCTGAAAAACAATAGCAGAAAATAAATCTTTTAATGACTTGCATGAAACTCAAATACTCGATCGATTCTGTTGAGCAACCCTATGAAATTGATTCAATGAATTGCATCAAACTCAAATACTCAAATTGATACCAAATCAGCCTATTAATCAAAATCGAATTGACCATACCTATTCAACTTTGTACAGGAAAAGCAGCCTGCAAATCAAGGTCGGGGGTTACATCTGACAACCACATGCCAGGAAAAGCAGCCTGCAAATCAAGGAAAAATAACATATTAATCAAAAGCTAGAAAATCAAGAAAACAAAACAAATAATCAGAGATAAGAAAGCAATTACTATTTTCTTTCCAATTGTTTAAGATTCTCCCAGAGAAAAGAAGAGATTTTTTCAACCTAGATATATATATAGTTCTGGGGAAAATACAACCTATATACCTACATGGACTAATTCAACTGATCATATTGTTAATTTTAACAATTGATTGGTGACACATTACAATTAAAAATAAATAAAATAAGTATACTTCTTTGTTCCTTCCAAAAGCCCCTCTCCCTCTCTTCATATCAAACATATATACAAGCCATACTCAAAGGTGAATAACCACACGCAATTCGTCCGGCACAAATCATTGACATATTTGCTCCAACTCATCATTGACTGGTACCATACCACTTTAGACTAAATACTGGTACCATACCACTTTAGAGTTTAGACTAAATACTGTGTCAAAAAATTATAGAATGAAATTGCATTTTTGCAGTTTTTGAAATTAAGCAAGAGCAACATATGCATACTGGTATTGACTGGTACTTAGCAAATTTCAAGAGCAAGATTAACTATTTGAACTCTTTTATACTCAAATACTCAAATTGATACTAAACCAAATCACACAACGTTAAAAACGCTAAACTTCAAATTGATTGCTAAGTATGAAGTGTGAAAAGGCGAAACGGTACCTGAAAATGTGAAAATTGCGCAGCGGCTAAGAGACGCAGCAGAGGTGGCGCGACGAAGGAGAGATGGCGTGACGAAAGAGAGGTGGTGCGCCGAAGGAGAGGTGGTGTCGGCAAGGGAGAGGTGGCTTTGAGGGTGCCCTAGGCGAAGGGGGAAAGAAAGAGAGAGAGATCGGACTAAGAGAGAGATATCGCTGCTGCTCAAAACCTTTTCAAACGGGCTGCTCAAAACATATTCAAATGGGCTTCTCAAACAGGCTCATGAATGAACATAACCGAACTTTGTTCGGGTCCTGTTCGAATTCTGTTCGTAAAAAAAAAAAAATTGAACTGAACTGAACATTGGGCTCAGTTCGGATCACACATCGTTCAACTTCCATTTTGTAAGTGTTCAGCCCGGTTTGTTCATGGACGGACCTGTCCATTTAGCAGCCCTAGTTTGGTCATTAATCAAATATCCACTTTATATTATTAATTGTTGGGGTAATTTATATTTTAGGAACTCTTTGTCAGTGTTAGTGACGAAGTCTTTTCAAAAGAAAACAACACAAAAAATAAAGAAGACTTTGTTTATGTGTTTTTTGAACTAGAGATTGTAGGACAGTTAAAAGGCAAAGCAAACTTAGTCACTAAAGTAGTTGTGTTCACAAAAACAAAAATGATACAATTTCAACAGAAAAACACCTTGAAATCCATGAAGCAGAAAAAGAAGAAATTTCATCAGACCACCAACTCAGAATTTTCTTTTTCCAATGAGCTAGCTAATTAAATTTATATATAAAGGTGAGAACAGTTTTTAAAATAAAGACTAATTTAGTTTCAAATTAATTAACAATAAAACATGCATACAATACAAAAATCTAAGAATAACTACTGACTCATGATTTTGACCTTTACTAATTAAGAAATATAACAACTCATAGCCTTTACTAAACTATTCTTGGCAAATTTTTTTAATTGATAATTTCCTGCGGCTACATTTATGTTATAGTTGCGAAGCAACTGATGCAGACCCGCTACACCTTTTGATGGAGAGTTCCTTCCTTGGAAAAGTTGAAAAGATAAAAGAAGAAATCCTTCGATATGTTGACGGGATAGACATTGTGAAAAAATAAAAGAAGAACTTTTGATTGTTCCCATCCTTACATGCGTTCAAATTAACAAACGTTAAATGAAAAAAGGTTTCTTAAATTAAATAGATAAATTTATTATAATAATCACATTTTTATAAAAATTTGCTTCTCACAAATTGATTATTTCTAAAGTTATTTGGTTTATTATCTACGCGAAAATAGTTAAGAAGATATTGTCATATACCTGCGTTTTTCTTTTTTTATTTAGGATAATATTTGATAGGATAAAATAAGTATTTTAATAATATTTTGTCAAAGAAAATCATGAACCAAAAGAATTTGGTTGACAAAGGCCTTCTTTTGTTTTCCTCGAGATCGACACACAAATTATACTACTTCGGTAGAATTATACGCTTGTGATCCGATTGAATAGAATATCTGGGTACATTAATTTATTGGCTACTATTGACTGCATATTTAGTTCCCTTGATCTATTACAAAATAAATTTTCAGGGGAATAACACTTTCTGTTTCTATAGATTTCTCTAATCTAGTCCATGATTTAACATACAGGCCTTACTTTAAGTGGATGCTTGTGCCACAAACCTATATGTTTATATCTTTCACACAGACACACACACAACGAAGCTTGAAAAAACACTGTTTTCTTTCAGGAATAGTTCGATGAAAGTTGTACTTCTGAGGGTAAATTGAATAGTCGAGGCATAATAGTTAAAATGATGTTGGAAGTTTTTGATAATTGGGTTAATTAAATTGGTGGAATATTGTGCAATCAGAATGCATCAATTAATTTGTATCTAGCAATATTAAATTTTATGTCAGCTAATGGATGTGCTAATGAAATTCTCAAGTTAGTTTTGGAGCAGATGCTTTATTTGGAGAAGTATGTTATTCATGATTGCACAGTAAATGCTATATGTGAAGCTATTAGTATAGCAAGTCTGTTGCTGCCTTTTTTACTGGTTAAATTAATTACTTGATTAGTGCATAATTATAATAGTGTGTTAGTTAGTGGTAAAGGAGATACAATATTGCTGCCTTTTTTACTGGTTAAAAATGTTATTCAGTTCCCAAAAGAGACATACAATACTACTCGGGAACTCGTTCTCTTTGAATGCAAAGTTGAGGCCGAATTGAGAAATTGAGGTTGTGGTTAGCTTGTACTTCTCTCTCACTCCTTCCACTTGTGGTAATTTCTCTTCTCTCTCTCTCGTTAGAAAATCCTGGCATATTACAAGTGCACGAGTGTTTTTTCTCTCTCTTGCCCTCTTTGCTTGCTTGTCCTGAATCGGATTGTGATTATTGAACTGTTTTCTCTATTTGCTTGCGTGCCCTATTTGATGCTTTGGGTGTTTAGAACCAAAGCCCTAATAACATCAATTGTTATTGATTCAACATCTATAGGATTATTGGTACTGTTGTTTGATGCAGTTCTGACACTGGTACCACTTCTGGTTACTGGAATGGTTCTCAGGGACCAATTTTAAAAATTCAAAAGTTTTGAGGGCCGACATGATTTTTTTTATATTTCTGTATTATTCCTTTGTCAGAAGGACAAATTGACAAAATTGCTGGGTCTTCATCTCGGCTAAAAATTAAAAACGGGAAATGGAATTTCATTTGGACATGGGCATTTGGGCTTGTGAATTATAAAACAATTTATAAATGGACATTTGTTGTGTGGGCTTTTGTGCTCTTGAATGTTTAAGAAGAAAAAGGAAAATGGAATTGGGCTGGTTCTTTTGGAGTACTTCAAAAATTTAAAAGAATAGAGAATGAGTCATGGAATAGCAGACCAGATTTGGTTGTCAAATTCTTTAAGGCTGAAATTAAAAAAGTTGAGGAATAATGGAGCTGATTTAAGGATTAAGAAGTCAAGGAATAATTACTAATAGGATGCTATTAATTTAAAGGAGTAGGCTAATTGCCTTCAAGACTCAATCTCTAAGTCAAATTACTACACTACCCACTTTTAATTAAATTTGAAATATAATTGTTCTGAGTTGCTAAATGAAAGATCTTTTGTATACAACCTTATGAATTTTATATTCCCATATTGTATGAATTTTACATCACGAATTAATTGCTATGGTGTCTAAGTGATGCTCTTACACGCACGATCGCTACTTTGTATCATTTGTTAGCTAATAAATAAATAAATATATTGAATAAATAACTAAATAAATAAATATATAGCTCCTAACTTCTCTATGAAAGAGCAGTCAGTACTCAATAATTGAATGGATAAGTCTTCAGTGCAACTTACATACGCATTAAAAAGGCAATAAATGTGTTAGTCCAATTCATTTCATTTCATATATTTCTCCTCAATTACATGCCGCTGACTAGTCAATTTTGTCCTCAATTCTATCCAATTGCAATCACTCTACAACAATTTATTTATATCTTCTTGTCTAACAAGGTCATTACTACAATTCATTTCATTTCTATTTCACAATAAATTGTGGACCCGTTAATTATTTAATATATTCAAATATTCTTCCAAAAGCCAAACACAAGGTAAAAAGAAAAATAAAGAGCTATATATATATATATATATATATATATATATTAAAAGAAAAAGGAAGAACAGACATAAAACCAAGAGTTTTGAGGTACCTACTAATATCCTCTTACCTCTCAGTCTTCAACATATTAAACGTGGCAAAATCCTTTCAGAACACTGAACAGAGTAGCTCTAACCTCCTTTCATAGTGTAACATTGTTTTACTCAAATTTAGTAAACAAGATTTATCAGTTTATACTTAGTTGATAGTTGCGATCTATCAAGTTGTAACTCACATGTAGTTAATCACTAAGACACTAATCAATTATCAATCATACTACAATTGTAAAATTTCTGTTTTTAAGGAATTGTTTGTTTATTTTATGGCTGTCCATACATTTAATTGCATCTGGTGAAACATGAAATGAAATACAAATTGCAAGAAAATTTAAACATAACCAATGAAAATGAAAATAAAATAAATTTTATAAGTTTTTTTTTGGTTGGTTTGTGAAAGTAATAGTATGATTGTCAATTTAGTCCATTTGTTAATCCTAGCTAATACAATTACTCATAAGAAAACAAAATACATAAAAATCGTTTATTTCTTTTTTTCTTCTTAAAAACTAAAAGGAGTGGAAAACGGTCCATATATATATTTCTTTTGACAACTTGAAAGAACGATTACTCTTGACAAGATTCTTCAAAACAAAATTTAGTTCTCATTCCAAGTATATTATGGAATACTTTATAGGCATTTTACACTGAGTTCACTGATAATTTTTGTCATTAAATAAGTTGTAAGACTATTTTCTCTGAAAACAAATATTACTTTCCAAAACCTTTTAATTTTTTTATTATTTTGTACAGCAGCCCAAGTCAACCTTAAATACTAAATAGCAAAGTTAGGTAGCAGATCGCACACTATAAATTCTAAATAGCAAAGTTAGATTGTAGATCAAAGATGTAATATTAATACTAAATTTTATATGGAAACGAAGCTCTCGTTATGGAGATTGGTTTGAACGGTTTGGATTTGTCGTTTGAAGCCGATTCGATAGATTTTGTAGTCCGGAAGCATATTGTCGATATACTAGAGGGAATGCGTTAGCCATACTCTCTCTCTCTCTATATATATATATGTTGTTGATGTCTTAAAATGATAAATGCACACTATATGACAATCATGTAATATTTGCTAACTTAATAAGTAACAAAATTCAATAGAAGCTTAACAACTACAAAATAGCAAAAAAAAAAAAGCTGCAAGGAGATACAATGATGAGTTCTTATTCAAAACAGTTGCACGTTGGGCAGTAGAAAAGGTTCTCATAGCTACCCAATATTTATTACGCAATACATGTTTTTCGGGTGAATGATAATTCTAAACAGTCTCTTAACTTATTTTGCCAACTAAAGTTTGAACTTAAACATCTCTTCTAAAGAGAGATGGTCATCCAATAAATGTGACATAGAGCACTAGATATCTAAGGGTAGACTTCCATGATCGACAGGAAGCCAACGGTATGCACAATCTTGTGAGAAGAAAATCCAGCTCTGTTGAATAACGATTTCCACTCTTGCTCATCTCGCTCTGCTCCTCCGGTTCCTGTCAGCATCACCATATCAAACAACAACTGTGGTTCCTCAGATATATTGGCAGAGGTGTATCCAACGACAGTTTCCACAATAATGACCTTGCCTCCTGCTTCTGTCGAACTAATTGCTTCTTTACATTGCTTCAGTATCTTTATGCAGTCCTCATCATCCCAACAATGAAGGATCCACTGCAATTAAAATTAAGAACATAAGAGGTTAATGTAATCCACTAACATATTATATATCTATGCTTGTGTGGAAAAAAAAAAAAAACTTTATAATTACCTTGAGAAGCACTGCATCTGCTGGAGGAATAAAGTTAAACATGTCTCCGGAAACAAACTTCACAATATCATCGCTTTCAAAGCCTTGTACCACATGTGGTAGATCCAAGACTGTGCACTTGACATGTGGATAGTTCATAGCAATGGCTTTTGCCAGTGTGCCTGGGCCACCCCCTACATCAACTAAAGATTCTATCCCCATGAATATATTACCACCACTCTTAGTGATAACATCAGTGAAAATGCCACAGGTGCTTATCATAGCATTGTTAAACATCTCGTTTAACTTTGAGTTCTGACTTGTCATTGCCCAGAGGCTGCAATTGTTTAACATTTCAAATGGCGTTTGTTTGACATTGTCCTCCTGTTTAAACCAATCACCCATACATAAATAAGGTTTGAGCATGATATGTTTTAAACCATCAAGTATTAAAAGGATAAATGGAAGCAAATTTAAGGATCCTTCCTTGTTGGTCAGAAGGAGCGACGTAGGGGTTAGGTCATACATGATCTCCGACCCTACACTAGGACAAGTTTGCACATGAATTAAGCCGAAATGGCCCAATATGCGCATGAGGCGGGACAAATGGGATTTTTTTGAATGGGGGAGGGAAAGGGAAGAATGGAGCTGACTTAGGGTCATAGGTTGGCCATGGTTGCCGATTTCATCAAGTATACCGAGGTCGAGAGCACATTTGAGAGATATGGGTTTGATGAAACCAAATATGATGTTCCATAACTCCGCTATAGCTTGGGGCTGATCACTCTCCATGCTACCGCTGATAACTCCGCAAGAGCACATTTGAGAGATATGAGTTTTATGTTTTTCTCAAACCAAATATCATCTTCACATTTATAATCTGAAGTGGAGGGATGGGTCATGGATGGCGGCAGACAAATACTGGCCCATGGACCATATCGCGACAATATATAAATGAATAATTAATGATTGGTGGTACACATGGCCATAATAATTAATAAGAATAAAGTACTCATGGACATATACGTGGCAAAAAATTTGGATACTTAATTAATAACACTACGAGGATATGAATTTAATTTGTGATTGTACCGTCGGAAAACACTCTAGAAGTAACGAAGTCATGTAATAATAACTATTTTTTTGTGGGTCGTCGATGTAATTGATCGATTTGAATGTGCCGGACTAATCTTTTTATTTTATTTTTTGGTATCAGAGATACTTTTTTTGTATGGCTGCGTGTGCACTAATTTATGGACAAAATAAATATCCATTTTTGTTGGAGGTGATAATTTATTTTTAAATTATACAGTAATTTTCAATGTTTTCATGATAAACGAAAAATAATGAAAAATTCTCCAAATTATAGTAGTGTCTGTGTCATGAGATTGCTTTTTCTATTTTTCATTTAGATTTGTTTTTTCAGTTATATTGATTATTTTGTATTTTATATTTTATTTTATGAAAAATGTACCCAGCAATATGCAAATTTGTAATAAGTTTATGGCGAAAGCCAAAAAATATGGATAAACACATATTTTTAACCTCTCACTACATAAAAAAAGTTAACCATACATGGCATATCATAAATGGATGCAAAAAAGAATATCCAAATTAACAATGTGAAAAAGGGAGGAGACGCTACCGCGAAAATGAGCTCAATCTTGCACACACGGTCATTTAAAAAGAAACCGTGTACTAAAGTCACCTATATATGTACACAGTTTTTTAATATTAATCCGTGTATGATCTTAGCCAATCATACACAGTTTTTTTTTTGAACCACCGTGTATGATTAGTACCAATCTCCAAATCCGGATTTGTACTTCGAAACCGTGTACACTTTGTTCTCGCTCTCTCAACAAACCCCTGTTAATTGCTTGATTGTTTTACATGTGAGATTAATCTCGACTCTACATGTGAAACCGATCTATTTCATGAGTGATGCGTTTACATGTCAAATTTATAAATTTTTGAACTAATTTAGTATAAAGTCAAGCTGTTAGAAAAATATGGTTTATAAGTTAATTTTAATGTGTTCATTTTTTATCATTTTTTTACCGCTTGACTTTATACTAAATTAGTTTGAAAATTATAAATTTGACATGTAAACTCATCACTCGTGAAGTAGATCGGTTTTAATGGTTTGAATGTGTCGCTTGAAATCAATCCAATGGGTTTTTGAGTTAAGCTCACAAAGAGACTTGGTGAGCTTAAGAACACCCTAGTTCTACTCTCTATTTCTCTCTCTCTCTCTCTCTCTCTTTATATATATATATACATATATATAGAGAGAGAGAGAGAGACATAGAGAGAGAGAGAGAGTGGCTAATATCAAAATGTTTGTTTCTAGGCCGTGGAACAAACATTTCGGTTTTTACATTGTCAAAGTCCGAACAGTCGATCAATAAATTTTACATTTATTGAAATTTTTTTACTATTTATTAAACCAGATTTAAAATTGTTGTTTTCAATGATCTAGTAGTTTTTCATTGTTTTTTAAAATCAGCGATTTTAAAACTGGCTTAATAAATAGTATAAAATAATCCAAAAAATGTAAAATTTGGTCTCCAAGCACATTTTAATATAGAGATCACATCTAACGATTTGGATTGACAGTTTAGACTTTGAAAACCAAAAAACGAATTGGTTGCACTACGGCTCTAGAACAAAAATTTTGATATTAGCCATTCCCTATATATATATATATATAGATAGAGAGAGAGAGAGAGAGAGAGAGAGAGAGATTGGCTGGGCGATTTGAGGGCTTGGGGGATTGAGTCCCGGGAGACTGGATAATTTGTCTATTTTTTAGGTTCTCCAAAATCAGGAACCATTAATTAGGAATTTTGTAAAGGAGCTAGACATACAATTTTGCAACCCCACTTTTTTTATTATTTGAAGTTACCAACGAATTTTCCGGAGTTTTTATATATGATAACAAAGTATGAACAGAGTTGTGAAAGAAAAATAATACTCCAACAGTGATGGATTTTTTTAGGGTTAATTTCTCACATATCCTCAAAGAGTTCTCTAATTTCTTATTTACCCCTCAACACTTATGTATATCTAATTTATCTCTCAACTTATTTCTCTTTTACCCATAGAGTTATTTCTAGGTCCGACAAATACGCTACCCCTATTTGAAAAACTAGAAAAATAATCCGTACATGTCATGCATGATGCTTTGTGATGATATGTCTCTTAGCCACGTTTTATTGAGTTATGACCATTAATTTTTATCATTTGAGTTAAATAAAAAAACTTAAAAGAAAGATTTTGCTACCGTATTTTCTTTTAGTAAATAAAAAATTAATGAATACAAAAGCAGTATTTATTATGTGTTTTTGAAAGATAAATTAGTTATTTTATTTGATATTACAAATTTAGAAATAAGCTAAGGATAATAGGAATAATTAACTTGAAGAGAATTTGTTCTTTGGTTTTACTACTTTGTTATTTTATCAAATTCTTTGGTCGATTTCTGATGTAAATAATTAATTTATAATTATCATAAGAAAATATAAAATTAAAGTACCATAACAAGACTCTGAAAATAAAGTCAGACAAAAGTGAGGTCATGTCATTTAGAGAAGCCTAGATATACTCCGCCAATCAAATTTATGTTTTTTTTGCTGCTATGTCGAAAGTCAAGAAGTTAACAAGTTTAATTAATACTCAGTTTATAGAGAAAATTGAATAAACTAATGTGTATATATATATTTCACTTTTATATTATATTCAACTCGTATGCTCATATATTAGATAATTTGAATCAATTTAAATTTGTATAAAGTATTATTCAAATTAAAAAAGAAATCTGTATAAAGTATTATTCAAATTAAAAAAGAAATCTGTATAAAGTATTGACAATTTGAATCAATTTAAATTTGATTGATCTATCAAATCTATACAAAATAAACGAAATGACATATTAAGTAATAGAGTTGTTGGATGGGAAAATAAATTCCATCTCTTAAGAATTAAACTAAGGTATATACCCTCATAAGTTCTCTTCGCTTAAAAAAAAGGCTAATTTTGCAAAGCGATCACATCTAGGTCCGACAAATACGCTACCCCTATTTGAAAAACTAGAAAAATAATCCGTACATGTCATGCAAGATGCTTTGTGATGATGTGTCTCTTAACCACGTTTTATTAAACAAATGAAGGAAGTAGACCTCGAGATCTGCCATTGAGTTTGACTACTAGCTAGTGAATTGAATACAAATAATGAGCTGGCAGTGCGCTGGCCGTGATGTGCTATGTGAATAAAATATATGAATGCATCTCAATTCTACCTCGAGCAATGCTGCATGACACCACGTGAATGCTTTGTTTCTTTGAAGATCTAGCTACCTACCTCATTCTCTGCCGCGCATCTCGTTTTCTGCATGATGTATATATGGATGGGTGGATTTTTGAGAGAACTTTTTTTTGATATTAGCCATTCCCTATATATATATATATAGATAGAGAGAGAGAGAGAGAGAGAGAGAGAGATTGGCTGGGCGATTTGAGGGCTTGGGGGATTGAGTCCCGGGAGACTGGATAATTTGTCTATTTTTTAGGTTCTCCAAAATCAGGAACCATTAATTAGGAATTTTGTAAAGGAGCTAGACATACAATTTTGCAACCCCACTTTTTTTATTATTTGAAGTTACCAACGAATTTTCCGGAGTTTTTATATATGATAACAAAGTATGAACAGAGTTGTGAAAGAAAAATAATACTCCAACAGTGATGGATTTTTTTAGGGTTAATTTCTCACATATCCTCAAAGAGTTCTCTAATTTCTTATTTACCCCTCAACACTTATGTATATCTAATTTATCTCTCAACTTATTTCTCTTTTACCCATAGAGTTATTTCTAGGTCCGACAAATACGCTACCCCTATTTGAAAAACTAGAAAAATAATCCGTACATGTCATGCATGATGCTTTGTGATGATATGTCTCTTAGCCACGTTTTATTGAGTTATGACCATTAATTTTTATCATTTGAGTTAAATAAAAAAACTTAAAAGAAAGATTTTGCTACCGTATTTTCTTTTAGTAAATAAAAAATTAATGAATACAAAAGCAGTATTTATTATGTGTTTTTGAAAGATAAATTAGTTATTTTATTTGATATTACAAATTTAGAAATAAGCTAAGGATAATAGGAATAATTAACTTGAAGAGAATTTGTTCTTTGGTTTTACTACTTTGTTATTTTATCAAATTCTTTGATCGATTTCTGATGTAAATAATTAATTTATAATTATCATAAGAAAATATAAAATTAAAGTACCATAACAAGACTCTGAAAATAAAGTCAGACAAAAGTGAGGTCATGTCATTTAGAGAAGCCTAGATATACTCCGCCAATCAAATTTATGTTTTTTTTGCTGCTATGTCGAAAGTCAAGAAGTTAACAAGTTTAATTAATACTCAGTTTATAGAGAAAATTGAATAAACTAATGTGTATATATATATTTCACTTTTATATTATATTCAACTCGTATGCTCATATATTTTTGAAAGTATTATTCAAATTAAAAAAGAAATCTGTATAAAGTATTGACAATTTGAATCAATTTAAATTTGATTGATCTATCAAATCTATACAAAATAAACGAAATGACATATTAAGTAATAGAGTTGTTGGATGGGAAAATAAATTCCATCTCTTAAGAATTAAACTAAGGTATATACCCTCATAAGTTCTCTTCGCTTAAAAAAAAGGCTAATTTTGCAAAGCGATCACATCTAGGTCCGACAAATACGCTACCCCTATTTGAAAAACTAGAAAAATAATCCGTACATGTCATGCAAGATGCTTTGTGATGATGTGTCTCTTAACCACGTTTTATTAAACAAATGAAGGAAGTAGACCTCGAGATCTGCCATTGAGTTTGACTACTAGCTAGTGAATTGAATACAAATAATGAGCTGGCAGTGCGCTGGCCGTGATGTGCTATGTGAATAAAATATATGAATGCATCTCAATTCTACCTCGAGCAATGCTGCATGACACCACGTGAATGCTTTGTTTCTTTGAAGATCTAGCTACCTACCTCATTCTCTGCCGCGCATCTCGTTTTCTGCATGATGTATATATGGATGGGTGGATTTTTGAGAGAACTTTTTTTTGATATTAGCCATTCCCTATATATATATATATAGATAGAGAGAGAGAGAGAGAGAGAGAGAGATTGGCTGGGCGATTTGAGGGCTTGGGGGATTGAGTCCCGGGAGACTGGATAATTTGTCTATTTTTTAGGTTCTCCAAAATCAGGAACCATTAATTAGGAATTTTGTAAAGGAGCTAGACATACAATTTTGCAACCCCACTTTTTTTATTATTTGAAGTTACCAACGAATTTTCCGGAGTTTTTATATATGATAACAAAGTATGAACAGAGTTGTGAAAGAAAAATAATACTCCAACAGTGATGGATTTTTTTAGGGTTAATTTCTCACATATCCTCAAAGAGTTCTCTAATTTCTTATTTACCCCTCAACACTTATGTATATCTAATTTATCTCTCAACTTATTTCTCTTTTACCCATAGAGTTATTTCTAGGTCCGACAAATACGCTACCCCTATTTGAAAAACTAGAAAAATAATCCGTACATGTCATGCATGATGCTTTGTGATGATATGTCTCTTAGCCACGTTTTATTGAGTTATGACCATTAATTTTTATCATTTGAGTTAAATAAAAAAACTTAAAAGAAAGATTTTGCTACCGTATTTTCTTTTAGTAAATAAAAAATTAATGAATACAAAAGCAGTATTTATTATGTGTTTTTGAAAGATAAATTAGTTATTTTATTTGATATTACAAATTTAGAAATAAGCTAAGGATAATAGGAATAATTAACTTGAAGAGAATTTGTTCTTTGGTTTTACTACTTTGTTATTTTATCAAATTCTTTGGTCGATTTCTGATGTAAATAATTAATTTATAATTATCATAAGAAAATATAAAATTAAAGTACCATAACAAGACTCTGAAAATAAAGTCAGACAAAAGTGAGGTCATGTCATTTAGAGAAGCCTAGATATACTCCGCCAATCAAATTTATGTTTTTTTTGCTGCTATGTCGAAAGTCAAGAAGTTAACAAGTTTAATTAATACTCAGTTTATAGAGAAAATTGAATAAACTAATGTGTATATATATATTTCACTTTTATATTATATTCAACTCGTATGCTCATATATTAGATAATTTGAATCAATTTAAATTTGTATAAAGTATTATTCAAATTAAAAAAGAAATCTGTATAAAGTATTATTCAAATTAAAAAAGAAATCTGTATAAAGTATTGACAATTTGAATCAATTTAAATTTGATTGATCTATCAAATCTATACAAAATAAACGAAATGACATATTAAGTAATAGAGTTGTTGGATGGGAAAATAAATTCCATCTCTTAAGAATTAAACTAAGGTATATACCCTCATAAGTTCTCTTCGCTTAAAAAAAAGGCTAATTTTGCAAAGCGATCACATCTAGGTCCGACAAATACGCTACCCCTATTTGAAAAACTAGAAAAATAATCCGTACATGTCATGCAAGATGCTTTGTGATGATGTGTCTCTTAACCACGTTTTATTAAACAAATGAAGGAAGTAGACCTCGAGATCTGCCATTGAGTTTGACTACTAGCTAGTGAATTGAATACAAATAATGAGCTGGCAGTGCGCTGGCCGTGATGTGCTATGTGAATAAAATATATGAATGCATCTCAATTCTACCTCGAGCAATGCTGCATGACACCACGTGAATGCTTTGTTTCTTTGAAGATCTAGCTACCTACCTCATTCTCTGCCGCGCATCTCGTTTTCTGCATGATGTATATATGGATGGGTGGATTTTTGAGAGAACTTTTTTTTGTTTAATTTATGCAGCACGCTGTACAAATTTTTTAATGAGGTATTAGAGCGATGTTGGTTTCAATAAATGGGTATTTAATTGTATTTGTAATTTTATTAAGTTAAGAATTTAAAGGTATTGGTATAATGGTTTGCTTCGGCATGCCCGTTTGATCCAAGGAATATGAGGCCCTTGAGTTTGACACCAGGGGAAGAATGCATTTGCAATCCTCGATTGTCAAGCATTACATTATATATACCATATGCTTGGTACAGTTTTCGGTCATTATATCCTATGTTTCTTCTGTACATTTCAGCTTTTGGGTTCTTCTCTGCATATTAACACTTGATTGATGGAAACAAAAACATAAATTTACCCATTAAAAGTCACGTTTGTTTTCCCGGCATTGTACATAAATTAAGGCTGCTCATGAGCCGGTTGAGGACAACTTGGATTCAATTGGCGAACTCATGAGCCAAGTTGAGTCCGAGTTGCTAATTCAGTTCCGAGTCAGAAACTTCAATTTGGAATCAACTCGCGAGCAACTCGAGTCGAGGCAAGTTGACTCGTGACTCATAATATAGTACATAGTGAGACAATCTAATTTAATTCTAACAAAAGAAATATTACATAGTTCATCAAAATAATACACAATTAAAGACAGTACATAATGAGACAATGGCCAAATACATAATTAAAAATTACGAAAATACCAAAATAGTACATATTTAAAAATTACCAAATAGATAAAGTCTAACAAAACAGTACAGAGTCTAATAAATTAACAAAACAAAAGAAGTAGTACATAGTTTATCAAATTACGAAATATTGTGGGAAACATGTATAAGGTTTGGGGACGCAAAAATTAGGAATATATAGATTAGGGTTTGGTGTGAGTCCAACTGAGTTGATTTCGAAACGAGTTGGGGGTAACTTGGATTCGACTCATAAATCAACCGAGTCAGTAAACTCGAGTCAGTTTCAACTCGAGTTATTAGCGATTTGAATCCGAATTGATTCCGAACTGAGTTTCGAGTCGTGAGCTTTTTTTGCACCCCTAAGAGAAATAATACAAAAGTAGCCGTGACATGACCATGTTGTTCGACTTAGTTGACATGAGCAAGTTATTTTTGTAATGTTCATAACTTAGCCCTGTTCGGAACAGGTCCGTTTCAGCAAATTGGGCTGAACAAGGACAACCAACCGAACCATCTTAATATAAATTATGTGGACAACCAACAGAGCCGAACAATACGGCAAATCCGCTGAGCATTGATACTTAATATAAATTATGTTACCCGGTAAATTTTATAAAATTATATGTGTAAAAATAACTAAATGCTGCTTTATGCTACAGAATAACCAGAGCAAAGCTCGGTGTAATGTGCTCATCAAAGGAGTTTGATGACCACAACTCTAAAAGTCTATTGGATTGGTTTCATACAACAAATCCAAACTGTTGAAATCCATCTACTTCATGAGTGATGCATGTACATGAAAATTTTTGGAAGTTCCAAATTTTTTTTGTACAAAGAAAAGCAATAAAAAATGAACATTTTATAAGTTGTTTCATGTATTTATTTTTCATCATTTTTTTGACTGCTTGATCTTATACTAAATGAATTCGAAACTTTCAAAAAATTTCATTTACATGCATCACTCATGAAGTAGATGGATTTCAATGGTTTAGATTCGTCCTTTGAAGCCAATTCAATATATTTTTGGAATTGTAGTCATCAACTCTTTTGATGAGCACATCACGCTCTAGCTTTGCTCGAATAATCATGTCAAAGTAACATATCTTAGTTAAATTTTAGCACAAAAAAGTAGATAAAAATTCATACAAAGCACATAATCACAAATTAACACAACACAAGTATGTTCATACTTCAGACATTAATTTTAATACTAAAATTCAGGGCCAAATTATAATTTAAGAAAGCGGCATTACAATCAGCATAACGCAAGCTAAATTGAACTAACAAAAGTATTTGGATAACAAAAGCAAACAAGACATAAATCTTAGAAATTAAAAGAGAAATAAAAATATATATATATATATTCATTTTTGTATGCAACCTCATGATACATATCAATCAGGTATAACTTTCCACATGACAGTTCCTCTTTGAGGCATTCTATCGAACAAATCACCAGGTGACGATTGTTTGTATACATTCTGATACAAATAACAAACCACATACAGATTAGTGTTCAAACATAGCAAAATAATTTGAACATGAACTGAACTTCAGATCTTGCTCGGATTATAACCCGTTCAATATTAATTTGTTCACCGTTCAGCCCATTTGTTCACGGGTTGTCCTATTCAATTAGCAACCCAAGGTGAACAACAGTTGTCTTGCCAGAATTATATTGACTTAATTAACCACCTCATACTAATAATACTAGTACAACTACCACCACCAGGCCACTAATATTCACTAGTACAGAAAAATAGACTAGTCATGGCTGAAAATGTAAATTATCAACGGTTTCAGTACCGTGACTCATGTCACCGTTTGTAGAAGTGTTGAAATACGCCCACAATTGCAAAACCGTGACTAGATTCAATATGTACCCACGGATATATACCAACGAACCGTGGTTGTTTTCTTTTGTCGCCAATTATAAATAATATTTAACCATGATTTGTTATATAATTGTCCGTGGTAATAAATATTATAGCCATTGTTTTTCTCTATAAGATCCGTGGGTGATTTGATTATAGTGCAGCTTTCAGTTTGATAAGACTTAAGAGTATTCATGTGTGTGATGCTATTTTCTTTTTAATATTTTGTTTGTAATTTATCTAGTACAAAATACCAAAAATCACACAATTTTCAGCACAACAAATACCAAAATCACTATATTAATTTGATCAAAATAAACAATATTGAAATTTAGACATATTTTACACTTTCAAAATAATTGTCCTGCACAACATATAATCATCAATCATTTACAATGCTCATGCATGAACACTTTAGCCCACATACACCAGATTTCATCAAACCTGCTTCGTGAACTAGGGCGCAACACTTTGTTGGAACTGCATGAAAGAATAGTTTTCTGTTAGTTAACTAGATTAGCAAAATATAAGAAAGAAGTTGAAGTAATACATAGAAGTAATAGATATGGGTAACCATTGTCTTGTCTCTAATCCCACCCACGATACGTATTTGCCCGCATTTACATCCACTGGTCTCCAATACTGTCTCTGAACCTGCGGAGCCCACCCAGGTTCAGGGGTGAACATGTTATCTTTATTAATCTTCAATTTTTTTAAGAGGATCAAGTATACACATTTATGTTTTTTTAATCTATGGTCATCGAAAAAATGTCTGCATCCTTCAAAGCAAGATAATAGTTTTGCATTTGAATAAAAAACAGAAAAACATAAGGGGCAACTAAAAAAACAAAACTGAAATGAATTTGGGTTGAATTTTCAAGATATAATGAACTGTACATGCACCATATCCTTATTTTGTGTCAGATATTGTTTGATTTTTGTGGGCATACTGATAACTGTACATATGCTACCCCCGTATATTAATTAAATTATTTTGTGGGCATACTGTTAACTGTACTTATTTTGTCTTTCGTGCCTATGATATTAATTAAATTATTTTGTGGGCATAGTGATAAATACTGATGACTGTTTGATTTTTGCAACCGTATTTTCTTTTAGTAAATAAAAAATTAAGGAATACAAAAGCAGTATTTATTATGTGTTTTTGAAAGATAAATTAGTTATTTTATTTGATATTATAAATTTAGTAATAAGCTATATATAGATAATAGGAATAATTAACTTGAAGAGAATTTGTTCTTTAGTTTTACTACTCTGTTATATTATCAAATTCCTTATTCGATTTCTGATGTAAATAATTAATTTATAACTATCATAAGAAAATATAAAATTAAAGTACCATAACAAGACTCTAAAAATAAAGTCATGTCATTTAATGAAGCCTAGATATACTCCACCAATCAAATTTATGTTTTTTTTGTCAATTAAAACCAAAATAGTTGTATCGACAAAACATACCTCAATTTGTATGAGCCATAAGTTTATTTGAAAAATAAGTAATTAAATACTAAATATCTATAATATCATGCACAACAACTAAAAATCAAAAGACAAGAGATGGAAGTCAATATTTTGTATCCAATTATATAATTTAGAGATTCACACC
Organism: Carex myosuroides; assembly: GCA_028015225.1. Lineage (NCBI taxonomy): Eukaryota > Viridiplantae > Streptophyta > Magnoliopsida > Poales > Cyperaceae > Carex > Carex myosuroides. The sequence continues at coordinate 5,791,545 of CM051483.1, forward strand.
AAATATAATTACTCTTCAATTTATATTATTTTTTCAATGGATGATGCAGATACAAAATACAAATTTTTATATAATTTGTTGAAAGAATAAGATTATTTCCCATCTAACAACTCTATTTGTTCGTCATATCCTATTTTTGTTTCACTACAGCATTCACACCCATCAGCGACCGGCCAAATCGGTGGCTGATGGGTCGGACGCAGATGCTTCGTCGCTGATGACCACCTCGCTGACGTCACCGGTCGCTGAAGCTTCAGGCGTCGGCCGCTGATGACCCCTTTAGCGACCGATTGGTTCTGTCGCTGATGTTGCGTGCTGACGTGGCGCAGGACCATCAGAGACCGATTAGCTGGTCGGTGATAGTCCAAAATCGGTCGCAGAAGGCTGTTTGTTTTCAAGGTTTTTTTTTATTATTTTTTTTTTCCAATTGGTACCAACATAAAACATAAACATACAAACAAATTTAAACGTAAACATCAATATATACAATAAATAAACATACAAATCCAGATGCGTGCAAAATAAATCCAGCAATTAGAGACTAATAATGTACAACAGAGGCTGCCTCCTTGGCAACTGCTTCAATTCATTTTCACCACATGATATTATATTCACAACATTACATATGCACATATTCCACTATAACTAAAATATCAATCAACCAACTGCTTAATGCTTCAGCACTATAACTAAAATCAACTTGAAAAGAAAAACTCAACCAGTTAATACTCACAGCCTGAGAGAAATCCTGTTCTATATTTAGAGGTTTTTAGTAAGGCTGAACACGTGATATAAACTTGGCTCCAGCATACACAGCTGCAGGACCCAGCTCCTCCTCGATCCTTAGCAACTATAAAACAAGATATATCAAAACAACAATTGAGAAAAGGACAATTAGATCTCATTATTTTGTTCATAGGAAAATATCATATATACCCCAGAACAATGAGAAATATCTCATGTAACCATAAACATTGGGCATGTCACTTTTACACTGCCAATAAACATAGAGAAATATATAGAGAGAAGTTAATTGAAATTTTTACATATATTACAGGGGTCTGAATGATATATCTGATTTTACAGGTATCTTTGATATTTTGAGGTTCGACCAAAGTAGATAGTGAAATTGACCCCACAAAAGAAGAGAATCCAAGATTTAAGAAGTGCACTGATAGACAGCAGACCAAGTTGAAACTTCAAAATGTACTGGTGCCTATATAATATATAGTACCTGATTATATTTGGCCAGGCGTTCAGATCGGCATGGAGCTCCAGTTTTGATCTGGCCCTGTTCAAGAAATAACAGTTTTACATGAATACTATTTCAAATTTACTCTTACAGAGAAATAATGAGACATGGATTCATTCATAGAAAGAAGGAAACAAGTCAAGGAACTTACTGTTGCCAATCCAACTGAGAGATCAGCAATGAAGGTATCCTCTGTCTCACCACTGCAAGTAGAATTAACAAACAGATCAATACTGTATGTTACAGAGTTCAAATACTGCTTATGTGTGTACATATTTTAAAGATTTAGTACCTCCTGTGGCTGGCCATTACACCCCAACCGGCATGCTTAGACATTTTAACAGCCTCAATACTCTCAGTCACTGACCCAATTTGATTCACCTATCAGTTTGTTCACAAATATTAACCTTTTGGATGAAAGATAAAATTGAAGAGTAAAAGCACACTAGTGGTTAATAAAAGAAGTTTATGTCATGCAAATACGCTACCCCTATTTGAAAAACTAGAAAAATAATCCGTACATGTCATGCAAGATGCTTTGTGATGATGTGTCTCTTAACCACGTTTTATTAAACAAATGAAGGAAGTAGACCTCGAGATCTGCCATTGAGTTTGACTACTAGCTAGTGAATTGAATACAAATAATGAGCTGGCAGTGCGCTGGCCGTGATGTGCTATGTGAATAAAATATATGAATGCATCTCAATTCTACCTCGAGCAATGCTGCATGACACCACGTGAATGCTTTGTTTCTTTGAAGATCTAGCTACCTACCTCATTCTCTGCCGCGCATCTCGTTTTCTGCATGATGTATATATGGATGGGTGGATTTTTGAGAGAACTTTTTTTTGTTTAATTTATGCAGCACGCTGTACAAATTTTTTAATGAGGTATTAGAGCGATGTTGGTTTCAATAAATGGGTATTTAATTGTATTTGTAATTTTATTAAGTTAAGAATTTAAAGGTATTGGTATAATGGTTTGCTTCGGCATGCCCGTTTGATCCAAGGAATATGAGGCCCTTGAGTTTGACACCAGGGGAAGAATGCATTTGCAATCCTCGATTGTCAAGCATTACATTATATATACCATATGCTTGGTACAGTTTTCGGTCATTATATCCTATGTTTCTTCTGTACATTTCAGCTTTTGGGTTCTTCTCTGCATATTAACACTTGATTGATGGAAACAAAAACATAAATTTACCCATTAAAAGTCACGTTTGTTTTCCCGGCATTGTACATAAATTAAGGCTGCTCATGAGCCGGTTGAGGACAACTTGGATTCAATTGGCGAACTCATGAGCCAAGTTGAGTCCGAGTTGCTAATTCAGTTCCGAGTCAGAAACTTCAATTTGGAATCAACTCGCGAGCAACTCGAGTCGAGGCAAGTTGACTCGTGACTCATAATATAGTACATAGTGAGACAATCTAATTTAATTCTAACAAAAGAAATATTACATAGTTCATCAAAATAATACACAATTAAAGACAGTACATAATGAGACAATGGCCAAATACATAATTAAAAATTACGAAAATACCAAAATAGTACATATTTAAAAATTACCAAATAGATAAAGTCTAACAAAACAGTACAGAGTCTAATAAATTAACAAAACAAAAGAAGTAGTACATAGTTTATCAAATTACGAAATATTGTGGGAAACATGTATAAGGTTTGGGGACGCAAAAATTAGGAATATATAGATTAGGGTTTGGTGTGAGTCCAACTGAGTTGATTTCGAAACGAGTTGGGGGTAACTTGGATTCGACTCATAAATCAACCGAGTCAGTAAACTCGAGTCAGTTTCAACTCGAGTTATTAGCGATTTGAATCCGAATTGATTCCGAACTGAGTTTCGAGTCGTGAGCTTTTTTTGCACCCCTAAGAGAAATAATACAAAAGTAGCCGTGACATGACCATGTTGTTCGACTTAGTTGACATGAGCAAGTTATTTTTGTAATGTTCATAACTTAGCCCTGTTCGGAACAGGTCCGTTTCAGCAAATTGGGCTGAACAAGGACAACCAACCGAACCATCTTAATATAAATTATGTGGACAACCAACAGAGCCGAACAATACGGCAAATCCGCTGAGCATTGATACTTAATATAAATTATGTTACCCGGTAAATTTTATAAAATTATATGTGTAAAAATAACTAAATGCTGCTTTATGCTACAGAATAACCAGAGCAAAGCTCGGTGTAATGTGCTCATCAAAGGAGTTTGATGACCACAACTCTAAAAGTCTATTGGATTGGTTTCATACAACAAATCCAAACTGTTGAAATCCATCTACTTCATGAGTGATGCATGTACATGAAAATTTTTGGAAGTTCCAAATTTTTTTTGTACAAAGAAAAGCAATAAAAAATGAACATTTTATAAGTTGTTTCATGTATTTATTTTTCATCATTTTTTTGACTGCTTGATCTTATACTAAATGAATTCGAAACTTTCAAAAAATTTCATTTACATGCATCACTCATGAAGTAGATGGATTTCAATGGTTTAGATTCGTCCTTTGAAGCCAATTCAATATATTTTTGGAATTGTAGTCATCAACTCTTTTGATGAGCACATCACGCTCTAGCTTTGCTCGAATAATCATGTCAAAGTAACATATCTTAGTTAAATTTTAGCACAAAAAAGTAGATAAAAATTCATACAAAGCACATAATCACAAATTAACACAACACAAGTATGTTCATACTTCAGACATTAATTTTAATACTAAAATTCAGGGCCAAATTATAATTTAAGAAAGCGGCATTACAATCAGCATAACGCAAGCTAAATTGAACTAACAAAAGTATTTGGATAACAAAAGCAAACAAGACATAAATCTTAGAAATTAAAAGAGAAATAAAAATATATATATATATATTCATTTTTGTATGCAACCTCATGATACATATCAATCAGGTATAACTTTCCACATGACAGTTCCTCTTTGAGGCATTCTATCGAACAAATCACCAGGTGACGATTGTTTGTATACATTCTGATACAAATAACAAACCACATACAGATTAGTGTTCAAACATAGCAAAATAATTTGAACATGAACTGAACTTCAGATCTTGCTCGGATTATAACCCGTTCAATATTAATTTGTTCACCGTTCAGCCCATTTGTTCACGGGTTGTCCTATTCAATTAGCAACCCAAGGTGAACAACAGTTGTCTTGCCAGAATTATATTGACTTAATTAACCACCTCATACTAATAATACTAGTACAACTACCACCACCAGGCCACTAATATTCACTAGTACAGAAAAATAGACTAGTCATGGCTGAAAATGTAAATTATCAACGGTTTCAGTACCGTGACTCATGTCACCGTTTGTAGAAGTGTTGAAATACGCCCACAATTGCAAAACCGTGACTAGATTCAATATGTACCCACGGATATATACCAACGAACCGTGGTTGTTTTCTTTTGTCGCCAATTATAAATAATATTTAACCATGATTTGTTATATAATTGTCCGTGGTAATAAATATTATAGCCATTGTTTTTCTCTATAAGATCCGTGGGTGATTTGATTATAGTGCAGCTTTCAGTTTGATAAGACTTAAGAGTATTCATGTGTGTGATGCTATTTTCTTTTTAATATTTTGTTTGTAATTTATCTAGTACAAAATACCAAAAATCACACAATTTTCAGCACAACAAATACCAAAATCACTATATTAATTTGATCAAAATAAACAATATTGAAATTTAGACATATTTTACACTTTCAAAATAATTGTCCTGCACAACATATAATCATCAATCATTTACAATGCTCATGCATGAACACTTTAGCCCACATACACCAGATTTCATCAAACCTGCTTCGTGAACTAGGGCGCAACACTTTGTTGGAACTGCATGAAAGAATAGTTTTCTGTTAGTTAACTAGATTAGCAAAATATAAGAAAGAAGTTGAAGTAATACATAGAAGTAATAGATATGGGTAACCATTGTCTTGTCTCTAATCCCACCCACGATACGTATTTGCCCGCATTTACATCCACTGGTCTCCAATACTGTCTCTGAACCTGCGGAGCCCACCCAGGTTCAGGGGTGAACATGTTATCTTTATTAATCTTCAATTTTTTTAAGAGGATCAAGTATACACATTTATGTTTTTTTAATCTATGGTCATCGAAAAAATGTCTGCATCCTTCAAAGCAAGATAATAGTTTTGCATTTGAATAAAAAACAGAAAAACATAAGGGGCAACTAAAAAAACAAAACTGAAATGAATTTGGGTTGAATTTTCAAGATATAATGAACTGTACATGCACCATATCCTTATTTTGTGTCAGATATTGTTTGATTTTTGTGGGCATACTGATAACTGTACATATGCTACCCCCGTATATTAATTAAATTATTTTGTGGGCATACTGTTAACTGTACTTATTTTGTCTTTCGTGCCTATGATATTAATTAAATTATTTTGTGGGCATAGTGATAAATACTGATGACTGTTTGATTTTTGCAACCGTATTTTCTTTTAGTAAATAAAAAATTAAGGAATACAAAAGCAGTATTTATTATGTGTTTTTGAAAGATAAATTAGTTATTTTATTTGATATTATAAATTTAGTAATAAGCTATATATAGATAATAGGAATAATTAACTTGAAGAGAATTTGTTCTTTAGTTTTACTACTCTGTTATATTATCAAATTCCTTATTCGATTTCTGATGTAAATAATTAATTTATAACTATCATAAGAAAATATAAAATTAAAGTACCATAACAAGACTCTAAAAATAAAGTCATGTCATTTAATGAAGCCTAGATATACTCCACCAATCAAATTTATGTTTTTTTTGTCAATTAAAACCAAAATAGTTGTATCGACAAAACATACCTCAATTTGTATGAGCCATAAGTTTATTTGAAAAATAAGTAATTAAATACTAAATATCTATAATATCATGCACAACAACTAAAAATCAAAAGACAAGAGATGGAAGTCAATATTTTGTATCCAATTATATAATTTAGAGATTCACACCAAATATAATTACTCTTCAATTTATATTATTTTTTCAATGGATGATGCAGATACAAAATACAAATTTTTATATAATTTGTTGAAAGAATAAGATTATTTCCCATCTAACAACTCTATTTGTTCGTCATATCCTATTTTTGTTTCACTACAGCATTCACACCCATCAGCGACCGGCCAAATCGGTGGCTGATGGGTCGGACGCAGATGCTTCGTCGCTGATGACCACCTCGCTGACGTCACCGGTCGCTGAAGCTTCAGGCGTCGGCCGCTGATGACCCCTTTAGCGACCGATTGGTTCTGTCGCTGATGTTGCGTGCTGACGTGGCGCAGGACCATCAGAGACCGATTAGCTGGTCGGTGATAGTCCAAAATCGGTCGCAGAAGGCTGTTTGTTTTCAAGGTTTTTTTTTATTATTTTTTTTTTCCAATTGGTACCAACATAAAACATAAACATACAAACAAATTTAAACGTAAACATCAATATATACAATAAATAAACATACAAATCCAGATGCGTGCAAAATAAATCCAGCAATTAGAGACTAATAATGTACAACAGAGGCTGCCTCCTTGGCAACTGCTTCAATTCATTTTCACCACATGATATTATATTCACAACATTACATATGCACATATTCCACTATAACTAAAATATCAATCAACCAACTGCTTAATGCTTCAGCACTATAACTAAAATCAACTTGAAAAGAAAAACTCAACCAGTTAATACTCACAGCCTGAGAGAAATCCTGTTCTATATTTAGAGGTTTTTAGTAAGGCTGAACACGTGATATAAACTTGGCTCCAGCATACACAGCTGCAGGACCCAGCTCCTCCTCGATCCTTAGCAACTATAAAACAAGATATATCAAAACAACAATTGAGAAAAGGACAATTAGATCTCATTATTTTGTTCATAGGAAAATATCATATATACCCCAGAACAATGAGAAATATCTCATGTAACCATAAACATTGGGCATGTCACTTTTACACTGCCAATAAACATAGAGAAATATATAGAGAGAAGTTAATTGAAATTTTTACATATATTACAGGGGTCTGAATGATATATCTGATTTTACAGGTATCTTTGATATTTTGAGGTTCGACCAAAGTAGATAGTGAAATTGACCCCACAAAAGAAGAGAATCCAAGATTTAAGAAGTGCACTGATAGACAGCAGACCAAGTTGAAACTTCAAAATGTACTGGTGCCTATATAATATATAGTACCTGATTATATTTGGCCAGGCGTTCAGATCGGCATGGAGCTCCAGTTTTGATCTGGCCCTGTTCAAGAAATAACAGTTTTACATGAATACTATTTCAAATTTACTCTTACAGAGAAATAATGAGACATGGATTCATTCATAGAAAGAAGGAAACAAGTCAAGGAACTTACTGTTGCCAATCCAACTGAGAGATCAGCAATGAAGGTATCCTCTGTCTCACCACTGCAAGTAGAATTAACAAACAGATCAATACTGTATGTTACAGAGTTCAAATACTGCTTATGTGTGTACATATTTTAAAGATTTAGTACCTCCTGTGGCTGGCCATTACACCCCAACCGGCATGCTTAGACATTTTAACAGCCTCAATACTCTCAGTCACTGACCCAATTTGATTCACCTATCAGTTTGTTCACAAATATTAACCTTTTGGATGAAAGATAAAATTGAAGAGTAAAAGCACACTAGTGGTTAATTGGGTACCTCTAGCCTTGGCAACCCTCTACATGACCAAATGATATATATATGTATACGGAACTTGTACTCTTGAGTAGAATTAATTAATTAATTTCCAAGTTTTATGCTAAGAATTAAGACAGAACTCAGTAAATTAACCCGATCTGGCATGCTTAGCACTTACCTTAAAAGCAGGAGATGCGTCAAACAAGTGGATAACCCGATCTGAGCTCGTTGACACTGAGACTTACCTCGTCGGCGCACTGCAACTCGCGCCGCCATGAGTCGGTTCCTGATCGGCGGTGGCACTCCGTCAGCCCTCGGAATAAGCGATCGCAGTTCGCCGGGAGGGGCAGAGACGACTCCTCTTCGGATTCGCATTCTCTCTTGTCGGATCTCATTAGTGGTGACAGCGGGTTTGATTTCGCTGTGAAGGATGGGAGTGGAGAGAAGAGAGTGACAGAGAGGGGGTAGCGGAGATCAGGCGGCAGCGGCTAGGGCGGCTTTTGTTTTCGCTAAACCTAAAACAAATTAAACGCGGGACAGAGAGAGAAAAGAAAGACTTTGGCAGGAATTTAGGGAATACCCATCAGCGACTGGGCCAAATCACAGAAGAATTGGTCGCCGGATCTTTTAACTTTTTTATTTTTAATTTTTTTTTAGTGTCTTCAGCGACCGGCGACCCTACCGGTCGCTGATGCCGGTCGCTGAAGACTGATTTTGTTGTAGTGTTTGTATACATGAGAGGCTGGGTACAAAGATGCAATCTGACCTCTAACGAATCAACTAAATTAAACAAATGAAGGAAGTAGACCTCGAGATCTGCCATTGAGTTTGACTACTAGTGAATTGAATACAAATCATCAGCTGGCAGTGCGCTGGCCTTGATGTGCTATGTGAATAAAATATATGAATGCATCTCAATTCTACCTCGAGCAATGCTGCATGGCTTGCTATGTACGTAGTTGAATTATTCACACCACGTGAATGCTTTGTTTCTTTGAAGATCTACCTCATTCTCTGCCGCGCATCTCGTTTGCTGCATGATGTATATATGGATGGGTGAATTTTTGAGAGAACTTTTTTTTTGTTTAATTTATGCAGCACGCTGTACAAATTTTTTAAAATTTATGCAACACTCTTTTGAAGATATTAGTGTTATCTTTTTCAGAAAAAATGCAGGATGAACAAACAAAAATGGGTAATTATATTATACCCCGACCTTCCATCCCCCAAAAATCCCCCACTAACGGTCAAAACATCTCCATATCCATTTCACAAAGATTAAAAAAAAAATCAAGAAATTCACATGCCAAAGCGTCTCTCTGTGCCTCTGTCCATGGCACCATCTCCATCCACCTATTCCTCTAATTTCACTCAACCTCGACTGCTGTTTCCTACCTCATTCTCATCCCATTTTCACCATCACATGCATCCACTAAAACGCCATGCCTAGTGTCGTCGTTAAGATCTACATCGTCTTCTTTAAGCTCTTCCTGTGTCGTCGTCTTCAGTCACATCTCGAACCCATGGACTTTGGATCAGCGGTCAGGACTGATCTGATTAGACTTCGGCCTTCTTTGCTCATCGCTTCTTTGTGCCAAGGACCACCGTCACCGCAGCACCAACTAGGGTCGACTTTGACAGAACTCTGACGACTCAGGTCGGGGTGGATCAAGGGCTGACGTGGACTGCATAGTGTCCCTAGATGGCATGGTCCTGAGCTTCATGGAGGACAATACTGAGATGAACACCTTGCACACCACCTGTTTGATAAAATGTCCGAGAGAAGGTTCTTAATAGAAAGCCAATTTTTTCATCAGATTATGTTGTGCGACATATATAATAGTTGTAAACTATGTTCAATGGTTTGTTCACTATGTTCTGGATTCTTTGTTGCTACCGGTGATTATGTGTTCTTCCTTGTCTCCTCTCTTCTTCCCTGGAAAAGAAAGATGGAGAAACAAAGACAATATTTTTTGTACTTGAAAATTTTCCCTCAAGGATATTGGAATTTCGAGAGGTGCAAATTGCAGGAGAAGTCGTAAAATCGCTAAAATTTTGACTCCAAGCACATTTTGGATTACGCTAAAATTTTGACTCCAAGCACATTTTAATATGGAGATCACGTTGAACGGTTCGGATCGACTGTTTGGATTATAAAATCGCTAAAATAATTTATAAACATATGGTGTAAAGATGTGTCACCATAAAATAGTGTAATGGATCCCTCTTTTATCTATAGACACACACCCCATAACTAAGGGGTTAATTTTAATAATTCATTTTTAAAATTTTGATTATTAAAATTTTGAAAATAAAAATATAATTAAAACACAAAAACTAAAAGTATTTAAATCATAAAGGGTACGTTCTCATACTTTTAGAAAAAAAAAATCAATTTATTTTGGAAACTCAGATATATATGGATTGGTGACAGTAAACAGTCTTCTCTCATGTGCAATAAAAGTAAACAGTCTCTCACAAGTGAGAGTATAAAATCAATTAGAGATTGACCGAACGATTTAATCGTTAAATTACGGTTACGGTCCGATATAGCTTTCAATCGCACCAGTCAATAATTATTGAAAACTGGGAAGTCTAATTTTCCTGCTGACTGAAACATGCATGGTTACCTGCTACCAAGAAATTATACACTACGTTTACATTTGTTTCTACGTACACTTACCACCAGGGTTTTATTCAAAGTAAACGGTCTCTCATATGTGAGATTATAAAATCAAGTACGGATTGACCGAACAGTTTAATCGTTAAATTACTTAAATGACGGTCCGATTCCGCTAATATAGCTTTCAATCGCAGCAGTCATTATTGAAAACTGAAAAACAGAGCACACTGCTTCCCAAATCAACTATAAATAGAATCACCATTGTGTCGAATAGTATAGATAATCAAGTATCAAAGCACTTCCTCGGTACTCGCAAATACAACACTTTCTTTCAAGGAAAAACAGAGCAAGTGCAGATGGCCACTTCTAGAGTGAAATTGGGATCCCAGGGATTAGAGGTACTACATTCTACACATAATATCATCAGTACTATTTTGACAGTGGCATTACCTTTCATGTAAAGCTTTACAGAAGCAATTTTGGTTATTTTTGTAGGTATCAAAGCTTGGTTTTGGATGTATGGGGCTCTCAGGATCTTACAACTCTCCGGTGTCTGATGATGTTGGCATATCGATAATAAAACACGCATTTGACAGTGGTATTACCTTCTTTGACACCTCGGATGCGTATGGACCTTATGCCAATGAGATTTTGCTTGGCAAGGTTAGCTCTGGACTTCAAATTGTTTGTTAAATATCATATTTTGTTTTCATTATTGAGCAGGCTGCAGGGGAATTTGAACTTTTTTATAGTTTTGAAAAGAAAAATTAATGTCTGCACAAATCCTTTCAGATCAAAAGAAGGATTTTTTATTTCTTAAACTATATAATGATGCTTCAGTAATTGATTTTGGTCAAGTATTTTTAAAATTTACAGAAAAATAATCATTTGAAGTTGCATACAAAAAACTTGTTATATATTTTCCAAACTTATGGAGGCCTTCATTTATCAGGCTCTTAAGCACTTGCCAAGGGAAAAGGTTCAAGTGGCTACCAAATTTGGGATAAGTGGCAAGAAAAACGTTGTTCGTGTTGAACAAGTTATATGTGGCAAGCCAGATTATGTCCGTGCGTGTTGCGAAGCTAGCCTTAAAAGACTTGGAATAGAGTACATTGATCTCTACTACCAACACCGGGTCGATACAACAATTCCAATCGAGGAAACTGTAATTAAGCTCCTGCCTTACTGTTCTTTATTCTACAAATTCATTTGTCGCTTCTTTGTTAATTTGCTAGCGCCAATTCTAGAGTCTTGTTGTAATAAAACCTTGTGAGATTGACTTTTTTGTTCTATATATAGATTGGAGAACTAAAGAAGCTAGTCGAAGAGGGGAAGGTGAAGTACATAGGGTTGTCAGAGGCAAGTCCCGATACAATCAGGCGTGCACATGCAGTGCATCCAATCACTGCTTTGGAGATGGAGTGGTCCCTCTGGACTCGTGATATCGAGTCAGAAATTGTGCCGCTTTGCAGGTGATCCTTTTTCTTCTCTCTTTTGTTATATCAAATGTGTCAAAATACGGAAATATATAGGACACTTACCTGTGATGAAGCTTAGCTTATATGGTCCCAATTGAAGGTACTTCATTTTGATTTTCACATCCACACATGACACATATAAGCACAAAAAATAATAAAAACAAAATAGTGTAGATTTGAACTTATGATGAAAAAAACCCCACAGATACATACATATATGATATATGAGTATTGTTAAAGTTACTTATTAGTTGCATTTTGGTTGCACAGAGAACTTGGCATAGGAATAGTGGCATATAGCCCACTTGGGCGTGGAATTCTTGGTGGTAAAGGAATTGTTGAAGAATTAAAGGCCGGCTCAATTCTGGTAAATTGAAAACCAGATTGCCCATTCTAAACAAATCAACTTGAGTTTACATACAATTTTAAATATCTACGAACAGTGACCTTAAAAAAATGTAGGAACAGTGCTACAAGCACTAATTCAAGACTCAAATTAGTAATATAAAATCAAACAATGAATAAAACTAATTATTATTCAACCTAGTTGTTATTTCCGAAGGTCCAATAATGCCTTACTGGAAAAGAGATTTACTAGTGTACGTATTACAATATTATTCCATTTTCAATCCTTGATTTAAAGGTCCGTTTCATACAGTAACAGTCATTGGCACGGTTATCCAATCATCTTGTTCTATTTTTTCATCGGAGTTTTGGTTTTTTGTATGGTTAACAACCAATGAACAACAATCAGAGGTTACTGATTAAGAGCTCTACAAAATTATAATACAAAGTTATAGAGACCATCCTTAATTAGTCCCAGAAAACGGTGTATATTGATTTGTAGCTTGTAAAACTAATTATTATTCAACCTAGTAGTTATTGCCGGTACTAAACTATTATTGCTCTTTCATGTTAATTAGGCAAATCACCCAAGGTATACGGGGGAAAATTTGGAGAAGAACAAATCTTTGTTTTCTCAGCTCGAGAGTCTAGCGAAGAAGCACAAATGCACAACTGCTCAGCTAGCTCTGGCATGGGTTCTTCACCAAGGGATTGATGTGGTTCCCATCCCAGGTTTAATTAATTTATTTTAAAGAAAAATTCTTTCTCATATCAAGTTGCAGAAAATAGTTGTTATAATTAACTTTTTCTTTTTGGTTATTTGAAATAGTGATATAATATTATAATTATATAAATTAGTGAAGGAGAATTAATCAGTATAACCATGCACCCAATTGTTATGATATATTAAATGATACAAAAAAGCGGGTTACAAATTACAACAATAACTAAAATAATAAGACTGGCAATTAAAACTAATTTTCTTTAATTTTTTTGGCTATATCAGGAACCTGCAAAATTAAGAACTTGGATAGCAACATAAGCGCGCTGAATCTGAAACTGTCTGATGAAGACATGAAAGAGTTAACTGAGCTTGTAAGTGCAGATAATGTAGCAGGGAGTAGAATATACAAAGCATATGAGCATGCAAACTGGAACTATGCAAATACACCACCTCTCAGTCTGTGAGAATAAGAATATATGATAAGGCTCAATCTGTGAGAATAAGATTATATGATAAGGCTGATCGAAGAGATAAAAGATGAACATGTTTGACGATTTACTATTTTCTTTGTAATAAAAGGGCGAGCGGGTTACAAGTGATTTATTATATCGCAGTTACTTGCATCTTGTTTTTGTTTTATTGGTGTTATTTAGCTCCTGTGCATTAGAGCGATGTTGGTTTCAATAAATGGGTATTTAATTGTATTTGTAATTTTATTAAGTTAAGAATTTAAAGGTATTGGTATAATGGTTTGCTTCGGCATGCCCGTTTGATCCAAGGAATATGAGGCCCTTGAGTTTGACACCAGGGGAAGAATGCATTTGCAATCCTCGATTGTCAAGCATTACATTATATATACCATATGATTGGTACAGTTTTCGGTCATTATATCCTATGTTTCCTCTGTACATTTCAGCTTTTGGGTTCTTCTCTGCATATTAACACTTGATTGATGGAAACAAAAACAAAAATTTACCCATTAAAAGTCACGTTTGTTTTCCCGGCATTGTACTTAAATTAAGGCTGCTCATGAGCCGGTTGAGGACAACTTGGATTCAATTGGCGAACTCATGAGCCAAGTTGAGTCCGAGTTGCTAATTCAGTTCCGAGTCAGAAACTTCAATTTGGAATCAACTCGCGAGCAACTCGAGTCGAGGCGAGTTGACTCGTGACTCATAATATAGTACATAGTGAGACAATCTAATTTAATTCTAACAAAAGAAATATTACATAGCTCATCAAAATAATACACAATTAAAGACAGTACATAATGAGACAATGGCCAAATACATAATTAAAAATTACGAAAATACCAAAATAGTACATATTTAAAAATTACCAAATAGATAAAGTCTAACAAAACAGTACAGAGTCGAATAAATTAACAAAACAAAAGAAGTAGTACATAGTTTATCAAATTACGAAATATTGTGGGAAACATGTATAAGGTTTGGGGACGCAAAAATTAGGAATATATAGATTAGGGTTTGGTGTGAGTCCAACTGAGTTGATTTCGAAACGAGTTGGGGGTAACTTGGATTCGACTCATAAATCAACCGAGTCAGTAAACTCGAGTCAGTTTCAACTCGAGTTATTAGCGATTTGAATCCGAATTGATTCCGAACTGAGTTTCGAGTCGTGAGCTTTTTTTGCACCCCTAAGAGAAATAATACAAAAGTAGCCGTGACATGACCATGTTGTTCGACTTAGTTGACATGAGCAAGTTATTTTTGTAATGTTCATAACTTAGTCCTGTTCGGAACAGGTCCGTTTCAGCAAATTGGGCTGAACAAGGACAACCAACCGAACCATCTTAATATAAATTATGTGGACAACCAACAGACAGCCGAACAATACGGCAAATCCGCTGAGCATTGATACTTAATATAAATTATGTTACCCGGTAAATTTTATACAATTATATGTGTAAAAATAACTAAATGCTGCTTTATGCTACAGAATAACCAGAGCAAAGCTCGGTGTAATGTGCTCATCAAAGGAGTTTGATGAACACAACTCTAAAAGTCTATTGGATTCGTTTCATACAACAAATCCAAACTATTGAAATCCATCTACTTCATGAGTGATGCATGTACATGAAATTTTTTGAAAGTTTCAAATTTTTTTTGTACAAAGTAAAGCAATAAAAAATGAACATTTTATAAGTTGTTTCATCTATTTATTTTTCATCATTTTTTTTACTGCTTGATCTTATACTAAATGAATTCGAAACTTTCAAAAAAATTCATTTACATGAATCACTCATGAAGTAGATGGATTTCAATGGTTTGGATTCGTCGTTTGAAGCCAATTCAATATATTTTTGGAATTGTACTGACCAACTCTTTTGATGGGCACATCACGCTCTAGCTTTGCTTGAATAATCATGTCAAAGTAACATATCTTAGTTAAATTTTAGCACAAAAAAGTAGATAAATATTCATACAAAGCACATAACTTCAGACATTAATTTTAATACTAAAATTCAGGGCCAAATTATAATTTATGAAAGCGGCATTACAATCAACATAACGCAAGCTAAATTGAACTAACAAAAGTATTTGGATAACAAAAGCAAACAAGACACAAATCTTAGAAATTAAAAGAGAAATAAAAATATATATATATATATATATATTCATTTTTGTATGCAACCTCATGATACATATCAATCAGGCATTCTATCGAACAAATCACCAGGTGACGATTGTTTGTATACATTCTGATACAAATAACAAACCACATACAGATTAGTGTTCAAACATAGCAAAATAATTTGAACATGAACTGAACTTCAGATCTTGCTCGGATATATTATAACCCGTTCAATATTAATTTGTTAACCGTTCAGCCCATTTGTTCTCGGGTTGTCTTATTCAATTAACCACCTCATACTAATAATACTAGTACAACTACCACCACCAGGCCACTAATATTCACTAGTACAGAAAAATAGACTAGCCATGGCTGAAAATGTAAATTATCCACGGTTTCAGTACCGTGACTCATGTTACCGTTTGTAAAAGTGTTGAAATACGCCCACAGTTGCAAAACCGTGACTAGATTCAATATGTACCCACGGATATATACCAACGAACCATGGTTGTTTTCTTTTGGCGCCAATTATAAATAATACTTAACCACGGTTTGTTATATAATTGTCCTTGGTAATAAATATGATAGCCATTATTTTTCTCTAGGAGAATATCCGTGGGTGATTTGATTATAGTGCCGCTTTCAGTTTGATAAGACTTAAGAGTATTCATGTTGGTGATGCTATTTTCTTTTTAATATTTAGTTTGTAATTTATCTAGTACAAAATACCAAAAATCACACAATTTTCAGCACAACAAATACCAAAATCACTATATTAATTTGATCAAAATAAACAATATTGAAATTTAGACATATTTTACACTTTCAAAATAATTGTCCTACACAACATATAATCATCAATCATTTACAATGCTCATGCATGAACACTTTAGCCCACATACACCAGATTTCATCAAACCTGCTTCGTGGACTAGGGCGCAACACTTTGTTGGAACTGCATGAAAGAATAATTTTCTGTTAGTTAACTAGATGGTTTAATTTTTATTATAATTAATAATGTGTAATAGATGTAACATACCTTGTTTGGGAACTGCATACAAGATCGAGTGATTTCTGCAATTTAAAATAATTGTTAACATTTAATCAACAAATAAGATTAACAAAATATAAGAAAGAAGTTGAAGTAATACATAGAAGTAATAGATATGGGTAACCATTGTCTTGTCTCTAATCCCACCCACGATGCGTATTTGCCCGCATTTACATCCACTGGTCTCCAATACTGTCTCTGAACCTGCGGAGCCCACCCAGGTTCAGGGGTCAACATGTTATCTTTATTAATCTTCAATTTTTTTAAGAGGATCAAGTATACACATTTATCTTTTTTTAATCTATGGTCATAGAAAAAATGTCTGCATCCTTCAAAGCAAGATAATAGTTTGTATTCGAATAAAAAACAGAAAAACATAAGAGGCAACTAAAAAAACAAAACTGAAATGAATTTGGGTTGAATTTTCAAGATATAATGAACTGTACATGCACCATATCCTTATTTTGTGTCAGATATTGTTTGATTTTTGTGGGCATACTGATAACTGTACATATGCTACCCCCGGATATTAATTAAATTGTTTTGTGGGCATACTGATAACTGTACTTATTTTGTCTTTCGTGCCTATGATATTAATTAAATTATTTTGTGGGCATACTGATAAATACTGATGACTATTTGATTTTTGCTACCGTATTTTCTTTTAGTAAATAAAAAATTAAGGAATACAAAAGCAGTATTTATTATGTGTTTTTGAAAGATAAATTAGTTATTTTATTTGATATTATAAATTTAGTAATAAGCTATATATAGATAATAGGAATAATTAACTTGAAGAGAATTTGTTCTTTTGTTTTACTACTTTGTTATATTATCAAATTCCTTATTCGATTTCTGATGTAAATAATTAATTTATAACTATCATAAGAAAATATAAAATTCAAGTACCATAACAAGACTAGAAATAAAGTCATGTCATTTAATGAAGCCTAGATATACTCTACCAATCAAATTTATGTTTTTTTTGTCAATTAAAACCAAAATAGTTGTATCGACAAAACATACCTCAATTTGTATGAGCCATAAGTTTATTTGAAAAATAAGTAATTAAATACTAAATATCTATAATATCATGCACAACAACTAAAAATCAAAAGACAAGAGATGGAAGTCAATATTTTGTATCCAATTATATAATTTAGAGATTCACGCCAAATATAATTACTCTTCAAGTTATATTATTTTTTGTATGGATGATGCAGATTCAAAATCAAATTTTTATATAATTTGTTGAAGGGATAAGATTATTTCCCGTCCAACAACTCTATTTGTTAGTCATAGTCATATCCTACTTTTGTTTGTACACATTAATTAGATGCGATCTGACCTCTAACGAATCAACTAAATTAAACAAATGAAGGAAGTAGACCTCGAGATCTGCCATTGAGTTTGACTACTAGTGAATTGAATACAAATAATCAGCTGGCAGTGCGCTGGCCGTGATGTGCTATGTGAATAAAATATATATATGAATGCATCTCAATTCTACCTCGAGCAATGCTGCATGGCTTGCTATGTAGTTGAATTATTCACACCACGTGAATGCTTTGTTTCTTTGAAGATCTACCTCATTCTCTGCCGCGCATCTCATTTTTTGCATGATGTATATATGGATGGGTGGATTTTTGAGAGAACATTTTTTTTGTTTAAAATTTATGCAACACTTTTTTGAAGATATTAGTGTTATCTTTTTCAGAAAAAATGCAGGATGAAGAAACAAAATATACTTCTTTGGGCACTTAATATATTTAGTATGCGTCCTAATTTTATATTATTTGAATCATGCAGGTTCATCTATGCACTTTTCACGCCTTGTTATAGCATGATCTTAATCATAGCACATGCCAGAACCTTCAATTCAGATCCAGTGCACTACCTGAACAAGTAAAATGAGATCTGTATCTTCAGTTCTAGTCTGACACAAATTCCAAACCGGACTGCCTATTTAGATGCACCAAATTCCAATAGCTCGGCTGAAAGCTCATTCTAGTGACCTAGCTAGGAGGATATTTTTCACCTACTAACGCAAAAATCAGAGCAAAATATGCATGAATTAACAGCTCAATGCCAAAAGACTAGGGTTCTAAATAGCTATAGCTGCACTATAGTTTTTTCGGACCTTAAAAGTTATATCGCTATTAGCCGCTTTTCTTTTAATAGAGTTCTAAATAGTTAGTTATAGCTGCGCAATAGGTTGCTATAATTGTTTTTGCAGCCGTTCTGCGATAGTGCGATAATCGCTATTTAGAACCCTGCAAAAGACGACTGTTTATTTTCTTTCTTTGTTTATTGCTTTCTTTCCCTGTCATGGGTAAAAGGGTGGCAATAAGGAAGTCGCTATGTTCAGGGGTGTTCATCAGTTCGGTTAAGTTAAAGCTAAAATAAGACGGGAAACTAAAGTTTTATTCGGTTTTCAGTTTTCACAAATAGAACCGAACTGATCAACCGAATTAAAACCATAGTTTGGTTTGTTCGGTTGAATCGAAATAAGAAGATTAATCATTAAAATAAATATTTTTTATTAATTTTTTGAATTTTTTTAAGATGGATTTAAAATTTTTGTTCGATTTGGCCTAACCGATTTTGAACCAAACCAAACAATATACATTATGTTGTAATTTTGAATTTTTTTTAAATGTGTTGTTCAGTCAAGGAACAAATTTAAAAATTTCGGTCGGTTCGGTCTAACTGATCTTAAAAATTTCTAAATTGAACCGAATCAAATAATTAAGCCAATTTTAAAATGAAACGAACCGATCCATTTAACTAGAAAAACTGAACCGTTTAAAACCGATTAAATCGGACCCGATGAACACCCCTGACTATAGATGTTCATCTTTTTTTTAATACTTAGCTTTCTTCCCAAATTAATGCAGTTACTTAAAATGTCTCATTTTGAAAAATAAATATATCACTTAAAATGTCTCATTATTTTTTGGCTAATTTTATATATATCATTTAAAAAAATAAATTTAAACAAATAATATTAAATTTGAAAATTGTGGGACCCAAGACGCAGTCCAAAAATAAAGGGAAATGGAAGTAGCCATTATGCACTAAGAGAAAAAAATATTTTTATTTGTTGATTATTATAATAAAAATAAATATTATTTTTATTTTCCTATAAAAAAATAAGAGCAAAAGAAACAAAAGAAAAAGAAAGGCAACAAGAGAAAACTAAATAAAAAAAATAGAGAGAGCCTAGCTATCCCCCGGGATCCATCCCCCGTTTCACCCCCCAGTCAATAACTACTTTAGTAGCTACTAATTACTTGAGAGGACCACTTACTATTTGGAGACCGCCTAATATTTGAAAGATTTTACAACTGGCGCGTGCAAATATTCATACATAATACATTAAGTATTCATATATAATACATCAAGTATTCATACCTAAGATATCAAGTATTTAAAAAAAAATGGACACATCACTCACCCATCTTTTACACGTTTTTAGAGATGTTTTTTTTCTCCGTTCAATCTAATCGATATTTCTGACAATCTGTGAGGAATTTTGCAAATTGAAAACCACGAACGTCTTCTACACAATTTTCTCTTTCAAATGAGATCCATGATGACATACTTTCGAGTTGTCCGTTGCACAAGTATTCATACCTCATCGCAAGTATTCATACCTCATCGAACAAGTATTCATACGTCGTCGTGTAATTGTAAATAGTTAATGTATCAAGAGTATTACAAGGATATGTGCATACCTCGATTAATTTTACAAGAGCAACCGAATAGTATTGAACATTGCTTTATTGCTTTCTAGTTCAATTTTATTTTTTGGAAATAAAAATTAGTTAAAGTATTCATCCATAAGATATCAAATATTCATACATATACGTTAAAATATTTATACCTAAGATATCATGTATTCATTCATACACGTTGAAGTATTCATTCCTAAGACATTAAGTATTCATTCATACACCTCTAATTTTTTCAAAATTTGTTTTTCTGTCATTTATTAGTACTTAGTACGCACTGGCCTAATTCACTATTAATGAAGCTTTGTTCTTTGCAAATAACTCGCTACTGTATGAGGAAGAGGAACATACACACGATGGATCTGACCCGGCGGAGGTGTGCTTGATTGTGATGGAGTGACAGAGGCGGAGGTGGGAGAGGGAGGCGGCGGAGGTGGGAGGTGGGAGACGGAGGTGGGAGAGGGAGAGGGAGGCGGAGCCGGAGGCGGAGGCGGAGAGGGAGAGGTGGGAGAGGCGGGCAGAGGCGGAGAGGGAGTGGTGGGAGACGGGTGGAGGCGGAGGTGGAAGACGGAGGCGGAGGTGGGAGAGGGAGGGAGAGAAAGGAAATAAATAAAGGGAGAAAATTTGCTAATTAATTTGTAGGGACCATTAGGTAGTTAGAATTTGTAATTATAGTTAGAAGAGAAAGTTAGTTAGTTGGGGGATGAAATGAGGGAAGGATAGATGGGGAAAAATATAATTACCCAAAAAAATAACAAGAATGAAGGGAAATGAATGTAACCATTAATGGTGAGTGAGAAATAAAGGAAATTAAGGAGATAAAATTGGAGATCTCCAATGCGTTTGAAACGAAGAAAAAGGGTAAGAAGGGAGATACAGGGGGGAATTAATCTATCCTTAATTGTAGGACCCAGGACGTAGTCCCTCACATTTGCTGTTTATTTTGAATAAATACAGTTGGTTAGGAAAAAAGCCCTAACAATGATGGTCATTTTCAACCTTTTCAAATATAGGTTAGATTTCCCTTTTGGCTCGGAAATCTCACAAACTTAAGGGTACTTGTTTTAAGATCAAATCAATTCTATGGCACAATTTCAAATATGGAAGCGGAAAGAGAAACTATTAATTTTTCTTTTCCCACAATTAAGGTTTTTGATCATTCTTCAAATCGTTTTGGAGGCATTATTCCCAAAATTGTTTTTGAAAACCTGAAGGTATGGTGGCTAAGTCAGATTCTAGTACATTTAAGTTTGGGGGTTCAGACCCTTTTGAGCAATACTACCATAACTCTATTATAGTGATATGGAAAGGACAAGAAATGGAGATCATGAATTCACTCAGCATATTCAGTTCCCTTGATTTATCACAAAATGGATTTTCAGGTCAAATACCCGAAGAGATCGGGCAACTCAAGTCACTTGATGTGCTTAATCTATCACATAATGCCCTGATAGGTCCAATTCCATCGAATTTTGTTAATTTGGATAAACTGCAATCATTGGATCTCTCTTTCAACCAACTTCCTATAAAAACATTCCCGAGGAGCTCACCTCTCTCACTTTTCTTTCTTCATTAAATCTCTCTTACAACAATCTAGATGGGGAAATACCACAAGCCGGTCAATTTTCAACCTTTTCAAATGCTTCAGACATGGGTAACCCCGGATTGTGTGGTAGTCCTTTATCGACGCAATGTTCAGCAACTCCTTCAAATTAGGGGTTTTATAAAGGTTTGCCATCAAAATCTTCTACTGATATAATTGGGCTCTCTGTTTCTATTGGAGTCGGGTGAGGCGTGGGGTTTGCCTCTGTAATTTGGGCTATGATATCATGGGAGAATGGAAGAAGAAGGTTTAATTTCAATATAGATAGGTTTTACATTCGATATTTTTGCACTGATGAATTTATGTAAGATCTTTGTAATAATAAATGGGCATGAATCACTATTGATTTTCTTGAATATGTGTATTTTTCTGTGAAAAAAGGTCACAAAATTTATGTAGGAACTCTTTGTATTATTATCTGTTAATGAGGGCATCAATGGAGAAAGGAGAGGCAACACAGTTGGTTAGGAAAAAAGTCCTAAGACTGATGGTTACCCAAATGTCGAGAGTTTGATTCCCCTCACGACTTTGCAGTCTTTGCGAAGATTTTCAAAAAAAAAGAAAAGGAAAAAGAAGGCATCAATGTGTTGAATTTGTTTTAATTGTACCATATTTAATCAATAGTCAATACTCCATGAATAGTAAAGCTGTTGGTTGGGGGAATTTGTGGAATTATTATAATTTGATGGTATATACAGGTTTAAGTGGATGCTTGTGCCACAAACCTATATGTTTATATCTTTCACACAGACACACACACAACGAAGCTTGAAAAAACAATAAATGATCGAGGACGTTGGCTAAGGAGCAAAAAGCACTACATGGCATGCACCTTCAAAATCTTGAACAATAAATGAGGACGTTGGTTATAGAATTTGGATAAGAAATTGGATAGACACATAATCTTGATTTTATTATTTGCAGAGTAATTATAATTAGCATAATAATCTAAATTATAGAATTTGGATAGACACATCTGACATTCATATATTGATTTTGATATTTAATCTTCTACCCCATGTTTAGTTGTGGCCTAAAGGTTGGAATAAGAGATTTAGTCCTCGTTATTTCACCAATCAAGCATTAATTGAGCCGGACTAAGATGGCATAAGCAGATCTTTGGGCTGGCCTAAATTAAACCACTTTACATGGTGGTTTAATTTTATTGCACATCATGAACTAACCCGAATGATTATAATAATATGTTATTAGTATATAATTATATAATTAATATCTTATATTGCTACTATATTAAATAATTATTATAATAATTTTATATAATTAGTATCTTTCATTAATAATTATTATTAATATATAATTATATAATTAATATGTTATATTGTCAATATATTAAATAATTATTATAATAATATTATAATATATATAGTTATTGTTAATATATTAATATTATATAATTAGTATCTTATTATTAAATTTTTTTATAAATATATAACTATATAATTAATATATTATATTGTTAATATATTAAATAATTATTACCATAATATTATAATATGTTATAGTTATTATTAAAATATTAATATTATATAGTGGTATCTTATTATTAATATTTAATTATATAATTAATATCTTATATTGTTAATATATTAAATAATTATTATAATAATATAATAATATATTATAGTTAATATTAATATATTAATATATTAATATTATATAATTAGTATCATTAATATTAATAATTATTATTAATATATAATTAAATAATTAATATCTTTATATTGTTAATATATTAAGTACTTATTATAATAATATTATAATATATTACAGTTATTATTAATAATTAACTAACTTAGACTTTCAAAATTTTAGTCCGCCACCAATTCTAACCAAATAAGGAATACCTTCAGCCAAGATCTAACTTTAGATCTCAACCAAACATGAAATATTTAGACTTACCTAAGTTGGAATAATCAATTTAGGTCTCCTTAGCTTTAGTCCACCACCTAACACCATCCTAGTTAAATTTCAAGTAAACTAATGGCTAATATACATATTAAGATCTGCTCTGCCGATACAACAATTTTGGTTTATATGGACAAAAAGCATAAATTTGATCAGCGAAGTATATCTACATCTTGACATATTGAAAAAAATTAATCATAAGAGTGACTTAGCACCTCTATCAATACACGTAGATCCGCCTTTAAAGATGATAATGTAATTTCTGGTTGTGTGAATTAACCTAACCAAATAAATTCACACAACTACTAAAGAGTGACTTAGCACCTCTATCAATACACGTTGCCGCATTTAAAACTGAAATAAATTCACACAACTTATAAACCACTTTTTTTTATTATTGATTTGAAGTTACCAACGAATTTGCCGGACTTTTTATATATGATAACAAGGTATGAACAAAGTTGTGAAAGAAAAATAATACTCCAACAGTGATGAATTTTTTATTTTGACGAACAAGACAATTATAACATCAATTAGCTAGAGTAACGAATTATATTTGTGATTTTTAAACAAACTTGTACTTGGGACATTTCCAAGAATGTCAGGCCCACTCGGTTCAATTAATTTTCCCTTTCCCTGCCTACCAAACATTCAAAGTCCCCGCCTTACGGCATCGACTTCCCTGGCGGTCCCTCTGGAAGGTTCACCAATGGACAAACCACCGTCGATGTTATTGGTAAGTTTATGTAACATTTTTTTTTCAAATAAGATACTGTTAATTATCAGTGAAATGTATCATCTGACCAATGGTACAAAATCAGGTTTAGAAAAGGGTAGTAGCTAGATATTTCCTCCTTTTTTTATTGTTTGCATTGTTAATAAACTATGATGTTGTTGTTATGTACGCACTAAAGTATAAGTTAGTCACTTTCCGTAGCTTTCTGGGCCAATTGATAACCTTTTTGAGTTTATTTACTTTATGAAACTTATTTGTCATCGGATGCAGTGATTTGACACTATTATGATGGAGATCGATGGGATAGGTACATATGATACGATCGAGATTATATTTTCGTTTAACCAACTTTTTGACAAAGACATTATGTATTAAGTGTTAGTACTAGCTAGGTTACCACAATTATTCCCAATAATATAATGCCATGCATGTGCTTCAAAAATCAGCTATTTTTTCCTTCCTTAATTATATATGCTATCCATTCCATCTATAATAAAATTAATTTATAGGGAGTTTTATGCATGATCTCGATTAAAAACAGTTCCTGTAAGATATTAGTGGTGTGAATCGATCGGATCCGTACATTTTGACAAATATGGACGATGCTATCCGAAATTTTAATACATCATTAATTATCAAATACCAACTACATCTCATTTAATTCATGTCTTCTGCATGCGAGGTAGGTTCAAAATTTAATGCTCATGTTAAAGTTGGTTTTTCGAGTTTAAATTCTCATTTCATGCTAAATAAAAAATACTAAATTCCCATCCCCGCCTACCAAACATTCAAAGGCCAAGTTGATCAGAGAAGTCTAACTTGACGACTGGGCTCAAAAGTCGTATCATGTCCCTTTCCCTGCCTACATAACATTCAAAGGTCAAACAACTTATTGTTTGATTTGGATTTTTTAATAAAAGATCAAAAAATATCAATGAACCCATGTTGTAAAGACTAAATATTTTTTCAATCATATTGTTCTGAACATGGTTCCTTGTGTGCCATATTTCATCTTCAATCATTTCAAAAAGATTATTTATTATGCCGGATTATGGTATAAACTTGTACCTGGAAATTGGTATTCCCGCTTAATTGGGCAGCTAGCTAAATCAACCAAATTAAACAAATGCAGGAGACCTCGAGATCTGCCATTGAGTTTTACTAATGAATTTATGGTTCGCACTGTCGCACATGTGCGTTTAAAGTTTTTCAGCATTTATGACGTTTCTAATTGGTCATAATTACAACCATACTTGCAAAATGAGGGGTTAATTTGGTTCAGAAGGATATAGTCGAGGAATCCAAAATTCCATTACTTATTGGGCCGAAGCCCATTGCTTCGTCTGGGCCTAATTAAGAAGTACAATTCTTAGTCATAATTACTATCAGTATAAGCAAAAACACACAGCAGTGAGGTACCAATATGATATCAACTATCATGCAAGATTCACTTTAATTAAACATACTGGTTGATGAAAAGCAATTCATGGCTTCACTCGGAAATTTTAATAATTTTCTAGAGAGCCTCCTGATTGTTTCAACTGGTTCTTCTGTTGGAGGTCATAAATTTGAGATGAATCACAACCGTCAAAGAAGGTGGTTGCCAACGCATCCCACACCTCTCTTGTGGTAAAATAACGATGAAAATTTCCTATTAAGCTGGAGTCAAGGGAGTTAAGGATTAAACCCATGGTGGCTAATTCAGATTGTAATACATTTAAGTTTGGGGGTTCAGACCCTTTTGAGCAATACTACCATAACTCGATTATAGTGATATGGAAAGGACAAGAAATGGAGATAATGAATTCACTCAGCATATTCAGTTCCCTTGATTTATCACAAAATGGATTTTCGGGTCAAATACCTGAAGAGATCGGGCAACTCAAGTCTCTTGATGTGCTTAATCTATCACATAATACCCTGATAGGTCCAATTCCATCGGATTTTGTTAATTTGGATCAACTGCAATCGTTGGATCTCTCTTTCAACCAACTTTCTAAAAACATTCCCGAGGAGCTCACCTCTCTCACTTTTCTTTCTTCACTAAATCTCTCTTACAACAATCTAGATGGGGAAATACCACAAGCCGGTCAATTTTCAACATTTTCAAATGCTGGAAGTTTTTGATAATTGGGTTAATTAAATTGGTTGTTTATTGTGCAATCAGAATGCATCAATTAATTTGTATCTAGCAATATTAAATTTTATGTCAGCCAATGGATGTGCTAATGAAATTCTCAAGTTATTTTTGGAGCAGATGCTTTATTTGGAGAAGTCTGTTATTCATGATTGCACAGTAAATGCTATATGGGAAGCTATTAGTATAACAAGTCTGTTGCTGCCTATTTTACTGGTTAAATTAATTTGTTGATTAGTGCATAATTATAATAGTGTGTTAGCTCGTGGTAAAGGAGATACAATATTGCTGCCTTTTTTACTGGTTAAAAATGTTATTCAGTTCCCAAAAGGGACATACAATACACTCTGGACCTCGTTCTCTTTGCTTGCTTGTCCTGAATCGGATTGTGATTATTGAACTGTTTTCTCCCTTTGCTTGCTTGCCCTCTTTGATCTCTGCTTTGGGTGTTTAGATGCAAAGCCCTAACAACTCACTTGTTATTGATTCAACATCTATAGGATTATTGGTACTGTTGTTTGATGCAGTTCTGACACTGGTACCACTTCTGGTTACTGGAATGGTTCTCAGGGGCCAATTTTAAAAATTCAAAAGTTTTGAGGGCCGACATGATTTTTTTTATATTTCTGTATTATTCCTTTGTCAGAAGGACAAATTGACAAAATTGCTGGGTCTTCATCTCGGTTGAAAATTAAAACAGGACATGGAATTTCATTTGGACATGGGTCTTTGGGCTTGTGAATTATAAAAGAATTTAGAAATGGACCTTTGTTCTGTGGGCTTTTGTGCTCTTGAATGTATAAAAAGAAAAAGGAAAATGGAATTGGGCTGGTTCTTTTGGAGTACTTTAAAAATTTAAAAGAATAGAGAAGAAGGCCTGTGGCCGAGGATGAGTCTTGGAATAGCAGACCAGATTTGGTGGTCAATTTCTTTAAGGCTGAAATTAAAAATGTGAAGGAATAGGATGCTATTAATTTAAAGGAGTAGGCTAATTGCCTTCAAGACTCAATCTCTAGTCAAATCACTACACTACACTTTTAATCAAATTTGAAATATAATTGTTCTGAGTTGCTAAATGAAAGATCTTTTGTATACAACCTTATGAATTTTATATTCCCATATTGTATGAATTTTACATCACGAATTAATTGCTATGATGACTAAGTGATGCTCTTACACGCACGATCGCTACTTTGTATCTTTTGTTAGCTAATAAATAAATAAATATATTGAATAAATAGCTAAATAAATAAATATATAGCTCCTAACTTCTCTATGAAAGAGCAGTCAGTACTCAATAATTTAATGGATAAGTCTTCAGTCCAACTTACATACGAATTAAAAAGGCAATAAATGTGTTACTCCAATTCATTTCATTTCATTTCTCTTCAATTACATGCCGCTGACAAGTCAAGTTTCTCCTCAATTCTGTCCAATTACAATCACTCTACCTCAATTTATTTATATCATTCTTGTCTAACAAGGTCATTACTACAATTTCTATTTCACAAACGTTTTGATATTAACCAACCTATTTATGTATTAAAAGAAAAAAGGACGGAAGAACAGACACAAAACAAAGAGTTTTGAGGCACCTAATAATATCCTCTTACCTCTCTGTCTGCAACACTGAACAGAGTAGCTCTAACCTCCTTTCATAGTATAACATTCTTTTACTCAAATTTAGTAAACGAGATTTATCAGTTTATACTTGGTTGATAGTTGCGATCTAACAAGTTGTAACTCACGTGTAGTTAATCACTAATCAATTATCAATCATACTACAATTGTAAAATTTCTGTTTTTAAGAAGTTTTTTGTTTATTTTATGGCGGTCCATATATTTAATTGCATTGGTGAAACATGAAATGAATTACAAATTGCAAGAAAATTTAAACATAACCAATGAAAATGAAAATAAAATATATTTTATAAGTTTTTTTTTGGTTGGTTTGTGAAAGTAATATTATGATTGTCAATTTAGTCCATTTGTTAATCCTAGCTAATACAATTACACATAAGAAAACAAAATAATTAAAAATTGTTTATTTCTTCTTTTTCTTCTTAAAAACTACAAGGAGTGGAAAACGTTCTAATTTAGAAGTGTCTCTACTTTTGACAATTTGAAAGAACGATTACTCTTAAGAAGATTCTTCAAAACAAAATTTAGTTCTCATTCCAAGTTTATTATGGAATATTTTATAGGCATTTTATAATTATGTTCCAACAGCATCATACTGAGTTCACAGATAATCTTTGTCATTAAATAAGTTGTAAGACTAATTTCAACAATGAAGGATCCACTGCAATTAAAATTAAGAACATAAGAGGTTAATGTAATCCACTAACATATTATATATCTATGCGTGTGTGGAAAAAAAAAAACTTTATAATTACCTTGAGAAGCACTGCATCTGCTGGTGGAATAAAGTTAAACATGTCTCCTGGAACAATCTTCACAATATCATCGTTTTCAAAGCCTTGTACCACATGTGGTAGATCCAGGACTGTGCACTTGACATGTGGATAGTTCATAGCAATGGCTTTTGCCAGTGTGCCTGTGCCCCCCCCTACATCAACTAAAGATTCTATCCCCATGAATATATTGCCACCACTCTTAGTGATAACATCAGTGAAAATGCCACAGGTGCTTATCATAGCATTGTTAAACATCTCGTTTAACTTTTGAGTTCTGACTTGTCATTGCCCAGAGGCTGCAATTGTTCGACATTTCAAATGGCGTTTGTTTGTCATTGTCCTCCTGTTTAAGCCAATCACCCATACATAAATAAGGTTTGAGCATCATATCTTTGAAACTTTCAAGCTGTAAAAGGATAAATGGAAGCAAATTTAATGATCCTTCCTTGTTGGTCAGATGGAGCGACGTAGGGGCACAACAACAAAGTAGGCACTTATCGCGAGGGATCTCCGTCGCGAAAAGTGTCGTCGCAAATAGATAAAGCACGTTTATGACGGTACTCCGTCGCAAAAAGTCATTTTTTTATCCTCGCAAAAAGTCTTTGATTCTTGTTGTGGGGTTAGGTCATACATGACCTCCGACCCTACAATAGGACAAATTTGCTGATGAATTAAGCCGAAATGGCTCAATATGCGCATCAGGCGGGACAATTGGGATTTTTTGGAATGGGGGAGGGAAAGGGCAGAATGGAGCTGACTTAGGGTCATAGGTTGGCCATGGTTGCCGATTTCATCAAGTATACCGAGGTCGAGAGCACATTTGAGAGATATGGGTTTGATGAAACCATATATGATGTTCCATAACTCCGCTATAGCTTGGGGCTGATCACTCTCCATGCTACACCACGGATAAGAGTTAATTTTATGTTTTTCTCAAACCAAATATCATCTTCACATATATTTATAATCTGAAGTGGAGGGATGGATCATGGATGGACCATATCGCGACAATATATAAATGAATAATTAATGATTGTTGGTACACATGGCCATATAATTAATAATAATAATTAATGAGTGAGGCTACGGTACTATGCATAGCACGGTTGGGTCCATGCTACGGCTCAACATTTGAGTTTTCAAAATCCTAACGGTCGATCCGAACAGTTCAACATGATTATAAAATGAATATGTACTTGCAAACCAAATTTTACATTTTTTCGAATTTTTTTACTATTTTTTTAGATAGGTAGAAAATCACTTGATCTGAAAATTCTGGACCATCCAAAAACAGTGATTTTCTACCTATCTAAAAAAATATTAAAAAAAATCTAAAAAATGTAAAATTTGGTTTGCAAGTACATATTCATTTTATAATCATGTTGAATGGTTTGGATCGACCGTTAGGATTTTGAAAACTCAAATATTGAGCTGTAGCACAGACCCAATCCGTGCTATGCATAGTACCGTACCCTCACTCATAATTAATAAGAATAAAGTACTCATGGCCATATACATGGCAAAAATTTGGATACTTAATAACTACGAGGATATGAATTTAATTTGTGAATTAAAAATACTATATTTGTGATTGTACCGTTGGAAAACATTCTCGAAGTAACGAAGTCATTTAATAATAACTATTTTTTGTGGGTCGTCGATGTAATTGATCGATTTGAATGTGCAGGACTAATCTTTTTATTTTATTTTTTGTATGAGAGATGCTCTTTTTGTATGCCAGCGTGCGCTGTAATTTATGGACAGAATAAATATTCATTTTTATTGGAGGTGATAATTTATTTTTAAATTATACAGTAATTTTCAATGTTTTCATGATAAACGAAAAATAATGAAAAATTCTCCAAATTATAGTAGTACTGTCTGTGTCGTGAGATTGCTTTTTCTATTTTTCATGTAGATTTGTTTTTTCAGTTATATTGATTATTTTGTATTTTATATTTTTTTATTTTTTGAAAAGTGTACCCAGCAATATGCAAATTTGTAATAAGTTTAGGGCTAATGCCAAAAACTATGGATAAAGACATATTTTTAACCTCTCACTACATAAAAAAATTAACCATACATGGCATATATCATACGTGGATGCAAAAAAGAATATTCAAATTAACAATGTGTAAAGGGAGGAGACGCAACCGCGAAAATGACCTCAATCATGCACACACTGTCATTTAAAAAGAAACAGTGTACTAATTAATGTCACCTATATATGTACACAGTTTTTTAATATTAAACCATGTATGATCTTAGCCAATCATACACAGTATTTTTTAGAACAACTCACTACTACAAAAACTGGCTTTGTACACTGCACATTGTACACGGATTTGGCAATTATATTAAAAACAGTGTACAAAATATGATTTTTTACTTGTTCAAAAGATCTGCACGATTTCTACACGGATAATTAGTTAATAATCAGTGTAGAATTATTAGAGAGAGCTACACGGTTTATTAGAAACCAAAAATCCGTGTGTAAAGAGGTCCGTGTGCAAATAATTGAGAGAGCTACACGGACTTTTAATACAAAGCCGTGTAGGAATATTACACACGGTTTTTTGATAATATATCCGTGTAGAATTAGTATAATTGTACACGGATTAATAACAAAAGAGCCGTGTATGTTTAGTTGGAGAGCTACACGGCTTTATAACTAAATAGCCGTGTATAATAGTGTAGTGTTTTAATGTCTTCCCCTTCCAGCGCCGTTTTGATCAAGTCTTTTAGTTAATACATCTCTCTGAACTGACCTTTTTCCTATCAGATTTCTGCGAATTGATCGAGGCCAGCAGCTGAGATCTGAGATCTTTGAATTAAGTTTGTATTTTCTCCTCTCCATCTTTCTAAGGTTAGTAATATGTATTTAAATCATTTTCTTCCTCTAATTTTGTGTTATTTAGGCTTATTTAGGTCATTTCATGCATGCTTGATTTCTTAATTTTAGATGTAATTAATTAGTGTATTGTGGTCCAATAACCGACCTTTAGATGCTTTTAGGTCCATGCCCGTTCAAAATTAATCCAATAGGGATTAATTTTGGATAGTCCCCGTTTTGGGACTGCTCTTTGAATATTATGTCTCATTTAGGATGTGAACACATATTAGCGGGATTTAATTAGTCTTTGAGGAAAGTTCGACAGTATTTTCCCTTATTGCTCCTACGAGTATGTGGTTCGTACGCATACTTGGGGAGTTAAGGGAAAATGCTGCCGAATTTTTCTCAAATACTAATTAAATCTCGCTAATATGTGTTCACATATGAGACATAATATTCAAAGAGTGGGTTAGGATTGTAAACCGGCCCTTTGTAAGCCCAAAATTTTGTACACGAAGGAGAATGTTGACCATGCATGATTAATTGATCAAATCATTTTTTTAATTTAATTTACAGATGGATCGAAGCTGGATGTATGAAATGCGACGTGACAGTGAAGAATATTTGATTCGCGTTGATGAGTTTATAAAATTTGCTGAGAGTTATAGAGTGAAGAAAAAAGAAGAAGACATTTTATGTCCTTGTAAAGATTGTAAAAATTTATTAAGATTTTTGGACATCGAAGAAATTAGAGCTCATTTGATTTGTCGGGGATTTAAGAAGAGATATACATGTTGGTTCATGCATGGTGAGAAATTTGGGGAAAGTAGTAGTGCCAATAAAGATTGTAATCGTGAATTGAATGATGAGAATGTTGGAATTTCTGATAATTTTGAACTTGATTGGAACGAGGATTATGAGAGTGCCGAATATTCTGATAACGTCGAACCCGAAAATGACGATGATGAGATGGAGAGGAATTTTGATGAAAATGTAGAACACGAGTTTACTGAAAATTTGGAGGATATGTTACGTGATGTGGAAGATGAAATTAGTGATAAAAATTATGATAAATTTCAAAATTTGTCTAATGAATCCAAGAAGCCGTTGTATCCCGGGTGTACAAATTTTACAAAACTGTCAGCTGTGTTGAAATTATTAAACTTAAAAGCAGACAATGGTTGGAGCGATAAGAGTTTCACGTCCTTATTACAGCTTTTAGGAGAAATGCTCCCAGATAACAACGAGTTACCCGGTACAATATATCAGGCAAAGAAGTTGATATGTCCAATGGGGTTGAAGATCGAAAGAATACATGCATGTCCGAATGACTGTGTATTGTATCGTAACGAGTACGAGGCCATGCATGTCTGTCCTAAATGTGGTGTTTCACGATATAAACGTCGTAAGGACCAGGACACTGATGATTGTAACGAGGACACAAATGGCCGACCTCCGGCTAAGGTGTTGTGGTATTTGCCGATAATACCGAGATTCAAACGGTTGTTTGCGAATCCCAAAGATGCAAAATTATTGCGCTGGCACGAAGAAGAGCGCAAAAATGACGGTAAACTAAGGCACCCGGCTGATTCTCCTCAATGGAGAAACATTGACAGACATTTCAAAGAATTTGGTTCTGAAACGAGGAACCTTAGGATTGTGGTGAGCTCAGATGGAATGAGTCCGTTTGGAAGTATGAGCAGTCGGCACAGTACTTGGCCAGTTCTTTTATGCATCTACAATCTTCCTCCTTGGTTGTGCATGAAACGCAGATATATAATGATGTCATTACTAATCCAAGGACCCAGACAACCCGGAAATGACATAGATGTATATCTCGCACGTACCATTAATCGAGGACCTCCAAAAATTGTGGCGTGATGGCGTCCCGGTGTGGGATGCGTATATGAAAGAGACCTTTAACTTGCGGGCCATGGTGTTTTGCACCGTAAATGATTTCCCCGCGTACGGGAATTTGTCGGGTTACACTTGTAAAGGAGCAAAAGCGTGCCCGATCTGTGAAGATGACACGCAGGTGCTGAGGTTGAAAAATTATCAAAAAAATGTATTCATGGGGCATCGTAGGTTTCTTCCTAATAATCACCCATATCTTAAGAAGAAGATGGCATTCAACGGGAAAATTGAGCTTGGAGTGGCTCGTCATCCATTAGACGGGGAGAGTGTCTTCGAACGGGTAAAAAACATTGATGTTGTTTTTGGAAAATGCGCCAAAGCACTACCAAAGAGGTCCATATTTTGGGAGCTACCGTACTGGAAATATTTAGAAGTGAGGCATTGCCTAGATGTCATGCATGTCGAAAAAAATGTCTGTGACAGTTTAATTGGTTTATTATTGAACATTCTGGGGAAGACTAAGGATGGTATTAAAGTGAGAAAAGACATGGTAGAGATGAGAATACGACACGAGCTCACACCGCAGGAGAAAGGGAAGCGCACATACCTACCCCCCGCACTGTGCACAATGTCAAAGAAAGAGAAAACAAGCTTTTGTGAATGCCTCAATGGTATAAAAGTCCCATCAGGATATTCTTCGAATATTAAGAAGTTGGTGTCGATGAAGGACTTGAAACTGGTCGGTCTGAAATCTCACGACTGTCATGTTTTATTGACACACATAATTCCCGTTGCAATACACCCTGGCTTTAAACACAGCAGGAAATCCGTGTAGCTCTTCCATTAATGTCCGTGTGCAATCTGTTTTTCTGTAGTAGTGACTGTGTATGATTAGTATCAATCTCTAGATCCGGATTTGTACTTCGAAACCGTGTGCACTTTGTTCTCGCTCTCTCAACAAACCCCTGTTAATTGCTTGATTGTTTTACATGTGAGATTAATCTCGACTCTATATGTGAAACCGATCTATTTCATGAGTGATGCGTTTACATGTCAAATTTATAAATTTTCGAACTAATTAGTATAAAGTCAAGCTGTCAGAAAAATATGGTTTATAAGTTAATTTTAATGTGTTCATTTTTTATCATTTTTTTACCGCTTGACATTATACTAAATTAGTTTGAAAATTGATAAATTTGACATGTAAACTCCTCACTCGAGAAGTAGATCGGTTTTAATGGTTTGGATGCGTCGCTTGAAATCAATCCGATGGGTTTTTGAGTTAAGCTCACAAATAGACTTGGTGAGCTTAAGAACACCCTAGTTCTACTCTCTCTTTCTCTCTCTCTCTCTCTCTCTCTCTCTTGATATATATATATATATAAAGAGAGAGATAGAGAGAGAGAGTGTGTGGCTAATATCAAAACGTTTGATTCTAGGTTGTGGAACAAACGCTTCGGATTTTACATTGTCAAAGTCCAAACAGTCGATCCAAACCGTTTAACATTCAATCTATTAAAATATGCTTGGAGAACAAATTTTACATTTATTGAAACTTTTTTACTATTTATTAAATCAGTTTTAAAATCGTTGTTTTCAATGATGCAGAAGTTTTTCACTGTTTTTTAAATCAGCGATTTGAGGGCTTGGGGGATTTGATTCCCGGGAGACTGTATAATTTGTCTATTTTTTAGGTTCTCCAAAATCAGGAACCATGAATTAGGAATTTTGTTAAGGAGCTAGACATACAATTTTGCAACCCCACTTTTTTTATTATTTGAAGTTACCAACGAAATTTCCGGAGTATTTATATATGATAACAAAGTATGAACAGACACTACTACAAAAATAGTCATCGTACACTGCACATTGTACACGGATTTTGGCAATTTTATTAAAAATAGTGTACAAAATATGATTTTTTACTTGTCCAAAATATCTGCACGATTTGTACACGGATAATTAGTTAATAATCAGTGTAGAATTATTAGAGAGAGCTACACGGTTTATTAGAAACCAAAAATCCGTGTGTAAAGAGGTCCGTGTGTAAATAATAGAGAGAGCTACACGGACTTTTAATACAAAGCCGTGTAGGAATATACACACGGATTTTTGATAATATATCCGTGTAGAAATAGTAGAATTGTACACGGATTTATAACTAAATAGCCGTGTATGTTTAGTTGGAGAGCTACACGGATTTATAACTAAATAGCCGTGTATAAAAGTGTAGGGTTTTAATGTCTTTCCCTTCCAGCGCCGTTTTGATCAAGTCTTTTAGTACATCTCTCTGAACTGAGCTTTTTCCTATCAGATTTCTGCGAATTGATCGAGGCCAGCAGCTGAGATCTGAGATAATAAGCGGTATGTACTTCATCTTAATTTCCTATGATTGCAACTGATCTGTTCTATGCTTTACTCATGATGTTTAATCAAGTCCTGCGCATGCTTCACAAAAAAGGGCATAACTTTTGATCCGTCCGTCGGATCGGGCTGAAATTTTGACATGAGCTCCACAGCCCCAAAACCAAGCTAACTAACTTTTCAGCCCGATCCGACCGTTGGAAATAGATTTTTCGAACTTTCTTTACAATCTCAGAGTTTTTAGGGTCTTTTCGTGCATCATTTACTGTTTTGATTTTGCACGATTAAGAGCAATTGATATTTGTAGAATTTGCCAAAGGAACCGCATTACACCAAGGAGCAGATCGACGATATCAGGTGTGTGTGGGCAAGGTGGTTTGTAACGGAATTTTGCAATGCTCAACATGATTTCCATAATTTTGTATAATTTGGTGTATATGAATATTGTATAATTTATTGCATATGAATTTCTGGCTAATCTGAAAAATATTAATTTATTGCTAATCTGGAAAATATGGATTTATTGCTAATCTGGAAAATATGGATTTCTTATTATATGAAATCTGGAAAATATGGAAAATCTGGAAAATCTGGAATAGTTCTGTAACAAAACTGGCTAGCAAAACTGGAGGCTAGCCGAAAAACAAAAAATACAAAAAAAAAAATGTTCTTTCTACACGGACATTTAACTAAAGTCCGTGTAGAAAAAAAGAGAGCTACACGGACATTTAGTTAAATGTCCGTGTAGAAAGAGGAGAGCTACACGGACATTTAACTAAATGTCCGTGTAGAAAGAGTCAAGCTACACGGTGTTTTAGTTAAATGTCCGTGTACAAAAAGAATCGTACACGGTTTTTTAGGTAATATCCGTGTAGTTCGGTAAAATGGTGAGCGACACATTCTGGTCTTTGTACACGGCTGTTTGTGAAGTTATCCGTGTAGAATCTTCAAAATTGCACACGGGCAAAAGTCCGTGTGTAGTTATTGAACTAATCGTACACCCTCGATTTAAACACGGTAGGAAATCCGTGTAGCTCCTCCTTTATTGTCCGTGTATAATCTCTTTTTTTGTAGTAGTGAGAGTTGTGGAAGAAAAATAAAACTCCAACAGTGATGAATTTTTTTATTTTGACGAACAAGACAATTATAACATCAATTAACTAGAGTAACGGATTATATTTGTGATTTTTAAACAAACTTGTACTTAGTCAAGAATGTCCCACTCGGTTCAATTAATTTTCCGGTTGTTGACCAGAGAAGTCTAACATGACGACTGAGCTCAAAAGTCGTATCATGTCCCTTTCCCTGCCTACCTAGCATTCAAAGGTCAAACAACTTATTGTTTGATTTGGATTGACACTATCCATAAACAGTTAATTTGTACAAATAAAAAAAATGGTAATTAACCTTTCTCAAAAAAAATATAAAATTTATTTTTCAAGCACATTTTAAAAAGGAGATCATATTAACCGATATCAGAAGAACAATAAATAATTATATCGGTTAGGATAATAATACAACTATAATAAGTTCAATATATTCTATCGGTACTCTACGAGTGACCGATCGAAGAAATTCGTGTCCATCTCCTATCGATTATTGAGGGTCTAACCGATAGAATAATTGTTCAAGGCTTCAAACTATTTACTAACTTGTCACAATTCCTTTAATTTATCGGCTTGAGACCAGGATCGGTCTAAACCATTATAAAATGGGCGATAGAAGATTCTATTTTACTATAAAATTTGACAAAAAGACATGTATCTAATAATAACTGTTTGTTTATGAATTTTTTAATAAGAGACAAAAAATATCAATGAACCCATGTTGTAAGACTAAATATTTTTTCAATCATACTGTTCTGAACATGGTTCCTTATGCGCCATATTTCTTCTTCAATCATTTCAAAAAGATTATTTATTATGCCGGATTATGGTATAAACTTGTACCTGTTCCATCAAAATAAACAAAAAAAAGTAATATTTTTTGCATGCCCTGCAATAAAGTGCTTATAATTTAGGAAAAAATACATGGCAGAATATTTTTTGTGTGCCTATGAGCATGATCCTTGTCGTTGATTCTTATTCTACTTATAATGAAGAAAATGAAAAAAAATAATAATTCTTAATCTTCATGCTTTTCTTGATTGTGTATTTCTGGCTCCAAAAGAACTGTCTCCTTCCTTTTTGTTTTCCAAAAGAAGAAAAAAAAAGTAAAAAGAAAGAACAACAAATATATTTTATTTTTACAAAAAAAAAACATTTTTTTTTGTTTTTGTAAAAACTACCAGAAATGTAAAACGTCCTAATTTTCGCCTGGAAAATTAATATATCCGTTCAGTTTTCAATAGACTAACCAAAGTTTGAATTTTTTTCATGAAACCAAATCCTCAATTTTTGAAAATATAGTATTGAGTATATAATTTTACAGTATTCGCGCAAGTCAAATGACAGTTGGTTTGAGAAAAAATTGGGTACAACTCGTTGGATACAATTAGTCAGATCCATTAATTTATGTCAATTGTTAAATAAACAAAGCAAACAAATAATCTAGGCCTCTTAAGATCATATCACAATAAGAAAAGTGTTAGTGGCTAAGTGATGCTCTTGCACATATGAACTTCTACTTGTAACTTTTGCTAGGAATATAAAAATTGTTAAAACAAAAAAAAAACAAAAAAAAAAATTCTCTTTAAAGAAGGCAATAAATACATCCCGTTTGATGCTGCTGATTAGTGAAGTCTTTTATTAATTATGTTCACATATATTTTCTTTTCAATTGCTTTCACTCTACAACCTACAGCAGTACTTTGGGATTAAGAATTTAACAGAGCAGGTTTAACTTCGTGCAGCACACAGACTATAGAATCAAAACAGCGCTACACATGGTTCATAGGCTGCATGAAGCCCAAACAACTCTGTTAAATCTTCCCACTAAGCAAGTAGCAAAAAATTCTTTGTTGCTGATTCAAAGCAATGGACCGCGATCAGCATCGTGGGCCATCTTTTTTGCTACTTGTTCAGCATGAGACAAAAATAACAAAATGGAAAAGAAAATTATGTGGTCATTAAGAAGTGTTTGATTTGAATATTCCTTTCTATGTCAATCCAAAAATCACAGCCAGTCACCGGTAATTCGAAAGAAAATTTTCCCTTAGAAGATTATAATTTAGAAGTGTCTCCCCTTGTAGCTGAGGAGCACAACAATTCAAACACGTGCGTGGTTCGAATATGTACTTTTCACAATTTGAAAGAACGATTACTCTTGAGAAAATTCTTCAAAAGGGTAGACTTCCATGATCGACATGAACCCAACGGTATGCACAATCTTGTGAAAAGAAAATCCAGCTTTGAATAACGGTTTCCACTCTTGCTCATCTCGCTCTGTTCCTGTGATTTCACAACTGTGGTTCCTCAGATACATTGGCAGAGGTGTATCCGACCACAGCTTCCACAATAATGACCTTGCCTACTGCTTCTGTCGAACTAATTGCTTCTTTGCATAGCTTTAGTATCTTTATGCAGTCCTCACCACCCCAACAATGAAGGATCCACTGCAATTAAAATTAAGAACATAACAGGTTAATGTAATCCATAAATGAACATAAGAGGTTAATGTATTCCACTAAAATATTAAGAACATCAGCAACCAGCGTCTTCCAGTAGCGGGGGTCACAGCGAGGTCAGAGAGCGGGGTCGTGGTCGGGGTCTTCCAACGGCGGGGGTCATAGAGGCAGCGGGGGTTCGGTTGGCTCGGGTTTTTTTTTTTGGCTAACCTAAAACGCGGGAGGGAGGAGACAAAGAAGGAATGGCGCGGGGTTTTTTACGGAGACCCTTCAGCGACCGGGCCATTTTTTTAATGAAGGGGGTCTTCATAATGGCGCAGGTTTTGTTTATGACCTGAGTATAATGGCGCGGGTCGTTGAAGGGGTCGTCACCGAAAACATTTTTTTTTTTTTATGAAGAGGGTCTTCAGCGACCGGTGACTGAACCGGTCGCTGATGCCGGTTGCTGAAGACCGGTTTTGTTGTAGTGAGGAGAAATTGACATTTACATCAAGAGATTCATTTAATACTAACTATTAAAAATCTTTTCTAACTCATTTCGGCAACAACCATTAAACTCAGGTCACCATTATCCATTAACAGATTATGAAAGACCATTATCCATCAAAGACTAAGAACAACAAAACCTTGAGTCCTTGAGTCGGTTTAGGGAGGAAATCAAAGTAAAAGCACAAAATGCAGCAAACACACCACGTGAACCCATGATTAAACGCATACAGATTATCAACCCATGTTTATCAAGCAAAAAAATAATTTCTGTTTAAAAATGTACTGTAAATATTAAGGTCAATTCATGTTCAGAAATGCATTTTCGTTTGAGCATTTCATCAAACACCTTAAATGCCTAGAATTTATTCAATAAAATCAACTCAAATATTAACCTTTCAAGTGATTCTATCAATTTATTACATGAGATTACTTCGAGTATTTGATCTTGACAACTACTTTTGCGATTTCGTATCAAACTATGGCTTGAGAATATGCAGCCTTGATGTGTGAGGTTGAGCCGTGCAAAACTTGTGCAGTGAGGAATCAAGAATTGAGAAAATACTAAGAAATCACACCAATTCTGTACTTCTGTTGGATAATTCAGAGAATCGTGTTGCTTTTTGAGTGAAGAAAATGTGAGATGGTTGGAGGAGAAGAAAAATATAAAAAAATCTTGATCCGCGAAAGAAAACTGTTTTGAACCGGTTTTTTGTTGGCCTGGTTCATTGTTGTTTTAATAGAACCCGACCAGATAACCGGTTTTGATCGGCCTGAGAGCAGAAACGATCTTTTTAAGGAACCGAACCGAACAGGTGACCGGGTCCGGTTTTTTCCGGTTGAACCACCGGTCCGGTCCGGTTTTGATAACACTGACTTGGATTGTTAATTAAAATTACTGATTATTCTTACTTAAACTAAGAAAAAAAGATAAATACTGAGTTGAAAACTTGTCTATCATCTCATGTAATTAAAAAACAACATTGTGACAGACAATGAAATATTAGTTCGTTAAACCTTTTCTCTAAACCAACAAATGTAAGGCACGCTGCCATTGTAGCTATCTTCACTATATGGTGCACGTTGGTTTTGATATGTTTTTACTAGTATCAAAAGCTTGCTAAAATACACCGATGTGGATAAATTTTGAACGTTGATTTTTCAACTTATTAATTCATATAAAATCAAAATTGAAAAGTGATATTTTTTTATTTGAATATAGAGAAAACAATATATATTACATGTAACGGTTTTATTTGAACAAAGTATAAACAACGAATTTATTTCAGTTTTTGTATGTTGGAAGGGGTCTGTGCACCCCAAAACTGTGGTTGTTTAAGCTTACTATTTTGCTGCCAGGGGTCTGTGTATCCCAAAACTGTGGTTGTTTAAGCTTACTTTTATTTTGGTCTTTTGTAACTTTAACCAATTTCGAAATGAAACGGGCCTTGCAGCCTTTTTAACAAAAAAATATTGTTGAATTTACGAATCGGTTACGTATCAATTTTCATGGAATTTTACTGTCATTTGGTATTTCATCGAGTACTGTTAAATATAGACCGATGCAAGGTTTAATTAAATCATTTTGACAAAAACTTGCATTAAATTTCATCATTTTTCTTGTGTACCATAGAAAATAGAAATATGATATAAAATTACATTTAATGCCGAATTTTATAATAACAAATTATTTTTTATCAATATCAAAATTATCAAATTAATATATTATCATGAATCCCAACTCTAAATAATATATTAGAGTTGCTAGTTTGCTAAAAAATGTTGAAGCCTGAAGCCTCTGCTGCTGTACTAATTAGACTTCTCTGGTCAAATCGCCCAGCCAGAGAAGTCTAACTTGCCGACTGGACTCAAAACTCGTATCATGTCCCTTTCCAAATTTTTTCCATGTATATGGCCATGTGTACTTTATTCTTATTAATTATTATTATTAATTATATGGCCATGTGTACCACCAATCATTAATTATTCATTTATATATTGCCGCGATATGGTCCATCCATGATCCATCCCTCCACTTCAGATTATAAATATATGTGAAGATGATATTTGGTTTGAGAAAAACATAAAATTAACTCTTATCCGTGGTGTAGCATGGAGAGTGATCAGCCCCAAGCTATAGCGGAGTTATGGAACATCATATATGGTTTCATCAAACCCATATCTCTCAAATGTGCTCTAGACCTCGGTATACTTCATGAAATCAGCGACCATGGCCAACCTATGACCCTAAGTCAGCTCCATTCTGCCCTTTCCCTCCCCCATTCAAAAAAATCCCATTTGTCCCGCCTGATGCGCATACTGAGCCATTTCGGCTTAATTCATCAGCAAATTGGTCCTATTGTAGGGTCGGAGGTCATGTATGACCTAACCCCTACGTCGCTCCATCTGACCAACAAGGAAGGATCATTAAATTTGCTTCCATTTATCCTTTTACAGCTTGAAAGTTTCAACGATATCATGCTCAAACCTTATTTATGTATGGGTGATTGGTTTAAACAGGAGGACAATGACAAACAAACGCCATTTGAAATGTCAAACAATTGCAGCATGTGGGCAATGGCAAGTCAGAACTCAAAGTTCAACGAGATGTTTAACAATGCTATGATAAGCTCCTGTAGCATTTTCACTGATATTATCATTAAGAGTGGTGGTAATATATTCATGGGGATAGAATCTTTAGTTGATGTAGGGGGTGGCACAGGCACACTGGCAAAAGCCATTGCTATGAACTATCCACATGTCAAGTGCACAGTCCTGGATCTACCACATGTGGTACAAGGCTTTGAAAAC
This sequence comes from Carex myosuroides, assembly GCA_028015225.1. NCBI lineage: Eukaryota > Viridiplantae > Streptophyta > Magnoliopsida > Poales > Cyperaceae > Carex > Carex myosuroides. Next base: position 5,834,803 of record CM051483.1, read on the forward strand.
GATGATATTGTGAAGATTGTTTCAGGAGACATGTTTAACTTTATTCCAGCAGCAGATGCAGTGCTTCTCAAGGTAATTATAAAGTTTTTTTTTTTCCACACACGCATAGATATATAATATGTTAGTGGATTACATTAACCTCTTATGTTCTTAATTTTAATTACAGTGGATCCTTCATTGTTGGGATGATGAGGACTGCATAAAGATACTAAAGCAATGTAAAGAAGCAATTAGTTCGACAAAAGCAGTAGGCAAGGTCATTATTGTGGAAGCTGTCGTTGGATACACCTCTGCCAATGTATCTGAGGAACCACAGTTGTTGTTTGATATGGTGATGATGTCAGGAACCAAAGGAGCAGAGCGAGATGAGCAAGAGTGGAAATCATTATTCAACAGAGCTGGATTTTCTTCTCACAAGATTGTGCATACCGTTGGCTTCCTGTCGATCATGGAAGTCTACCCTTAGATATCTAGTGCTCTATGTCACAATAATTGGATGGCCATCTCTCTTTAGAAGAGATGTTTAAGTTAAAACTTTAGTTGGCAAAATATGTTAAGAGACTGTTTAGACTTATCATTCACTCAAAAAACATGTATTGTGTAATAAATATTGGGTAGCTATGAGAACCTTTTCTACTGCCCAACGTGCAACTGTTTTGAATTAGAACTCATCCTTGTATCTCCTTGCAGCATTTTTTTTTCTTGCTATTTTGTAGTTGTTAAGCTTCTATTGAATTTTGTTACTTATTAAGTTAGCAAATATTATATGATTGTCATATAGTGTGCATTTATCCTTTTAAGACATCAACAACATATATATATATATATATATATATATATATATAGAGAGAGAGAGAGAGAGCATGGCTAACACATTTCCTCTAGTATATCGACAATGCTTCCGGCCTCCAAAATCTATCGAATCGGCTTCAAACAACAAATCCAAACCATTCAAACCAATCTCCATAACGAGAGCTTCATTTCCATATAAAATTTAGTATTAATATTACATCTTTGATCTACAATCTAACTTTGCTATTTAGAATTTATAGTGTGCGATCTGCTACCTAACTTTGCTATTTAGTATTTGAGGTTGACTTGGGCTGCTGTACAAAATAATAAAAAAATTAAAAGGTTTTGGAAAGTAAGATTTTTTTTTTCAGTGAAATTAGTCTTACAACTTATTTAATGACAAAAATTATCAGTGAACTCAGTGTAAAATGCCTATAAAATATTCCATAATATACTAGGAATGAGAACTAAATTTTTTTTTGAAGAATCTTCTCAAGAGTAATCGTTCTTTCAAGTTGTCAAAATAAAGAACCAGCCCAATTCCATTTTCCTTTTTCTTTTTAAACATTCAAGAGCACAAAAGCCCACAGAACAAAGGTCCATTTCTAAATTATTTTATAATTCACAAGCCCAAAGGCCCATGTCCAAATGAAATTCCATTTCCTGTTTTTAATTTTCAGCCGAGATGAAGACCCAGCAATTTTGTCAATTTGTCCTTCTGACAAAGGAATAATACAAAAACATAAAAAAAATCATGTCGGCCCTCAAAACTTTTGAATTTTTAAAATTGGTCCCTGAGAACCATTCCAGTAACCAGAAGTGGTACCAATGTCAGAACTGCATCAAACAACAGTACCAATAATCCTATAGATGTTGAATCAATAACAAGTGATGTTATTAGGGCTTTGGTTCTAAACACCCAAAGCATCAAATAGGGCACGCAAGCAAATAGAGAAAACAGTTCAATAATCACAATCCAATTCAGGACAAGCAAGCAAAGAGGGCAAGAGAGAGAAAACACACTCGTGCACTTGTAATATGCCAGGATTTTCTAACGAGAGAGAGAGAAGAGAAATTACCACAAGTGGAAAGAGTGAGAGAGAAGTACAAGCTAAGCACAACCTCAATTTCTCAATTCGGCCTCAACTTTTCATTCAAAGAGTCAATAGCAAAGAGAACGAGTACCAGAGTAGTATTGTATGTCCCTTTTGGGAACTGAATAACATTTTTAACCAGTAAAAAAGGCAGCAATATTATATCTCCTTTACCACGAACTAACTGTTGAAAATTAATTCAAGTTGATTAGAGCATGTATGAATCAGTTTTTACCAGCATAAAAACTGCATGGGTTATGTTAGGCATTGGTTATTTTAAGCATAGTAATTTTAGGACTAGTTAGCATAGTGGTTAGCTATTTTAGCATGTTGTGTAGTGAGTGCTTAATTTAGGCAAGTTGTGGGTGTTTATATTAGGAACATTGTATTGCTTTAAATACTGCAGAACTCTATGTAATTGAGTAAGAGAGAAAGGAAATAAAGCGTTGTTTCTATTCAGAAAAATATTATTCTCTCTTCAATCTTTTGCATACTGGCACAAAGCAGTGCAGTATTGCTGAGTTTATCCCAACAAAATGGTATCAGAGCCGATGGTTCGGTGCGACAAGCAATTGATGGCAACCATTCGGAAGACACAAAATAACTTGTTTCCGCTGGAAATTACAGAGGTTGATGATACTGCACTTGTAGTTATGGAACCTAATCAAAGTAGATTATGGCATCTAAGAGTTGATTCACAATTGATGGTAGACTCGATTGGTGGGCAACTTGGAAGAATTGCAGCAGCAACAATCGCTAAAGAAGCATTGACAACCTTGAAGACGGCATTTCAAGGAAGTTCGCGAGTTGTGGCCATCAAACGGCAAAGCCTATGTGGAGGTCTTGAGACGTTGCATGTGAAAATAGAAGAATCAATGCAGATTTTTCTTTCAAGAGTCACATATGTTATCAACAAACTTCGAGCATATGGAGACAACATGTTAGAGCAAACCATGGTGGCAAAGGTGCTAAGAAGCGTTGCACTAAAGTTTGATCACGTGGTGGCAACAATTGAAGAATCAAAGGATATTTCAACCTATTCCTTTGATGAACTAATGGGATCACTGCAGACTCATGCAGTGAAATCTAGATCAGAGGAGAAAGGTGATGAAAGGGCGTTCTAGAGAAAGGGGGAGTCCTCTCTAGGCAAAGGTGGACGTGGCCATTGTAGATTTGCCGAGTTCTTATTTCAGCACGGCATAAAAGATGTCCAGTGCAAGCCGATTGTTTTAGAAAACAAAGGGATGAACAGCAAGCATGCTATGAAGAAGAGAAGAAAGAGCAACCAACGCTTTTCATAGCGTATGAAGAAGGTGGAAGGCAAAGATCCACAACCTTTGAAGAAGCAGCAGGAAATGAAACATGGCATCACGAATTGCAAGAAGAATTGGTAGCAGCAAGAACAATGGAAATCAAGCGTGCAAGTTCTGAAGAACAGAAGGCTGACATTCTGCTGAAGGCATTGGCAAGAGAAAGGTTTGGGAATTCAGAATCAAACCTAGTATAATCAATTTTGAATTATGGGGGAGTGTTGAAAATTAATTCAAATTGATTAGAGCATGTACGAATCAGTTTTTACCAGCATAAAAACTGCATGGGTTATGTTAGGCATTGGTTATTTTAAGCATAGTAATTTTAGGACTAGTTAGCATAGTGGTTAGCTATTTTTAGCATGTTGTGTAGTGGGTGCTTAATTTAGGCAAGTTGTGGGTGTTTATTTTAGGAACATTGTATTGCTTTAAATACTGCATAACTCTATGTAATTGAGTAAGAGAGAAAGAAAATAAAGCGTTGTTTCTGTTCAAAAAAATATTATTCTCTCTTCAATCTTTTGCATACTGGCACAAAGCAGTGCAGTATTGCTGAGTTTATCCCTACACTAACACACTATTTTCTTGATGGAATAAAGGATGCTCAATCAAATAAACTTGGAGGGCTTGTAAGCAAATTTTCTTGATTGACATTATCGGTTGTGAGGGAATACATGATAAAACATACTATAAAGCATCAATCTACCGGAAGAAAAAAAGACAAAAAAAAGTAAAACATCTTTAACACACAATATTTCCAACCACAACAACGCCAGGCAAAAGGCCATTGTTTTCCTAGTGATTAAATTGTGTAACCTATAAGACACAACAACGCCAGGCAAAAGGCCATTGTTTTTCTGAGGCAACAGTAATGTTACCAACGTGAAGCAGCTGACACGAACGGATACCGACATTAGTTCAACCCGCTGCACTGTTTGCCACAGATTCTCTTCCTCGGAAAAGTATACAATTCAGTATAAATTCAACAGAAAATCCTTGGATCATACTGTTTTTGTAGCATAAATTGTTCCCGTGCTTGCGTACAAATAAATATTATATGCATTAAGATTCCTTCAATTAAAGAGATAAATTAATTGAAATAATCACACACTTTTCTCTAAAAATGGACTCTTCACAAATTGATTATTGTTAAAGTGATTTCTGATTTTGTAATAATTTTCAATTATAGGTTTTTTTTTTAGTGAGTCCATCTAATACACGTATAGTTAAAATTTGACTTTAACTTGACTTCAAAACAATTTTTTAATGTGTTCATTTGAAATTGATGTTATAAGAAATTTTGCAAGTCGACTTTGAGAGAGAGGTAATAAGTTTAATGTGACCTATCATGCAAATGTTACTTGCTTCTTTATTTATATATCTCTTCAATTTCCGTGAATGAAACTAATTATGATTTATTATATATGTGAAAAGAGTTCAAAAATTTATTGGCAAATACTTTGTATTTTTTCTTTTTTAATATAACATTTGATAGAAGAATAATTTAATGAGATATTAGAGAAAATCAATGAATATGTTTAACAAGAAAATAAAAAAATTACAAAACAATAAATATTTGGTAAAGTTACGCACTTTGGCATACCAACATTAGCTATTTTGCCTGCATTTAGAATATTGATAAACAATCCTTCAAATACTTTATTAATAATTTCCAAAACGCATTTCTTGTGATACTCACGTGTAGAAAAATTAATATTGCATAAGAATTTGTTGAAATTTTATTTCTTCAAAATATATCCTGTTTAAAAAAACTCACAGGTATAAATTTCTTTTGACTATGCTATATCATGTTGCGTACAAACTTTACTAGTAGTATACTTATCCCTATTTCAAAATATAGCAGAATTGTTTTCCCTATCAATTATGTATTGTCATTTAAAGTTCGGAGTATTTTTTTTGTTCAACATTATTATATTGCTAAATATATTGGTTTATTGTTATTTGCTCAATCACTAGCGCATGTAGTTTAATTGATTTTCTTGTTAAATAATTTTTTTGTTTTTTGAGAGGATTTCAATTTATAGATTCATTTTAGTCAAGCGATCTATTATGTGTGTAGTTAATATATTCTTTTAAATGAATTTCTACAAATCATCATTTAAAATGGACGTCACAAAAAATTTTGCACGTGGAGTTGGAGAGAGAAATAACGTTAGTATGTTTGATTATGCAAAAGTTACTTGATCAATTTATATGTATCTTCAATTCCTTGAATCAAACTAATTATATATTGCTCATTATCTATGTGAAAAGTGCTAAAAAGATATTGGCAAATACTTATATTTTTCTTTTTAATATAAAATTTGACAAAAAAAATATAATTATCTCATAATAATATTTTAATTGGAAATCAGATAAAATAAATTAATACCTTTAAAAAAAAATTCTTCAAATAGTTTTTCTATGCTATATTATTTTTTAAACTTTGCTGGATTTTATTGTATGAGGCTCGTTGTTTTAATACATATGTACAAACAAATGCAAGATGATGAAGGTTTTTTGACTTAATTTTTTTAATTTAATAGAATAATCACATTTTTCTAATATTGACTCTTGAAAACATGACTACTGTGAAAATGATTTTGTCTTGCTTAGTGATTTGAAATTGTTGATTAATTTTAGTACACAGTTTACCACGTATGCACCACGAATTTTACTTCCAAAGAATTGTTGCAAGTCTTTGTTTAAAATTGATGTTACAATAAAATTTTGCATGTTTAGTTAAGGAGGGAGAGAGAGGAGTTTAGTTTGTTCTATCATTCAAATTAATTTGAATTTGTATATAAATATTTGTTTAATGTGGTCTGTGAAATTATGATTAATTATATATTTGAAAAATATATATATATATATATATATTAGAAAATAATTATATTTAGTTATTTTACTATAAAATTTGACAAAAATAATGTTTTTAAACATATCAACCCACCTTGTAAAGAGTAATAATATTTTCGAACATATTGTTCTCAACATGGCCCTTAATTATATGCCATATTTCTTCTTCAATCATTTCAAAAAAATTCATTTATTATGTCGGACCATAGTATTACTTTTTCCATGCCATGCAAAAAGTGCTTATAATTAAGAAAAGAAATACATGGAAAAATGTTTATAATTTTTATTTCTTCAAAATCTTGAACAATAAATGAGTACGTTGGTCAAGGAGAAAAAAAAATACATGGCATGCACAGTTATATTTAGAAACAGGAAATCACAGTTATTTTTTGTGATTTAAAGCTAACAACAATTTTTGGGAGTTGTTATAAGAATGTTAAAGTATAAACTAAGTTATAAAAGAAACAAAAAGAAACAAAATACCAAATTACTGTGATTAGTTTTTACTTTGACGAGTAAGTGATTTAATTTTTGCTTGTTGAGCTGTGAAGATTTGACTGCCACTAATTAATTAATTTCCTTGTCATACTTCCCTGACTTGACGCCTCCTCAATTCTGTCAGTATATTGAAATCTCTCTTAATTATTGCATCTTTGATTATTCAAAATGGCAATAAATACATCACTTTAATAATTGCATCCGGCTGATTAGTCAAGTATTTCCTCAATTCTATTCTCATATATTTTCTAACCAATTGGAATCACTCATAATTACTTTTCTTATCTCTTCTTCTCTATCAAGGTCATTACTAAATTTCCTTTCATTTCTCTTTCACAATCTATTGTGGACACGTTACTTGTTCCATATGTTAAATTATTCTTCTACACATATTTTTTGTGTGCCTATGAGCATGATCCTTTTCATTGTTTCTTTTATTCTACTTATAATAAAGAAAATGAAAAAAAATTAATTCTTAATCTTCATTCTTTTGTTGATTGTGTACGTATTTCTGGCTCCAAAAGAACTGTCTCCTTCCTTTTTGTTTTCCAAAAGAAGAAAAAAAGTAAAAAGAAAGAACAACAAATATATTTTATTTTTACAAAAAAAAACATTGGTTTTTTCTTTTCTTTTTTTGTAAAAACTACTAGAATGTAAAAGATCCGTACAGTTTTCTATAGACTAACCAAAGTTTGAATTTTTTTCATGAAACCAAATCCTCAATTGTGTACTTCTCTGAAGTTACATGTGTGCTTTGAATATCTTATTGTCACAATTTAATAGAACGATTCCCTCTTGAGAAGATTCTTTGGAAAAGAGTTTGCGATTTCTCATATCTACTTTATTATTTATTATCGTATAGGATTTTATAATTATTTTAATGGAGTCAAACTTATATCGTTAAAAATCTTAACATATTAAAAATATCAATTTCTTCTCATCATATAACAAATTATTACTTTCCAAAACCTTTATTCATTTTCTTATTTTATCTCGTGGAACAGCGCAAACCCCAATTCCTGACCATAAGCGCACTAAGCAAACAAAAAAAAACAAAATTATTTCCACCAAAATGAAATTACTTTATGTTAATTGATAAATTAACAAAGCAAACAAATAATCTAGACCTCTTAAGATCATATCACAATAAGAAAAGTGTTAGTGGCTAAGTGATGCTCTTGCACACACGAACTTCTACCTTGTAACTTTTGCTAGAAATATATAAATTGTTAAAATAAATATACAAAAACAAACAAACACTTCCCTTTAAAGAATTCAATAAATACCTCCCGTTTGATGCTGCTGATTAGTCAAGTCTTTCATTAATTATGTTCACATATATTTTCTTTTCAATTGCAAACGCTGTACAATTAATCTACATCAGTATTTTGGGAATAAGAATTTAACAGAGCAGGTTTGACTTCATGCAGCACACAGACTATAGAATCAAAACAACTCTGTTGCTGATTCAAAGCAATGGCCCGCGATCAGCATCATGGGCCATCTTTTTTGCTACTTATTCAGCATGAGACAAAAATAACAAAAATTAAGGAAAAGAAAATTATGTGTTCATTAAGAAGTATTTGATTTGAATATTCTTTTCTATGTCAATCCAAAAATCACAGCCAGTCACCGGTAATTCAAAAGAAAATTTTCTCTTTGGGTAATAGAAACAGAATTATGCCAGAGGAAAAGAAATATCTACTACAGATTTTGTTTTTTGTTAAAATGGATTATATGATTATTGTGATGCTCTTTTACATAATTTTTGTGTAAAGTGGCAAGTAGAATATAGACAGAACTGATATTTTTTTTCTAATTTATTTTTCAGAAAATAAAGGCATAAAGCTGAAGAAAATGGTACAGATATAGGAAACCCAATTACCAAGGTTTTTAACCAAACCGCACGAGGCAAACAGAATTACATAATTTTGTCCACTAAAATGAATTTTGTTTAAGTTCATATCCAAATACGACAAAAAAATGTTTTTTCTTTTTTTAAATTATGATGAAGCAGAAAATTACACAATCAGACCAAAGACTATATTTTTCTCCTTTCTCTATCTTCACCTTGTTTTTTTCTATTAATTCAGGTCGTGCCTCTGTTCAATTAATTTGCATTTTGCTTATTTATTTATCAAGTTTCTTATGCATGGTGTTATATATATCGATACTCAACCTTCTTCAATCAAGCACCACTCCGAATTGTCGTGCTTACTCTTTTTGTCTCCTGCAATGGCACTTGTTGGACTTCTTTCCTTATCACTTGTTGTCTTCTCCTTCTCCCCCATAAACACCACTCTAACACAAGCCTTGATTCAACTCAAGCAAGGTTTCAATACCACTAAACTTCATTCATGGAATGCACATACTGACTGTTGCAAATGGGATGGCATCAAGTGCAATGAGCAAACCGGTATGGTGACTGCACTCAACCTTGCTCACAAGTACATCTCGGGTGAACTCAACCCGGCTCTGTTCAATCTCAGCTCTCTTCAGTATCTCGACCTTTCTTACAACTACTTCTATAATATTTCCCTTCCACAAACCGGGTTTGAGCAACTTGGTAATTTAACCCATCTCGACTTATTCCTATCTGGCTTTGCCGGTCAAGTTCCGATCAGCATTTCTGACCTCACAAACCTTATCTTACTTGACTTATCAGCCAATACCTTGTATCTTCATAACACAGGCCTGAAAACCTTACTCAGCAACCTCACCAAGCTTCAAGTTCTTCGCTTGAGTGAGGTCGACATTTTACTCGATGGATCTGAGTGGGGCAAAGCAATTTTTCAAGTTGGCCCAACTCTTCAGGTGCTATCCATGGCAGATTGTGGATTAAGAGGAAATTTGCCAGATGAAATATTCCACCTTACAAATCTAACAAAGCTTGATTTAGATGACAACTCAATGATGTCAGGTCAACTGCCAGTATTCACGAAGGAAAGATCATTGCAACATTTATCGCTATTGGCTCTATACAACTGTAGTTTCTATGGAGAAGTTCCGCCCTCAATAACAAACCTTACAAGACTCGAATTTTTGGACTTACGATCAAACAGATTGACAGGTACAATACCCATGTCTTTGTTATGTCACCCTTCTTTGATATCATTTGGTCTATCAAATAACCAATTATCAGGATATCTACCTGAGTTCCCAAATGGATCATCAATTTTGGAGAATATTGACGTTCGCTCCAACAATCTTGAAGGGCAATTGTCAATTTCCATATTTAATTTCCCCAGCCTCTTTGGGTTAGATCTTTCATCAAATAACTTCAATGGAACATTTAATTTAGATGTCATCAAGCACAATAAGAAGCTTCATAATTTTGATCTCTCATACAACAAGTTGTCAATAATAGAAGGCAAAAACCATAACAAGTCATTCTATGATTCATTTCCACAACTGGGATATCTAGGGCTGGCATCGTGCAATTTAACAAAGTTTCCTCATTTTCTCAATTACCAAACAAATATTTCCGCCCTAGACCTCTCAATTAATAGTCTCACGGGAGAGATTCCTCTTTGCATTTGTAATGGGACATTGCAAATGCTTGATCTTTCATATAATAGTTTAACTGGTACAATCCCACCTTGCCTGCTTGAATCTAAATTTCGTGAAGTGCTAAACCTACGAAGTAACAACTTAAGTGGGCCATTGCCAAGAAATATTAGTGAGGAATGCAAGTTTTTATCAATAAATTTGAGTGAAAATAAAATAAATGGAAGTTTGCCCCAGTCACTAATGAACTGTAAAATTCTGCAGGTCTTAGATATCGGACATAACCAAATAGTGAGTAGATTTCCATTTTGGCTCGAAAATCTCAAAAACTTGAGAGTACTTGTCTTAAGATCAAATCAACTTTATGGAACAATTTCAAATAGGGAAGTCAGCATAAAAACAAATAATTTTGTTTTCCCCGCACTGAAGGTTTTGGATCTTTCTTCAAATCATTTCAAAGGCATTATCCCGAAAAGTTTGTTTGAAAACCTCAAGACCATGGTGACTAATTCAGGTTCTAGTACATTTATGTATGATGGTACAAATTATATTTATCGGGATTCAATTACAGTCATGTGGAAAGGACAAGAAATGGAGATAAATAAATCTCTCAGCATATTCAGTTCCCTTGATCTGTCAGAAAATGGATTTTCAGGGGAAATTCTGTCAACTTATGAAGAAAAAGAGGGAAAAAAGTAAACAACACACAACTCCCATGAAACTCCCTTCCCACCCATGTATTATTGATAGAAAAATTATGTGTTTCAATTTCTGTATTTTCGGCCTCCTCAAATAGAGAGATAATCACTGAAATAAAGGAAAGTAAATCACCCCAGAATTCATTCTATTATTACATATATCTTTCCTTCTATCTTTAGACACATAATAAGGTAACAAATAAACTAGCTATGAGAATCCAGATTTGTTTCTGCTGCGCCTCCAGCTTGCTGCCTCCAGCTTGTTGTTTCCATAATTGTCTCGCGTCAATACTCCCCCTCAAGTTGGTGCATAGATATCCGTCATGCCCAACTTGCCAAGCGAGTCATGGAAAATTGCACCCGAAACGCCCTTGGTTAGAATGTCAGCTAGTTGATCACCTGTTCTCACAAATGGAAGAGATATGACATTCTCCTCTAGGACCACTTCTATGTTCTTTGTACGGTCATGCTGTACAGGATTTTGTGATATAGCAATTGCCGCCTTGTTGTCACAAAAAAGTTTCATTCCGTCACTAGGACCAAACCCGAGCTCACTCATGACCTTTTTCAACCATATCAGCTCCTGCAGTCCTTTAGCGATACCCATAAACTCAGCTTCGGCACTAGAGAGAGCTACCACCTTTTGCTTTTTACTCCTCCATGTCACCAAATTACCACCAACAAATGTGAAATATCCGGAAGTGGATTTCCGATCAGTAATGTCTCCTGCCCAGTCTGAATCCGTATACCCTTCCACTCTTAAGTGTCCATTTCTCTTAAAGTAAATTCCTCTACCTGGAGCACCTTTCAGGTACCTGAGAATACGAAACAGGACTTCCATATGCTGCTCACTTGGAGCATGCATGAATTGGCTTACCAAACTTACAGCGTATGCGATATCTGGTCTGGTATGAGACAAATAGATGAGCTTACCTACCAATCGCTGGTATCTCTCTTTGTTGGCTGGTACTTGAGTCGGGAATTCACCTAACTTAAGATTTTGTACAACAGGGGTGTCTACTGGTTTGCAATCAAGCATCCCAGTTTCAGTTAACAAGTCTAACACATACTTTCTTTGAGACAGAGATATACCTTCTTTGGTTCTTACCACTTCAATTCCGAGAAAATATTTTAGTCCACCTAAATCTTTCATTTCAAATTCCTCGGAGAGTCTTTTCTCCAATCTATCAATTTCATCTTGATCATCACCTGTGATTATCATGTCATCAACATAAATAATTAGAACAGCTATCTTTTCATGCCTCTTCCTATAAAACAAAGTATGGTCAGAATCGCTTTGAGTGTAACCATATTTACTCATAGCACTACAGAATCTCCCAAACCAAGCTCTAGGAGATTGTTTCAGTCCATATAGTGCCTTCTCTAACTTGCATACTAGCTGTTGAGACCCCGAATGACTGTACCCGGGTGGAATTTCCATGTAGATCTCCTCTTCAAGATCACCGTGAAGGAAAGCATTCTTTACATCGAACTGATGCAAAGGCCAATCAAGGTTAGCTGCAAGAGATAATAGAATTCTAATGGTATTCAACTTAGCAACTGGTGAAAAAGTTTCCTAAAAATCAATACCATAGGTTTGTGTAAATCCTTTGGCAACTAGCCGAGCCTTATACCGGTCAACCAAACAAGTTGGACCATATTTTACTGTGAATACCCACTTACAGCCTACCGTCTTTCTTCCTTTTGGTAAACTTACCAACCGCCATGTGTGATTTTTCTCTAATGCCTCCATTTCCGCTCTCATAGCTTCCAACCACTTGGGATTGCTCATGGCTTCTTCAAGTCGTTCCGGGATTCGAATAGAGGCAAGAGTGGTATCAAACTCCTTCAATGGGCTGGACAAGTGTTCTGTTGTCACAAATTTACCAATTGCATAATCTCCTTCACCAGCTTCATCTGGTCTAAAACGCTTAGGAGGGTTTCCTCTGTTACGCCTGTCAGGTAATCTGTATCCTGTATTAGAATTATTAGAATTAAAATTCTCAGAATTTGAAACTTGTACCTCATTCTCAGGAGATTGGCCCAGATGTGGTAGAGGAGACTGTATCAATTGCCTTTGCTCATTTTCTGGATCCATGCTAAGTTCAATCCACCAATTAATGTCCCTTTCAGACTCAGCCCAAGATGGGCTCACTGCAGGTGGATTCGGGCCAGCAGTAGCTGGGTTCGGGTCAGGGCCAGCATCTGGATTCGGACCAACAGTGGCTGGGTTCGGGTCCAAGTTCAGGTCAGCAACAACAACAGTTTGGTTCTGGTCTGAGTTCGGTTCAGAAGTTTGGTATTGACCCGGGTTTACAGAATTTGGTTCGGGTTTACAGCAGCACCTCCTGTGCTAACATTCGGACCAGCAGTGGCTGGGTTCGGGTCCAAGTTCAGGTCAGCAACAACAACAGTTTGGTTCTGGTCTGAGTTCGGTTCAGAAGTTTGGTATTGACCCGGGTTTACAGAAGTTTGGTTCGGGTTTACAGCAGCACCTCCTGTGCTAACATTCTCATATGGACCCAATTGATGCCAATTTTCATTCTCAACTAAATTCTCCCCCTGAGAATGAATTGTATCTTTTCGAAAAAAACTTTTCGTTTCAATAAAGGTGACATCCATGGTAACAAACAATTTTTTAGAAACAGGATTGAGACATTTATAACCTTTCTGGTTTTGGCCATACCCCACAAATACACACTTTTCGGCACAAGGTTCCAATTTTGATCGTTGGTGTTTTTGTATGTGGACAAATGCAACACACCCGAATACCTTTGGTGGAAGGTTCAGAAGGGATGGTATCGGTACGTATGAAGAGAGTACTTGAAGTGGAGTTTGGAAATTTAACACATTTGATGGCATGCGATTAATTAGATACACGGCAGCGGTAACCACATGATCCCAATAGACTTGTGGTACTTCATACTTTAATAACATAGACCTGGCTGTTTCTAAAACATGTCTATTTTTTCGTTCGGCCACTCCGTTCTGCTGTGGAGTTCCGACACAACTTGTTTCATGGATAATTCCGTTAGAGTGAAAAAATTCCCGAAGTGTTTTATTCACAAACTCACCACCATTGTCACTTCTTAGAAATTTAATGTTCCGATTAAATTGATTTCGTACCATGTTAAAAAAGGACTTAAAAACAGGTGCCACTTCATCTTTTGTTTTAAGGACATACAGCCACGTCATTCTAGTACAATTATCAATAAATAGTACAAACCACCTATTTCCAACAGATGAATTAACTGGGGATGGACCCCAAACATCAGAATGAACCAAGTCAAAAGGTTTAGTACTCTTATTCAAACTACTAGGAAAAACCACACGGTGACTCTTAGCTCTAATACAGGTTTTACAATCGAATTTTTCATTCTCACAGCCAAAAAATAAACTGGGGTAAAGTCTTTTTAGATACCCAAAAGATGGATGTCCTAATCTCTTATGCCACATCCAAATACGAGAGATCCGATTCGTTGATGAACTTGTAGACAAATGAGCCTTTCCAACCACCATGTCGTTCAAATGATACAGTCTCCCTCTTCTAGTACCACGGCCAATGATCTCCTTCGTGAGAAGATCCTGAAAGATACAAAACTGGGGATACATGAGAACAGCACAATTCAATTCTTCACAAATCTGACCAACAAACAATAATCTGGTTGATAAAGAAGGCACTAGTAGAGTATTTGATAAAGTAAGGGAAGGTGAACACTGAACATCTCCAGCACCCTCTACAGGATACAATTCACCATTAGCATTGACTATTGCCGTTCTTCTTGGTGTGGACATCTTCACAAGATCCTTTTCTGAGTAGGTCATGTGATCTGTTGCCCCTGAATCTATTATCCAATCAACCTTATTAGTATGAAAATTATTAGAGACAAAACAGTTTTTACCTTCCAAGCGTTCCTTGTTCTCAACAGGCGGTAAAATGGAATATTTACCCGCTGAAACTGAGGCAGCAGTGGCTTGGTTCGGTCCAGTCATGCCCAACTCATTTGGGACCAGCTGCCCAGCAAGACTACCCGACCCAGCAGTAGCATCTTGCACAACAGGGGCTGCAGACAAATCTGCTGCAGCCATTTGCGCCTCACCCCTGTATTGTTGCCAATCTCCCTGCTTCTTTTTCCTTTTATCTTTCCAACCCGGTGGGTAGCCAATCAATTTGAAACATTTATCCTTGGTATGCCTTGGGTTATGACAGTAAGTACAACCTTCAACAAGACCCGGTTTTGGTTTGAAGTCAGGTTTGTTTATGGCAAGAGGTTGGTTTCTCACAAACATAACCATAGAATTTTCAGCACCATCCCCTTTGTTTAACATTACTGTTTGGCGGTTTTCTTCTCTACGTACTAAAGCAAAAGCTTGTTCTACTGTGGGAAACGGTTTTTGTTGGAGAACAGTTGCCCGGATAGAATCCAAGCGGTCATCAAGACCATCTAGAAAGGTCAAAACACGGTCCTCTTGAACAAGGTAATTATGTTTCTCAATATCAACCGGGGAGGTCATAGGGTTTGGCCTACGTACGTCTAACTCTTTCCATAACCCTTGTAATTGGGTGTAATAAACTTCAACAGAACCCCCTGCTTGTTTGACCCGATTAACTCTCCTTTTCAAGTCAAAAAACTGGGTCAAGTCATCTCCATCGAAAAAGGTTGTTCTTACTGAGTCCCAGACCTCTTTGGCCGTAGAGAAAGGAAGAAAATTACCTACTAAGGAGGGATCCATGGATTCGATTATGTAGTTTTTAACCGAAGAGTCTTCCATCTGCCACTTGCGGTATTTGCTATCAGCTGCCGACGGTTTGAGAGTCGACCCATCAATATAGCCGAGTTTATCCTTCATTGACAGTTTCATTTTCAGCATCTGCGACCACAGGTTGAAGTTCTTCCCGTCTAGTTTGATCGTCATGGCTGACATAATCCCATCTGGATGAGAACTGCTCGGTTTTTGTTGTAGTAGTTGTGATAAGGTGGCTGTCAGGCTCTCCAGAAGAAGCACAGATTCGGTTTTTGCTGCTTCTGCAGATTTCTCTACCTCCTTCGACATTCTACACAGAAAATAGGGATAGCGAGTAAACAGAATCTGGTTTGGTTACACAGGAAAAAGACAAATCTCAGAATCGAAACTTGTGCTCTGATACCATGTCAACTTATGAAGAAAAAGAGGGAAAAAAGTAAACAACACACAACTCCCATGAAACTCCCTTCCCACCCATGTATTATTGATAGAAAAATTCTGTGTTTCAATTTATGTATTTTCGGCCTCCTCAAATAGAGAGATAATCACTGAAATAAAGGAAAGTAAATCACCCCAGAATTCATTCTATTATTACATATATCTTTCCTTCTATCTTTAGACACATAATAAGGTAACAAATAAACTAGCTATGAGAATCCAGATTTGTTTCTGCTGCGCCTCCAGCTTGCTGCCTCCAGCTTGTTGTTTCCATAATTGTCTCGCGTCAATAAATTCCCGTAGAGATTGGGCAATTGAAGTCACTTCATGTGCTTAACCTATCACATAATGCCCTGACCAGTCCAATTCCATCGGAATTTGCTAATTTACACCAACTTCAATCACTGGATCTTTCTTGCAACCGACTTTCCGGGCACATTCCACAGGAGCTCACCTCTCTCACTTTTTTTTGTGCACTAAATATCTCGTACAACAATATGTTTGGAGAAATACCACACGGAAATCAATTTTCAACCTTTCCAAATGATTCTTACATGGGTAACCCCGGATTGTGTGGTAGTCCTTTATCAATGCAGTGTGCAACAACCCCTTCAAATGATGGGTTTAATAAAGATTTGCCTTCAAAGTCTTCTACTAATATAATTGGGCTTTCTATTTCTATTGGACTAGGGTTAGGTGTGGGGTTTGCCTCTGTAATTTGGGCTCTGGTATCATGGGAGAATGGGAGAGAACAGTTTAATTTCATTGTGGATAGGATTTATTTTCGACATATCTCCGCTTGGCTATTGGCAGGGAATGGTCCATTTTTTTAATTTTTTTTAATGTAAAGTTCTCATGCCGACACACGATTATGTATTTTTATTATTTTGGGATTTGAAATATTTGAGCATTGTTATTGTTAAAGTAACAAAGTTGTCAGAACTAGTTAGTAATATGTTTTAAGTGATTCCTTTGGTGCTTCTGTTATTTGTAAAATCTGGAACTGAAGTTATCTTGAATCGAGATACTGAAATAGTTCTCCAATTGTTGTACTTTCAGCTGTCTTACAACAATTATATATATAGTCTGATGTTTACCACAGAATAGCTTTTATTACTGGAATAGTTTGAAAAAGAAAAAAACTGATTCAGCTATGAAAAAAATTGCACGTTTAGAAAAAACTGTTGGCCACTCTCCTACTTCTTTTCGTTCTTCCTTTATTGTGGTTACTGTAGAAATATGCTCCACATTGGCAGTTTGTGATACAAACATAAAATAGAAAAGAAAAAAAAAACAGAAATACGCTAAAAAAATTATGGTACTGCAAAATTTTAGTTACTGGTAGTTTCATGGGTTTTTCTTATTTTGAATAGAAATTACAAAAGGTGGTGTTAGAGGCTGCTGCTGAATCATTTTATTGAGGAGATCACGTTAGAGATACAAACGAATTCCAACTTGATTTGTGACCATCTCAACAAAAGAATAACCATAGTGGGTTCAGTTTCAGTCTATGTAATATATGTCTTTCTTACAACTTGCATCATATAAAAATTATAGTATGATGATAGGCACCAAAGAAATCATTATCATAATAATTCAAAATGCTATTTTGGATACACCAAAGAAATCATTATCATAATAATTCAAAGAAATCATTTCTCTTTCAATTCAATCTCAAATTCTAACACGATTTAATCAATGTGAGTCATGCAACATCTAATACTAGAGTAGTTGTGTCCACACAAAAAAGACAACTATCTTGATAACAAAAACGATTCAATTTAAGATCCTCAATAGATAACATTATTGGCGACACCAATTATATATAAGCCCGTTATTCGATGCAGTAGAAAGTACAAGGCCTTGGTACCAATATGGTCTCATTGCACTTCTGGGTCCAATATTGTTGTAATACCACTATAGCTTATAACCAAATTTTTTTACCACAAAAATTTGTTCATATAATGTTTTGTTTTCAGCAGTAATAATTTGCACATTAAAAGAGTTAAGAAGATGTATACTTTATTTTGACCAAGTCTTCCTCTTCCTTTTGACATTTTTTTTCCTATACAGATGAGTTTGGTCTAGGGCTGCTAAAATACAGAAGCCCTGTTCAGGATCAGCCCAGATCAAAATTGAATAGTATAAAACCTGTTCATGATCAGCCCGAAATCAAATTCTCCATGCTCATGATCGGCCTATTCACTATTGTTCAAAACTGAGTTCTGTTCAGAATTGAGCCCTGTTCGAAACAGGCCCGTTTCAACGAACCGGGCTGAACAGTGGACAACCAAGCAATCCTAGTTATGAACAACCTACCGGGCCTTTGATTAACAAAACCATTTACAAAGTCAATAAGTACAAAAATTTAAATCCACCGCGACTCAAAATCCCACCAAGTTGGATTTCTGTAACGAAAAATGAGCTAAATAAATAATTGAGGGGTAGTATTAAAATGACAGTTGTATAAGAGCGAGGTTACAGTAGTATGTATAGTGCATAATACTCCATATTATAAATAAACAAACAAACAAAATCAAAACAAACTTTAAGAATTTCCAAATAAGTTGAAAAGTAAAATCCAAATTCAAACATTAGACAAAAATGATCCTAGATAAACAAAATCTAAGTTCATCTCTTTCAACATAATCTGAGTTCATCACTTGCAGCCCCTATATACGCTGAAAAAAAAAATACATTACAAAGTCAGCATTTACATGATAATTAAACTCCATTAGAAGTTTAAAAAAAAAATTGATGAAACCTTTTCTTGTCAGCCATTGCCAACAATCACTGGTACTGTATAGAAAGTGGATGGTAAAATGAAATCAGAGGTCAAAGCTTTTGTTATAGCAAACTGTGTTTTATGTCATTATACATAAAAGAATGTGTTATAGCAAACTGTATTTTTGTCATTATACATAATGGATGAGAATTCAGGTTATAGTATATTACAGAAAAAAGAATCAAGCATATCATAGTGACATAAAAAAAACCAAAGCACATGTGACAATTTCTTCTAGCTAACTTGGAAGGCCTACTAAATGTGCCAGTAATCTCAATAGCGCAATGCACATGTGGTGTTAGATTCAAATATTAGCAACCATTTCATAAAAGCTAAATAGTACCATTCTGGTTTTTATTATAAGTTGTACCAGTATGGTTGCCGTATCAGTTTTGTTATTGTACAAATCTGGTTTCACCCAGTCCCACCCAATCAAAGATATACTTTACCTATGAATCTGGTAAAAGTACGAATTTGGTACAGTTTGAATATGGTACAAGTATAAATCTGGTACAGGTTTTATTTGGTAGAATCTCATTCATTTTTTTAAAAATTGAACAAGGTCAGTTTTTATTTAGCTTGATATAAATTAAAATTGCTAGTAGTTGTGCAAGTGATTGAATTTTTCAAATCAAGAAATATGGGTACTTTTTCTGACTGGTACACTCTGAAATAAGGTATGGCTGTTTTATTTATTTTGCTTTGCATCTATGTTGACCGGTACATAACATTGGTGAAATGGTTGAAGTGTTTGCACAATTACATTAACAGAGCCTGGGAAAATGAGAAGCAGATAATAAGTTTGAATTTTTATATTTTAATTTTGGAAGTTGAATCATTGATGATTTCCAACTACAATTTTAGTGTCAAATTAAGATTTCTGATGCAACAATTTTAGTGTTAACCAGTCACAGTGGTATAATTCTAACAATTAGCAAATAGATAAATTTCTAACAATTACCTTAACACTTAGCAAGCCTCCCAGAGAGTGGTATAATTCTAGCAGTGAGCTTGCATCCCTGAAAAACAATAGCAGAAAATAAATCTTTTAATGACTTGCATGAAACTCAAATACTCGATCGATTCTGTTGAGCAACCCTATGAAATTGATTCAATGAATTGCATCAAACTCAAATACTCAAATTGATACCAAATCAGCCTATTAATCAAAATCGAATTGACCATACCTATTCAACTTTGTACAGGAAAAGCAGCCTGCAAATCAAGGTCGGGGGTTACATCTGACAACCACATGCCAGGAAAAGCAGCCTGCAAATCAAGGAAAAATAACATATTAATCAAAAGCTAGAAAATCAAGAAAACAAAACAAATAATCAGAGATAAGAAAGCAATTACTATTTTCTTTCCAATTGTTTAAGATTCTCCCAGAGAAAAGAAGAGATTTTTTCAACCTAGATATATATATAGTTCTGGGGAAAATACAACCTATATACCTACATGGACTAATTCTTTTTTTTGAATGTCAGTGAGCAAAGCTCACATGACGATTTCATTGATAATAAGAAAAAGTATTTACAGTGCCTTATTCTCTATTTACATTAGTAAATTGGGGAAGGTAAATAATAGGGAAAAACTAAACATTATGTACTACAATCACAGTCACATGTGCCTACTAAAATATTGTTTGCCAGGAGGTAATATCTAGGGAGACACTGTTGACCAATTCTGTCACTGTCTTGCGCTGCCCAGTGAAGAGTCGCCTATTACGCTCACGCCACAACGCCCAACCTCCTGCAGACCACACTGTGTCCCAAAGTCTCAGTGTCGAGTCAGGCTGATGCTGTCTCGAGTTCCACCACAATTTAAAAAAGGATACCCCACATGAGATGTTAATCCGGAGGTGATAGCGAAACAATAAAATCCTCCAGAAGCCCATCGCATAGGCGCAGTTTATCAGGATGTGCCGCGCCGTCTCTACTGCCGAGTCCTGACACAGGTGACATCCGGTCGGTACATCACATCCTCGCGATCTCAATACCTGCTGGGTAAGGAGCTTGTTCTGGATGCTAATCCAGAGAAAGACCTTTACCTTGGGAGGTATCTTTAGTTTCCAAATTACCTCATTAAAAGGGCACATTTGCCCCCTATTCTGCAGGACTCTATATGCTGAGCCCGTAGTAAAAGATTGTTGCGGTGTCCATTTCCACCGTGTTATCCCACTATGCTCCTCGACTGCCGTTGATATCGAATAGAACGATTTTAGGCGGTTGAGAGATCGCGCAAAACTCGAAAGGATCGGATCCTGGTTTATATCAGTCGCCGCATTGACTCCATACAAGAACGACATTGTTGTAGCCCAGAGTCCATCCGGGTTGCTATCTAACTTCCATAGCCATTTGGTGAGCAAGGCGTCGTTCTGTGTTTGGAGGTCTAATATACCCATTCCCCCGTTTCTTTTCATCGTGCAAACTGTTTCCCAATTTACAAGACAGTTTATCCCTTTGCACGTGTCATTTCCCTTCCATAAAAATCTTCTTCTGGCTCTGTCTATGTACTTGATGATTCCTTTTGGCAATTTGATTGCCTGCATATAGTGCAGGGGGAGCGCAGTTAGGATCGATTTGATCAAAACCAGCCTCCCCCCGTACGT
Source organism: Carex myosuroides (assembly GCA_028015225.1). Taxonomy (NCBI): domain Eukaryota; kingdom Viridiplantae; phylum Streptophyta; class Magnoliopsida; order Poales; family Cyperaceae; genus Carex; species Carex myosuroides. The sequence continues at coordinate 5,856,141 of CM051483.1, forward strand.
GAGGAGGGCCGAATGCCAGCTAGCCATTCTAGCTTGAACCGACTGAAGTAGAGGTTCGAAATCACTCAGTTTCAACGTTTTTGCCGACAGTGGCAACCCGAGATAACGAATCGGGAGGTTTGCTCGAGTACAACCAGTAATGCGCTCAACGGTACCGATAATGGATGTCGGTATTGCAATGGGTACGAAGGAACTCTTGTTTCTATTAATCTTAAGGCCCGTCAGCCGGCCGTATAGGCGCAGGATACGGACAATGACCTTTAGCGTGGTTGGGTGCGCCTCAGAAAAAATGATTGTGTCATCCGCATATTGTATGGGTCTTGGCGGTATTGCCATTGTTGAGTGCATAACCGGTATTGAGTTTTGAATAAACCAGTTGAGAGAGTCTGTTACCAGGATAAAGAGCATGGGCGATAGTGGGTCTCCCTGTCGGAGGCCTCGCCTGTGTGTGAAGTATGGGGTAAGAGTACCGTTTATCTTGACTGCCGATGAGGATGTAGTAAGAACATTTAATACCGCCGTCAGCCATCTCGGTGGGAAGCCCCGCTCGATCAATAAGTTGGTTAGGAAGCACCAATTTACTGTGTCGAAAGCTTTTGCAAAGTCTACCTTGTAAAGAATGGATGGTATTTTCCTTTTTTGGCAAAAGTTTAGGTATTCACGTGCCACCAAGAAAGATTCCATGATTGAACGTCCCTTTACGAAGGCAGTCTGTGCATTCGTCACCAATTGTTGTAGATGCGGCTGCAACCTGTTCGCTAGAATCTTTGTGACGATTTTTGCTGCCGTGTTAATGACACTAATTGGGCGAAAGTCGGTGACTTCTATGGCTCCCTCCTTTTTCGGAATCAACGTGATTGCTGCTTTATTTATTTTGCCCATTGGTCTTCCATTATAGCACGCCCGAATAAATGCCATCATATCTACCGCAATTATATCCCAGAATACTTGATAGAATTCGATCGGAAGGCCATCCGGTCCGCTCGCTTTCCCTTTTGGTAACTGGAATACCGCCTCTTTTATCTCCTCGTCCGTTATGTCATTGTCCAAGCTCAATAGTGTTGTATGAAAGTTCGGCCCCACCTTGCCCCTCAAGTCAAAAGGCAAATTCGAATGGACTCTGGATCCCAATAATTCACTGAAGTGCTCGAATAGTTTAGTTTTAACCTGCCGGTGATCCCGGATGACTGTACCTGCATGATTTAAAGCGGAGATAGTGTTTGCATTTTTTCTTCCATTTGCAATAGCATGAAAATATTTTGTGTTGTTATCTCCTAATTTAAGCCATGCGGCACTCGATCTTTGTTTCCACTTCTCCTCCTTCTCTCTCACTAGCTTGAAAACATGCTCACGCAATTTAATGCGCAGCACAAACTCCCTCGGGCTCAGGATGCGGGATTCTTCAACGTGATCTAGTTTTTGGATGACCCACTGAGATCTTTTAAGAAAAACATTGCGGCACCGGTAAGCTGCCTGGGACCATTGCCGTAGCTGCTTCCTGGTTTCCGCGATTTTACCTGTTAATCCTTTAATAGGATTTTGTAGTGTAGGCGCCGCAGCCCACGCTTGTTGCACTATTGTTCGGCTCTGAGGATGTCTCAACCAATATGTTTCAAATTTGAAGGTGTTCCGTGGTGTATGGCTATGTGGCCGGACCTGTAAGACTAATGGGGCATGATCAGATGCGGTTGTAGGGGCATCCCGTAATATATATGACGCTCCTATTGTGTTCCAATGCGGTGATATGAACACCCGATCTAATTTTGAGAATGTTGGAGCCGGCCTCTTACTGGACCATGTGTACTTACGTCCCGCAAGCGGAATATCAAGCAACTCAAGGAACTGAATAGTGCTATTGAATTCCAACATAGTTCCCCAATTTACCGTACCCGAAGTAGTATCATTGTTTGAACGCAATAAGTTAAAATCTCCCATAAGCAACCATGGCAGTTCATTAATTAGTCTAAGATCCTTTAGCTCTGATAAGAAATTAATTTTATCTCTGTCATTTTGTGGACCATATGCCCCAGTCAATAAAAAAGAAAAATCTCCTCTTTGTAAAGTAACAGATACTGTGTAATTTCCAACATGAGAGTTGATGAGTTTATAGGCACTACTCCACGCGAGTAGTATCCCACCCCTCGAACCCTCCGCATCTAATGTAATGTAAGAATTAAACTTTGAGGGGCACACTTGCCGCACTCGAAAGATCGAATGATTCGACCATTTAGTCTCTTGAAAGCATAAAATGTCACAATTTGAATCTAGAACCGAATTCTTGATAACCATGCATTTAGATTGGTCACCAAGACCCCTAACATTCCAATTCAGAATTTTAAAAGAAAATAACAATTCAGTAGGTTCACTTGACATTGGAGTTATACAAAAGATTGGTGCTGCTCACCATTTGAGAACCTCAAAAGCACAAAACAAGGAAAAGGAAAGATACCAGAAATAAAAGCAGAAACAGAATTAAAACATAAGCATAGACTAGCATTAGAGCGAGGCCGCATCCCCCTCGTCGTCCCCCTCGAGGAAGCCATCATCTGATTCATAGTTTAAACCCGCCAATACGGTCTCATCATCTTCATATGCATCATCTCTGTTGGGCAGGATCGGGTCAGTTTCACTCTCATAAACTTCTTCTGGCTCAGTCTCTTCTTCTGGCTCAACCTCTTCTGGCTCGGCCTCAACTGCAGCTGCAGCCTCTTCTGGTTCGGCCTCAACTGCAGCTGCCATGACCCCACAATAGCTATTAATTTGTGCCACTTGCTCCTGCTCTAAAGGTTGGGTTGCTAAGATCTCATCTCGCAATGCTTCTAGTACCGCCGCTTCCTCTATTTTTTTGTTAATAGCCCTTGTTTTTGCTGCCGTGTCCTTGTTCTTAGGATCCCCTTTGATTTTGTAAGGTTTAGCTGATGAACCTTTCTTTGATATTCTAGCTGATCTACGGAGACCAGAAAGACCAGCCACTGCTGCGGGATTGCACATGGTGCTCGGGTCTGCTTGAGTGGGTAGGGCGCCAAGGGTATGCTGAGAAGTGGGGGGGAGAGGGTGAAAAACTGCTGTTTCGGTCTCAAGGACAGCAGGTTCAGTCTGAAAACCTGCAGTTTTGGACTCAAGAACAGCAGGTTCGGTCTGAAAAACTGCTGTTTTTGCATGAAAATCTGCTGTTTCTGCATGAAAAACTGCTGTTTCTGCATGAAAATCTGCTGTTTCGGCGTGAAGAATTGCTGTTTCTGCATGAAAGGCTGTTGGTTCGGCCTCAAGGCCGTGAGATTCAGCTGGTTCGGCTTCATCCTGAAGTTCAGCTGGTACGGCTTCATCCATGGCCAGGTCCTGTAAGTTAGATTTAGAGGGAGTGTTACCTTGGTCATCATGAAGTGGCTGCTGGGGCGACAGTAATGCTTGTTCGAATTCGTCATCCATGTCTGCCCAACGTGCTCGCTGCTCGTCAGTGAGTCCCATTAATTGTATAGAGGCTTCAAAAGGGTCGGTTGACTGATCCTCCAGCTCCATGTGGAGAGGTGAGTCAGAAGGGTATTCCGCGGAGCGGTTTGAGATGGGTGAGGTGTACGGAGTCGCCTCTTCAGTTTCATGTATACCCGAGCCCGCATCTGAAGTCTGACCGAGTGTTTGTAGTTGACAGTTGATACTTTGCAAGATGGTTTTTGCCGCCTGTTGCTGTCTAGTTTGTAGCCGAAGTGAGGGGGGGTCATGCTGTGCTTTCACGGTTGGTTGTTGGTCAGCAACCGCCTTGCCTTTGTCTTGTGCCATGATATTTTGGGTCTGTTCCCTTTCCCTGACCTCAAACAGTGGGCTGCAACGTAGGTGTGTCTCTATTTCTTTTTTCTTTTTGTCTCCAGCAGGAAGTGCAGCCCAAATTGAAAACAAAGTGTCGAATTCAATGGTGATAATCTCCTTTCCCCCCCTATTGGATGTCGCATCAGACAGTGCCAATAAATTATCCCTTCGTACCTCGTCGAAAACCAAGAGTGGTGGTGTGGTGTCCATGGCCGGTGAGGCGATTATAGGATCCTCCATCCAGCTATGCACTTTCAGTTGGATATCACGTAGCATGCCTTTCTCCCACATGAAGACGTGCAGTGGGATATTGGCCAAATCAGGTATTGCAATCACTGCCATCATTTTTTCAACCGATCGAACATTTTGCATAGGCGAGTGCTCCAAGACCACCCCAAAGGTGCTGATTGCGGGGATGAGGTGGTCAAGGTTCCATTGTTGTGGCGATAGGTTTTTGAGTTCGATCCAAACTCGAAATTTCAGACATTGTGCAGCTGCGTCTATACCCATGCTCCAAGGGTATGCCACCAGACCGAGTTTGCATAGGTTTGCATAGTGGTTGTTGATGAAGGTGGATCGGTCTTGTCCCACAGGGAGCATGAGAATATATCTCGTGTCAGCAAGGTGAGTGAGAGGGTAAGGGATCTCTGATTTGCAGGCTGTCATGATTAGGGATTGCAATGAGTCAGCATGGTGGTACGGGTTGAGGCGGGTATCAATGACAATCGCATTGGAGAGCTCAGAGTTGGTGCGTTGGATGAAAGGGGTTGTTGGTATGTAGACCACAGTTGCATGGGGTCGGTTGGGTGGCAGAAGGGAATCCCCCAAGTTGCCTCGTGGCTGAAGCGGGTCAAAACGCTGCCTCTTCGCGATCATGGAGTGGCCACAGTCTCGTGCTTGGTGGCCCTTCATCCAGCATCTAGCACAGACACGATCTTCGCTCAAACAATCATTTTGGTCGTGGCCAACCTCCAAACAGTTGTAGCAGCGGTTGCGCCATTCCGGGGCAGTTGGGTTTGGAGGTAGTGGTAGTGCAGGGTGGCTGGCAGGGTTTGGCGGGTTCGGGCCCGAGCTTAGCGGGTTTGGTGGCAGGAGCAGATTCAGCCCTGACTGGGGAGGGGGGGTGGTCCAGGGATTGTGGTCCATATAGAACCGCCAGGTTGATTGGTGGTAGGGACTTGCTGCTTGGGGAATGGCGGCCGGGACTACCACCTGAGCATAGGAGCGGCCGGGGTTTGGGAAGGCAGTGGGTGGTTTCGCGGGTTTGCGGATCATAGGATTGTTGTGTTTGGATTTTCCCATTGAGACAGTGGGGGGGGCTGATTTGTGTGGTTGAGAAGCCGGCTTGTGAAAATAACGGGATGGTGGGTGGTGGCCGGATTTATACCCGGAGAAAGGAGGTGTGGCCGCGCAGCAAAGGGAAAAAGCGTCATTTTGAGAGGATCTGTCAAACGGCGCAGTGAGGAGCGGCGATCTGACCCTGTGTGGCATCTGACCCTGGGCGGCGCGGGTGTGGGTCTAGTCTCGGGTGGAGCGGCGATTTGACCGTGGAGGGGGGTTGAGTTGCTTTGCGGAGGTAGGTGCGCCATTCCCGGGAGTACCGTGCCGTCCGAGAGTCAAGTCCATAGTAGCCGCGGGGGTAGGAGACCTGGCGTGCCCGGCGCCGACGCCGCTCATAGGCCGTAACCTGGAGCCAACCATCACTGGTTGGTACGGCTTTGAGTTTCGCCAGATCTGATTTTTGAAATCGCCCTTTTTCCCTATTTTACGGAGCCCCTCCAAGTTCCATCAGGCTTTTGTTATTACATGGACTAATTCAACTGATCATATTGTTAATTTTAACAATTGATTGGTGACACATTACAATTAAAAATAAATAAAATAAGTATACTTCTTTGTTCCTTCCAAAAGCCCCTCTCCCTCTCTTCATATCAAACATATATACAAGCCATACTCAAAGGTGAATAACCACACGCAATTCGTCCGGCACAAATCATTGACATATTTGTTCCAACTCATCATTGACTGGTACCATACCACTTTAGACTAAATACTGGTACCATACCACTTTAGAGTTTAGACTAAATACTGTGTCAAAAAATTATAGAATGAAATTGCATTTTTGCAGTTTTTGAAATTAAGCAAGAGCAACATATGCATACTGGTATTGACTGGTACTTAGCAAATTTCAAGAGCAAGATTAACTATTTGAACTCTTTTATACTCAAATACTCAAATTGATACTAAACCAAATCACACAACGTTAAAAACGCTAAACTTCAAATTGATTGCTAAGTATGAAGTGTGAAAAGGCGAAACGGTACCTGAAAATGTGAAAATTGCGCAGCGGCTAAGAGACGCAGCAGAGGTGGCGCGACGAAGGAGAGATGGCGTGACGAAAGAGAGGTGGTGCGCCGAAGGAGAGGTGGTGTCGGCAAGGGAGAGGTGGCTTTGAGGGTGCCCTAGGCGAAGGGGGAAAGAAAGAGAGAGAGATCGGACTAAGAGAGAGATATCGCTGCTGCTCAAAACCTTTTCAAACGGGCTGCTCAAAACATATTCAAATGGGCTTCTCAAACAGGCTCATGAATGAACATAACCGAACTTTGTTCGGGTCCTGTTCGAATTCTGTTCGTAAAAAAAAAAAAATTGAACTGAACTGAACATTGGGCTCAGTTCGGATCACACATCGTTCAACTTCCATTTTGTAAGTGTTCAGCCCGGTTTGTTCATGGACGGACCTGTCCATTTAGCAGCCCTAGTTTGGTCATTAATCAAATATCCACTTTATATTATTAATTGTTGGGGTAATTTATATTTTAGGAACTCTTTGTCAGTGTTAGTGACGAAGTCTTTTCAAAAGAAAACAACACAAAAAATAAAGAAGACTTTGTTTATGTGTTTTTTGAACTAGAGATTGTAGGACAGTTAAAAGGCAAAGCAAACTTAGTCACTAAAGTAGTTGTGTTCACAAAAACAAAAATGATACAATTTCAACAGAAAAACACCTTGAAATCCATGAAGCAGAAAAAGAAGAAATTTCATCAGACCACCAACTCAGAATTTTCTTTTTCCAATGAGCTAGCTAATTAAATTTATATATAAAGGTGAGAACAGTTTTTAAAATAAAGACTAATTTAGTTTCAAATTAATTAACAATAAAACATGCATACAATACAAAAATCTAAGAATAACTACTGACTCATGATTTTGACCTTTACTAATTAAGAAATATAACAACTCATAGCCTTTACTAAACTATTCTTGGCAAATTTTTTTAATTGATAATTTCCTGCGGCTACATTTATGTTATAGTTGCGAAGCAACTGATGCAGACCCGCTACACCTTTTGATGGAGAGTTCCTTCCTTGGAAAAGTTGAAAAGATAAAAGAAGAAATCCTTCGATATGTTGACGGGATAGACATTGTGAAAAAATAAAAGAAGAACTTTTGATTGTTCCCATCCTTACATGCGTTCAAATTAACAAACGTTAAATGAAAAAAGGTTTCTTAAATTAAATAGATAAATTTATTATAATAATCACATTTTTATAAAAATTTGCTTCTCACAAATTGATTATTTCTAAAGTTATTTGGTTTATTATCTACGCGAAAATAGTTAAGAAGATATTGTCATATACCTGCGTTTTTCTTTTTTTATTTAGGATAATATTTGATAGGATAAAATAAGTATTTTAATAATATTTTGTCAAAGAAAATCATGAACCAAAAGAATTTGGTTGACAAAGGCCTTCTTTTGTTTTCCTCGAGATCGACACACAAATTATACTACTTCGGTAGAATTATACGCTTGTGATCCGATTGAATAGAATATCTGGGTACATTAATTTATTGGCTACTATTGACTGCATATTTAGTTCCCTTGATCTATTACAAAATAAATTTTCAGGGGAATAACACTTTCTGTTTCTATAGATTTCTCTAATCTAGTCCATGATTTAACATACAGGCCTTACTTTAAGTGGATGCTTGTGCCACAAACCTATATGTTTATATCTTTCACACAGACACACACACAACGAAGCTTGAAAAAACACTGTTTTCTTTCAGGAATAGTTCGATGAAAGTTGTACTTCTGAGGGTAAATTGAATAGTCGAGGCATAATAGTTAAAATGATGTTGGAAGTTTTTGATAATTGGGTTAATTAAATTGGTGGAATATTGTGCAATCAGAATGCATCAATTAATTTGTATCTAGCAATATTAAATTTTATGTCAGCTAATGGATGTGCTAATGAAATTCTCAAGTTAGTTTTGGAGCAGATGCTTTATTTGGAGAAGTATGTTATTCATGATTGCACAGTAAATGCTATATGTGAAGCTATTAGTATAGCAAGTCTGTTGCTGCCTTTTTTACTGGTTAAATTAATTACTTGATTAGTGCATAATTATAATAGTGTGTTAGTTAGTGGTAAAGGAGATACAATATTGCTGCCTTTTTTACTGGTTAAAAATGTTATTCAGTTCCCAAAAGAGACATACAATACTACTCGGGAACTCGCTCTCTTTGAATGCAAAGTTGAGGCCGAATTGAGAAATTGAGGTTGTGGTTAGCTTGTACTTCTCTCTCACTCCTTCCACTTGTGGTAATTTCTCTTCTCTCTCTCTCGTTAGAAAATCCTGGCATATTACAAGTGCACGAGTGTTTTTTCTCTCTCTTGCCCTCTTTGCTTGCTTGTCCTGAATCGGATTGTGATTATTGAACTGTTTTCTCTATTTGCTTGCGTGCCCTATTTGATGCTTTGGGTGTTTAGAACCAAAGCCCTAATAACATCAATTGTTATTGATTCAACATCTATAGGATTATTGGTACTGTTGTTTGATGCAGTTCTGACACTGGTACCACTTCTGGTTACTGGAATGGTTCTCAGGGACCAATTTTAAAAATTCAAAAGTTTTGAGGGCCGACATGATTTTTTTTATATTTCTGTATTATTCCTTTGTCAGAAGGACAAATTGACAAAATTGCTGGGTCTTCATCTCGGCTAAAAATTAAAAACGGGAAATGGAATTTCATTTGGACATGGGCATTTGGGCTTGTGAATTATAAAACAATTTATAAATGGACATTTGTTGTGTGGGCTTTTGTGCTCTTGAATGTTTAAGAAGAAAAAGGAAAATGGAATTGGGCTGGTTCTTTTGGAGTACTTCAAAAATTTAAAAGAATAGAGAATGAGTCATGGAATAGCAGACCAGATTTGGTTGTCAAATTCTTTAAGGCTGAAATTAAAAAAGTTGAGGAATAATGGAGCTGATTTAAGGATTAAGAAGTCAAGGAATAATTACTAATAGGATGCTATTAATTTAAAGGAGTAGGCTAATTGCCTTCAAGACTCAATCTCTAAGTCAAATTACTACACTACCCACTTTTAATTAAATTTGAAATATAATTGTTCTGAGTTGCTAAATGAAAGATCTTTTGTATACAACCTTATGAATTTTATATTCCCATATTGTATGAATTTTACATCACGAATTAATTGCTATGGTGTCTAAGTGATGCTCTTACACGCACGATCGCTACTTTGTATCATTTGTTAGCTAATAAATAAATAAATATATTGAATAAATAACTAAATAAATAAATATATAGCTCCTAACTTCTCTATGAAAGAGCAGTCAGTACTCAATAATTGAATGGATAAGTCTTCAGTGCAACTTACATACGCATTAAAAAGGCAATAAATGTGTTAGTCCAATTCATTTCATTTCATATATTTCTCCTCAATTACATGCCGCTGACTAGTCAATTTTGTCCTCAATTCTATCCAATTGCAATCACTCTACAACAATTTATTTATATCTTCTTGTCTAACAAGGTCATTACTACAATTCATTTCATTTCTATTTCACAATAAATTGTGGACCCGTTAATTATTTAATATATTCAAATATTCTTCCAAAAGCCAAACACAAGGTAAAAAGAAAAATAAAGAGCTATATATATATATATATATATATATATATATATATATATATATATTAAAAGAAAAAGGAAGAACAGACATAAAACCAAGAGTTTTGAGGTACCTACTAATATCCTCTTACCTCTCAGTCTTCAACATATTAAACGTGGCAAAATCCTTTCAGAACACTGAACAGAGTAGCTCTAACCTCCTTTCATAGTGTAACATTGTTTTACTCAAATTTAGTAAACAAGATTTATCAGTTTATACTTAGTTGATAGTTGCGATCTATCAAGTTGTAACTCACATGTAGTTAATCACTAAGACACTAATCAATTATCAATCATACTACAATTGTAAAATTTCTGTTTTTAAGGAATTGTTTGTTTATTTTATGGCTGTCCATACATTTAATTGCATCTGGTGAAACATGAAATGAAATACAAATTGCAAGAAAATTTAAACATAACCAATGAAAATGAAAATAAAATAAATTTTATAAGTTTTTTTTTGGTTGGTTTGTGAAAGTAATAGTATGATTGTCAATTTAGTCCATTTGTTAATCCTAGCTAATACAATTACTCATAAGAAAACAAAATACATAAAAATCGTTTATTTCCTTTTTTCTTCTTAAAAACTAAAAGGAGTGGAAAACGGTCCATATATATATTTCTTTTGACAACTTGAAAGAACGATTACTCTTGACAAGATTCTTCAAAACAAAATTTAGTTCTCATTCCAAGTATATTATGGAATACTTTATAGGCATTTTACACTGAGTTCACTGATAATTTTTGTCATTAAATAAGTTGTAAGACTATTTTCTCTGAAAACAAATATTACTTTCCAAAACCTTTTAATTTTTTTATTATTTTGTACAGCAGCCCAAGTCAACCTTAAATACTAAATAGCAAAGTTAGGTAGCAGATCGCACACTATAAATTCTAAATAGCAAAGTTAGATTGTAGATCAAAGATGTAATATTAATACTAAATTTTATATGGAAACGAAGCTCTCGTTATGGAGATTGGTTTGAACGGTTTGGATTTGTCGTTTGAAGCCGATTCGATAGATTTTGTAGTCCGGAAGCATATTGTCGATATACTAGAGGGAATGCGTTAGCCATACTCTCTCTCTCTATATATATATATGTTGTTGATGTCTTAAAATGATAAATGCACACTATATGACAATCATGTAATATTTGCTAACTTAATAAGTAACAAAATTCAATAGAAGCTTAACAACTACAAAATAGCAAAAAAAAAAAAGCTGCAAGGAGATACAATGATGAGTTCTTATTCAAAACAGTTGCACGTTGGGCAGTAGAAAAGGTTCTCATAGCTACCCAATATTTATTACGCAATACATGTTTTTCGGGTGAATGGTAATTCTAAACAGTCTCTTAACTTATTTTGCCAACTAAAGTTTGAACTTAAACATCTCTTCTAAAGAGAGATGGTCATCCAATAAATGTGACATAGAGCACTAGATATCTAAGGGTAGACTTCCATGATCGACAGGAAGCCAACGGTATGCACAATCTTGTGAGAAGAAAATCCAGCTCTGTTGAATAACGATTTCCACTCTTGCTCATCTCGCTCTGCTCCTCCGGTTCCTGTCAGCATCACCATATCAAACAACAACTGTGGTTCCTCAGATATATTGGCAGAGGTGTATCCAACGACAGTTTCCACAATAATGACCTTGCCTCCTGCTTCTGTCGAACTAATTGCTTCTTTACATTGCTTCAGTATCTTTATGCAGTCCTCATCATCCCAACAATGAAGGATCCACTGCAATTAAAATTAAGAACATAAGAGGTTAATGTAATCCACTAACATATTATATATCTATGCTTGTGTGGAAAAAAAAAAAAACTTTATAATTACCTTGAGAAGCACTGCATCTGCTGGAGGAATAAAGTTAAACATGTCTCCGGAAACAAACTTCACAATATCATCGCTTTCAAAGCCTTGTACCACATGTGGTAGATCCAAGACTGTGCACTTGACATGTGGATAGTTCATAGCAATGGCTTTTGCCAGTGTGCCTGGGCCACCCCCTACATCAACTAAAGATTCTATCCCCATGAATATATTACCACCACTCTTAGTGATAACATCAGTGAAAATGCCACAGGTGCTTATCATAGCATTGTTAAACATCTCGTTTAACTTTGAGTTCTGACTTGTCATTGCCCAGAGGCTGCAATTGTTTAACATTTCAAATGGCGTTTGTTTGACATTGTCCTCCTGTTTAAACCAATCACCCATACATAAATAAGGTTTGAGCATGATATGTTTTAAACCATCAAGTATTAAAAGGATAAATGGAAGCAAATTTAAGGATCCTTCCTTGTTGGTCAGAAGGAGCGACGTAGGGGTTAGGTCATACATGATCTCCGACCCTACACTAGGACAAGTTTGCACATGAATTAAGCCGAAATGGCCCAATATGCGCATGAGGCGGGACAAATGGGATTTTTTTGAATGGGGGAGGGAAAGGGAAGAATGGAGCTGACTTAGGGTCATAGGTTGGCCATGGTTGCCGATTTCATCAAGTATACCGAGGTCGAGAGCACATTTGAGAGATATGGGTTTGATGAAACCAAATATGATGTTCCATAACTCCGCTATAGCTTGGGGCTGATCACTCTCCATGCTACCGCTGATAACTCCGCTAGAGCACATTTGAGAGATATGAGTTTTATGTTTTTCTCAAACCAAATATCATCTTCACATTTATAATCTGAAGTGGAGGGATGGGTCATGGATGGCGGCAGACAAATACTGGCCCATGGACCATATCGCGACAATATATAAATGAATAATTAATGATTGGTGGTACACATGGCCATAATAATTAATAAGAATAAAGTACTCATGGACATATACATGGCAAAAAATTTGGATACTTAATTAATAACACTACGAGGATATGAATTTAATTTGTGATTGTACCGTCGGAAAACACTCTAGAAGTAACGAAGTCATGTAATAATAACTATTTTTTTGTGGGTCGTCGATGTAATTGATCGATTTGAATGTGCCGGACTAATCTTTTTATTTTATTTTTTGGTATCAGAGATACTTTTTTTGTATGGCTGCGTGTGCACTAATTTATGGACAAAATAAATATCCATTTTTGTTGGAGGTGATAATTTATTTTTAAATTATACAGTAATTTTCAATGTTTTCATGATAAACGAAAAATAATGAAAAATTCTCCAAATTATAGTAGTGTCTGTGTCATGAGATTGCTTTTTCTATTTTTCATTTAGATTTGTTTTTTCAGTTATATTGATTATTTTGTATTTTATATTTTATTTTATGAAAAATGTACCCAGCAATATGCAAATTTGTAATAAGTTTATGGCGAAAGCCAAAAAATATGGATAAACACATATTTTTAACCTCTCACTACATAAAAAAAGTTAACCATACATGGCATATCATAAATGGATGCAAAAAAGAATATCCAAATTAACAATGTGAAAAAGGGAGGAGACGCTACCGCGAAAATGAGCTCAATCTTGCACACACGGTCATTTAAAAAGAAACCGTGTACTAAAGTCACCTATATATGTACACAGTTTTTTAATATTAATCCGTGTATGATCTTAGCCAATCATACACAGTTTTTTTTTTGAACCACCGTGTATGATTAGTACCAATCTCCAAATCCGGATTTGTACTTCGAAACCGTGTACACTTTGTTCTCGCTCTCTCAACAAACCCCTGTTAATTGCTTGATTGTTTTACATGTGAGATTAATCTCGACTCTACATGTGAAACCGATCTATTTCATGAGTGATGCGTTTACATGTCAAATTTATAAATTTTTGAACTAATTTAGTATAAAGTCAAGCTGTTAGAAAAATATGGTTTATAAGTTAATTTTAATGTGTTCATTTTTTATCATTTTTTTACCGCTTGACTTTATACTAAATTAGTTTGAAAATTATAAATTTGACATGTAAACTCATCACTCGTGAAGTAGATCGGTTTTAATGGTTTGAATGTGTCGCTTGAAATCAATCCAATGGGTTTTTGAGTTAAGCTCACAAAGAGACTTGGTGAGCTTAAGAACACCCTAGTTCTACTCTCTATTTCTCTCTCTCTCTCTCTCTCTCTCTCTTTATATATATATATACATATATATAGAGAGAGAGAGACATAGAGAGAGAGAGTGGCTAATATCAAAATGTTTGTTTCTAGGCCGTGGAACAAACATTTCGGTTTTTACATTGTCAAAGTCCGAACAGTCGATCAATAAATTTTACATTTATTGAAATTTTTTTACTATTTATTAAACCAGATTTAAAATTGTTGTTTTCAATGATCTAGTAGTTTTTCATTGTTTTTTAAAATCAGCGATTTTAAAACTGGCTTAATAAATAGTATAAAATAATCCAAAAAATGTAAAATTTGGTCTCCAAGCACATTTTAATATAGAGATCACATCTAACGATTTGGATTGACAGTTTAGACTTTGAAAACCAAAAAACGAATTGGTTGCACTACGGCTCTAGAACAAAAATTTTGATATTAGCCATTCCCTATATATATATATATATAGATAGAGAGAGAGAGAGAGAGAGAGAGAGAGAGAGAGATTGGCTGGGCGATTTGAGGGCTTGGGGGATTGAGTCCCGGGAGACTGGATAATTTGTCTATTTTTTAGGTTCTCCAAAATCAGGAACCATTAATTAGGAATTTTGTAAAGGAGCTAGACATACAATTTTGCAACCCCACTTTTTTTATTATTTGAAGTTACCAACGAATTTTCCGGAGTTTTTATATATGATAACAAAGTATGAACAGAGTTGTGAAAGAAAAATAATACTCCAACAGTGATGGATTTTTTTAGGGTTAATTTCTCACATATCCTCAAAGAGTTCTCTAATTTCTTATTTACCCCTCAACACTTATGTATATCTAATTTATCTCTCAACTTATTTCTCTTTTACCCATAGAGTTATTTCTAGGTCCGACAAATACGCTACCCCTATTTGAAAAACTAGAAAAATAATCCGTACATGTCATGCAAGATGCTTTGTGATGATGTGTCTCTTAACCACGTTTTATTAAACAAATGAAGGAAGTAGACCTCGAGATCTGCCATTGAGTTTGACTACTAGTGAATTGAATACAAATAATGAGCTGGCAGTGCGCTGGCCGTGATGTGCTATGTGAATAAAATATATGAATGCATCTCAATTCTACCTCGAGCAATGCTGCATGACACCACGTGAATGCTTTGTTTCTTTGAAGATCTAGCTACCTACCTCATTCTCTGCCGCGCATCTCGTTTTCTGCATGATGTATATATGGATGGGTGGATTTTTGAGAGAACTTTTTTTTGTTTAATTTATGCAGCACGCTGTACAAATTTTTTAATGAGGTATTAGAGCGATGTTGGTTTCAATAAATGGGTATTTAATTGTATTTGTAATTTTATTAAGTTAAGAATTTAAAGGTATTGGTATAATGGTTTGCTTCGGCATGCCCGTTTGATCCAAGGAATATGAGGCCCTTGAGTTTGACACCAGGGGAAGAATGCATTTGCAATCCTCGATTGTCAAGCATTACATTATATATACCATATGCTTGGTACAGTTTTCGGTCATTATATCCTATGTTTCTTCTGTACATTTCAGCTTTTGGGTTCTTCTCTGCATATTAACACTTGATTGATGGAAACAAAAACATAAATTTACCCATTAAAAGTCACGTTTGTTTTCCCGGCATTGTACATAAATTAAGGCTGCTCATGAGCCGGTTGAGGACAACTTGGATTCAATTGGCGAACTCATGAGCCAAGTTGAGTCCGAGTTGCTAATTCAGTTCCGAGTCAGAAACTTCAATTTGGAATCAACTCGCGAGCAACTCGAGTCGAGGCAAGTTGACTCGTGACTCATAATATAGTACATAGTGAGACAATCTAATTTAATTCTAACAAAAGAAATATTACATAGTTCATCAAAATAATACACAATTAAAGACAGTACATAATGAGACAATGGCCAAATACATAATTAAAAATTACGAAAATACCAAAATAGTACATATTTAAAAATTACCAAATAGATAAAGTCTAACAAAACAGTACAGAGTCTAATAAATTAACAAAACAAAAGAAGTAGTACATAGTTTATCAAATTACGAAATATTGTGGGAAACATGTATAAGGTTTGGGGACGCAAAAATTAGGAATATATAGATTAGGGTTTGGTGTGAGTCCAACTGAGTTGATTTCGAAACGAGTTGGGGGTAACTTGGATTCGACTCATAAATCAACCGAGTCAGTAAACTCGAGTCAGTTTCAACTCGAGTTATTAGCGATTTGAATCCGAATTGATTCCGAACTGAGTTTCGAGTCGTGAGCTTTTTTTGCACCCCTAAGAGAAATAATACAAAAGTAGCCGTGACATGACCATGTTGTTCGACTTAGTTGACATGAGCAAGTTATTTTTGTAATGTTCATAACTTAGCCCTGTTCGGAACAGGTCCGTTTCAGCAAATTGGGCTGAACAAGGACAACCAACCGAACCATCTTAATATAAATTATGTGGACAACCAACAGAGCCGAACAATACGGCAAATCCGCTGAGCATTGATACTTAATATAAATTATGTTACCCGGTAAATTTTATAAAATTATATGTGTAAAAATAACTAAATGCTGCTTTATGCTACAGAATAACCAGAGCAAAGCTCGGTGTAATGTGCTCATCAAAGGAGTTTGATGACCACAACTCTAAAAGTCTATTGGATTGGTTTCATACAACAAATCCAAACTGTTGAAATCCATCTACTTCATGAGTGATGCATGTACATGAAAATTTTTGGAAGTTCCAAATTTTTTTTGTACAAAGAAAAGCAATAAAAAATGAACATTTTATAAGTTGTTTCATGTATTTATTTTTCATCATTTTTTTGACTGCTTGATCTTATACTAAATGAATTCGAAACTTTCAAAAAATTTCATTTACATGCATCACTCATGAAGTAGATGGATTTCAATGGTTTAGATTCGTCCTTTGAAGCCAATTCAATATATTTTTGGAATTGTAGTCATCAACTCTTTTGATGAGCACATCACGCTCTAGCTTTGCTCGAATAATCATGTCAAAGTAACATATCTTAGTTAAATTTTAGCACAAAAAAGTAGATAAAAATTCATACAAAGCACATAATCACAAATTAACACAACACAAGTATGTTCATACTTCAGACATTAATTTTAATACTAAAATTCAGGGCCAAATTATAATTTAAGAAAGCGGCATTACAATCAGCATAACGCAAGCTAAATTGAACTAACAAAAGTATTTGGATAACAAAAGCAAACAAGACATAAATCTTAGAAATTAAAAGAGAAATAAAAATATATATATATATTCATTTTTGTATGCAACCTCATGATACATATCAATCAGGTATAACTTTCCACATGACAGTTCCTCTTTGAGGCATTCTATCGAACAAATCACCAGGTGACGATTGTTTGTATACATTCTGATACAAATAACAAACCACATACAGATTAGTGTTCAAACATAGAAAAATAATTTGAACATGAACTGAACTTCAGATCTTGCTCGGATTATAACCCGTTCAATATTAATTTGTTCACCGTTCAGCCCATTTGTTCACGGGTTGTCCTATTCAATTAGCAACCCAAGGTGAACAACAGTTGTCTTGCCAGAATTATATTGACTTAATTAACCACCTCATACTAATAATACTAGTACAACTACCACCACCAGGCCACTAATATTCACTAGTACAGAAAAATAGACTAGTCATGGCTGAAAATGTAAATTATCAACGGTTTCAGTACCGTGACTCATGTCACCGTTTGTAGAAGTGTTGAAATACGCCCACAATTGCAAAACCGTGACTAGATTCAATATGTACCCACGGATATATACCAACGAACCGTGGTTGTTTTCTTTTGTCGCCAATTATAAATAATATTTAACCATTATTTGTTATATAATTGTCCGTGGTAATAAATATTATAGCCATTGTTTTTCTCTATAAGATCCGTGGGTGATTTGATTATAGTGCAGCTTTCAGTTTGATAAGACTTAAGAGTATTCATGTGTGTGATGCTATTTTCTTTTTAATATTTTGTTTGTAATTTATCTAGTACAAAATACCAAAAATCACACAATTTTCAGCACAACAAATACCAAAATCACTATATTAATTTGATCAAAATAAACAATATTGAAATTTAGACATATTTTACACTTTCAAAATAATTGTCCTGCACAACATATAATCATCAATCATTTACAATGCTCATGCATGAACACTTTAGCCCACATACACCAGATTTCATCAAACCTGCTTCGTGAACTAGGGCGCAACACTTTGTTGGAACTGCATGAAAGAATAGTTTTCTGTTAGTTAACTAGATTAGCAAAATATAAGAAAGAAGTTGAAGTAATACATAGAAGTAATAGATATGGGTAACCATTGTCTTGTCTCTAATCCCACCCACGATACGTATTTGCCCGCATTTACATCCACTGGTCTCCAATACTGTCTCTGAACCTGCGGAGCCCACCCAGGTTCAGGGGTGAACATGTTATCTTTATTAATCTTCAATTTTTTTAAGAGGATCAAGTATACACATTTATGTTTTTTTAATCTATGGTCATCGAAAAAATGTCTGCATCCTTCAAAGCAAGATAATAGTTTTGCATTTGAATAAAAAACAGAAAAACATAAGGGGCAACTAAAAAAACAAAACTGAAATGAATTTGGGATGAATTTTCAAGATATAATGAACTGTACATGCACCATATCCTTATTTTGTGTCAGATATTGTTTGATTTTTGTGGGCATACTGATAACTGTACATATGCTACCCCCGTATATTAATTAAATTATTTTGTGGGCATACTGTTAACTGTACTTATTTTGTCTTTCGTGCCTATGATATTAATTAAATTATTTTGTGGGCATAGTGATAAATACTGATGACTGTTTGATTTTTGCAACCGTATTTTCTTTTAGTAAATAAAAAATTAAGGAATACAAAAGCAGTATTTATTATGTGTTTTTGAAAGATAAATTAGTTATTTTATTTGATATTATAAATTTAGTAATAAGCTATATATAGATAATAGGAATAATTAACTTGAAGAGAATTTGTTCTTTAGTTTTACTACTCTGTTATATTATCAAATTCCTTATTCGATTTCTGATGTAAATAATTAATTTATAACTATCATAAGAAAATATAAAATTAAAGTACCATAACAAGACTCTAAAAATAAAGTCATGTCATTTAATGAAGCCTAGATATACTCCACCAATCAAATTTATGTTTTTTTTGTCAATTAAAACCAAAATAGTTGTATCGACAAAACATACCTCAATTTGTATGAGCCATAAGTTTATTTGAAAAATAAGTAATTAAATACTAAATATCTATAATATCATGCACAACAACTAAAAATCAAAAGACAAGAGATGGAAGTCAATATTTTGTATCCAATTATATAATTTAGAGATTCACACCAAATATAATTACTCTTCAATTTATATTATTTTTTCAATGGATGATGCAGATACAAAATACAAATTTTTATATAATTTGTTGAAAGAATAAGATTATTTCCCATCTAACAACTCTATTTGTTCGTCATATCCTATTTTTGTTTCACTACAGCATTCACACCCATCAGCGACCGGCCAAATCGGTGGCTGATGGGTCGGACGCAGATGCTTCGTCGCTGATGACCACCTCGCTGACGTCACCGGTCGCTGAAGCTTCAGGCGTCGGCCGCTGATGACCCCTTTAGCGACCGATTGGTTCTGTCGCTGATGTTGCGTGCTGACGTGGCGCAGGACCATCAGAGACCGATTAGCTGGTCGGTGATAGTCCAAAATCGGTCGCAGAAGGCTGTTTGTTTTCAAGGTTTTTTTTTATTATTTTTTTTTTCCAATTGGTACCAACATAAAACATAAACATACAAACAAATTTAAACGTAAACATCAATATATACAATAAATAAACATACAAATCCAGATGCGTGCAAAATAAATCCAGCAATTAGAGACTAATAATGTACAACAGAGGCTGCCTCCTTGGCAACTGCTTCAATTCATTTTCACCACATGATATTATATTCACAACATTACATATGCACATATTCCACTATAACTAAAATATCAATCAACCAACTGCTTAATGCTTCAGCACTATAACTAAAATCAACTTGAAAAGAAAAACTCAACCAGTTAATACTCACAGCCTGAGAGAAATCCTGTTCTATATTTAGAGGTTTTTAGTAAGGCTGAACACGTGATATAAACTTGGCTCCAGCATACACAGCTGCAGGACCCAGCTCCTCCTCGATCCTTAGCAACTATAAAACAAGATATATCAAAACAACAATTGAGAAAAGGACAATTAGATCTCATTATTTTGTTCATAGGAAAATATCATATATACCCCAGAACAATGAGAAATATCTCATGTAACCATAAACATTGGGCATGTCACTTTTACACTGCCAATAAACATAGAGAAATATATAGAGAGAAGTTAATTGAAATTTTTACATATATTACAGGGGTCTGAATGATATATCTGATTTTACAGGTATCTTTGATATTTTGAGGTTCGACCAAAGTAGATAGTGAAATTGACCCCACAAAAGAAGAGAATCCAAGATTTAAGAAGTGCACTGATAGACAGCAGACCAAGTTGAAACTTCAAAATGTACTGGTGCCTATATAATATATAGTACCTGATTATATTTGGCCAGGCGTTCAGATCGGCATGGAGCTCCAGTTTTGATCTGGCCCTGTTCAAGAAATAACAGTTTTACATGAATACTATTTCAAATTTACTCTTACAGAGAAATAATGAGACATGGATTCATTCATAGAAAGAAGGAAACAAGTCAAGGAACTTACTGTTGCCAATCCAACTGAGAGATCAGCAATGAAGGTATCCTCTGTCTCACCACTGCAAGTAGAATTAACAAACAGATCAATACTGTATGTTACAGAGTTCAAATACTGCTTATGTGTGTACATATTTTAAAGATTTAGTACCTCCTGTGGCTGGCCATTACACCCCAACCGGCATGCTTAGACATTTTAACAGCCTCAATACTCTCAGTCACTGACCCAATTTGATTCACCTATCAGTTTGTTCACAAATATTAACCTTTTGGATGAAAGATAAAATTGAAGAGTAAAAGCACACTAGTGGTTAATAAAAGAAGTTTATGTCATGCAAATACGCTACCCCTATTTGAAAAACTAGAAAAATAATCCGTACATGTCATGCAAGATGCTTTGTGATGATGTGTCTCTTAACCACGTTTTATTAAACAAATGAAGGAAGTAGACCTCGAGATCTGCCATTGAGTTTGACTACTAGCTAGTGAATTGAATACAAATAATGAGCTGGCAGTGCGCTGGCCGTGATGTGCTATGTGAATAAAATATATGAATGCATCTCAATTCTACCTCGAGCAATGCTGCATGACACCACGTGAATGCTTTGTTTCTTTGAAGATCTAGCTACCTACCTCATTCTCTGCCGCGCATCTCGTTTTCTGCATGATGTATATATGGATGGGTGGATTTTTGAGAGAACTTTTTTTTGTTTAATTTATGCAGCACGCTGTACAAATTTTTTAATGAGGTATTAGAGCGATGTTGGTTTCAATAAATGGGTATTTAATTGTATTTGTAATTTTATTAAGTTAAGAATTTAAAGGTATTGGTATAATGGTTTGCTTCGGCATGCCCGTTTGATCCAAGGAATATGAGGCCCTTGAGTTTGACACCAGGGGAAGAATGCATTTGCAATCCTCGATTGTCAAGCATTACATTATATATACCATATGCTTGGTACAGTTTTCGGTCATTATATCCTATGTTTCTTCTGTACATTTCAGCTTTTGGGTTCTTCTCTGCATATTAACACTTGATTGATGGAAACAAAAACATAAATTTACCCATTAAAAGTCACGTTTGTTTTCCCGGCATTGTACATAAATTAAGGCTGCTCATGAGCCGGTTGAGGACAACTTGGATTCAATTGGCGAACTCATGAGCCAAGTTGAGTCCGAGTTGCTAATTCAGTTCCGAGTCAGAAACTTCAATTTGGAATCAACTCGCGAGCAACTCGAGTCGAGGCAAGTTGACTCGTGACTCATAATATAGTACATAGTGAGACAATCTAATTTAATTCTAACAAAAGAAATATTACATAGTTCATCAAAATAATACACAATTAAAGACAGTACATAATGAGACAATGGCCAAATACATAATTAAAAATTACGAAAATACCAAAATAGTACATATTTAAAAATTACCAAATAGATAAAGTCTAACAAAACAGTACAGAGTCTAATAAATTAACAAAACAAAAGAAGTAGTACATAGTTTATCAAATTACGAAATATTGTGGGAAACATGTATAAGGTTTGGGGACGCAAAAATTAGGAATATATAGATTAGGGTTTGGTGTGAGTCCAACTGAGTTGATTTCGAAACGAGTTGGGGGTAACTTGGATTCGACTCATAAATCAACCGAGTCAGTAAACTCGAGTCAGTTTCAACTCGAGTTATTAGCGATTTGAATCCGAATTGATTCCGAACTGAGTTTCGAGTCGTGAGCTTTTTTTGCACCCCTAAGAGAAATAATACAAAAGTAGCCGTGACATGACCATGTTGTTCGACTTAGTTGACATGAGCAAGTTATTTTTGTAATGTTCATAACTTAGCCCTGTTCGGAACAGGTCCGTTTCAGCAAATTGGGCTGAACAAGGACAACCAACCGAACCATCTTAATATAAATTATGTGGACAACCAACAGAGCCGAACAATACGGCAAATCCGCTGAGCATTGATACTTAATATAAATTATGTTACCCGGTAAATTTTATAAAATTATATGTGTAAAAATAACTAAATGCTGCTTTATGCTACAGAATAACCAGAGCAAAGCTC
Source organism: Carex myosuroides (assembly GCA_028015225.1). Classification (NCBI taxonomy): domain Eukaryota; kingdom Viridiplantae; phylum Streptophyta; class Magnoliopsida; order Poales; family Cyperaceae; genus Carex; species Carex myosuroides. Next base: position 5,878,870 of record CM051483.1, read on the forward strand.
GGTGTAATGTGCTCATCAAAGGAGTTTGATGACCACAACTCTAAAAGTCTATTGGATTGGTTTCATACAACAAATCCAAACTGTTGAAATCCATCTACTTCATGAGTGATGCATGTACATGAAAATTTTTGGAAGTTCCAAATTTTTTTTGTACAAAGAAAAGCAATAAAAAATGAACATTTTATAAGTTGTTTCATGTATTTATTTTTCATCATTTTTTTGACTGCTTGATCTTATACTAAATGAATTCGAAACTTTCAAAAAATTTCATTTACATGCATCACTCATGAAGTAGATGGATTTCAATGGTTTAGATTCGTCCTTTGAAGCCAATTCAATATATTTTTGGAATTGTAGTCATCAACTCTTTTGATGAGCACATCACGCTCTAGCTTTGCTCGAATAATCATGTCAAAGTAACATATCTTAGTTAAATTTTAGCACAAAAAAGTAGATAAAAATTCATACAAAGCACATAATCACAAATTAACACAACACAAGTATGTTCATACTTCAGACATTAATTTTAATACTAAAATTCAGGGCCAAATTATAATTTAAGAAAGCGGCATTACAATCAGCATAACGCAAGCTAAATTGAACTAACAAAAGTATTTGGATAACAAAAGCAAACAAGACATAAATCTTAGAAATTAAAAGAGAAATAAAAATATATATATATATTCATTTTTGTATGCAACCTCATGATACATATCAATCAGGTATAACTTTCCACATGACAGTTCCTCTTTGAGGCATTCTATCGAACAAATCACCAGGTGACGATTGTTTGTATACATTCTGATACAAATAACAAACCACATACAGATTAGTGTTCAAACATAGCAAAATAATTTGAACATGAACTGAACTTCAGATCTTGCTCGGATTATAACCCGTTCAATATTAATTTGTTCACCGTTCAGCCCATTTGTTCACGGGTTGTCCTATTCAATTAGCAACCCAAGGTGAACAACAGTTGTCTTGCCAGAATTATATTGACTTAATTAACCACCTCATACTAATAATACTAGTACAACTACCACCACCAGGCCACTAATATTCACTAGTACAGAAAAATAGACTAGTCATGGCTGAAAATGTAAATTATCAACGGTTTCAGTACCGTGACTCATGTCACCGTTTGTAGAAGTGTTGAAATACGCCCACAATTGCAAAACCGTGACTAGATTCAATATGTACCCACGGATATATACCAACGAACCGTGGTTGTTTTCTTTTGTCGCCAATTATAAATAATATTTAACCATTATTTGTTATATAATTGTCCGTGGTAATAAATATTATAGCCATTGTTTTTCTCTATAAGATCCGTGGGTGATTTGATTATAGTGCAGCTTTCAGTTTGATAAGACTTAAGAGTATTCATGTGTGTGATGCTATTTTCTTTTTAATATTTTGTTTGTAATTTATCTAGTACAAAATACCAAAAATCACACAATTTTCAGCACAACAAATACCAAAATCACTATATTAATTTGATCAAAATAAACAATATTGAAATTTAGACATATTTTACACTTTCAAAATAATTGTCCTGCACAACATATAATCATCAATCATTTACAATGCTCATGCATGAACACTTTAGCCCACATACACCAGATTTCATCAAACCTGCTTCGTGAACTAGGGCGCAACACTTTGTTGGAACTGCATGAAAGAATAGTTTTCTGTTAGTTAACTAGATTAGCAAAATATAAGAAAGAAGTTGAAGTAATACATAGAAGTAATAGATATGGGTAACCATTGTCTTGTCTCTAATCCCACCCACGATACGTATTTGCCCGCATTTACATCCACTGGTCTCCAATACTGTCTCTGAACCTGCGGAGCCCACCCAGGTTCAGGGGTGAACATGTTATCTTTATTAATCTTCAATTTTTTTAAGAGGATCAAGTATACACATTTATGTTTTTTTAATCTATGGTCATCGAAAAAATGTCTGCATCCTTCAAAGCAAGATAATAGTTTTGCATTTGAATAAAAAACAGAAAAACATAAGGGGCAACTAAAAAAACAAAACTGAAATGAATTTGGGTTGAATTTTCAAGATATAATGAACTGTACATGCACCATATCCTTATTTTGTGTCAGATATTGTTTGATTTTTGTGGGCATACTGATAACTGTACATATGCTACCCCCGTATATTAATTAAATTATTTTGTGGGCATACTGTTAACTGTACTTATTTTGTCTTTCGTGCCTATGATATTAATTAAATTATTTTGTGGGCATAGTGATAAATACTGATGACTGTTTGATTTTTGCAACCGTATTTTCTTTTAGTAAATAAAAAATTAAGGAATACAAAAGCAGTATTTATTATGTGTTTTTGAAAGATAAATTAGTTATTTTATTTGATATTATAAATTTAGTAATAAGCTATATATAGATAATAGGAATAATTAACTTGAAGAGAATTTGTTCTTTAGTTTTACTACTCTGTTATATTATCAAATTCCTTATTCGATTTCTGATGTAAATAATTAATTTATAACTATCATAAGAAAATATAAAATTAAAGTACCATAACAAGACTCTAAAAATAAAGTCATGTCATTTAATGAAGCCTAGATATACTCCACCAATCAAATTTATGTTTTTTTTGTCAATTAAAACCAAAATAGTTGTATCGACAAAACATACCTCAATTTGTATGAGCCATAAGTTTATTTGAAAAATAAGTAATTAAATACTAAATATCTATAATATCATGCACAACAACTAAAAATCAAAAGACAAGAGATGGAAGTCAATATTTTGTATCCAATTATATAATTTAGAGATTCACACCAAATATAATTACTCTTCAATTTATATTATTTTTTCAATGGATGATGCAGATACAAAATACAAATTTTTATATAATTTGTTGAAAGAATAAGATTATTTCCCATCTAACAACTCTATTTGTTCGTCATATCCTATTTTTGTTTCACTACAGCATTCACACCCATCAGCGACCGGCCAAATCGGTGGCTGATGGGTCGGACGCAGATGCTTCGTCGCTGATGACCACCTCGCTGACGTCACCGGTCGCTGAAGCTTCAGGCGTCGGCCGCTGATGACCCCTTTAGCGACCGATTGGTTCTGTCGCTGATGTTGCGTGCTGACGTGGCGCAGGACCATCAGAGACCGATTAGCTGGTCGGTGATAGTCCAAAATCGGTCGCAGAAGGCTGTTTGTTTTCAAGGTTTTTTTTTATTATTTTTTTTTTCCAATTGGTACCAACATAAAACATAAACATACAAACAAATTTAAACGTAAACATCAATATATACAATAAATAAACATACAAATCCAGATGCGTGCAAAATAAATCCAGCAATTAGAGACTAATAATGTACAACAGAGGCTGCCTCCTTGGCAACTGCTTCAATTCATTTTCACCACATGATATTATATTCACAACATTACATATGCACATATTCCACTATAACTAAAATATCAATCAACCAACTGCTTAATGCTTCAGCACTATAACTAAAATCAACTTGAAAAGAAAAACTCAACCAGTTAATACTCACAGCCTGAGAGAAATCCTGTTCTATATTTAGAGGTTTTTAGTAAGGCTGAACACGTGATATAAACTTGGCTCCAGCATACACAGCTGCAGGACCCAGCTCCTCCTCGATCCTTAGCAACTATAAAACAAGATATATCAAAACAACAATTGAGAAAAGGACAATTAGATCTCATTATTTTGTTCATAGGAAAATATCATATATACCCCAGAACAATGAGAAATATCTCATGTAACCATAAACATTGGGCATGTCACTTTTACACTGCCAATAAACATAGAGAAATATATAGAGAGAAGTTAATTGAAATTTTTACATATATTACAGGGGTCTGAATGATATATCTGATTTTACAGGTATCTTTGATATTTTGAGGTTCGACCAAAGTAGATAGTGAAATTGACCCCACAAAAGAAGAGAATCCAAGATTTAAGAAGTGCACTGATAGACAGCAGACCAAGTTGAAACTTCAAAATGTACTGGTGCCTATATAATATATAGTACCTGATTATATTTGGCCAGGCGTTCAGATCGGCATGGAGCTCCAGTTTTGATCTGGCCCTGTTCAAGAAATAACAGTTTTACATGAATACTATTTCAAATTTACTCTTACAGAGAAATAATGAGACATGGATTCATTCATAGAAAGAAGGAAACAAGTCAAGGAACTTACTGTTGCCAATCCAACTGAGAGATCAGCAATGAAGGTATCCTCTGTCTCACCACTGCAAGTAGAATTAACAAACAGATCAATACTGTATGTTACAGAGTTCAAATACTGCTTATGTGTGTACATATTTTAAAGATTTAGTACCTCCTGTGGCTGGCCATTACACCCCAACCGGCATGCTTAGACATTTTAACAGCCTCAATACTCTCAGTCACTGACCCAATTTGATTCACCTATCAGTTTGTTCACAAATATTAACCTTTTGGATGAAAGATAAAATTGAAGAGTAAAAGCACACTAGTGGTTAATTGGGTACCTCTAGCCTTGGCAACCCTCTACATGACCAAATGATATATATATGTATACGGAACTTGTACTCTTGAGTAGAATTAATTAATTAATTTCCAAGTTTTATGCTAAGAATTAAGACAGAACTCAGTAAATTAACCCGATCTGGCATGCTTAGCACTTACCTTAAAAGCAGGAGATGCGTCAAACAAGTGGATAACCCGATCTGAGCTCGTTGACACTGAGACTTACCTCGTCGGCGCACTGCAACTCGCGCCGCCATGAGTCGGTTCCTGATCGGCGGTGGCACTCCGTCAGCCCTCGGAATAAGCGATCGCAGTTCGCCGGGAGGGGCAGAGACGACTCCTCTTCGGATTCGCATTCTCTCTTGTCGGATCTCATTAGTGGTGACAGCGGGTTTGATTTCGCTGTGAAGGATGGGAGTGGAGAGAAGAGAGTGACAGAGAGGGGGTAGCGGAGATCAGGCGGCAGCGGCTAGGGGGAGCGCAGTTAGGATCGATTTGATCAAAACCAGCCTCCCCCCGTACGTGAGGAGGGCCGAATGCCAGCTAGCCATTCTAGCTTGAACCGACTGAAGTAGAGGTTCGAAATCACTCAGTTTCAACGTTTTTGCCGACAGTGGCAACCCGAGATAACGAATCGGGAGGTTTGCTCGAGTACAACCAGTAATGCGCTCAACGGTACCGATAATGGATGTCGGTATTGCAATGGGTACGAAGGAACTCTTGTTTCTATTAATCTTAAGGCCCGTCAGCCGGCCGTATAGGCGCAGGATACGGACAATGACCTTTAGCGTGGTTGGGTGCGCCTCAGAAAAAATGATTGTGTCATCCGCATATTGTATGGGTCTTGGCGGTATTGCCATTGTTGAGTGCATAACCGGTATTGAGTTTTGAATAAACCAGTTGAGAGAGTCTGTTACCAGGATAAAGAGCATGGGCGATAGTGGGTCTCCCTGTCGGAGGCCTCGCCTGTGTGTGAAGTATGGGGTAAGAGTACCGTTTATCTTGACTGCCGATGAGGATGTAGTAAGAACATTTAATACCGCCGTCAGCCATCTCGGTGGGAAGCCCCGCTCGATCAATAAGTTGGTTAGGAAGCACCAATTTACTGTGTCGAAAGCTTTTGCAAAGTCTACCTTGTAAAGAATGGATGGTATTTTCCTTTTTTGGCAAAAGTTTAGGTATTCACGTGCCACCAAGAAAGATTCCATGATTGAACGTCCCTTTACGAAGGCAGTCTGTGCATTCGTCACCAATTGTTGTAGATGCGGCTGCAACCTGTTCGCTAGAATCTTTGTGACGATTTTTGCTGCCGTGTTAATGACACTAATTGGGCGAAAGTCGGTGACTTCTATGGCTCCCTCCTTTTTCGGAATCAACGTGATTGCTGCTTTATTTATTTTGCCCATTGGTCTTCCATTATAGCACGCCCGAATAAATGCCATCATATCTACCGCAATTATATCCCAGAATACTTGATAGAATTCGATCGGAAGGCCATCCGGTCCGCTCGCTTTCCCTTTTGGTAACTGGAATACCGCCTCTTTTATCTCCTCGTCCGTTATGTCATTGTCCAAGCTCAATAGTGTTGTATGAAAGTTCGGCCCCACCTTGCCCCTCAAGTCAAAAGGCAAATTCGAATGGACTCTGGATCCCAATAATTCACTGAAGTGCTCGAATAGTTTAGTTTTAACCTGCCGGTGATCCCGGATGACTGTACCTGCATGATTTAAAGCGGAGATAGTGTTTGCATTTTTTCTTCCATTTGCAATAGCATGAAAATATTTTGTGTTGTTATCTCCTAATTTAAGCCATGCGGCACTCGATCTTTGTTTCCACTTCTCCTCCTTCTCTCTCACTAGCTTGAAAACATGCTCACGCAATTTAATGCGCAGCACAAACTCCCTCGGGCTCAGGATGCGGGATTCTTCAACGTGATCTAGTTTTTGGATGACCCACTGAGATCTTTTAAGAAAAACATTGCGGCACCGGTAAGCTGCCTGGGACCATTGCCGTAGCTGCTTCCTGGTTTCCGCGATTTTACCTGTTAATCCTTTAATAGGATTTTGTAGTGTAGGCGCCGCAGCCCACGCTTGTTGCACTATTGTTCGGCTCTGAGGATGTCTCAACCAATATGTTTCAAATTTGAAGGTGTTCCGTGGTGTATGGCTATGTGGCCGGACCTGTAAGACTAATGGGGCATGATCAGATGCGGTTGTAGGGGCATCCCGTAATATATATGACGCTCCTATTGTGTTCCAATGCGGTGATATGAACACCCGATCTAATTTTGAGAATGTTGGAGCCGGCCTCTTACTGGACCATGTGTACTTACGTCCCGCAAGCGGAATATCAAGCAACTCAAGGAACTGAATAGTGCTATTGAATTCCAACATAGTTCCCCAATTTACCGTACCCGAAGTAGTATCATTGTTTGAACGCAATAAGTTAAAATCTCCCATAAGCAACCATGGCAGTTCATTAATTAGTCTAAGATCCTTTAGCTCTGATAAGAAATTAATTTTATCTCTGTCATTTTGTGGACCATATGCCCCAGTCAATAAAAAAGAAAAATCTCCTCTTTGTAAAGTAACAGATACTGTGTAATTTCCAACATGAGAGTTGATGAGTTTATAGGCACTACTCCACGCGAGTAGTATCCCACCCCTCGAACCCTCCGCATCTAATGTAATGTAAGAATTAAACTTTGAGGGGCACACTTGCCGCACTCGAAAGATCGAATGATTCGACCATTTAGTCTCTTGAAAGCATAAAATGTCACAATTTGAATCTAGAACCGAATTCTTGATAACCATGCATTTAGATTGGTCACCAAGACCCCTAACATTCCAATTCAGAATTTTAAAAGAAAATAACAATTCAGTAGGTTCACTTGACATTGGAGTTATACAAAAGATTGGTGCTGCTCACCATTTGAGAACCTCAAAAGCACAAAACAAGGAAAAGGAAAGATACCAGAAATAAAAGCAGAAACAGAATTAAAACATAAGCATAGACTAGCATTAGAGCGAGGCCGCATCCCCCTCGTCGTCCCCCTCGAGGAAGCCATCATCTGATTCATAGTTTAAACCCGCCAATACGGTCTCATCATCTTCATATGCATCATCTCTGTTGGGCAGGATCGGGTCAGTTTCACTCTCATAAACTTCTTCTGGCTCAGTCTCTTCTTCTGGCTCAACCTCTTCTGGTTCGGCCTCAACTGCAGCTGCAGCCTCTTCTGGTTCGGCCTCAACTGCAGCTGCCATGACCCCACAATAGCTATTAATTTGTGCCACTTGCTCCTGCTCTAAAGGTTGGGTTGCTAAGATCTCATCTCGCAATGCTTCTAGTACCGCCGCTTCCTCTATTTTTTTGTTAATAGCCCTTGTTTTTGCTGCCGTGTCCTTGTTCTTAGGATCCCCTTTGATTTTGTAAGGTTTAGCTGATGAACCTTTCTTTGATATTCTAGCTGATCTACGGAGACCAGAAAGACCAGCCACTGCTGCGGGATTGCACATGGTGCTCGGGTCTGCTTGAGTGGGTAGGGCGCCAAGGGTATGCTGAGAAGTGGGGGGGAGAGGGTGAAAAACTGCTGTTTCGGTCTCAAGGACAGCAGGTTCAGTCTGAAAACCTGCAGTTTTGGACTCAAGAACAGCAGGTTCGGTCTGAAAAACTGCTGTTTTTGCATGAAAATCTGCTGTTTCTGCATGAAAAACTGCTGTTTCTGCATGAAAATCTGCTGTTTCGGCGTGAAGAATTGCTGTTTCTGCATGAAAGGCTGTTGGTTCGGCCTCAAGGCCGTGAGATTCAGCTGGTTCGGCTTCATCCTGAAGTTCAGCTGGTACGGCTTCATCCATGGCCAGGTCCTGTAAGTTAGATTTAGAGGGAGTGTTACCTTGGTCATCATGAAGTGGCTGCTGGGGCGACAGTAATGCTTGTTCGAATTCGTCATCCATGTCTGCCCAACGTGCTCGCTGCTCGTCAGTGAGTCCCATTAATTGTATAGAGGCTTCAAAAGGGTCGGTTGACTGATCCTCCAGCTCCATGTGGAGAGGTGAGTCAGAAGGGTATTCCGCGGAGCGGTTTGAGATGGGTGAGGTGTACGGAGTCGCCTCTTCAGTTTCATGTATACCCGAGCCCGCATCTGAAGTCTGACCGAGTGTTTGTAGTTGACAGTTGATACTTTGCAAGATGGTTTTTGCCGCCTGTTGCTGTCTAGTTTGTAGCCGAAGTGAGGGGGGGTCATGCTGTGCTTTCACGGTTGGTTGTTGGTCAGCAACCGCCTTGCCTTTGTCTTGTGCCATGATATTTTGGGTCTGTTCCCTTTCCCTGACCTCAAACAGTGGGCTGCAACGTAGGTGTGTCTCTATTTCTTTTTTCTTTTTGTCTCCAGCAGGAAGTGCAGCCCAAATTGAAAACAAAGTGTCGAATTCAATGGTGATAATCTCCTTTCCCCCCCTATTGGATGTCGCATCAGACAGTGCCAATAAATTATCCCTTCGTACCTCGTCGAAAACCAAGAGTGGTGGTGTGGTGTCCATGGCCGGTGAGGCGATTATAGGATCCTCCATCCAGCTATGCACTTTCAGTTGGATATCACGTAGCATGCCTTTCTCCCACATGAAGACGTGCAGTGGGATATTGGCCAAATCAGGTATTGCAATCACTGCCATCATTTTTTCAACCGATCGAACATTTTGCATAGGCGAGTGCTCCAAGACCACCCCAAAGGTGCTGATTGCGGGGATGAGGTGGTCAAGGTTCCATTGTTGTGGCGATAGGTTTTTGAGTTCGATCCAAACTCGAAATTTCAGACATTGTGCAGCTGCGTCTATACCCATGCTCCAAGGGTATGCCACCAGACCGAGTTTGCATAGGTTTGCATAGTGGTTGTTGATGAAGGTGGATCGGTCTTGTCCCACAGGGAGCATGAGAATATATCTCGTGTCAGCAAGGTGAGTGAGAGGGTAAGGGATCTCTGATTTGCAGGCTGTCATGATTAGGGATTGCAATGAGTCAGCATGGTGGTACGGGTTGAGGCGGGTATCAATGACAATCGCATTGGAGAGCTCAGAGTTGGTGCGTTGGATGAAAGGGGTTGTTGGTATGTAGACCACAGTTGCATGGGGTCGGTTGGGTGGCAGAAGGGAATCCCCCAAGTTGCCTCGTGGCTGAAGCGGGTCAAAACGCTGCCTCTTCGCGATCATGGAGTGGCCACAGTCTCGTGCTTGGTGGCCCTTCATCCAGCATCTAGCACAGACACGATCTTCGCTCAAACAATCATTTTGGTCGTGGCCAACCTCCAAACAGTTGTAGCAGCGGTTGCGCCATTCCGGGGCAGTTGGGTTTGGAGGTAGTGGTAGTGCAGGGTGGCTGGCAGGGTTTGGCGGGTTCGGGCCCGAGCTTAGCGGGTTTGGTGGCAGGAGCAGATTCAGCCCTGACTGGGGAGGGGGGGTGGTCCAGGGATTGTGGTCCATATAGAACCGCCAGGTTGATTGGTGGTAGGGACTTGCTGCTTGGGGAATGGCGGCCGGGACTACCACCTGAGCATAGGAGCGGCCGGGGTTTGGGAAGGCAGTGGGTGGTTTCGCGGGTTTGCGGATCATAGGATTGTTGTGTTTGGATTTTCCCATTGAGACAGTGGGGGGGGCTGATTTGTGTGGTTGAGAAGCCGGCTTGTGAAAATAACGGGATGGTGGGTGGTGGCCGGATTTATACCCGGAGAAAGGAGGTGTGGCCGCGCAGCAAAGGGAAAAAGCGTCATTTTGAGAGGATCTGTCAAACGGCGCAGTGAGGAGCGGCGATCTGACCCTGTGTGGCATCTGACCCTGGGCGGCGCGGGTGTGGGTCTAGTCTCGGGTGGAGCGGCGATTTGACCGTGGAGGGGGGTTGAGTTGCTTTGCGGAGGTAGGTGCGCCATTCCCGGGAGTACCGTGCCGTCCGAGAGTCAAGTCCATAGTAGCCGCGGGGGTAGGAGACCTGGCGTGCCCGGCGCCGACGCCGCTCATAGGCCGTAACCTGGAGCCAACCATCACTGGTTGGTACGGCTTTGAGTTTCGCCAGATCTGATTTTTGAAATCGCCCTTTTTCCCTATTTTACGGAGCCCCTCCAAGTTCCATCAGGCTTTTGTTATTACATGGACTAATTCAACTGATCATATTGTTAATTTTAACAATTGATTGGTGACACATTACAATTAAAAATAAATAAAATAAGTATACTTCTTTGTTCCTTCCAAAAGCCCCTCTCCCTCTCTTCATATCAAACATATATACAAGCCATACTCAAAGGTGAATAACCACACGCAATTCGTCCGGCACAAATCATTGACATATTTGTTCCAACTCATCATTGACTGGTACCATACCACTTTAGACTAAATACTGGTACCATACCACTTTAGAGTTTAGACTAAATACTGTGTCAAAAAATTATAGAATGAAATTGCATTTTTGCAGTTTTTGAAATTAAGCAAGAGCAACATATGCATACTGGTATTGACTGGTACTTAGCAAATTTCAAGAGCAAGATTAACTATTTGAACTCTTTTATACTCAAATACTCAAATTGATACTAAACCAAATCACACAACGTTAAAAACGCTAAACTTCAAATTGATTGCTAAGTATGAAGTGTGAAAAGGCGAAACGGTACCTGAAAATGTGAAAATTGCGCAGCGGCTAAGAGACGCAGCAGAGGTGGCGCGACGAAGGAGAGATGGCGTGACGAAAGAGAGGTGGTGCGCCGAAGGAGAGGTGGTGTCGGCAAGGGAGAGGTGGCTTTGAGGGTGCCCTAGGCGAAGGGGGAAAGAAAGAGAGAGAGATCGGACTAAGAGAGAGATATCGCTGCTGCTCAAAACCTTTTCAAACGGGCTGCTCAAAACATATTCAAATGGGCTTCTCAAACAGGCTCATGAATGAACATAACCGAACTTTGTTCGGGTCCTGTTCGAATTCTGTTCGTAAAAAAAAAAAAATTGAACTGAACTGAACATTGGGCTCAGTTCGGATCACACATCGTTCAACTTCCATTTTGTAAGTGTTCAGCCCGGTTTGTTCATGGACGGACCTGTCCATTTAGCAGCCCTAGTTTGGTCATTAATCAAATATCCACTTTATATTATTAATTGTTGGGGTAATTTATATTTTAGGAACTCTTTGTCAGTGTTAGTGACGAAGTCTTTTCAAAAGAAAACAACACAAAAAATAAAGAAGACTTTGTTTATGTGTTTTTTGAACTAGAGATTGTAGGACAGTTAAAAGGCAAAGCAAACTTAGTCACTAAAGTAGTTGTGTTCACAAAAACAAAAATGATACAATTTCAACAGAAAAACACCTTGAAATCCATGAAGCAGAAAAAGAAGAAATTTCATCAGACCACCAACTCAGAATTTTCTTTTTCCAATGAGCTAGCTAATTAAATTTATATATAAAGGTGAGAACAGTTTTTAAAATAAAGACTAATTTAGTTTCAAATTAATTAACAATAAAACATGCATACAATACAAAAATCTAAGAATAACTACTGACTCATGATTTTGACCTTTACTAATTAAGAAATATAACAACTCATAGCCTTTACTAAACTATTCTTGGCAAATTTTTTTAATTGATAATTTCCTGCGGCTACATTTATGTTATAGTTGCGAAGCAACTGATGCAGACCCGCTACACCTTTTGATGGAGAGTTCCTTCCTTGGAAAAGTTGAAAAGATAAAAGAAGAAATCCTTCGATATGTTGACGGGATAGACATTGTGAAAAAATAAAAGAAGAACTTTTGATTGTTCCCATCCTTACATGCGTTCAAATTAACAAACGTTAAATGAAAAAAGGTTTCTTAAATTAAATAGATAAATTTATTATAATAATCACATTTTTATAAAAATTTGCTTCTCACAAATTGATTATTTCTAAAGTTATTTGGTTTATTATCTACGCGAAAATAGTTAAGAAGATATTGTCATATACCTGCGTTTTTCTTTTTTTATTTAGGATAATATTTGATAGGATAAAATAAGTATTTTAATAATATTTTGTCAAAGAAAATCATGAACCAAAAGAATTTGGTTGACAAAGGCCTTCTTTTGTTTTCCTCGAGATCGACACACAAATTATACTACTTCGGTAGAATTATACGCTTGTGATCCGATTGAATAGAATATCTGGGTACATTAATTTATTGGCTACTATTGACTGCATATTTAGTTCCCTTGATCTATTACAAAATAAATTTTCAGGGGAATAACACTTTCTGTTTCTATAGATTTCTCTAATCTAGTCCATGATTTAACATACAGGCCTTACTTTAAGTGGATGCTTGTGCCACAAACCTATATGTTTATATCTTTCACACAGACACACACACAACGAAGCTTGAAAAAACACTGTTTTCTTTCAGGAATAGTTCGATGAAAGTTGTACTTCTGAGGGTAAATTGAATAGTCGAGGCATAATAGTTAAAATGATGTTGGAAGTTTTTGATAATTGGGTTAATTAAATTGGTGGAATATTGTGCAATCAGAATGCATCAATTAATTTGTATCTAGCAATATTAAATTTTATGTCAGCTAATGGATGTGCTAATGAAATTCTCAAGTTAGTTTTGGAGCAGATGCTTTATTTGGAGAAGTATGTTATTCATGATTGCACAGTAAATGCTATATGTGAAGCTATTAGTATAGCAAGTCTGTTGCTGCCTTTTTTACTGGTTAAATTAATTACTTGATTAGTGCATAATTATAATAGTGTGTTAGTTAGTGGTAAAGGAGACACAATATTGCTGCCTTTTTTACTGGTTAAAAATGTTATTCAGTTCCCAAAAGAGACATACAATACTACTCGGGAACTCGTTCTCTTTGAATGCAAAGTTGAGGCCGAATTGAGAAATTGAGGTTGTGGTTAGCTTGTACTTCTCTCTCACTCCTTCCACTTGTGGTAATTTCTCTTCTCTCTCTCTCGTTAGAAAATCCTGGCATATTACAAGTGCACGAGTGTTTTTTCTCTCTCTTGCCCTCTTTGCTTGCTTGTCCTGAATCGGATTGTGATTATTGAACTGTTTTCTCTATTTGCTTGCGTGCCCTATTTGATGCTTTGGGTGTTTAGAACCAAAGCCCTAATAACATCAATTGTTATTGATTCAACATCTATAGGATTATTGGTACTGTTGTTTGATGCAGTTCTGACACTGGTACCACTTCTGGTTACTGGAATGGTTCTCAGGGACCAATTTTAAAAATTCAAAAGTTTTGAGGGCCGACATGATTTTTTTTATATTTCTGTATTATTCCTTTGTCAGAAGGACAAATTGACAAAATTGCTGGGTCTTCATCTCGGCTAAAAATTAAAAACGGGAAATGGAATTTCATTTGGACATGGGCATTTGGGCTTGTGAATTATAAAACAATTTATAAATGGACATTTGTTGTGTGGGCTTTTGTGCTCTTGAATGTTTAAGAAGAAAAAGGAAAATGGAATTGGGCTGGTTCTTTTGGAGTACTTCAAAAATTTAAAAGAATAGAGAATGAGTCATGGAATAGCAGACCAGATTTGGTTGTCAAATTCTTTAAGGCTGAAATTAAAAAAGTTGAGGAATAATGGAGCTGATTTAAGGATTAAGAAGTCAAGGAATAATTACTAATAGGATGCTATTAATTTAAAGGAGTAGGCTAATTGCCTTCAAGACTCAATCTCTAAGTCAAATTACTACACTACCCACTTTTAATTAAATTTGAAATATAATTGTTCTGAGTTGCTAAATGAAAGATCTTTTGTATACAACCTTATGAATTTTATATTCCCATATTGTATGAATTTTACATCACGAATTAATTGCTATGGTGTCTAAGTGATGCTCTTACACGCACGATCGCTACTTTGTATCATTTGTTAGCTAATAAATAAATAAATATATTGAATAAATAACTAAATAAATAAATATATAGCTCCTAACTTCTCTATGAAAGAGCAGTCAGTACTCAATAATTGAATGGATAAGTCTTCAGTGCAACTTACATACGCATTAAAAAGGCAATAAATGTGTTAGTCCAATTCATTTCATTTCATATATTTCTCCTCAATTACATGCCGCTGACTAGTCAATTTTGTCCTCAATTCTATCCAATTGCAATCACTCTACAACAATTTATTTATATCTTCTTGTCTAACAAGGTCATTACTACAATTCATTTCATTTCTATTTCACAATAAATTGTGGACCCGTTAATTATTTAATATATTCAAATATTCTTCCAAAAGCCAAACACAAGGTAAAAAGAAAAATAAAGAGCTATATATATATATATATATATATATATATATATATATATATATTAAAAGAAAAAGGAAGAACAGACATAAAACCAAGAGTTTTGAGGTACCTACTAATATCCTCTTACCTCTCAGTCTTCAACATATTAAACGTGGCAAAATCCTTTCAGAACACTGAACAGAGTAGCTCTAACCTCCTTTCATAGTGTAACATTGTTTTACTCAAATTTAGTAAACAAGATTTATCAGTTTATACTTAGTTGATAGTTGCGATCTATCAAGTTGTAACTCACATGTAGTTAATCACTAAGACACTAATCAATTATCAATCATACTACAATTGTAAAATTTCTGTTTTTAAGGAATTGTTTGTTTATTTTATGGCTGTCCATACATTTAATTGCATCTGGTGAAACATGAAATGAAATACAAATTGCAAGAAAATTTAAACATAACCAATGAAAATGAAAATAAAATAAATTTTATAAGTTTTTTTTTGGTTGGTTTGTGAAAGTAATAGTATGATTGTCAATTTAGTCCATTTGTTAATCCTAGCTAATACAATTACTCATAAGAAAACAAAATACATAAAAATCGTTTATTTCCTTTTTTCTTCTTAAAAACTAAAAGGAGTGGAAAACGGTCCATATATATATTTCTTTTGACAACTTGAAAGAACGATTACTCTTGACAAGATTCTTCAAAACAAAATTTAGTTCTCATTCCAAGTATATTATGGAATACTTTATAGGCATTTTACACTGAGTTCACTGATAATTTTTGTCATTAAATAAGTTGTAAGACTATTTTCTCTGAAAACAAATATTACTTTCCAAAACCTTTTAATTTTTTTATTATTTTGTACAGCAGCCCAAGTCAACCTTAAATACTAAATAGCAAAGTTAGGTAGCAGATCGCACACTATAAATTCTAAATAGCAAAGTTAGATTGTAGATCAAAGATGTAATATTAATACTAAATTTTATATGGAAACGAAGCTCTCGTTATGGAGATTGGTTTGAACGGTTTGGATTTGTCGTTTGAAGCCGATTCGATAGATTTTGTAGTCCGGAAGCATATTGTCGATATACTAGAGGGAATGCGTTAGCCATACTCTCTCTCTCTATATATATATATGTTGTTGATGTCTTAAAATGATAAATGCACACTATATGACAATCATGTAATATTTGCTAACTTAATAAGTAACAAAATTCAATAGAAGCTTAACAACTACAAAATAGCAAAAAAAAAAAAGCTGCAAGGAGATACAATGATGAGTTCTTATTCAAAACAGTTGCACGTTGGGCAGTAGAAAAGGTTCTCATAGCTACCCAATATTTATTACGCAATACATGTTTTTCGGGTGAATGGTAATTCTAAACAGTCTCTTAACTTATTTTGCCAACTAAAGTTTGAACTTAAACATCTCTTCTAAAGAGAGATGGTCATCCAATAAATGTGACATAGAGCACTAGATATCTAAGGGTAGACTTCCATGATCGACAGGAAGCCAACGGTATGCACAATCTTGTGAGAAGAAAATCCAGCTCTGTTGAATAACGATTTCCACTCTTGCTCATCTCGCTCTGCTCCTCCGGTTCCTGTCAGCATCACCATATCAAACAACAACTGTGGTTCCTCAGATATATTGGCAGAGGTGTATCCAACGACAGTTTCCACAATAATGACCTTGCCTCCTGCTTCTGTCGAACTAATTGCTTCTTTACATTGCTTCAGTATCTTTATGCAGTCCTCATCATCCCAACAATGAAGGATCCACTGCAATTAAAATTAAGAACATAAGAGGTTAATGTAATCCACTAACATATTATATATCTATGCTTGTGTGGAAAAAAAAAAAAACTTTATAATTACCTTGAGAAGCACTGCATCTGCTGGAGGAATAAAGTTAAACATGTCTCCGGAAACAAACTTCACAATATCATCGCTTTCAAAGCCTTGTACCACATGTGGTAGATCCAAGACTGTGCACTTGACATGTGGATAGTTCATAGCAATGGCTTTTGCCAGTGTGCCTGGGCCACCCCCTACATCAACTAAAGATTCTATCCCCATGAATATATTACCACCACTCTTAGTGATAACATCAGTGAAAATGCCACAGGTGCTTATCATAGCATTGTTAAACATCTCGTTTAACTTTGAGTTCTGACTTGTCATTGCCCAGAGGCTGCAATTGTTTAACATTTCAAATGGCGTTTGTTTGACATTGTCCTCCTGTTTAAACCAATCACCCATACATAAATAAGGTTTGAGCATGATATGTTTTAAACCATCAAGTATTAAAAGGATAAATGGAAGCAAATTTAAGGATCCTTCCTTGTTGGTCAGAAGGAGCGACGTAGGGGTTAGGTCATACATGATCTCCGACCCTACACTAGGACAAGTTTGCACATGAATTAAGCCGAAATGGCCCAATATGCGCATGAGGCGGGACAAATGGGATTTTTTTGAATGGGGGAGGGAAAGGGAAGAATGGAGCTGACTTAGGGTCATAGGTTGGCCATGGTTGCCGATTTCATCAAGTATACCGAGGTCGAGAGCACATTTGAGAGATATGGGTTTGATGAAACCAAATATGATGTTCCATAACTCCGCTATAGCTTGGGGCTGATCACTCTCCATGCTACCGCTGATAACTCCGCTAGAGCACATTTGAGAGATATGAGTTTTATGTTTTTCTCAAACCAAATATCATCTTCACATTTATAATCTGAAGTGGAGGGATGGGTCATGGATGGCGGCAGACAAATACTGGCCCATGGACCATATCGCGACAATATATAAATGAATAATTAATGATTGGTGGTACACATGGCCATAATAATTAATAAGAATAAAGTACTCATGGACATATACATGGCAAAAAATTTGGATACTTAATTAATAACACTACGAGGATATGAATTTAATTTGTGATTGTACCGTCGGAAAACACTCTAGAAGTAACGAAGTCATGTAATAATAACTATTTTTTTGTGGGTCGTCGATGTAATTGATCGATTTGAATGTGCCGGACTAATCTTTTTATTTTATTTTTTGGTATCAGAGATACTTTTTTTGTATGGCTGCGTGTGCACTAATTTATGGACAAAATAAATATCCATTTTTGTTGGAGGTGATAATTTATTTTTAAATTATACAGTAATTTTCAATGTTTTCATGATAAACGAAAAATAATGAAAAATTCTCCAAATTATAGTAGTGTCTGTGTCATGAGATTGCTTTTTCTATTTTTCATTTAGATTTGTTTTTTCAGTTATATTGATTATTTTGTATTTTATATTTTATTTTATGAAAAATGTACCCAGCAATATGCAAATTTGTAATAAGTTTATGGCGAAAGCCAAAAAATATGGATAAACACATATTTTTAACCTCTCACTACATAAAAAAAGTTAACCATACATGGCATATCATAAATGGATGCAAAAAAGAATATCCAAATTAACAATGTGAAAAAGGGAGGAGACGCTACCGCGAAAATGAGCTCAATCTTGCACACACGGTCATTTAAAAAGAAACCGTGTACTAAAGTCACCTATATATGTACACAGTTTTTTAATATTAATCCGTGTATGATCTTAGCCAATCATACACAGTTTTTTTTTTGAACCACCGTGTATGATTAGTACCAATCTCCAAATCCGGATTTGTACTTCGAAACCGTGTACACTTTGTTCTCGCTCTCTCAACAAACCCCTGTTAATTGCTTGATTGTTTTACATGTGAGATTAATCTCGACTCTACATGTGAAACCGATCTATTTCATGAGTGATGCGTTTACATGTCAAATTTATAAATTTTTGAACTAATTTAGTATAAAGTCAAGCTGTTAGAAAAATATGGTTTATAAGTTAATTTTAATGTGTTCATTTTTTATCATTTTTTTACCGCTTGACTTTATACTAAATTAGTTTGAAAATTATAAATTTGACATGTAAACTCATCACTCGTGAAGTAGATCGGTTTTAATGGTTTGAATGTGTCGCTTGAAATCAATCCAATGGGTTTTTGAGTTAAGCTCACAAAGAGACTTGGTGAGCTTAAGAACACCCTAGTTCTACTCTCTATTTCTCTCTCTCTCTCTCTCTCTCTCTCTTTATATATATATATACATATATATAGAGAGAGAGAGACATAGAGAGAGAGAGTGGCTAATATCAAAATGTTTGTTTCTAGGCCGTGGAACAAACATTTCGGTTTTTACATTGTCAAAGTCCGAACAGTCGATCAATAAATTTTACATTTATTGAAATTTTTTTACTATTTATTAAACCAGATTTAAAATTGTTGTTTTCAATGATCTAGTAGTTTTTCATTGTTTTTTAAAATCAGCGATTTTAAAACTGGCTTAATAAATAGTATAAAATAATCCAAAAAATGTAAAATTTGGTCTCCAAGCACATTTTAATATAGAGATCACATCTAACGATTTGGATTGACAGTTTAGACTTTGAAAACCAAAAAACGAATTGGTTGCACTACGGCTCTAGAACAAAAATTTTGATATTAGCCATTCCCTATATATATATATATATAGATAGAGAGAGAGAGAGAGAGAGAGAGAGAGAGAGAGATTGGCTGGGCGATTTGAGGGCTTGGGGGATTGAGTCCCGGGAGACTGGATAATTTGTCTATTTTTTAGGTTCTCCAAAATCAGGAACCATTAATTAGGAATTTTGTAAAGGAGCTAGACATACAATTTTGCAACCCCACTTTTTTTATTATTTGAAGTTACCAACGAATTTTCCGGAGTTTTTATATATGATAACAAAGTATGAACAGAGTTGTGAAAGAAAAATAATACTCCAACAGTGATGGATTTTTTTAGGGTTAATTTCTCACATATCCTCAAAGAGTTCTCTAATTTCTTATTTACCCCTCAACACTTATGTATATCTAATTTATCTCTCAACTTATTTCTCTTTTACCCATAGAGTTATTTCTAGGTCCGACAAATACGCTACCCCTATTTGAAAAACTAGAAAAATAATCCGTACATGTCATGCAAGATGCTTTGTGATGATGTGTCTCTTAACCACGTTTTATTAAACAAATGAAGGAAGTAGACCTCGAGATCTGCCATTGAGTTTGACTACTAGCTAGTGAATTGAATACAAATAATGAGCTGGCAGTGCGCTGGCCGTGATGTGCTATGTGAATAAAATATATGAATGCATCTCAATTCTACCTCGAGCAATGCTGCATGACACCACGTGAATGCTTTGTTTCTTTGAAGATCTAGCTACCTACCTCATTCTCTGCCGCGCATCTCGTTTTCTGCATGATGTATATATGGATGGGTGGATTTTTGAGAGAACTTTTTTTTGTTTAATTTATGCAGCACGCTGTACAAATTTTTTAATGAGGTATTAGAGCGATGTTGGTTTCAATAAATGGGTATTTAATTGTATTTGTAATTTTATTAAGTTAAGAATTTAAAGGTATTGGTATAATGGTTTGCTTCGGCATGCCCGTTTGATCCAAGGAATATGAGGCCCTTGAGTTTGACACCAGGGGAAGAATGCATTTGCAATCCTCGATTGTCAAGCATTACATTATATATACCATATGCTTGGTACAGTTTTCGGTCATTATATCCTATGTTTCTTCTGTACATTTCAGCTTTTGGGTTCTTCTCTGCATATTAACACTTGATTGATGGAAACAAAAACATAAATTTACCCATTAAAAGTCACGTTTGTTTTCCCGGCATTGTACATAAATTAAGGCTGCTCATGAGCCGGTTGAGGACAACTTGGATTCAATTGGCGAACTCATGAGCCAAGTTGAGTCCGAGTTGCTAATTCAGTTCCGAGTCAGAAACTTCAATTTGGAATCAACTCGCGAGCAACTCGAGTCGAGGCAAGTTGACTCGTGACTCATAATATAGTACATAGTGAGACAATCTAATTTAATTCTAACAAAAGAAATATTACATAGTTCATCAAAATAATACACAATTAAAGACAGTACATAATGAGACAATGGCCAAATACATAATTAAAAATTACGAAAATACCAAAATAGTACATATTTAAAAATTACCAAATAGATAAAGTCTAACAAAACAGTACAGAGTCTAATAAATTAACAAAACAAAAGAAGTAGTACATAGTTTATCAAATTACGAAATATTGTGGGAAACATGTATAAGGTTTGGGGACGCAAAAATTAGGAATATATAGATTAGGGTTTGGTGTGAGTCCAACTGAGTTGATTTCGAAACGAGTTGGGGGTAACTTGGATTCGACTCATAAATCAACCGAGTCAGTAAACTCGAGTCAGTTTCAACTCGAGTTATTAGCGATTTGAATCCGAATTGATTCCGAACTGAGTTTCGAGTCGTGAGCTTTTTTTGCACCCCTAAGAGAAATAATACAAAAGTAGCCGTGACATGACCATGTTGTTCGACTTAGTTGACATGAGCAAGTTATTTTTGTAATGTTCATAACTTAGCCCTGTTCGGAACAGGTCCGTTTCAGCAAATTGGGCTGAACAAGGACAACCAACCGAACCATCTTAATATAAATTATGTGGACAACCAACAGAGCCGAACAATACGGCAAATCCGCTGAGCATTGATACTTAATATAAATTATGTTACCCGGTAAATTTTATAAAATTATATGTGTAAAAATAACTAAATGCTGCTTTATGCTACAGAATAACCAGAGCAAAGCTCGGTGTAATGTGCTCATCAAAGGAGTTTGATGACCACAACTCTAAAAGTCTATTGGATTGGTTTCATACAACAAATCCAAACTGTTGAAATCCATCTACTTCATGAGTGATGCATGTACATGAAAATTTTTGGAAGTTCCAAATTTTTTTTGTACAAAGAAAAGCAATAAAAAATGAACATTTTATAAGTTGTTTCATGTATTTATTTTTCATCATTTTTTTGACTGCTTGATCTTATACTAAATGAATTCGAAACTTTCAAAAAATTTCATTTACATGCATCACTCATGAAGTAGATGGATTTCAATGGTTTAGATTCGTCCTTTGAAGCCAATTCAATATATTTTTGGAATTGTAGTCATCAACTCTTTTGATGAGCACATCACGCTCTAGCTTTGCTCGAATAATCATGTCAAAGTAACATATCTTAGTTAAATTTTAGCACAAAAAAGTAGATAAAAATTCATACAAAGCACATAATCACAAATTAACACAACACAAGTATGTTCATACTTCAGACATTAATTTTAATACTAAAATTCAGGGCCAAATTATAATTTAAGAAAGCGGCATTACAATCAGCATAACGCAAGCTAAATTGAACTAACAAAAGTATTTGGATAACAAAAGCAAACAAGACATAAATCTTAGAAATTAAAAGAGAAATAAAAATATATATATATATTCATTTTTGTATGCAACCTCATGATACATATCAATCAGGTATAACTTTCCACATGACAGTTCCTCTTTGAGGCATTCTATCGAACAAATCACCAGGTGACGATTGTTTGTATACATTCTGATACAAATAACAAACCACATACAGATTAGTGTTCAAACATAGCAAAATAATTTGAACATGAACTGAACTTCAGATCTTGCTCGGATTATAACCCGTTCAATATTAATTTGTTCACCGTTCAGCCCATTTGTTCACGGGTTGTCCTATTCAATTAGCAACCCAAGGTGAACAACAGTTGTCTTGCCAGAATTATATTGACTTAATTAACCACCTCATACTAATAATACTAGTACAACTACCACCACCAGGCCACTAATATTCACTAGTACAGAAAAATAGACTAGTCATGGCTGAAAATGTAAATTATCAACGGTTTCAGTACCGTGACTCATGTCACCGTTTGTAGAAGTGTTGAAATACGCCCACAATTGCAAAACCGTGACTAGATTCAATATGTACCCACGGATATATACCAACGAACCGTGGTTGTTTTCTTTTGTCGCCAATTATAAATAATATTTAACCATTATTTGTTATATAATTGTCCGTGGTAATAAATATTATAGCCATTGTTTTTCTCTATAAGATCCGTGGGTGATTTGATTATAGTGCAGCTTTCAGTTTGATAAGACTTAAGAGTATTCATGTGTGTGATGCTATTTTCTTTTTAATATTTTGTTTGTAATTTATCTAGTACAAAATACCAAAAATCACACAATTTTCAGCACAACAAATACCAAAATCACTATATTAATTTGATCAAAATAAACAATATTGAAATTTAGACATATTTTACACTTTCAAAATAATTGTCCTGCACAACATATAATCATCAATCATTTACAATGCTCATGCATGAACACTTTAGCCCACATACACCAGATTTCATCAAACCTGCTTCGTGAACTAGGGCGCAACACTTTGTTGGAACTGCATGAAAGAATAGTTTTCTGTTAGTTAACTAGATTAGCAAAATATAAGAAAGAAGTTGAAGTAATACATAGAAGTAATAGATATGGGTAACCATTGTCTTGTCTCTAATCCCACCCACGATACGTATTTGCCCGCATTTACATCCACTGGTCTCCAATACTGTCTCTGAACCTGCGGAGCCCACCCAGGTTCAGGGGTGAACATGTTATCTTTATTAATCTTCAATTTTTTTAAGAGGATCAAGTATACACATTTATGTTTTTTTAATCTATGGTCATCGAAAAAATGTCTGCATCCTTCAAAGCAAGATAATAGTTTTGCATTTGAATAAAAAACAGAAAAACATAAGGGGCAACTAAAAAAACAAAACTGAAATGAATTTGGGATGAATTTTCAAGATATAATGAACTGTACATGCACCATATCCTTATTTTGTGTCAGATATTGTTTGATTTTTGTGGGCATACTGATAACTGTACATATGCTACCCCCGTATATTAATTAAATTATTTTGTGGGCATACTGTTAACTGTACTTATTTTGTCTTTCGTGCCTATGATATTAATTAAATTATTTTGTGGGCATAGTGATAAATACTGATGACTGTTTGATTTTTGCAACCGTATTTTCTTTTAGTAAATAAAAAATTAAGGAATACAAAAGCAGTATTTATTATGTGTTTTTGAAAGATAAATTAGTTATTTTATTTGATATTATAAATTTAGTAATAAGCTATATATAGATAATAGGAATAATTAACTTGAAGAGAATTTGTTCTTTAGTTTTACTACTCTGTTATATTATCAAATTCCTTATTCGATTTCTGATGTAAATAATTAATTTATAACTATCATAAGAAAATATAAAATTAAAGTACCATAACAAGACTCTAAAAATAAAGTCATGTCATTTAATGAAGCCTAGATATACTCCACCAATCAAATTTATGTTTTTTTTGTCAATTAAAACCAAAATAGTTGTATCGACAAAACATACCTCAATTTGTATGAGCCATAAGTTTATTTGAAAAATAAGTAATTAAATACTAAATATCTATAATATCATGCACAACAACTAAAAATCAAAAGACAAGAGATGGAAGTCAATATTTTGTATCCAATTATATAATTTAGAGATTCACACCAAATATAATTACTCTTCAATTTATATTATTTTTTCAATGGATGATGCAGATACAAAATACAAATTTTTATATAATTTGTTGAAAGAATAAGATTATTTCCCATCTAACAACTCTATTTGTTCGTCATATCCTATTTTTGTTTCACTACAGCATTCACACCCATCAGCGACCGGCCAAATCGGTGGCTGATGGGTCGGACGCAGATGCTTCGTCGCTGATGACCACCTCGCTGACGTCACCGGTCGCTGAAGCTTCAGGCGTCGGCCGCTGATGACCCCTTTAGCGACCGATTGGTTCTGTCGCTGATGTTGCGTGCTGACGTGGCGCAGGACCATCAGAGACCGATTAGCTGGTCGGTGATAGTCCAAAATCGGTCGCAGAAGGCTGTTTGTTTTCAAGGTTTTTTTTTATTATTTTTTTTTTCCAATTGGTACCAACATAAAACATAAACATACAAACAAATTTAAACGTAAACATCAATATATACAATAAATAAACATACAAATCCAGATGCGTGCAAAATAAATCCAGCAATTAGAGACTAATAATGTACAACAGAGGCTGCCTCCTTGGCAACTGCTTCAATTCATTTTCACCACATGATATTATATTCACAACATTACATATGCACATATTCCACTATAACTAAAATATCAATCAACCAACTGCTTAATGCTTCAGCACTATAACTAAAATCAACTTGAAAAGAAAAACTCAACCAGTTAATACTCACAGCCTGAGAGAAATCCTGTTCTATATTTAGAGGTTTTTAGTAAGGCTGAACACGTGATATAAACTTGGCTCCAGCATACACAGCTGCAGGACCCAGCTCCTCCTCGATCCTTAGCAACTATAAAACAAGATATATCAAAACAACAATTGAGAAAAGGACAATTAGATCTCATTATTTTGTTCATAGGAAAATATCATATATACCCCAGAACAATGAGAAATATCTCATGTAACCATAAACATTGGGCATGTCACTTTTACACTGCCAATAAACATAGAGAAATATATAGAGAGAAGTTAATTGAAATTTTTACATATATTACAGGGGTCTGAATGATATATCTGATTTTACAGGTATCTTTGATATTTTGAGGTTCGACCAAAGTAGATAGTGAAATTGACCCCACAAAAGAAGAGAATCCAAGATTTAAGAAGTGCACTGATAGACAGCAGACCAAGTTGAAACTTCAAAATGTACTGGTGCCTATATAATATATAGTACCTGATTATATTTGGCCAGGCGTTCAGATCGGCATGGAGCTCCAGTTTTGATCTGGCCCTGTTCAAGAAATAACAGTTTTACATGAATACTATTTCAAATTTACTCTTACAGAGAAATAATGAGACATGGATTCATTCATAGAAAGAAGGAAACAAGTCAAGGAACTTACTGTTGCCAATCCAACTGAGAGATCAGCAATGAAGGTATCCTCTGTCTCACCACTGCAAGTAGAATTAACAAACAGATCAATACTGTATGTTACAGAGTTCAAATACTGCTTATGTGTGTACATATTTTAAAGATTTAGTACCTCCTGTGGCTGGCCATTACACCCCAACCGGCATGCTTAGACATTTTAACAGCCTCAATACTCTCAGTCACTGACCCAATTTGATTCACCTATCAGTTTGTTCACAAATATTAACCTTTTGGATGAAAGATAAAATTGAAGAGTAAAAGCACACTAGTGGTTAATAAAAGAAGTTTATGTCATGCAAATACGCTACCCCTATTTGAAAAACTAGAAAAATAATCCGTACATGTCATGCAAGATGCTTTGTGATGATGTGTCTCTTAACCACGTTTTATTAAACAAATGAAGGAAGTAGACCTCGAGATCTGCCATTGAGTTTGACTACTAGCTAGTGAATTGAATACAAATAATGAGCTGGCAGTGCGCTGGCCGTGATGTGCTATGTGAATAAAATATATGAATGCATCTCAATTCTACCTCGAGCAATGCTGCATGACACCACGTGAATGCTTTGTTTCTTTGAAGATCTAGCTACCTACCTCATTCTCTGCCGCGCATCTCGTTTTCTGCATGATGTATATATGGATGGGTGGATTTTTGAGAGAACTTTTTTTTGTTTAATTTATGCAGCACGCTGTACAAATTTTTTAATGAGGTATTAGAGCGATGTTGGTTTCAATAAATGGGTATTTAATTGTATTTGTAATTTTATTAAGTTAAGAATTTAAAGGTATTGGTATAATGGTTTGCTTCGGCATGCCCGTTTGATCCAAGGAATATGAGGCCCTTGAGTTTGACACCAGGGGAAGAATGCATTTGCAATCCTCGATTGTCAAGCATTACATTATATATACCATATGCTTGGTACAGTTTTCGGTCATTATATCCTATGTTTCTTCTGTACATTTCAGCTTTTGGGTTCTTCTCTGCATATTAACACTTGATTGATGGAAACAAAAACATAAATTTACCCATTAAAAGTCACGTTTGTTTTCCCGGCATTGTACATAAATTAAGGCTGCTCATGAGCCGGTTGAGGACAACTTGGATTCAATTGGCGAACTCATGAGCCAAGTTGAGTCCGAGTTGCTAATTCAGTTCCGAGTCAGAAACTTCAATTTGGAATCAACTCGCGAGCAACTCGAGTCGAGGCAAGTTGACTCGTGACTCATAATATAGTACATAGTGAGACAATCTAATTTAATTCTAACAAAAGAAATATTACATAGTTCATCAAAATAATACACAATTAAAGACAGTACATAATGAGACAATGGCCAAATACATAATTAAAAATTACGAAAATACCAAAATAGTACATATTTAAAAATTACCAAATAGATAAAGTCTAACAAAACAGTACAGAGTCTAATAAATTAACAAAACAAAAGAAGTAGTACATAGTTTATCAAATTACGAAATATTGTGGGAAACATGTATAAGGTTTGGGGACGCAAAAATTAGGAATATATAGATTAGGGTTTGGTGTGAGTCCAACTGAGTTGATTTCGAAACGAGTTGGGGGTAACTTGGATTCGACTCATAAATCAACCGAGTCAGTAAACTCGAGTCAGTTTCAACTCGAGTTATTAGCGATTTGAATCCGAATTGATTCCGAACTGAGTTTCGAGTCGTGAGCTTTTTTTGCACCCCTAAGAGAAATAATACAAAAGTAGCCGTGACATGACCATGTTGTTCGACTTAGTTGACATGAGCAAGTTATTTTTGTAATGTTCATAACTTAGCCCTGTTCGGAACAGGTCCGTTTCAGCAAATTGGGCTGAACAAGGACAACCAACCGAACCATCTTAATATAAATTATGTGGACAACCAACAGAGCCGAACAATACGGCAAATCCGCTGAGCATTGATACTTAATATAAATTATGTTACCCGGTAAATTTTATAAAATTATATGTGTAAAAATAACTAAATGCTGCTTTATGCTACAGAATAACCAGAGCAAAGCTCGGTGTAATGTGCTCATCAAAGGAGTTTGATGACCACAACTCTAAAAGTCTATTGGATTGGTTTCATACAACAAATCCAAACTGTTGAAATCCATCTACTTCATGAGTGATGCATGTACATGAAAATTTTTGGAAGTTCCAAATTTTTTTTGTACAAAGAAAAGCAATAAAAAATGAACATTTTATAAGTTGTTTCATGTATTTATTTTTCATCATTTTTTTGACTGCTTGATCTTATACTAAATGAATTCGAAACTTTCAAAAAATTTCATTTACATGCATCACTCATGAAGTAGATGGATTTCAATGGTTTAGATTCGTCCTTTGAAGCCAATTCAATATATTTTTGGAATTGTAGTCATCAACTCTTTTGATGAGCACATCACGCTCTAGCTTTGCTCGAATAATCATGTCAAAGTAACATATCTTAGTTAAATTTTAGCACAAAAAAGTAGATAAAAATTCATACAAAGCACATAATCACAAATTAACACAACACAAGTATGTTCATACTTCAGACATTAATTTTAATACTAAAATTCAGGGCCAAATTATAATTTAAGAAAGCGGCATTACAATCAGCATAACGCAAGCTAAATTGAACTAACAAAAGTATTTGGATAACAAAAGCAAACAAGACATAAATCTTAGAAATTAAAAGAGAAATAAAAATATATATATATATTCATTTTTGTATGCAACCTCATGATACATATCAATCAGGTATAACTTTCCACATGACAGTTCCTCTTTGAGGCATTCTATCGAACAAATCACCAGGTGACGATTGTTTGTATACATTCTGATACAAATAACAAACCACATACAGATTAGTGTTCAAACATAGCAAAATAATTTGAACATGAACTGAACTTCAGATCTTGCTCGGATTATAACCCGTTCAATATTAATTTGTTCACCGTTCAGCCCATTTGTTCACGGGTTGTCCTATTCAATTAGCAACCCAAGGTGAACAACAGTTGTCTTGCCAGAATTATATTGACTTAATTAACCACCTCATACTAATAATACTAGTACAACTACCACCACCAGGCCACTAATATTCACTAGTACAGAAAAATAGACTAGTCATGGCTGAAAATGTAAATTATCAACGGTTTCAGTACCGTGACTCATGTCACCGTTTGTAGAAGTGTTGAAATACGCCCACAATTGCAAAACCGTGACTAGATTCAATATGTACCCACGGATATATACCAACGAACCGTGGTTGTTTTCTTTTGTCGCCAATTATAAATAATATTTAACCATTATTTGTTATATAATTGTCCGTGGTAATAAATATTATAGCCATTGTTTTTCTCTATAAGATCCGTGGGTGATTTGATTATAGTGCAGCTTTCAGTTTGATAAGACTTAAGAGTATTCATGTGTGTGATGCTATTTTCTTTTTAATATTTTGTTTGTAATTTATCTAGTACAAAATACCAAAAATCACACAATTTTCAGCACAACAAATACCAAAATCACTATATTAATTTGATCAAAATAAACAATATTGAAATTTAGACATATTTTACACTTTCAAAATAATTGTCCTGCACAACATATAATCATCAATCATTTACAATGCTCATGCATGAACACTTTAGCCCACATACACCAGATTTCATCAAACCTGCTTCGTGAACTAGGGCGCAACACTTTGTTGGAACTGCATGAAAGAATAGTTTTCTGTTAGTTAACTAGATTAGCAAAATATAAGAAAGAAGTTGAAGTAATACATAGAAGTAATAGATATGGGTAACCATTGTCTTGTCTCTAATCCCACCCACGATACGTATTTGCCCGCATTTACATCCACTGGTCTCCAATACTGTCTCTGAACCTGCGGAGCCCACCCAGGTTCAGGGGTGAACATGTTATCTTTATTAATCTTCAATTTTTTTAAGAGGATCAAGTATACACATTTATGTTTTTTTAATC
This sequence comes from Carex myosuroides, assembly GCA_028015225.1. NCBI lineage: Eukaryota > Viridiplantae > Streptophyta > Magnoliopsida > Poales > Cyperaceae > Carex > Carex myosuroides. Next base: position 5,908,606 of record CM051483.1, read on the forward strand.
TATGGTCATCGAAAAAATGTCTGCATCCTTCAAAGCAAGATAATAGTTTTGCATTTGAATAAAAAACAGAAAAACATAAGGGGCAACTAAAAAAACAAAACTGAAATGAATTTGGGATGAATTTTCAAGATATAATGAACTGTACATGCACCATATCCTTATTTTGTGTCAGATATTGTTTGATTTTTGTGGGCATACTGATAACTGTACATATGCTACCCCCGTATATTAATTAAATTATTTTGTGGGCATACTGTTAACTGTACTTATTTTGTCTTTCGTGCCTATGATATTAATTAAATTATTTTGTGGGCATAGTGATAAATACTGATGACTGTTTGATTTTTGCAACCGTATTTTCTTTTAGTAAATAAAAAATTAAGGAATACAAAAGCAGTATTTATTATGTGTTTTTGAAAGATAAATTAGTTATTTTATTTGATATTATAAATTTAGTAATAAGCTATATATAGATAATAGGAATAATTAACTTGAAGAGAATTTGTTCTTTAGTTTTACTACTCTGTTATATTATCAAATTCCTTATTCGATTTCTGATGTAAATAATTAATTTATAACTATCATAAGAAAATATAAAATTAAAGTACCATAACAAGACTCTAAAAATAAAGTCATGTCATTTAATGAAGCCTAGATATACTCCACCAATCAAATTTATGTTTTTTTTGTCAATTAAAACCAAAATAGTTGTATCGACAAAACATACCTCAATTTGTATGAGCCATAAGTTTATTTGAAAAATAAGTAATTAAATACTAAATATCTATAATATCATGCACAACAACTAAAAATCAAAAGACAAGAGATGGAAGTCAATATTTTGTATCCAATTATATAATTTAGAGATTCACACCAAATATAATTACTCTTCAATTTATATTATTTTTTCAATGGATGATGCAGATACAAAATACAAATTTTTATATAATTTGTTGAAAGAATAAGATTATTTCCCATCTAACAACTCTATTTGTTCGTCATATCCTATTTTTGTTTCACTACAGCATTCACACCCATCAGCGACCGGCCAAATCGGTGGCTGATGGGTCGGACGCAGATGCTTCGTCGCTGATGACCACCTCGCTGACGTCACCGGTCGCTGAAGCTTCAGGCGTCGGCCGCTGATGACCCCTTTAGCGACCGATTGGTTCTGTCGCTGATGTTGCGTGCTGACGTGGCGCAGGACCATCAGAGACCGATTAGCTGGTCGGTGATAGTCCAAAATCGGTCGCAGAAGGCTGTTTGTTTTCAAGGTTTTTTTTTATTATTTTTTTTTTCCAATTGGTACCAACATAAAACATAAACATACAAACAAATTTAAACGTAAACATCAATATATACAATAAATAAACATACAAATCCAGATGCGTGCAAAATAAATCCAGCAATTAGAGACTAATAATGTACAACAGAGGCTGCCTCCTTGGCAACTGCTTCAATTCATTTTCACCACATGATATTATATTCACAACATTACATATGCACATATTCCACTATAACTAAAATATCAATCAACCAACTGCTTAATGCTTCAGCACTATAACTAAAATCAACTTGAAAAGAAAAACTCAACCAGTTAATACTCACAGCCTGAGAGAAATCCTGTTCTATATTTAGAGGTTTTTAGTAAGGCTGAACACGTGATATAAACTTGGCTCCAGCATACACAGCTGCAGGACCCAGCTCCTCCTCGATCCTTAGCAACTATAAAACAAGATATATCAAAACAACAATTGAGAAAAGGACAATTAGATCTCATTATTTTGTTCATAGGAAAATATCATATATACCCCAGAACAATGAGAAATATCTCATGTAACCATAAACATTGGGCATGTCACTTTTACACTGCCAATAAACATAGAGAAATATATAGAGAGAAGTTAATTGAAATTTTTACATATATTACAGGGGTCTGAATGATATATCTGATTTTACAGGTATCTTTGATATTTTGAGGTTCGACCAAAGTAGATAGTGAAATTGACCCCACAAAAGAAGAGAATCCAAGATTTAAGAAGTGCACTGATAGACAGCAGACCAAGTTGAAACTTCAAAATGTACTGGTGCCTATATAATATATAGTACCTGATTATATTTGGCCAGGCGTTCAGATCGGCATGGAGCTCCAGTTTTGATCTGGCCCTGTTCAAGAAATAACAGTTTTACATGAATACTATTTCAAATTTACTCTTACAGAGAAATAATGAGACATGGATTCATTCATAGAAAGAAGGAAACAAGTCAAGGAACTTACTGTTGCCAATCCAACTGAGAGATCAGCAATGAAGGTATCCTCTGTCTCACCACTGCAAGTAGAATTAACAAACAGATCAATACTGTATGTTACAGAGTTCAAATACTGCTTATGTGTGTACATATTTTAAAGATTTAGTACCTCCTGTGGCTGGCCATTACACCCCAACCGGCATGCTTAGACATTTTAACAGCCTCAATACTCTCAGTCACTGACCCAATTTGATTCACCTATCAGTTTGTTCACAAATATTAACCTTTTGGATGAAAGATAAAATTGAAGAGTAAAAGCACACTAGTGGTTAATAAAAGAAGTTTATGTCATGCAAATACGCTACCCCTATTTGAAAAACTAGAAAAATAATCCGTACATGTCATGCAAGATGCTTTGTGATGATGTGTCTCTTAACCACGTTTTATTAAACAAATGAAGGAAGTAGACCTCGAGATCTGCCATTGAGTTTGACTACTAGCTAGTGAATTGAATACAAATAATGAGCTGGCAGTGCGCTGGCCGTGATGTGCTATGTGAATAAAATATATGAATGCATCTCAATTCTACCTCGAGCAATGCTGCATGACACCACGTGAATGCTTTGTTTCTTTGAAGATCTAGCTACCTACCTCATTCTCTGCCGCGCATCTCGTTTTCTGCATGATGTATATATGGATGGGTGGATTTTTGAGAGAACTTTTTTTTGTTTAATTTATGCAGCACGCTGTACAAATTTTTTAATGAGGTATTAGAGCGATGTTGGTTTCAATAAATGGGTATTTAATTGTATTTGTAATTTTATTAAGTTAAGAATTTAAAGGTATTGGTATAATGGTTTGCTTCGGCATGCCCGTTTGATCCAAGGAATATGAGGCCCTTGAGTTTGACACCAGGGGAAGAATGCATTTGCAATCCTCGATTGTCAAGCATTACATTATATATACCATATGCTTGGTACAGTTTTCGGTCATTATATCCTATGTTTCTTCTGTACATTTCAGCTTTTGGGTTCTTCTCTGCATATTAACACTTGATTGATGGAAACAAAAACATAAATTTACCCATTAAAAGTCACGTTTGTTTTCCCGGCATTGTACATAAATTAAGGCTGCTCATGAGCCGGTTGAGGACAACTTGGATTCAATTGGCGAACTCATGAGCCAAGTTGAGTCCGAGTTGCTAATTCAGTTCCGAGTCAGAAACTTCAATTTGGAATCAACTCGCGAGCAACTCGAGTCGAGGCAAGTTGACTCGTGACTCATAATATAGTACATAGTGAGACAATCTAATTTAATTCTAACAAAAGAAATATTACATAGTTCATCAAAATAATACACAATTAAAGACAGTACATAATGAGACAATGGCCAAATACATAATTAAAAATTACGAAAATACCAAAATAGTACATATTTAAAAATTACCAAATAGATAAAGTCTAACAAAACAGTACAGAGTCTAATAAATTAACAAAACAAAAGAAGTAGTACATAGTTTATCAAATTACGAAATATTGTGGGAAACATGTATAAGGTTTGGGGACGCAAAAATTAGGAATATATAGATTAGGGTTTGGTGTGAGTCCAACTGAGTTGATTTCGAAACGAGTTGGGGGTAACTTGGATTCGACTCATAAATCAACCGAGTCAGTAAACTCGAGTCAGTTTCAACTCGAGTTATTAGCGATTTGAATCCGAATTGATTCCGAACTGAGTTTCGAGTCGTGAGCTTTTTTTGCACCCCTAAGAGAAATAATACAAAAGTAGCCGTGACATGACCATGTTGTTCGACTTAGTTGACATGAGCAAGTTATTTTTGTAATGTTCATAACTTAGCCCTGTTCGGAACAGGTCCGTTTCAGCAAATTGGGCTGAACAAGGACAACCAACCGAACCATCTTAATATAAATTATGTGGACAACCAACAGAGCCGAACAATACGGCAAATCCGCTGAGCATTGATACTTAATATAAATTATGTTACCCGGTAAATTTTATAAAATTATATGTGTAAAAATAACTAAATGCTGCTTTATGCTACAGAATAACCAGAGCAAAGCTCGGTGTAATGTGCTCATCAAAGGAGTTTGATGACCACAACTCTAAAAGTCTATTGGATTGGTTTCATACAACAAATCCAAACTGTTGAAATCCATCTACTTCATGAGTGATGCATGTACATGAAAATTTTTGGAAGTTCCAAATTTTTTTTGTACAAAGAAAAGCAATAAAAAATGAACATTTTATAAGTTGTTTCATGTATTTATTTTTCATCATTTTTTTGACTGCTTGATCTTATACTAAATGAATTCGAAACTTTCAAAAAATTTCATTTACATGCATCACTCATGAAGTAGATGGATTTCAATGGTTTAGATTCGTCCTTTGAAGCCAATTCAATATATTTTTGGAATTGTAGTCATCAACTCTTTTGATGAGCACATCACGCTCTAGCTTTGCTCGAATAATCATGTCAAAGTAACATATCTTAGTTAAATTTTAGCACAAAAAAGTAGATAAAAATTCATACAAAGCACATAATCACAAATTAACACAACACAAGTATGTTCATACTTCAGACATTAATTTTAATACTAAAATTCAGGGCCAAATTATAATTTAAGAAAGCGGCATTACAATCAGCATAACGCAAGCTAAATTGAACTAACAAAAGTATTTGGATAACAAAAGCAAACAAGACATAAATCTTAGAAATTAAAAGAGAAATAAAAATATATATATATATTCATTTTTGTATGCAACCTCATGATACATATCAATCAGGTATAACTTTCCACATGACAGTTCCTCTTTGAGGCATTCTATCGAACAAATCACCAGGTGACGATTGTTTGTATACATTCTGATACAAATAACAAACCACATACAGATTAGTGTTCAAACATAGCAAAATAATTTGAACATGAACTGAACTTCAGATCTTGCTCGGATTATAACCCGTTCAATATTAATTTGTTCACCGTTCAGCCCATTTGTTCACGGGTTGTCCTATTCAATTAGCAACCCAAGGTGAACAACAGTTGTCTTGCCAGAATTATATTGACTTAATTAACCACCTCATACTAATAATACTAGTACAACTACCACCACCAGGCCACTAATATTCACTAGTACAGAAAAATAGACTAGTCATGGCTGAAAATGTAAATTATCAACGGTTTCAGTACCGTGACTCATGTCACCGTTTGTAGAAGTGTTGAAATACGCCCACAATTGCAAAACCGTGACTAGATTCAATATGTACCCACGGATATATACCAACGAACCGTGGTTGTTTTCTTTTGTCGCCAATTATAAATAATATTTAACCATTATTTGTTATATAATTGTCCGTGGTAATAAATATTATAGCCATTGTTTTTCTCTATAAGATCCGTGGGTGATTTGATTATAGTGCAGCTTTCAGTTTGATAAGACTTAAGAGTATTCATGTGTGTGATGCTATTTTCTTTTTAATATTTTGTTTGTAATTTATCTAGTACAAAATACCAAAAATCACACAATTTTCAGCACAACAAATACCAAAATCACTATATTAATTTGATCAAAATAAACAATATTGAAATTTAGACATATTTTACACTTTCAAAATAATTGTCCTGCACAACATATAATCATCAATCATTTACAATGCTCATGCATGAACACTTTAGCCCACATACACCAGATTTCATCAAACCTGCTTCGTGAACTAGGGCGCAACACTTTGTTGGAACTGCATGAAAGAATAGTTTTCTGTTAGTTAACTAGATTAGCAAAATATAAGAAAGAAGTTGAAGTAATACATAGAAGTAATAGATATGGGTAACCATTGTCTTGTCTCTAATCCCACCCACGATACGTATTTGCCCGCATTTACATCCACTGGTCTCCAATACTGTCTCTGAACCTGCGGAGCCCACCCAGGTTCAGGGGTGAACATGTTATCTTTATTAATCTTCAATTTTTTTAAGAGGATCAAGTATACACATTTATGTTTTTTTAATCTATGGTCATCGAAAAAATGTCTGCATCCTTCAAAGCAAGATAATAGTTTTGCATTTGAATAAAAAACAGAAAAACATAAGGGGCAACTAAAAAAACAAAACTGAAATGAATTTGGGTTGAATTTTCAAGATATAATGAACTGTACATGCACCATATCCTTATTTTGTGTCAGATATTGTTTGATTTTTGTGGGCATACTGATAACTGTACATATGCTACCCCCGTATATTAATTAAATTATTTTGTGGGCATACTGTTAACTGTACTTATTTTGTCTTTCGTGCCTATGATATTAATTAAATTATTTTGTGGGCATAGTGATAAATACTGATGACTGTTTGATTTTTGCAACCGTATTTTCTTTTAGTAAATAAAAAATTAAGGAATACAAAAGCAGTATTTATTATGTGTTTTTGAAAGATAAATTAGTTATTTTATTTGATATTATAAATTTAGTAATAAGCTATATATAGATAATAGGAATAATTAACTTGAAGAGAATTTGTTCTTTAGTTTTACTACTCTGTTATATTATCAAATTCCTTATTCGATTTCTGATGTAAATAATTAATTTATAACTATCATAAGAAAATATAAAATTAAAGTACCATAACAAGACTCTAAAAATAAAGTCATGTCATTTAATGAAGCCTAGATATACTCCACCAATCAAATTTATGTTTTTTTTGTCAATTAAAACCAAAATAGTTGTATCGACAAAACATACCTCAATTTGTATGAGCCATAAGTTTATTTGAAAAATAAGTAATTAAATACTAAATATCTATAATATCATGCACAACAACTAAAAATCAAAAGACAAGAGATGGAAGTCAATATTTTGTATCCAATTATATAATTTAGAGATTCACACCAAATATAATTACTCTTCAATTTATATTATTTTTTCAATGGATGATGCAGATACAAAATACAAATTTTTATATAATTTGTTGAAAGAATAAGATTATTTCCCATCTAACAACTCTATTTGTTCGTCATATCCTATTTTTGTTTCACTACAGCATTCACACCCATCAGCGACCGGCCAAATCGGTGGCTGATGGGTCGGACGCAGATGCTTCGTCGCTGATGACCACCTCGCTGACGTCACCGGTCGCTGAAGCTTCAGGCGTCGGCCGCTGATGACCCCTTTAGCGACCGATTGGTTCTGTCGCTGATGTTGCGTGCTGACGTGGCGCAGGACCATCAGAGACCGATTAGCTGGTCGGTGATAGTCCAAAATCGGTCGCAGAAGGCTGTTTGTTTTCAAGGTTTTTTTTTATTATTTTTTTTTTCCAATTGGTACCAACATAAAACATAAACATACAAACAAATTTAAACGTAAACATCAATATATACAATAAATAAACATACAAATCCAGATGCGTGCAAAATAAATCCAGCAATTAGAGACTAATAATGTACAACAGAGGCTGCCTCCTTGGCAACTGCTTCAATTCATTTTCACCACATGATATTATATTCACAACATTACATATGCACATATTCCACTATAACTAAAATATCAATCAACCAACTGCTTAATGCTTCAGCACTATAACTAAAATCAACTTGAAAAGAAAAACTCAACCAGTTAATACTCACAGCCTGAGAGAAATCCTGTTCTATATTTAGAGGTTTTTAGTAAGGCTGAACACGTGATATAAACTTGGCTCCAGCATACACAGCTGCAGGACCCAGCTCCTCCTCGATCCTTAGCAACTATAAAACAAGATATATCAAAACAACAATTGAGAAAAGGACAATTAGATCTCATTATTTTGTTCATAGGAAAATATCATATATACCCCAGAACAATGAGAAATATCTCATGTAACCATAAACATTGGGCATGTCACTTTTACACTGCCAATAAACATAGAGAAATATATAGAGAGAAGTTAATTGAAATTTTTACATATATTACAGGGGTCTGAATGATATATCTGATTTTACAGGTATCTTTGATATTTTGAGGTTCGACCAAAGTAGATAGTGAAATTGACCCCACAAAAGAAGAGAATCCAAGATTTAAGAAGTGCACTGATAGACAGCAGACCAAGTTGAAACTTCAAAATGTACTGGTGCCTATATAATATATAGTACCTGATTATATTTGGCCAGGCGTTCAGATCGGCATGGAGCTCCAGTTTTGATCTGGCCCTGTTCAAGAAATAACAGTTTTACATGAATACTATTTCAAATTTACTCTTACAGAGAAATAATGAGACATGGATTCATTCATAGAAAGAAGGAAACAAGTCAAGGAACTTACTGTTGCCAATCCAACTGAGAGATCAGCAATGAAGGTATCCTCTGTCTCACCACTGCAAGTAGAATTAACAAACAGATCAATACTGTATGTTACAGAGTTCAAATACTGCTTATGTGTGTACATATTTTAAAGATTTAGTACCTCCTGTGGCTGGCCATTACACCCCAACCGGCATGCTTAGACATTTTAACAGCCTCAATACTCTCAGTCACTGACCCAATTTGATTCACCTATCAGTTTGTTCACAAATATTAACCTTTTGGATGAAAGATAAAATTGAAGAGTAAAAGCACACTAGTGGTTAATTGGGTACCTCTAGCCTTGGCAACCCTCTACATGACCAAATGATATATATATGTATACGGAACTTGTACTCTTGAGTAGAATTAATTAATTAATTTCCAAGTTTTATGCTAAGAATTAAGACAGAACTCAGTAAATTAACCCGATCTGGCATGCTTAGCACTTACCTTAAAAGCAGGAGATGCGTCAAACAAGTGGATAACCCGATCTGAGCTCGTTGACACTGAGACTTACCTCGTCGGCGCACTGCAACTCGCGCCGCCATGAGTCGGTTCCTGATCGGCGGTGGCACTCCGTCAGCCCTCGGAATAAGCGATCGCAGTTCGCCGGGAGGGGCAGAGACGACTCCTCTTCGGATTCGCATTCTCTCTTGTCGGATCTCATTAGTGGTGACAGCGGGTTTGATTTCGCTGTGAAGGATGGGAGTGGAGAGAAGAGAGTGACAGAGAGGGGGTAGCGGAGATCAGGCGGCAGCGGCTAGGGGGAGCGCAGTTAGGATCGATTTGATCAAAACCAGCCTCCCCCCGTACGTGAGGAGGGCCGAATGCCAGCTAGCCATTCTAGCTTGAACCGACTGAAGTAGAGGTTCGAAATCACTCAGTTTCAACGTTTTTGCCGACAGTGGCAACCCGAGATAACGAATCGGGAGGTTTGCTCGAGTACAACCAGTAATGCGCTCAACGGTACCGATAATGGATGTCGGTATTGCAATGGGTACGAAGGAACTCTTGTTTCTATTAATCTTAAGGCCCGTCAGCCGGCCGTATAGGCGCAGGATACGGACAATGACCTTTAGCGTGGTTGGGTGCGCCTCAGAAAAAATGATTGTGTCATCCGCATATTGTATGGGTCTTGGCGGTATTGCCATTGTTGAGTGCATAACCGGTATTGAGTTTTGAATAAACCAGTTGAGAGAGTCTGTTACCAGGATAAAGAGCATGGGCGATAGTGGGTCTCCCTGTCGGAGGCCTCGCCTGTGTGTGAAGTATGGGGTAAGAGTACCGTTTATCTTGACTGCCGATGAGGATG